>OZ010576.1:15544843-15774843 GCA_963932145.1 Acanthosepion lycidas
ATTTCCTAATGACCCTTCGGACATTAAGCAAACACTGCAATTTTCGTGGCATGACCGCTTTGGGGGCACAAGAGGAACATATTCTAGACGCCTTCGTAAATGGTCTACGCAATGTTCAGGTAAGGCAACGCCTTCTTAAAATTAAGACCCTTACCTTGAAAGCTGCTTACGAACAAGCTTATACTTGCGAGCTTGTTATACAGTAGTCCAGCTCGTATTTTCAACCCGATACTGTGGGTGCTGCTCTAAAACAACTTGTTCCGACTACCCCTCCTCTCTATGATGATTCGACTTACTCTCCTGCCCAGGATCTCCCACCTTTAAACACCCCAGAATAACCTGTCACTGCTGCATCAATCAAACGCACATGTTATAATACTGCCGTCTAAATCAACAATCATGACTTTCATGTCCTGCCTGAGAAGCTTGTTGCCACAAGTGTGGAAAAATAGGACATTTCTCCAAGGTATGTTGTTCATTTAAAAATATATAACCGTCCTGTCAGTTTGTTATCATTTTCTGTTACATTGGCCGTGTTCCCTGTCTTTCTAAAACTATCATAAAAATTAAAATTCACCAACGCATTATTAGACACTGGTAGTTCAGAAAACTATATCGGAGACAATCTAGTAAAAATTCACAAATAGCATTATGTTCCCTCCCACAAGAGAGTAACAATGAAGAACACAGATTTGTCATCACACATAAGTGGATATTGTTTGGCCGACCTACATTATAACGGCATCTTATATAAAGCTGTTATGCTATCGATGATGAAAGATCTTTGTTGTTAGGTAATACTGGGCCATGAATCTTTTCAGCAACACTAGCATAGAAATCCCGTTTGGCAGTCATAAACCTGTATTAAAGATTTGCGGACTGACTGCAGCCAACATTCCGTACCCCTCACTTTTTGAAAACCTGACAAAGGACTGTAAGTCAATAGCTATTAAGAGCCGACGTTATTTGCATGACGCCAAACAACTTATAGGGTCCGAAATAAAAAGAATGCTTCAAGAAGGAATAACTGAAACTAGTACATCACCATGGAGGGCGAAGTATTAATAACAAACACAGAAAATAAAAAAAAAAGGATGGTTATCGATTACTCTCAGACAATTAACTGGTTCACTCTTCTGGATGCTTTTCCATTGCCACGCATAGACAAAATGCTATGTGTGGCAGAGAATAATGGTCACTCTTGAAATATTAATAATTATAGTAATATAGAATTTTGTTTATAGATGAGAAAGATAATCTGTGGTGAAGTTTGTGTCCAGAGAATCTGTGCTTCATCAGAATTATTAATATAAACTGTCAAAACAATAATGTTTATATGAACTATGGAATACCAATTGAGAAGAAGAGACTGTTCATTTAATCATGAAGGGGGAGAGGTCAGTAATCAGGTTGTATTCTAAGTTTACCAACACCCTGGGTTATTGTTGCAACCACCGAGTTTATTTAAGCGCGTGTTTGTGTGAAACAACGAGTCAAAGTCAAAGTCATGGAGCTAGGTGAAGTGAGTTGACAAGCAGTTGATCAGAGAGAGAGAGATAGGCAGTGAGAATGAAAGCATCCACTTGCTGTTGTAATAAGGGAAGAAGTGAACTCAAGTTATCAGCAATATTGGCGCAATACTGTCAGTGAACCCCCTTATATCTTGATAGTGAAATAATTATGGCAACTACTAAAAACAAAAAGGGCAAACCTGAAAACTACTTCTCTCCTTTCAGAATTATTTGAAATATTTGTTTTTTTATTCTGGACTTCATTTAATATGCACTATTTTCTTGTAGAAGAAGCATTTTTACTTTCATCTTTATGTTTTATTAGATGAAGCATTGTCAGCCATTATTATTCAATTTGAATAGTATTTACTTTCATGTTAATTTTCTTTCAGTGTTTTTTATTGCAACTCTATTTAGGCTGTCTATTCTATATCAGTGAACTAACAGTGCACGACTGGAAATAAAGAATAAACACTTGTTGCAGATGCCTCTTCTTCAACAACCAAAAAGGCAACCTGTGGTTTATATTGCAACTATGCTGAGCAAACTTTACAGAGTTTCTGGGATAGAATGCAAAATCTGGTGTGATCAATAGTTAAACAATGACATTATGCTTGAATCTTCTGTCACTATGACTTGTGACTTTGTGCTAACAGTTTCATCTACCAATTTCACTCACGATGCTAACAGACACATGCCAAATAGATGTAAAAAGTACCTAAATATATATGCTTCTTTTCAAGTACACCATCTGCTAGGGTAGCTAGCTAATCCCTGTTGTAGGTGCCTGTTGACGTACATTTGTGTTTCATCAATATCAACAGAGCCAACCTTTTGTTTTGTTTATACTATGACTATGCTGATTAGACCATAGTTACAGTTTCTAAGAGGGAGAGTACAATATGGCTTGATCAATAGTTGAGTAAGGTCATATGGTTGCAAGTAAGAGAGACTTAAGTAGCAACCACAAATGAAGTAAAACATTTTTAGAAAACTAAACAGATGTGGCAAACAATTCCATAATGCTATGAATAGATAATATGTTGCTTTTTCTCATTGAACCATTTTTACAGACAAAGAAGAAACTCCAAGCTGCAGGAAATATTTTCAATCAACTGAATCTAAAGTCAACAAAGGTGAGGATACAATTTCTTTCTTGGAGCCACTACACTAATAACAAACTTTTCAGTCAAATTAATATTTTGAATAAACCCATGGAAACCTCTTTAAGTTGATTCAAAATAAGTTAAAATTTTTTAAGAAAACTTACCTGGATTATCTCCTGTGAATGCAATGATAGCACAATCAGCAAGGAATCCATATTTCTGTACAAAGTATGGACTGATGTTCCCCTAAATTTAAAGAAAAATTAAGAATTCTTTTTTATTTTATAACAACCACACATCTTACATGATATAAAAGTGTATGCATTATATATATATATATATATATATATATATATATATATATATATATATATATATGGCACACCTCAACATTGTGCAATGGTTAGCAAGCTTGTCTTGATAAAACAGTTACAACTGAATAGTGAGTTTAATTTTTATAATTGAATTGAAGTTTCAGTTTTGAAACATGGAAATTTCAGTGTTGCAATAGTAATATATTTTTAAAAAAACAATTACAATATATATATATATATATATATATATATATATATATATAAGGTTGATGGAAAGGTTCCTGATACCATTTTCATAAAATATTAGGGTGTCTTCAAAGTTTATTCAGTTTTTTTATTGATTGGACAATCAGTAAACTGTAATAAACCATTTGCCAGCCTTAGGAAAAATTTAGAAGTAAGAAAAATGAGTTCCATGTTACAGGAAGCAATATAAGTCATTGTTTAAGGCATTAATCTTTCTCATTTTGCTTTCCACAGAAGAAGCCATTAATATAATAGCCATTGGTATGGCAAAATAGATTTGATCCTAAATGAGGAAAATCCTGGACCCAGGACAGCAAACATGTATGGAATCCATGGGGTGGAAAAATGTTGTTCTATAGTGGGAATTCAAACAATTTTTTAAAACTGTTACTGTGCAATATTAGAGTGATCTACTGGCTCGTTTGAATGACACAGTTAAACAGAAAATACTTTTTCTGTATAAGAAAGTCCACTACTGATTTTGCTTCATGACAATGCCTGTTCTCAGACTGCAAGGGCAATACAAAAGACTGCAAGGGCAATGCAACAAGCAACAAATGATGAAAAATCAGAATAAGAAATTGAAGCATTGTTCTCACTGAATTTTTGACACTGAAACAGATTGTGCTACAGGAAATCTATGATCAAATGTCTCCTGTGAGAACTGCTCTTCATATTCTAATTGTAATATTAGCTGTTTAAGGAATTACAAGCTTATAAGGAAACATTCGGCATTCACTGATCAAGCAGCCAGTGTTACCATTGTTTGAAATTTATAAAAACTTTCAACTGAAACAATTTTTCAGGAAAATAGATTTCTCAAGTTCACTGTTATTGCTTTTTTCCAGTACTGATGAGGTGTTGCCTTCCTAAACTTTTTGTCTGAAGTAGTATGTCAGTATTTTGATTATATCATTATTTTCTCTTCAAGTTATACATGATATCCATTTTAGTTTTTGCTACTGTTGAAAGTTCCCCACTGATCTGGTTTCTGTTATCTGGTACCTGTCTGTCATTCTGTAGCACCAATCCACAAAGTTTGGAAAGGACAATTCTCATGAAGATCTACAGGATCCATTTTAATCATTGATCTGAGAAAGTAATTGTATACAGTTGACAGTTTAGATATTTCTGAATTGGTTTGGCACTATGCATGCCATTCATATAAAAGATCTTGATCTTACTGTGTTAGTCCCACTTTACTTTGGGACTGACATGAATAAGAAGTAGCAGATTTGAGTATTGATAACATATATATGTAACATTTTGGTAACCTGTATTTATATGCAAAAGTAAGATGGAGAAAAAATATTGTTAGGTTTTCAAATTTTGAATTAGAATTTGAATATTCTAAAATCTTACTGTGTAACCTAAAGAATGCTAAATTTTTAGACTATTCTTTCCTCACATAGTAAATGATGTAATGGAATAACCTGTCCCCCCCATGAGTGACTACACTATAGATAGTAACTACCTATAAGTATCTGTAAGTCAACAGACTACAGAGACTAGCTGCGATCTGTTTCAGCTAGATGGTCAAACTCTGCCTTTAGGCAGAGAGGAACCCAGAGACTCTGCCGAAGGGCAGAGTCTCATTCAGGGAGGTTGACCAACCCAATCCTGTTTATGCGGATTCTACGGGCATTTTTTGGCCAAGCCTACAGGCTTGGAAGACCCATGTTAAACTCGGCCTTGTGCCACATTTACCTTAGTTGGGGGCTGCCTAGTAAATACCGTCTAACTGGGATCTGTTGAGTACAACTTAGCTTTACGCAAGAACTACCAAGCTTCCAATAGTAGTACTCACTACTGGATTGACTTGCTACAACCTTGTGCATAACTGTTACCTTTATTCTTATTGTATTGGTTTTTTACAATAAACCTTTACTTATTTTATCCACCTTGTTTTTCAAGATTATATTCCTATTAGCACAGAATATAACAGTAAAATTTCAGAATATTTTGGAGTGTTCTCAAATTCAAAATTTGAAAGCTTAATATTTTTTCTGCATTAATTCTCTGTATAAATTCAGGCTACAAAATAAAATTTTCACTCTTGCCTTTATAAAGTTCCTCATAAAATGAAATGCATTGCCATAAAATTTTCTTCTAGTCTTTTCTTTTTGAGATTGTGTTTTTATTTCAAATCAGAAAACATTATATCAAGAATTTATTTTAAATTTAGACATTTTGTAAGCTGCCAAGAAAGGAAATGATATATAGCTATAAAAATATTTTATATGATTAAAAGCATTTTAAAGCATTTTGTATGTTTTAAGGTGAAAATAACAAAGAATTTGTATTCATTGGTTTTATTAAAACACATTTCATTTCCCAACATTCAGGATCAAATAAAAAGTATTTCTAAGTGAATTAATTTTATTTAAAAATTTTGCTCATATTTTCTTGTTTATTTCAGATTAATTTGAAGACACAACCCAATAATTCCACTAACTTTGATGTCATTTGTAGTATTTTATCAGATTACCCAGATCAACTGATAATATGTGTGTAATCCCACTTGGCTTTGCCAAAAGCACTCACTAGGGGGTGCTTTTTAGGTCTATAAAAAAACAATCATATTCTCTCTTTTCTCTTTAGCTGTTTTTAACTTTTGCATCTAAATATAAATGACGTAGATAGGAACGCTGACAATGAGGTGCATTTGATTCCTTGGTCCTGTTGACTTTTGAACTCTCATACACGCACATATACATACATGTCTATCACACGTACTTGTTTCACACTCACACACACAAAGCATATTCTTCTTATAACTAGTTTTAATGTTTTTCCTTTCATTACAATTGTGTACACATGTATTTCCTTTTGTTAATAACATGCATTGTTGTTTGTTTTATTATCATTATTTTTTTTATACTTTTTTTACCCGAACTCACAATAAGTCCACTAATTTTGTTTGCAAGATAAATGTTCCAGGAGCCCATAAATATTTAATATAAAATGTCTTTACTCACAACATAATGGTTATTTATTTCTATCCAAACATACCAGTATCATGCAGCAAATATGTAATTAACATGATCAAGTTATATTTTTTAGTTTGATCCATTTTAAATTGTATGAGATTTGTTTATTTTTATATAAACCATTAATGCCTTAGTCATTCATCATTGTGAGACATTTTTATAAAATATTTTCAAAAGACATCAGAATGTCTCAGAGTTGTTTGTACAATTGATGTTATTTTTTTCATGAAGTTGGAACAATATTCTAAGAAAAAATGTTACCAATTTTTAAAAAATAATTCTAAAACTAAACATAACATTTTTGTGAAAGAATATTTCTCTTTTTGACAATCTCTCCCTTTAGTTTTGAACAAAAAATGATTTTCCATAAACCAGACTGCTCCAAAGTTTTTGCTACAAATGTTCAGCTTCAACCAGGGTAAGAGAAATTATGCAAAATTATTCTCTTCAAGACCATCTTACCACATTCTCTGTTGACTTTACCACAGGTCCAAGTTTTTCAGCCAATTTCTCAGCACAGGCCTTGAAAAGAAAGAAAAAAAGAAAGAAAAGAAAACTAAATGAATAAGTAAATAAAAATAAAAGTTAAGAAATTCAGTGAAAAACATTTTTTTTTCAAACTTAAATCAATTTCTAGAAAAATTACATGAAAAGCCCCAGATTTTTAAAACATTTCAATTTTGAGAATCAGACTGACCAGTTATTAAGGTTAAGATTTGAAAAGAATCATTTACATTTAAAACTATATAATTAATATTTGTTCTTTATTTGAATATTACAGTACTGACTCCTAATAATTCTCTTATAAGTCTTTAATGAGCTTAACTTAGTCTGGCACAAGGCTATATATGGGGTACCCAATGAGGATCAAACTCACTGCACATATGTATTTATTATACTTGACAATTTTGAAGCACCTTTCAAGAATGGAACTTACTGTATACTAGTAATTGTTCAGCTAGACTAGCTTGTTAACCATTACTCTACATTTAGGCAACCTATTAATTCTCTTATAAAAAGCATGTCTCACTTTTCAACCTCAGATGTAATATAACAGGTGCATTGGCAGCGATTATTACATGTGCATCATGAATAATTATGAAAATCTATATAAATTAAAATTCATAAAACAAATAAATTTCGTGCTCTTCAATTATAACATATTTTGTAAGTTGACCAACTTTAAACAAAATAAAATTTATTTTTCTTAAATATTATTAATGAAACATGATATTCAAGTGAAGAAACTAACTTAAAAGTAGAATTTAGACACCATAAAATTGTCGTACTCTGTTGGAAACCCAATTCTTTAACTCAAATGGAAGTGATCACTTTGACATCTACAGTGTGACACTATTTAGCTATGGTAATTGGCTAACTAATTAATCATAGAAATTAAAACAGAAAATAGGTATTCTTAAAGTTGAAAAAGAAAAAGCTATCACGAAAGATAGATTGATTGACGTTAAAAGAAAGATTTGATTTTATTTACAAAAAAAAGCCCACGGAGAGAGCCGTGTGGGAGGTCCTGTCAAGTTAATTTATGTCGCGCCGAGGTAGATAGAAAGAAAGGCAAATATGGAATTATCGGCCAAAACATGTGCCAGTTGTAAAAATTTTGGCTGGAGACAAATGCCGATACAGGCAGGGAGAATCAATGTTAATTATCTTTCCAAGATATTGTTTATTTTTTTTTCTTGGATACAGGCGAAGAGAAGCAATGTGGCAATTATAAAATTTTGGCATTGTCACGACATAGGTGAGAGGATTGTTATCATTTACTTTGCCAACAGACGCTAAGACGTTCAATCACAATGTGGCAATTGTAAACTTTTGGCAATCCCCAGAAAATAGTGGAGAATTGAGATTTGGCAAGATAAAAGAATTTAATTACTTAACAAGTCAAGGATTCCATTATAAAGCTAACTTAGCATAAAGAACCAGATGGCAAACTTTGACAGTGATTAATGAGATGGTAAGAATGCTGGGTAAATGACTTTTGGGTGGCCCAGGAAAAGGAGAAGATATGATAAAAATTTAATTGGCAATGTGGAAATTGTAAACAAAAATTCCAGATTATAATTTTAAGGAGGCCAACTTAGCCACACCCACACTGCCGAGAGATCATTGGTTGTATGGTAGCATGGTGATAGGCGGAAGTGAATGGATGAGAAAGGCAGAGAAGGTGTTAACGCCCACTGAAGGGATTGGTATGAGATACCAATGTGAGAGAGAAAGAGCCTAAGAGGATAGCTTTCCTCCGACCTTCCCTCACGAATGACGGAGATCCCCCCGAAATGGGAAGTGGTTAATTTTCCAAAAATGGGAAATAATCAATTTTCTTGTCCTGACAACAAAGAGATTTCTTGTTAGAAATAGAGATTACCGAGAACCCCAGGCTGCATCGGGCCTTTGGACTTTGGTCAGTACCCATATAAACGACCATCGATGGGTCGTTCAGCATTTGGAGAGGAGTTGCAGTTAAGGAGCAGTTGGAGTTGAGTATAGTTCGAACTGGAAACACAGTTGAGCTGGTTTTGAAGCTGACTGAGAGATTCCATGACCTCCGACTTCGCCAATTCTACCGATAGCAAGTTATACTGACAGACAAAGTTAAGCCAGCACTTAAAAACTAAATTAGTTGACTTATGATATCAACTTGCTTGAAACATAGAAGTGTCACATTTCGTAGGAAACGGGCTGGGAGAAAAACATGCTCCTGTATATAACAGTTAAATTGTTATTTCTTAACATACTTGAACCTCTTGGGTTTTTCTTTCATTTATTTTTTTTTCTTTGCACTTGTGCAATCCCACCTTCAATTTGGACTCAGCTTACACTACGGCCCAATGCCTGATTGATCTCCTCTACCTAAGATCAAAGTCACAACGTGGGTAGGTTAGACTTGAGATCGAAGCAGTTACTCCAGTAACCAGATGTTGCAAGTGAGCTGGGGACGATAGAGTTGCCATTGAACTGGTACAGCTGGTGAAGCCGTTAACATTGACAACCAGAATTCGACCCTGGTGCCACATATTGGTGACGTGATCACTGGATTTGACCCTGGATGGCTGAGTGTCACATATCCTGACTGGGGGATTTTGCCTAGTAGCGACACGACCACTGAACGACTAGGACACAGTTGGTGGCAGCGACAAAGAGTCAACACCAAAATGCCGGTAGAAGAAATCTTACAGCTTTGCGCCGCGACTGGGAGTTGATCACGAGTCAACGGTTTGGTGTCACAACAGCGTATAAGACAAAAATGCACCTTAATTTTGTCTGACTCTGCACACCCACTTCTTGAATACGGTCTGAAAATTACATTCATAAAACACCTTTTCTGAGCAATAAAAAAAAGCCCATACAGTTTTTGCAGCAATCGTTTCTGAGCCACTGACTCAATATAAAGCCAAATTTGATTTCACCTTTGAAGGCAAATCCAACTCGGCTGCCATTAGTGACAGACCCCCAAGGTAGGCAAGCTTGACCATACCATCAGCAGCAGCAGCAACAACAAGGCATTCCCATCAGCAGTGCATGCCTTTTGCTCAACTACATATGTGTGTTGATTTTCTCCAGATGTCTAACTCAGCTAGATATGCACGTTGATTTTCTCCATGTGCCTATCTCAACTACTACCTTGTGTTATACCCAAACAAATTCTCAGTCTGCCACAACTGATATGCAATACCCAGGAATAAGCAAATGATCAAACCTTGTAAATCATGGGAAATAAAAACTCTTTCACTTGTCTCACGAATGTCTTATTTGTAGTTTTGTTACTTCCACTTTTTACTCTTTTAAAAGTAAGACTGTCATTACAATTTACATAAAAAGATAAAATTTACGCATCATTTGAAACATAAAATCATCACAGTATGAACTTTCATATTTCTAATATCTGTAATAATTGAATGGTATTAAAATTTAAATTAACACAGAAATTAAAATTATTTTTACATACTAAGTCATGTGTTCATAACTATGTTTGTGAAAAAAAAAATATATATATATATATATAAGAAAAAAAGGAAATTCATTTCCTACCTTTCAAGATGTTCATAACTACATATTAATACAAATCAACTAAATTCATTAAAAAGATAAGTAAATTATTTTCTGTTCAGTCACATTTTATAAATTTCCATTTACAAAAAATACTTTTCCCTTTTTTTAAAAAAAAAAGCAATTGCACACATGCACATATATGTATTTCAAACACACAAATTGTGTTATCAATGACAAAATTAAAAAACTTTGTTGTAAAAGTTATGCATAAAAAAATTGTTATATTTTACAAAACCTTGTGTATTTTTTACTTATTACTTTTCAATAAACTTATGGAAGTTTAAACAAATCCACATCAAAATTAAAACTTCACATCTTGCATTTATAATTCTAGATCATCTTATAAAACAGGCAAATAAAGAGTTTTAGGAGGAAATAATTCTTTACTGGAAATAGAGCATTTATAGAATTAAAAGGCAAACTCAATGTCTAACAAAGCTTGCAAATTCCTTATCTAAAAATTAGCATCAAATTTTCTCACCTGCAGGCATTCTTCAGACCACTGTTTCTTCCTGATATCTAACAGATTCATTCCAGACCCATCGCTGTAGTCAATTGGAGCATATTTGCCAATCATCAAAGAAGCACCAAAGCTGCTGACCAATGAAATTCTCTGTTGAAATAGCAATTCAAGAAATTAATTTTGTAAAACTTTACAAAATTTACAAGTAATATAGCTCCAAGCATTAGTTTCAGAAAACAATTGGTAGAATGCATACAGACACACATTCCTATATATGATTGAAAAACATGGATGATAGAGGGAATAACTAAATAGGGAACAAGTAGGAAAATCTTTATAAATTTAACATTTTGCTATTTATTTGGCTTTATCAAGATATAGAATTAAAATAATACAGAGTTATGTTTCAAGTTTTAAATATTATGTTGTTTTGTTTCCATTGGATGCAAGGCTAGTGCAAGGGACTTGTACCCCACTCGAATGTATTATAGCCCTCCCCAACGAATCTATGATAAGGGACTTCCCACTCTACTACATTGCAATTTTCTTAAGGTACTATTCATATAAAATACAAATTCTATTGTAACCTAATTATATACAATAACAGATCATATGCAATATAGGTGAACAATTTAACTAGAAAAACTGAAAATAAATCCAATTTATCTAAATACAAATTAGAGACATGTCATAATAGATCATTCTATCTTAAATAAATCAACAATGTTTTGCGGCAATTTTTAACATCAACTTGAGATTTTCCTTGTTAAAAAAGTTGAATAACTTTTATGCATTCAACATTATAGAAAAAAAAATAATGAATTTTATATTGTGTTTTTTTCGAGACTTAGTATGAGCAAAACAAATTCATGGATCTGGCCAAAAAAATGACATCAAAATCTGCAAAAATGTTTCATCCTTTCATAGTCAGTTGTGTTTAGTTTAATTTGTAACATATATAAGTGTAGGTAGAAAAAAAAGCAAATGTTGATTAGATAGCAAGGGTCACAAAGCACTGCCCCAGGCCCCCAATCAGGCTTGCACCAACCTTGATTGGTTGTGTTGATGTCAAGTGTATATCTTATGACATTTGTGTTTATGCATATATCAATCTTTTAAAATTCTGTTTGTTTTTTTTTTAAATTATAAATTCTATATTTGCTTTAATTGCTTGCATTGACATTTGGTGCATAATTATCAGGCGTTTTTTTAAACAATATTTATTATAAAGAAAGAAACATAGCAATTCAACAATAACATTTTTAAATGATTATACCAGAGTGTATGATTATCAACACACATTTTTATAACCTGAAAATAAAATAATATTTTTATTAAAAAAAGTAAACAAAATAGCAATTTTTATTAATATATAAACGCCTGATAATTATGCACCAACCCAATATATGTATACCCTAAGGCATAATGTGTTTATGTTGTTTCTTAAAATGGTTATGTAATTTAACTATATATTAAAAACTAGGCATCCTGGGTATGATGATAAACTACATCTGTGTCCTGGGTAAGACGATAAAGTACGTCCAACAGAAAGACCTCTGATCAGGAGGTTTTGAGGAGTGTGGAACCACCTCTTAATTGCTGGTGTTCACAGGTCCACCCTGACCCAGGGTGGTAGCACCTGTTAGGGTCCCAGCTATGGGTAAATAGTTAACCCCCAAACTTGGGTCAAAACACTATGAAAGTGTAAAAATAGGTTTTAATACCAGAAATACTTTGTAAAAAATTATTACCAGCAATACAATTTTGAAAAATGAAAAAAAATATTACCAGCAATACATTTTCAGAAAAAAAAAAATATTACCAGTAATACATTTTCAGAAAAAAAAAATACTACCAGCAATACATTTTCAGAAAAAAAAAAATATTACCAGTAATAAAAATCTTGTCGGCATTAAATAACCTATTGAGGTTGATATGCTGTAAAACAAACCAAACCAAAAACTAGGTTTATTAGAGTAAATTAATTGTATGATAAAGATAAGTAATGCATGGAAGTGAATATTAGGTTACCTCACCTGAACATAATTAGATCTAATATTAAATGTTGATTTTACAAATATTGGTGACAGGAAGAATTGTTTTTGGTGGGCATTTATTGTATTTTGATTATTTATTAATATTCCTTCTAGATGTTTTCTGTATAATAGGCTGTTTTCTTTCGTTAATAAAGTAGCATGTTTAAACTCAAAATTGTGACTGGTTTTGTTTCTGTGAAATGCTAAGGAATTTAATGGGTAATTTTAATCTCTTCTGTGTTCATAAATGTGGATCTTAAAAATTGAAACAGAAATCTGCACTAATTCACTTGTCAAAATTCATGAGGAAGCTAAATAATTTATAAAAATTTTCCTATCTCATTTGTCGAAATAAAAGTGTCACTATGAACTCCTTGATCCTTTCATTGACTGGATAATGTATGTTTCACCAGGGTCTTGAATTCAGAATTGTGCTTCCTGTAGGCTGGTTGCCAACTGTGACTAGAGAGCTGAGTCTGCCCTGCTATTCAACTCATAGATTTTCCCCACTTGTTCCTTACTTAATCATATATATACTGTTGCAGGCCAATGTATGTGGTTCCCAACTTGTTTCAGGCATTAGTAACATCGGTGTTTGAAATTGGTAATAACACACTTTTCACCTGAAATACTCACAACAAACATGTCAGACTCGGGATGTGAGTCCATGTAAAGAAATGAAAAACAAAAGATAAGAACCGATATATATGTACAAACAAATGATAATGTATTAACAACAAAAGGGTTACAAGCGACAAAGACAATAATGTGCGTGACAAATGAATGTGGAAACCATTTGGGTTCAAAGTATGTGAAGTGAATGAATATGCATACATACATGTATGTGTGTATGTATAGTGTTCATGCGTTTCCCAAAGAGAAGCATGTTTTTCATGACATGTTACATGTTGGCGGATAAGTTAAGAACAGAGTGAGAAAAATTTATATTTATATTTATAGTCCAGAGATCATCCCCTAGTAGCAGTTTCAAAAATTAGGAGGAGGTAACCCAACACTATATGTGTGTGTGTGTGTGTGTGTGTGTGTGTGTATACTGGATTGGAGGATTCCAAAGGTCTTTCTGTATGGAAAACTGGCCACAAGCAAGAAAAAAGCCTCATCTTCGTTTGCAAGGATGTTTGCAAAACGGACATGAGGGTTATGAATCTGGAGATGTGATTTACACCAAGGGCTGGAGCATGGAGAGGAGAAATGAAGGCTTACCACCAGGGAAAAGCAAACTTGATGGAAAAAAAACAACATGGCAATATCGGGAAAGAACATCTTCACATGTATTCATTGCAATCAAGACTGTCACTCCTGTGTAGACTTGTACAGCCATAACAGAGGCCATACTGGGATCAGCAGCTGAGGCATAACTCTTCAGGCAGTGATCCATGGTTTCTTGAGACTGACACATGCCACACTTTGTGCGAGAGAAAGAGAGATAGGGAGAGGGGAAAGTGAGAGAGAATGAATTTCTATAAGAAAGAGAGAGAAATGTTCAACCAAGTATTAGGTTGGTGCAAAAATAATGACGTAATAATGTCGTTTTTTGACGTTAAAAAATACGTCAAAAAACGACATTATTATGTCATTATTTTTGCACCAACCTAATAGCTTCTAAACATAATAATCTGTATGTGGTGATTGATACATAGTTTCAAGCTGAAGGTGTATAACTGGGCACTAAAACAACTGGACAAATACCAGATGTGTGCAAAAATTTACAACACACTGTTTTTAAATCTAGAGACTAAATATACACAATTGAAAAACCAGTATTTTGCTGGAAACTTTTGCATACACCTAATATATAAGTGTGTATTAATTATGAGTTTTGTTTATAACAAAAATACATGTTTTGAGCTTTAAACTAAAAAGTACAGTTTGTAGATGCTATCCAGAAAAGAGTTTTGGAATTAGGTATATGAAACTTTTAAAATGCTCTTTAAACACAAACATATTGTTGAATGAATAATGTGTAAACGGAAAGACTTACTTCTGTGTCATCATAAGCATAACGGTCATTTTGAAAGATTTTTGCTATTTGATTTCCAGTGAACCTTTCATAAGCACGGGATCCGGTAATTTCAGCCAGACGCTATGAAAAATGATCACAGACATTATCATTAAAAATATTGAATTTTACAAAATAAATAACAAAAACTTCATACATTATTTGAATTGTCTTCATCTTTATTGTTAGAAAAAAATGAAGACACCTAAAAATGTCCCATTCAAAACAAAGTGCTCTTAAAAGTAAAAAGGAAGACAGTAATGTGAATAAAATAAAAAACAAATAAAACCAAATTTACAAATGAAACTGAACCAAACATCACTTTTTCTTAATATCATGTTAACCTGCCATTATGATCTAAAGCTAAGCGTCTATTGAAAATGAGTTCATAAACTTCTATTCACACCACAACAATAAAAGTTCAGCATCTTTTTGATTAAGAGCACTTAGTTTTCTTTATGAAGAAAATACAAACTCCTGTAGTATCATAATTATATCATATATAATGCAAAAAGGAAAGCTTATAAAATCCATAAAATCAAAATGAAAACAACATAAATGACCTTGATAAAAATAGTTTCTAATCTAAAAAACTTTTTGACAAAAATAGAAAAAAAAAATTTTTGCAACAGAAGTTGGACAATTTTAGCAATGTATAACAATTAAGTAATATTTCATAATTCTACAAATTCCCCATCCTTTATATCAGAAAAAATTAGATTTTATGCTGAAATCTACCAGAGAGTGAGTAGAAAAACTTTTTATAAAAAACATTTTGATTGCATTAATACAGTGCATTCCAACATTTTATACAAATAAGAACAATTACAATAATTATGAAATAAATCATTGAAATGGCAGAAAATTTTGGCCAAATATGTCTTTTGCACATGTAGAATATCCCAAAATCTTGGGTAGCAGCAAGGAACTAGATTTGAGTTTATGCTTGAATTTATAAAAGGTTATTTTATTCACCCTTCCACCTTTCATGCAATCATCTCAAAAAATCAATGTGGATGTATGTAAAGATAAAAAAATGAAAGCAAGTGACTAACCAAACAATAATTTATTCAAAGTTATGACATACAGAACTGCTAAATGACAAACTGAGTGCAACAACAAAGCCGAAATTAATACTATTTACTTATATAATTTCCATTCTCTCTAATGACTTCAAGCTGCCAAATGTCCACAGAATTAGAGAATTTCTTCAGGTTAATGGATTTACAAACAGTTAACTAAACTTCATTTTGGATACAAATTGCTTGCCACTCTCATAAGTAATCCTTCAGGGGTTCTTAATGTGGTGAACATAGCAACAACAGCATAACCCTAGTTTACTTAAGTATTCATTAATTGCACTAGCACTGGGAACTTTAATGTTGTTGTGCATGTAAGTGACTTTTCATTTGAATGACATGTCATGTTTGAAGTTTGGCCTTTAGTAATACAATGAAAGCTGAAGAGATCATTTTAATGTTCAACCTTTCAAGTGCCAACCAGCTCATTACAGATGATTCCTGCTCAAAATATAATCCCACCTTCACCAAACAGGTTTAGGTTCCTCCATCAGGTACTACCCATTGTCCGTGAGCATCATCCAGCATTGTCTGTGAATATTACATTTCCGAAAATCCAGTTTCATATACTGTCTGGTCTAGTTGACACACTTAACAAAGTCAACTTCAAAAGAGGATGAAAAATTTGTTTGATGAAATTTCTTAAATGCTTCAGTATATAGTGCCTTGAGATTTTAAGCACATTTGGAGCTGCAACGACTTCAAATAATTCTTTACTACTTACAAGCAACTGTGGTTTCATATCTCAGTTTTCAATTGGATTTCCATTTGATGAGTTAAAGTCAAAAGCTTTGTTGTCTTTTCTTTATTAGTTGTGCACTGTATGCAACCAAGTTTGTAGCAGCTTCTTTGATCATACAATGGTCTCTTGCAAGAAATTTAGCAATTTCCAATGTTGCTTTGTGATCATGAAGCATTTGAACAATTTTCACATTTTCGTTGTTGTTCAGACATGGTTTACAGTATGTCTGAACAATGTTAGCAATTCATAAAGAAATGGAAAAGTTGGAAAATGTATAAAGAATTGGAAAAGTGGGAATAAATATCCTCAAAATAGTTACCATTTGCTTACTGTAGCCCAGAACCACATGTTATTCAATCCAAATTCAAATAATCAATAAAAGTTCAATTTACATACAGTTAATAAGAAGATATTTAAAACATCTTGAAGGTGATGGGTTTGAAAAATATACCTCATGTAGAAGAACTTCCCATACAACCCTATGATCATTTACTGCATCATATTTGCAACTTGAAAGTAGGTGTTGTCATGCAACAAAACCATTAACATCTTTGCCAAGAAGAAGAGCTTTTCTGTTTCCAATGTGTCATTCAAATGAGCCAATTTCTCACTGTACTATTGAACAGTAACAGTTTGTTTAAGTTCTTGTAATTTCCTGTAAAGAATTCCATTTGAATCCCACCAAACAAGAGAAAATTTCCCCCTGCATATAATGTTTAGGTTGAAATGTTGAAGACTATCATTGATTTAATTACAATTTTTAAATAAATCAGTTTTTCATTGTCAGTGACTATCTTTTCCCAAAATGATATTTTTTCTGGATTTGAAGAAGAAGAGAAAGACAAGTAAAAACACTAACTAATGTTCACTTTTGTAGACCCTGAATTTTTCTCAAGTTTATAAATTATGGATTAAAGTTAATGTATTATACAAGCAACAAAGAATTAAATAAAATTGAAGGACACTTATAAGATTTCCCTAACATTGTACAAAACATGGTACTAGCAACTTTTGCATTAACCTCAAACTTTCTATTAAGTGAAAGAGAATAATTTTGACTAATCTTATTTTTAAAAAAGGCTTCTTAATCGGATTCCTATTAATCATTAAAAAGGTTTTTTTATAACAAATCATTTGTCTCTTTATAAATTGGATATTACAATATAGCTAAGATCAGATGACTTTGGTGAAAAATACTTTATGGACAATGGAAGTAATGATAAGTTAAATGGTTTCCAATAACAATAATGAAAACAAGATTGTAAATAGGAGATCGTTTTTACTAACAGCAGCTCCACCCACTGCAGATTCAAGCTGTTGACACTGACGACTTGTACTTGCATCCATCCAAATGGGACTGTCTGCAATGCTGAAACAATCCTGAAAATGATTTTTAAAAAAAGAATCAGAGATTCGGAAATTAAATAGAAAAAAATTGAATAAAAAGACTATTGATGAAATAAAATATAAAGCAAGTTTTCATATTATGGCTTCCATGGATTATTACAACTAAACAAGATGGCCACATAGCTGAAAATATACTTTGCAATTTTTTTTTCTTTTTAAATAACATCCTTAAAGCTCAACAAAGTTGGTAGTCAAATAAAAAGCAAGTTTTCATATTATGGCTTCCATGGATTATTACAACTAAACAAGATGGCCACATAGCTGAAAATATACTTTGCAATTTTTTTTTCTTTTTAAATAACATCCTTAAAGCTCAACAAAGTTGGTAGTCAAATAAAAAGCAAGTTTTCATATTATGGCTTCCATGGATTATTACAACTAAACAAGATGGCCACATAGCTGAAAATATACTTTGCAATTTTTTTTTCTTTTTAAATAACATCCTTAAAGCTCAACAAAGTTGGTAGTCAAATAAAAAGCAAGTTTTCATATTATGGCTTCCATGGATTATTAAAACTAATCAAGATGGTTACATAGCTGAATGTATCTTTTTTAAGTTTTTTTTTTTTTTTTTAAATCACATTCTTAAAGTTGGTAGTTAAATATAAAGGAAATTTTCACTTTTATGGAGATTAAGGCTTACAGTTTAAATGATTTTCTGATACACTCTAATAATAAAACTTTTGTGCACATGTATGTATTTTAGACCTGACTTTCTTTTCTCCCCTGCTTTAATCAAGCAAAACATGATATAACCGAGATGCATGACCCCACACAATAATGTCTCATGTGTTTCTTTCAATCATAAACACAAATGTTTTGAATTAAATTTGTTGCTAAAAGCAGGATACACATTAATCACATCAACTTGTGTTATATGATATAATAATTTTAACAGTGTTTAATAGAAGAGCTTTAGTGGCATTTTAATGTTTTCATAACTTTCGTAAAATTGAGAAACTCTGATAGAATCAACAAAAGAGGATTTTTCAAGTTTATGATTACAATGCTTGAGCTTTCATCTCCTAAAGGACATATTTGGTAATTAAAAACTCATAACAAAATCAAGATACTAACAAGCTAGAATCAATTAAATATAATATTGGGACATACCATAAGTAATGTCCATATTTAAATTCAGAAAATATATTCATGTTTAATTAAAATTTATTCCTTAATTATAGCCTCTATTATTATAATAATTATTATCAATAATTTTTTTCCATAATTTTTTGAAGAATGAATAACATTTTTTTTTAACATTTTATTTGTGGATTTGTAAGTAAAATCTACATTTTTTTTCCATTAATTTTAACAACAATTTTAGGCAAAGTTGGATAATACATGATTTAAATTGTTTATACTTGTACAAGTTTGCTTGTTCAATGGAGGAGAAACTGACAATATAAATTCTACATTTCAAGACAATGACAAGATTTTGGCTTCATAAGAAAGACTAAAATTAACCAAGACAATTCTTTCATGGAACATTATGTAAATATTTAGTAAAATAGGAGTGATTTTATAGAGTATAATGAAAGTTGAATTCATTGAAATTAGATACAATGCCTATTCACTTGACTTATACAATAGATTATCACAAGCATCTCAGCCACTTTCTTATGAGGGGAAACTACTTTGAACAGGACCCAATTAAAAAAGTTTGTAATGAATTTATTTTTTGAATAAATCATTTTTACAGAGAGAATTCATGCTGCCAGAGTAGTTGAGGAGGAATACTGGGAGTGAATCATTTTTTTTCTGTGAAAGCTTTTCAATTTATCTTGATGGGACAACAAAAAGAAAGTAATTTACCTTTAGCTGTTGGTGAAGCAGCTGCTCTGGCTTCAGGTTTTTCAAGATGGTCTCTGCTCCTTTCTTCCAATAAACACTTCCATGTTGCTTGAATAAAAAGGAAAAAGAAATATTGGAACTGAAATTGTAATGCTGAACTGATCAACAAAGCTGAAAAGATAAACTATGTATAAATCATGAAGCAAAGATTATGACTCACTGAAAATACATTACTGATCAGTTTAACAATTCAGTATTATTTCATGGTATATAAGGTACCCACCTCATTTATATTTAATATTACAATATTGTAAAGTTAGGTTAGGTATAAAGACTGGTAGACTTTGAGTAAACATTAGTCTATCAGATGCCTCAACTTTGTATGTAAATTCCAAAGGAAATTTATTTTGAATGATTTTTTAGCAAAAAGACCTGGGATGATTATACACCATCATATATGGTGAAGATGACATTGTGCAAAATATTGGTGTTTCTAGAATGGAACCAGTATATTAGGAACTGGAGTTTTGGAAAATCCTGTAATGATACAGAAGGCACTTATCTCTCTTTGGTGAAGATAATTCATTTGGATCACATGACATCTGCTTATTGATATTGACATCACTCTATACAGTGACAAAATCAGCAGGCAAATTCAGATTGTTTTACAGCAGGCACCATGTGAGGTTGCTTTCTTTTAGCCTGAGTCAAAGGACCCAGGCTGAGGCTAAATCTGCTTCCCTCAGTAGCTTACAAGTCCATGGTGCAGTTTCTCTTTGGGAATATATCTTTCCCAGATATAGTATAAAACTCCAGCATGCAATTGTCAATTTTGGAAAACCCAAGACTTGCTGTTTCCTGTTTGTGGAATATGTCCTTGCCTGGTACATACACAGTGTAGAGAGTTATTAATGAGGTGACAATTTTCTATTTTGTCTAAAAACTACATGTTGGAATTTAAAATATTTTTCACAGAATGTATTTTTCAGTTATATGCACATTGTGTATAAAAACTGTAAGATTCTGAGAAAGTATAAACAAACCACAGCCATTTGCATGAGTAACATGATACTTTAGTGTTTTAAATTATTAACAAGTGACTTCATAATCATGAAATTATGGGTCGCAATTGTGACTTAACTGTTGCATGGAGTATTGCTCAAATATATGGTCCGGAGCCCCTTCTGTTTGCCTCGGGGTTCTTGATAAGATCCAGAGGCGGATATGCAATATAATTGGCCCTGGTCTGGCATCTTGTCTACAGTCACTCTCCCACAGATGCATCATTGCCTCTCTCTGTCTTTTTTACAAATACTTTCATGGTAATTGCTCCGCGGAGCTGCATTCGCTGGTTCCCAGACTTCATGAATTCAAGCGCCCTATGAGGTAGGCATCCCGCTCTCACCCTTTCACTGTTGAAACTATTAAATGTAGCCATCTCTTCTACTCCAATAGCTTCATATCTCACACATCTCACCTGTGGAACTCCCTTCCCTATTCCTGTTTCCCTGAGAGCTATAATCTCCAACTATTCAAATGTAATGTCAATCGACATCTCCATTTGCCTTGATCTATCCACTATCCTTCTCCTCATCCTTTCCTCTATCACTCCTATCTGATCTTGCTCCAAATCTTCTGTAACCCTTTGCATCCTAGTGGCTTCCCGCCTTGCTTGGGGTGAAATGCTTAAAAAAAAAAAAAAAAGTTATAATTTATGTAAATTAGGTAAATGACCATAGTTTCTGCGTATTTTGTGGAACTTTGCACTTTTTACAAGGTACGTGCATATAACTGTTGCCATCATTCTATGAAAATTTCATTAAATTCCAATGTGTAGTTTTTGGACAAAATGGAAAATTGTCACCTTGTTAATAATTCATTACAGTGTAGTTAAATCTGGCCCATTTTGAATCTTGAGTCCTTAATATGGCTTCTTCAGACACAGGAGTCTCTCCATGCTATATGTAAGACCCTTCCTTTTTATTTCTCCTCTTGGACTCTGCTTTGCTATGTGATATATTATTCTCCATGTGGGACACTTGTATAATGGCCCTGACGGTTGAAGCAATGGTTGGGTCATAAACAGATGTCATTGTCATCAACACTTGAGATGCCAACAAGAAGGAGGGGTTTCATGATTTGGACTGGTATTATTGGAGGTATAATTCTCTAAGTGGGATACTTGTATATGCATATACAGTTTTGTGTATGTCTTAGTGATATAAAACTCCTTATGAGTACAAAACATGTTTGTCATTCTTTTTCCTTCCATCCATTCCATTCTGTCTGTGAACTATGGTGTTAATAAAACACAGATGTAATAATGCCCATAATGGGGGAAATGCAAATGGCAGAATAAATCATTCTACCATAGCTCTCTCCTGTTATTAGAAAAATCTTTTCACTCAATATCTTGATTTTTCAAGGTTTTGTTTTAAACATTAAAATGTGTGTATATTTGCTTATCATTGTTGTCCTTCCTCAGATCAATGATCTCATTCTTTTTTGCTGCTTTTTTTTAACACATTCTTTCAGTCAGTGCATCCTTTGGACTTATTCAGGTGTACACTATAGGGAAAGAACAATGACTCTGTTTTTCTTGTGTAGGTAAAGTCTATCAATACTGTTAAATAAAAAAAATGGTGGCCAACAGAAGAAAAATGGTGAGAAATATGCTGATCAGATCATTCCATTATGATAAACCTTATGACATGGAGGATTGCACATTTATATCAAGGTTGTTGTTCTTGCCTTTCTTTGAAAATCATCAACATATATATTTCTGAATCTGCTTTATAAAACAAAAAAGTAAATAAATAAAATAAAAACACCCCCACCAAAAAAAACATTGAAATGTTTATTAAAACCAACAGAATAATGATAGTATTAATTTCAGTCATTTTTCTTTCATTTATCTGACTGTTTTTTTTATTTTTATGGCTGCTAAAAAGGCAACATATATTAGAAATTAAAACTGTCTCTAACTTGATCAGAAATTTTACCTGCCATATTCGAGTGTTTTTCCTGTTGATGGGATACATTAGCAAAGTGTTGAGATAAAATAATGGAAAAAAATTTATTAAAAATAAATAATAAAAATGCTTTATATAAGAACCTTAAAAAAAATGAAAAGTATTTACTGGTCCTTCTAAGATGAAATATTGTCAGTATAATTAATTTTATTCTTTTATCTTCTGCTTTGAATAACAAAATTCACAGTTGATCCATTGTTTTGCTGTCAAAGTAAACAGCATGAAATTAGAATGAATGACAAAAGAATCCCCTCACCCCGATATTCCATATCCCCAGAGCTGATCTTACATGAATGATGTCTTAACCAATTTGGCTATAGCAGCTTTCACAGCTAAGTAAGGCTCTCATCTAGATTCATTCAACTCTATGTGCTATATCACTTCAGAATCTAGGTGATCATGACTCTCCACAACTTCCTTTTGTCTTTTGTTACTCTCAGTATTATTTACTCTTTTATGACCTCTTTGTCTTTGTATTACTTATTTCATCATCCATTTGCACAAACTTGTCAAATAGATTCTGACTCAGTATCTGTCTATTTCTGAAATGAGGTATTATGTACAATATTTACATTATTCAGACTATTGTCCTCATCTTTGTTGCCATATTTATTACAACATTTTGGCATTTGTATGCTCCAGCCTTCTTCAGGTCACATGGCACAGTGGATAAAAGCATTAGTTAGATCCAGTGATAGGAACCAGAGTGCGAGTTCAATACCTGGTTAAGGCAGTACAGAACTTGGAGAGGGGAATTAACAGGAGATAACTGATAACTGACATCCATTAGACATGGCATGTAGAAGTAGAACAGTCTATCCAAGTGAGCGAAATAAAGGGTTCAGTTTGACATTCCAACCACCTGAAGAAGGCCGGAGTGTACAATGGCCGAAACGTTGTAATAAATATGGCGACAAAGATGAGGACAATAATCCGAATAATGTAAATATTGTACATTCTGACTCTTTCTATGTCCCTACAAGATATACGCAATCATAGTTCTCCACAGCTTCCTATGTTTTATTGTTCTCGGTAATACTGGCTCTTTTATGATCCCTCTTTGTTTTTCTGCTTTCTATTTGTTCATAATGCTCAATTACTTGCTGCTTTTCCTAGTTTCCTCCATTTTCAATGTGTTCTATAAGTGCTAAATTCTCCAAGCTTTCTTTCCTCATTATGTGCTTCAGAAATTTTCACTGTCTGTTTCTGAATTAGCAAAACTTTCTTTATAGTTTCCTTAAAATGTCTTCATTTATCAAATTGTTGTTTGCTACCAAATGTCATATGCTCTGACACTAGTATACACAACATATCATTTTAACACTTTGATAAAAAGCAACAAAATACAATAAAAAATAGTAAAAAATTAATAACTTAAGTGCATGTATGAAACATTTTCTCTCAGTATGCTCCATATATTAATTTACTTGTAAAATCACAATGACCAACGAATATATGATCTTACCTGACCAGATCCTGAAATAGCAGCAACTTTTGAAAAATCAAATCCATCAGCTTTTAGTTGATCTAAGATAACATCCAATGCCTACAAAAAGAAAGCAAAATTTATAAAAGCATAATTATTTTGGTCATTATAAAGGATTATTATAAAAAGGATTCCAAAGGATAAAGGATTATTATAAAAAGGATTCCAAAAAGGATAAAGGATTATTATAAAAAGGATTTCAGAAAGGTTAAAGGATTATTATAAAAAGGATTCCAAAAAGGTTAAAGGATTATTATAAAAAGGATTCCAAAAAGGATAAAGGATTATTATAAAAAGAATTCCAAAAAGAATAAAGGATTATTATAAGAAGGATTTAAAAAAGGATAAAGGATTATTATAAGAAGGATTCCAAAAGGATAAAGGATTATTATAAAAAGGATTCCAAAAAGGATAAAGTATTATTATAAGAAGGATCTCAAAATGGTTAAAGGATTATTATAAAAAGGATTCCAAAAAAGATAAAGGATTATTATAAAAAGGATTTCAGAAAGGTTAAAGGATTATTATAAAAAGGATTCCAAAAAGGTTAAAGGATTATTATAAAAAGGATTCCAAAAAGGATAAAGGATTATTATAAAAAGAATTCCAAAAAGAATAAAGGATTATTATAAGAAGGATTTAAAAAAGGATAAAGGATTATTATAAGAAGGATTCCAAAAGGATAAAGGATTATTATAAAAAGGATTCCAAAAAGGATAAAGTATTATTATAAGAAGGATCTCAAAATGGTTAAAGGATTATTATAAAAAGGGTTCGAAAAAGGTTAAAGGAAACACATGACAATGTGGGTTATATATATATATATATATATATATATATATATATATATATATATATATATATATATATATATATATATATATAATCTTGCTTTATTGTAACACTTTTCCTAGCCAAGTGGTAAAAGTATGCCAGATCAAACGATGGTACCTCCTGCCAAGGGGGATGCAGGTTCAAGCCATCCAGATGGCACATTTTGTTTATTAAGTTTTCTCAAGTGTGCTGGCCTGTAGATGAAATAAATACTGCTTAAAATAAACAGAGCATCTACTCAAAATATAGGTGTTCACTAAAAATAATGTTTGAAGTGATAAAAAGATGTTGGATTAAATAACAAAATCCATTAATTCTTTATATATATATATATATATATATATATATATAAATATATAGAAGCAGTAAATTGCTGATACCCCTGAAGAATGGATGGACAGGTCCATCTATGGAATTCTGGATTTGGGATGCTGAAGGTAAAATCAATCAGCTAAGTGACAAATTCTACTCATATTAGTCCTATATATATATATATATACACACACACACACACACTCACAGTGGGAGGAAACAAAAATTCAAAAATTCATACACATTCAAATTTTTATTTATTCTATTTCCAACTAATGAATTAACATACTTTTCATATAATTAACTGTACACAGATGCATAATAACTAAAAATACATAGAAAACAGAAAAAAATTGATTTAATAAAAATAAATCCCATTTATCCATTTTAATGTGTGAAAAAAGTATTCGTACAAAAAAGAATACATAATCTTCATTTAATACTTTGTAGAATAGCCATTATTCTCTCCAACAGCAAACAACCTCTTCTTGTAGTTCTCAATTAATAATTTGTAAATTTTAGTTGGTAATTTGTTCCATTCTTCTTCGCATATGGTCTTAGATCCGGGATGTTTGTTGAAACTCTTGATTGGATTTGAATTTTCAAATAACTCTGCAGATTCTTGATTAGATTTAAACCTGGGGACTGACTTGGCAATTTCAGGATATTTACATTATTTTCAGCAAGTCATTTCTTTGTAGATTTTGCAATGTGCTTAGGATCATTATCTTGTTGGAAGATCCAGTCAGGAGGAACTTCAAGATTTTCAACCAAAATCATTATATTTGTTTCCAAAATATTTTGATATGTTGCGGCATTCATTCTACAATCGGCCCTGCCGGCTGGGACTTTAGAATACGCCGACTGCACCTCTGTAGAGGGGTAAGACCTCCCCAATGAGGCGTCCTGGGTATGACTTTAAATTGCATCCAACAGCAAGGCCTCTGATCTGGAGGTTTTGAGGAGCGTGGAACCACCTCTTAATTGCTGGTGTTCCCAGGTCCACCTTGACCCGGGGTGGTAGCACCTGTTGGGGTCCCAGCTATGGGCAAATAGTGAACTCCTAGTTTTCCAAGTTTTACTCACGTCCTGGGTATGACGGTAAACTACATCCGCATCCTGGGTACAGCGATAAACTGCATCCAACAGCAAGGTATCAGATAATGTTTTCAGAAAAATAATGTTGCCAGCTCTAAGTTTTTGAAACAATGTTGCCAGCTATACGTTTTTTTGTAAAAGAGTAATGTTGCCAGCTATACGTTTTTTTTGTAAAAGAGTAATGTTGCCAGCTATACGTTTTTTTTGTAAAAGTGTAATGTTGCCAGCTATACGTTTTTTTGTAAAAGAGTAATGTTGCCAGCTATACGTTTTTTATTGTTTTTTTTGAAACAATAATGTTGCCAGCTATACATTTTTTATTCCATACAAAATAGGCATTTAAAATTCATATAAACTGGATTTGGCATTAAATAACCCACAGTGGTTGATATGCCATAAAACCGAAACAAACAAACAAACAAATCATTCTACAATCAATTGGTGATATGTTGCCAATACCTTTTGCAGAAAAACATCCCCAAACCATGATGCTTACACCAGCAAATTTCACTGTTGGAGCTGTGTTCTTTTGTTTGAAAGCATCACCAGCTTTCCATGATTTATGCCCAAACTCAGTTTTGGTTTTGTCTTTCCTAATATGATTTTTTCTTATCTCTATGTTCACAACAAATTTCAGACTGGCATCTCTGTGTCTTTTCAATAGTAGTAGTGTTTTGCTTATTATCTGTTTAGTGGCACAGATTCCTAGAGAAAGCAACAATTGGTTGCAATAAAATCAAATGGTTACTAGTCAAGAATAACAATTTGATTTTGTTTAATTTGATACATTAATTTCCTTGAAGATCTTAAAGAAATCTTCCATGGAGTACCTGTTCTTCTTATTTGGTTTTTCAACAGTTTTGAGATTTTTACACTTTGCAATGAAAGAACTACTGCCAGTAAATGGAATATTCAGGTTGTCTGAGATTTTCCTGTAATTTTTACTTTTTTTTTTCCAGAGTGTAGCAATCAATTCTTTTTGCAAATTTGTTAATTCTTTACCTCTTGCAAAGATGATAACCTTCTTGCACGAATATCAGTTACAGAATGTTCTGTTTGTATTTTTTAGGCTAAAAATAACCACTGATAACATTATTGGAGCATTCTTGAATATTTCACTTGAATAATCTTGAGTATTAAAGCAATTTGAAAATTTTTAAAAATCTGAAATTTACATTGTAGAAATATATTTTTCACCCATTAAAATAAATAGAATGGGATTTATTTCTATTAAATCAAATATTTTCCTGTTCTCTATGCTAGTTAATTATATGAAAAGTATATTTATTCATTAGTTGGAAATACAATAAATTAAAAATTTGGATATGTATGAATATTTTTTTTACTCCCTCTGTATATACATGTATATGTGTGTTTGTGTGTGTGCATATATTGTGTATGTATGTATGTATATAATCCACATTGTAATGCGTATTCTAATAATTCTCCAAACAAATTTAATTAAAAAGAACTGACAAGGTCTTTTTTTTAATTTTTTAGTGGATTTTTCAAATTGTTGAATAACAACAATAATTACACTATAGGTAGTAAGTACCTATAAAGTCAAATGCCTACGAGAGAATTGAGAAAGGGTGAGAGCGAGAAGATACAAGCACGTCCAACCTTCCAATTAGTGGCACTCACTACTAGATTGACCTGTGTGTATAACTATACCATATTTCATATTGTACTGGTTGTGTACAATAACCCTTTCTTCTAGTATCCACCTGGTGTTATGTGTTTATCCCCTTAGCACAGAATATAACACCAAGTTAAGTGTGGCTGGAATTTAAAAGTAAAGAAGTGGCCAAAAGTTCTTGGGACAATGGACAATATGAACAATTTGGGGCACTTCCTTACCCCCACCAAACAGAAAAATGTTGGAAAAACTAAATAAAAAGATGAATCAAATTTTTCTTGTCTGTCATATTCAATGAAACATGTTTGAAAGAAAGGTTGCTGCCCAAATATATATATATATATATATACACACACAAGTATACAAATCAACTTTTAGGAAATTTGAAAATAGATTCCGGTGAAAAATGTACGTTTTAACTAGCCATTGATTGAACTATTAATAGAAATATTAATTATGAGACCTAATTTACACTTTAATACTTCATTCTGGGATAGGAATGATTCATTTTTCAAAAATGCAAAGGAATGTGACTCTTTGTCTGAGCGGCTTTTCCACTTACCTTCACCCACATCAAAGTGGGTGCTGTCACTGTCATACCATCAGCTTGAGAATGTACACCACCTGAAGTCCTGAATAAGACAAAAACTAAAGTCATTTAATCTTTTGTCAAGATCTAAAGACATATTACAGCATGTTTCTAGAAAACTTCATAGACAAAATCTAATATGTAAACAGATTTATAAGAAGAAATCAATAATCTTATTTTAAAGCAGCTACCATAAATGCTCTTATTAACAGAGCCAAAACTGGCTTAGCCCAATAAAAATTTATTTGTCCCCATTTCACTTGAGATGATGCAAAAATTTGAATTATTTTGAACCGGTTTACTCATATAATGAAAATCTTTATCTTCAGTATTTTGAAAAAAATTGACAAGAAAAGATTTATAATTCAGAATTATTCATATGCATAAAAATGTCGGCTTGACTACTATTTATCACGTCTACAGCCCTGGGGGAAGACCATGACTTAAATAGAACACTTGACTAAGTGGAATTGATAAACACACATACAGGGCTGATAGTTGCAGTGATGAAATATGAATTCAAAGTAAATCCATAAATAACAAATAATAGTTTAAATAAGATAACCTTGCCTAATATTGTGTGAGATCTGCCTTTAATAGGCAATTATATTCAACATCATGACAATTAGATAAAGTTTTTTTATATGGTAATGTTTACCTTAATACAAAGCTGAGAAGCCACTCAAGGTAGAAGGCTACTGTGTGGTTTTGTATAAGCATAAGAAAAGGCAAGAAGTGAAGTTCATGTAGTTATGCGGGAAAGGTAAATGGTTAACCCTAGACTTGAGGAGGTCAAGAGTGTGTAGTGATTGGGAAAACATCCCACTGGGAGTCTTATTCCCCAAAGCAATAGTTCTTGGGAAAATGCTGTCCAAATGGAACCAACTTATTATTATTGGAATATGAAGGGAATTTACCCTTGTTAACTTTAAATACCCTTCAAATATCCTTCAGAACATAAACAATCATGACTCTCCACAGGTTCCTTTTTCTTTATTATCTGTGTATTGGCATGAATTCTTGGGAAAGATAGTGGAAGAATGGATTCCATATCCACAGTTTGGAGTTCACAGTTTTCCTTCTCTTAGATTTATTGTCACGCAGGGCTAGTGAGCCCAGTCTGCTCTGCCATTTAACTCATACTTTGCAGAAGAAATGGATTCATGCCTTTCCAAAGTCCATTAGTGGAAAGCTCTTCACATTTACATATGTAATTCAAAATCTATCTTTAATGCGTGGAGTTAATGTTAAAAAAATATTAAATTTAAAAAATTTTTACAGCTTAATGTGGCTTTGGGGTCAGTATTTATATATTTTTTCTTTTTTTCAATGTCATGTCACTTCAGGATATAGGCTCTTCACAACTTCTTTTTCTTTTATTATCTGGGAATTGTTATAACTTCTTGAGAAGTTGTGTAGTTAGAAATTCAGAGTTTTCCTTCTCTTAGACTGACTGCCACCCAAAGCTAAAAGAGCTCAGTCTGTGCTACTATTTAACCCATATCTGGGGTGAGAAAAGACAGACTCATGTCTTTTAGTGTGAAAGTGAATTGAATAGACCAACCTGGAATTTAAACTCAGTTTGCCACTTTCACTTACTTCACAGATATCTGTTACACAACCCACGTATCCTGCCTCTAACATTAGAGATCTTTTAACTTTCATACATCAAAATTTGGATAACTTTCTGAAAGGTACAAGTTATTTCATTGAGATTTTTTAGATAAAATTACATATGGAGATGTTAATAAAGCAACAAGATGATTTCTGATAAAAAAATTCATATTTATGTTCGAAATTCCAGAGGAAGGCAAGCAATGAGATTGTTTGTTTCTTTCTGTGATTTTGGCTCAGAAAATTCTAAAATAATAATCTTTGTTTTAACTTGCTTTTATTCATGGAAGAAATGTAGAACAAGGTATTGGCATACCTTATGCTGCAATTTTATTTCCTCCATGCAAAGCAATTTAGGCTAAAAAATGTCAATAATGATTTTAAGATTAATTTTTCCTGCACACAGAAGAATAGCATAACAGTGACAGATCTTACTTGAACTCAGGAACATCTGAATCAAAGCGGACTGATTCCTCTTTGACAATTTCCAACTTCTGGTTGATTGCAATGACTTTAAGCTGAAAGTAAAAATATGCCAACATGGATTTAATTTTGAAAACTGAAAAAAAAATTTTTTTACATATATTTTATTCATGTGTTTTACATATATATATATATATATATATATATATGTATATATATATATATATATTATTTTGTATGTGTAGTACTTAAGGGAAAGCACTTAATATGTGTATATGTATCTGTGCCTAGCCCCAGATGGTTTATATGGATGTGTTTATGGGAACTAAAATGCATGCACATGTATGTATGTGTCTATGCACATGAGAGTGTCACCCCACCAAAACAAACACAGAAGTAGATTCACCCTCCTGTCACCAAACATAATCAAACAAGCATAAATATAAACAATTTTAAAAACCAGTTTGTCTGATGATCAAAAAAGCATGAAACCCTGGGACACAAACTCATATCCATACAACAATATATATATATATATATATATATATATATATATATATATATATATATATATATATATATACATACATCTGCGGTTGTTGAGCAAACTCAAATGTACCTGCATTAACCACCCTAGTAGATGGGTATCCTTGAATACGAGTGTCCAGATATATAACTAACTCAGGCACATTTGTGTTTGTTTTGGGCCCTGTCACTGGATCTAACCAGCGCCTTTATCCACTGTGCTATATATATATATATATATATATATGGCACAGTGGATAAAGGCGTTGGTTAGATCCAGTGACAGGGCCCAAATAGTGTGAGTTCAATACCTGCTTAAGGCAGTGGAGAACTTTCAGAGGGGAAATTAACAGGAGATAACTGATATCCATTAAACATGGCATGTGGAACTAAACAGTCTACCCCAGTGAGCAAAATAAAGGGTTAAGTTCAATACTCCAACCGCCTGAAGGAGGGCGGAGCATACAATGGCCAAAACGTTGTAATAAATTTGGTGACAAAGATGAGGACAATAGTCCGAATAATGTAAACTATATATATATATATATATATCTGATATATTGAGTCATTCAGGGCTAAAATAATGCACAAAAAATTTTGGAACTCAGTTGGGTTGTGCTACCCTCCTCACCATATTTCCTTACCTTGCACCAACAGATTATCACATTTTTTGGTCACAGCAAAATGCTTAGATGGTGAAAACTTTCTCTAAACAAAACCAGATTCAAGAGTTCATCAAAAACATTTTCACAGCAAAACATACAGAATTTTACCCATAATGTATCAAAAAGCTTCCTGATTAATGGCAACAAGTTATTGTAAATAATGGTGACTATATAATTGAATAAAATGTAATTGTACTTTATTTTTAGTTGGAAAAATGAAGTTGACAAGCAAAAACAAATATTATTGACATCTCCACCTTATACAGGATGCAATGGATAAATTGTCATCTAAATTATGCAAAAATGAAAATAACACTAACATCTCATTTTAATAGATATATTTACCAAAATAACACAAAAATATCTTGAAATATTAAAGAGTATATTTATTGAATAAACTTGCCATTGGCTTCAACCATGACCTCCAGAATCTTCAGAATCTCCTGCATCTCTTCTCCTTGGTTGGTGAATGCTGCCATAATCCTTGCCTTCAGTTCATCTTTGGTGTTACAAAGAGTTTTGCTGGTCTCTCACTCAACTGTGCCCCACACATAATCAAGGAGGTTGCAGTCGGGAGAGTTAGCCTGTGTTATGTGTGTGCATTTAATACCAAATTAGATGCTGGCTTGAAAATTTATCTCAGTTGCCATGGTAAAAACATTTCATCCAGGCTTAACACTGAATTTTTGGGTTGCATTTGTTTATTTGGTGTCAAAACAAATGCAAGTCTAGGAAGCCATTTGACAAGCGATGAAAGAGCCAACCATTGCTTAATTTACTATAATGTTTATGGTTAAAATTGAGTAGATAGCCATCATACATACAATGCCATGCATAATTATTCACCCACATTTTGTATTATTGCCAAATGAAATGCAAATTGACAAATGAACTTTTTGCTACAATCAAAAATGTGCTTTGAAGATGTAGAATATATTCTATTGTGACATAAACAATAATTAGAACAACGAAGACATCATCTTTTGAATGAATAAGTATTCACTAACACCTTAATACTTTTTAGAACCACCTCCATTTACACCAGTTACTCTTTTGAGGTATGTCTCTATACCAACTTTGCACATCTAGAGGCTGGAATTTTTACCCAATCATTGTTACAAAATAGCTGAAGCTTGGTCAGATTAGATGGAAACGGTTTGTAAACACTCATTTTCTAAGACTTGCCTCAGATTCTCAATTAAATTTTTGTCTGAGCTTTGACTTGGCCATTCCAATTCATTAATATGCTCTGATCTAAACCATTCCATTGTAGCTTTGGCTGTATGTTTAGGTTTTTGTCCTTGATATGTCCTGGAAATGGGATATATTCGAAGTAGGAAAGTGGTTTGGGACTACTGTAACCGAGTAGGACAATCTAGCAGATAACCGTAATGGACTGGTCCTCGTTGTAATGGTAGGCAATAGGCATAGACAATAGGCATCCTTGTACCTCTGCATCAGTCTGTATTTATGGCTGACACCAGCCAATCATATTACTGTGAGGAGGAACCCAGGTGTATGCATATTCATCAGTCCTGCTGGAAGGTGAACCTCTGCCTCAGTATAAAGTCTTTTACAGACTGTAACAGTTTTTCTTTGAGGTTTGTCCTGTATTTGTCTTCATCCATCTTCCCATCAACTCTGACCAGCTTTCCTGTCCCCACTAAAGAAAAGCATCACTGGAGAGATGGTGTGCTCAGGGTGATGTCCAGTGTTGGGTTTCTACCACATGTAACATTTTGCATGAAGGTCCAAAAAGTTCCATTTTAGTCTCATCTAAATCATTTTATATACAACACTGAAGTATACAAATATAAGTAATTACTAAAATACAGTGCTTTGCACAAGTATTTATCCATTCACCCCTACCTCTTGAACATTTCCACATTGTCATGTTATCAAATGGAATTCAAATTGACTTAAATGGTATTTTTACTGTTTGATAAAAACAAAATGCACAATGCCTTGAAGGTGCAAATAGATTTTATTGTGACACAAACAATAATTTTGAAAAACAGTCATCTCTTGGATCAAAATATCACCCCATTGCACAGTCATCAAGACAAGTGAAACTTGCACACATTACTACTCGAGGTAAACATATGTAAACAAACAGCTGTCCTGTTGAAACAACACAAAAGAAGTCAAACTTACATTGTCCATAACTCCTAAATGGTAATAGAGCACCAACTTTTAATGTCATTCTTGAAATAATCAATTTCACACCATAATGGGACATTTTCATTACTGTGGGCTTTTGTTGCTTATACTGCAAATTAACCCAATTCTCTACCCACTAGTCTCTCTAGATTTTATTCCAATAAAAAAAAGAAAAAAAAACTTGTTCATTATGAAAAAGAGGTGTATATAAGAATAGAAAATGATATTCAATAAGATCTCTGGGAAGCAATAAAAACTGCCACAAAGATTAAATTTGAATCAGTAGAAAAATTAATAAAATCAATACATGGTATACTGATAAATATAATAAAAGGTCAAGGAGCCTGTATTAATATCTAAAATAATTAAAAATAATAATTTTATTGTCAAACCATTGACTCACACAATAAAATCTGACAGTTTATCATATACATATGTGCATACACAAATAAAAATAGACGAACTAAAACGTTATGGCTAGCAATGTGCCAAGAATGACAGCTACTGTCTCATAATAACTGTACATGCCATAACGACAAGAAAAAAAGATTTGAATGAATAAAGGTCAAATTATTATGGCCTAAAGACTAGGTTAAAGCATTTCCAAAATTGTAAGATTTGTGGGTTGCTCACATTCAGTTGTGTTGAGTACCTAGTATCCATGATCTGATGAAGGAAAAAAATCACCAACTTCCAACAAAGCATTAGGGGGCCAAAACTTATCAATGCAGAAACAGAGTAAAGACTTTCCCTACCAAGTATGAACCAACAGAAGGGCTACTGTGGCACAGGTTGTAGATAGCTTTAATCAAGTTGATGAAAGAAATACTAAGTATTGTGCCACAATACACAGTACATACATTGTTACATAATTGAAGGCTAATATACTAATCAGTGTCTTTTACTGAAGGCATCTTCAATGTCAGTAATGGGCCTGGATGTTTTATCAATGAAAGATGGTTGTCTGGTTCAATGAGTTTTTCCTTCTCCCAAATAAGATGGAGGTCAGGGAAAGTGTGCATTGTTATAACAGAGAAGCAATGGCATCGGGATGTGAGGAAAACAACAAGTTTGTGAAGCCAATGTAATGGTTTGGGAAAGGTCCTGCTACAAAACACTAGGCTCTATCATTCATGTGAAAAGTACTTTGATATGTATCACTTACCTTAGCAACATTGAAGACAGGTACATTCCTTCATGCCAAAAGTCTTCTATGTTGACAGTGACATCTTTCTGCAGGACAATGTGTCCTGACACACAATAAAAATTGTACTGGAATTCTGACACACGATAAAAATTGTACTGGAATGGCTTCAAAAACATGAAGAAGGCTTCACTGTGTTACCAACACCTTATTAGGTATGTGTTTACAATATTTTGGTTAATTATATGAACTGAGATTTGATCCAAGTCTTGATTTTGTTTTATTGGATTGTCTTACTCAGTAATATTCTTTGTCAAGTTTGCATCAAATAATCCAAATTAAGAGCCACCGAAATTTTTATAGTGGAACTATTTTTATTGTTATTTATCCTTACTCTTTTCTGAAGGAGAATGTTGTCAGGTCCAGATTAAAAAATGAATATCCCCATAGATTCTGGAGCAAAATTTACAAGATGATGCTGGGAAGTTCTTGATTCAATTCACTTCTCAAAATATGACCAAATATCAGAATTTGGAGGTGATAGATAGCTTGGTTGTGTTGAGAATTTTTCAGTATCACTTCATATTTAAATGTATACTTAGAGAAAGACAATAGCTATAAAAAAAATTATTTTTCTGTCAGAATATCTAAGTGATGTTGTTCTTATTTAAAACAAAGATGAAGATGTTAGTTATAAAAGCTTTTTTTCCCCAGATGCACATTTCAACTGAATTTATCTTGAGATTTCTTGTGAATTGAGATTAAAAAAAAAAATGATCATATGATTTGGTGGAGCTTGTAGCATAGTTTTGCTTGTACATTTATTACTTCAGATTTTATTGTAAATCTATATTATAAAAGAGCTGATTTGCTGTCACTGTTTGCATGTGACTTTGTATGTATGTAGCCGAGTGGTTAGAATGTTTGCATTCTGACCATGAGACGTGGGTTCAAATCTCACCATGGTTGATTTGTCAGGAAGGAGACTTCCTGATGTTATTGAACTGGAGGGGTTGATCCTAGTGTGCAGCACTTTGGGAAAGTGCCTGAAAACCATACCATGGGTTGACCCAAGCCTTGTGAGTGAAACTGGGTATACAGAACCTTTGGGGGCTGTCAATAGCTGTGCTAGCACGAAGTCCCAATTCATAGTGGCTTGAGTGTGCTGGCCTTGTTTAAATTGTTGATCACGCTAGATAACACACTCTTTCCCAGAAACCGTAACTAAGGTCTGCTCAGCATAGTTGTAGTATAAACCACAGATAGGCTTTGTGGATGTTGAATAAACACAAATGCACCTGAGCAAGTGTCTGTAATATTGTTTGACTATCCACCCTAGTAGATGGGTATCCTCAAATACGAGTGGCCAGCTATACTACTAATGTAGTGTATGTGTATGTCTGCATTATGAGTGGTTTATATGTGCTTCTGCCATTTGATGTACATACAAACATACACAATTTGGTGAAGTGTGAAATGAGACATTCCTCTTTCACTCAGTCTGGATGACCTCTACTCTGAGCTGAGTAATAAAATCATAAAGTTGGAAACAAGAAAAAAAAATGTTAATTTTTTTTTTTTTTTATTGATCTTTGGAAATTATTCATTAATAAATTCCTTAAAGATTCTTGCTTATTTTAAATGTTATAGAAATATTTTAAGTCTGTCATTGAATTATTACATACATGCACACAATAATGAAATTGAAATGGACAACTGTGTTGTGAAGGCTAATTTCACTATCTGGCAACAACCAGTGGATAACAGGAAAAGAGCTGAAATATGCTAGCCTTTGAAGTCATTTTTATGACTCCTCTGCATTCAAACTGAATATCATTTTTTAATAAATATAGTATTTTAAATGAACACACAATTAAGATTTGGAATTTGATCATCTTGCTGTCTGCGAGGTGACAATCACTGAACTATAATTTTAAAAGAAAATCTTTTTAAAAATGCTTAACTGAAGAAGTTTAATGTTGGGTTGTTCTCTCCAGAAATATGCACATAATCATTTTTAAGAAGTTGACTATTGATAGGCATTATAGTGATGCAGCCTTCTTTTGTACAATGTTAGAAAAACTTTAGAAGTGTCTTTGAAATTTACTCAGTTCTTGATTTCTTATAAAATCGGTCAGTACATAATTTATAAACCCTACAGCATTTAAGCATTTGTCTGGCATACTTTCAATGGAAAACAGATTTACTATAATAATTAAAAATGAAGAAAATTTTGGTTAAATACAGGACAGCATCCAGCATGTCAATTTAAATATAATCTTTTTGGAAATAAAGTTCTTGATGTGCCTGAGCTTCAAAATGATGTTTTTGCATTTAAATTGCTGAAAACTGAAAAAAAAAAAAAATGTTATTGTTGTTCAATGCTACTGTGAGCAATTGATTTATTTGAATGACATAATGAAACAGAAAATGCCTTTTTCTGAGTAAAGTTGATCAGAAATTTTGTTCCATGACATCTCTGGTCTTAATGTTGCAAATATGGTATAGACAATGATGATGGAACTGGGATAGGAAGTCTTTCAACATCTGACAATTTCTTTAGACTTGTCAACTTCAAACTTGTTTCATTTCCTACATCACCTTTTGTCTGGATCATAGTTTCCAACATGCTCAAGATAGGAAAAAAATTTCCTCTTATTAAAAAGCAGAATCTTTCTTTTATGATAGAATACAATGTTTATCTGAAAGGTTAGAAGAAAGCCAAGGAAAATACTCTGATAACTGAATAATTTGAAAAAAAAAATGTTGAAAACTCTAGCATTGAAAAAAATAGACAAAATAAGAGTATAATTTGTTTATAAATTGCAAAAAAGAAAAAAAAAAATTAACATCAACAAAAGAAAACCTTTGCATCATTTTGTTTGAGAACTTTTTTTTTTAAAACCCATGCCCCCCCTTGAGAACATGAGTGATCATGACTCTCCACAGATTTCTTCTCTTTATTATCTGTGAATGATTGTTTTATTTCTTTTAAGCATTTCACCCAAAGCAAGACAATGCAACAGAAGAAAGGATGAAGAGAAGGACAGGGAATTAGATCAAGGCATCTGAAGATGTTGATTGATATTGCATGGAGTGGTTTCCTGTTGCCTTCAGCATGGTTTCAACTTTAGAGTTTTCTTTGTCACTTGAGTGATAACCAACCTAAGCAGAATCCAGTCTACATTGCTATTTAAGGGGAGAAGAGATGAATTCATATCTTTTCCAAGGTTATCTGTATGAAAGTGAATGCAAGGGACTAGCCTGGAACTTGAACTTAGATTGCTGATTTCAATTTCCATCTGTTACCCTCATCACTCACTGATGTTCAAGAACCACTGATTATAGCTACTATTACAATCCATTATGAGGACTATTAGACATGAAATTGGAAACAGTCAATTAGCCAATTATTGGATAACAACCTCTGGATTTATAAAATTGTATTAATATTTTATTTTTAACTATTGTCAACTTTTTATAATAAACGGTAGGTTTTTTATAAAATAATAGATTAAAATAAATTTTACTAATCATCAGTCCCAATGTAGTGGGCCGTTTGTACATGTTGTGAGACAAACACATGTGCCTCCTGAAATAGCCCACTACAAACATGGCAGACTTGGAGTATGTGAAAGGAAATGTGAAGAAAACAACAAAGACCCGAATATATATGTACAAACAGGTATATGTGTATTGACATACAATAAGGGTTACAATTGACAAAGATGATAATTAGTGTGTATGAATGAATGTAGAAAGTTTGTGGTCAAAGTATGTGTAAATGAATGTGAATGTTTGTATGTACATGTGTGTGTATAATGTTCATGTGTGTTTCCTGAAGGAAACGCATAGTACCCTCACCCAAGAGGAAAACAAGAGATTATTGTACTGTCAGCTAAAAAATGAGAAGAAAGAGAAAGAGGCAAGGTATCGCCAAGTTTATATAGTGTTTGGAAATCACCCCTAATTAGTAGTTTCAAAACTTAGGAAATTAGGGAGGCTGTAACTTTGACACCCATGATCGGGTGTGGTCGTAGGGTTACTGCTGTACAGCTAAGCACCTGATCAGCTCCCTCTATATGTATCAACTCTGTGCCAATGTGTGAGTCACTGTGAAGAATTTTCTAATCCACTCTGTGACATTGTCAGCTCATTTTTTTCCTGTGAGTTCTTTTACATGAGGTGATATCTTGCAGAATGGTAAGGGAAAGAATTCTACTAAATTTCCTCTAAAAATATATTATGTCTTCAGTTTGTGAATCTCTTCCAGAAAAAAATTATGTTTAGCAAATAGTTGTCCTGAAATCAAAATGTCAATTTTTTCTTCTGTTCACTTCCACTCATAATCATTTTGCTTGATTCTAAGTTATAATTTGAAACAGACTTGAAATCAGCAAAATATAATTATAATTTGAAACTTGAAATCAGCAAAATATAATTATAATTTGAAACGTGAAATCAGCAAAATATAATTATAATTTGAAACTTGAAATCAGCAAAATAATTTAATTCAGGTCTCAATCTGAAAAAGAGATATTTGCATTTATTCCTTAAAAAGATGAATCGATTTGAATAGGTACTTAAAAAAAAAACCCCAAAAGACAATACCTAAGATTTAAAATGCATTTTAAAAAATGAAAAAATCTTTCTTGAAGCTTTTATTTTAGTTTTAATTTCAAGATTAAATTTAATATTTCCAATAAACAAAATAATTTTCCTGTATTTCAAACCAAATTTAAATTGATTGGAATTATTTTTTTTTTAAAATCACTAAACTCACCCATATTGACTAATCTGTCAGCACATAATTTTATTTATTAAAAAAATTTTTCAATAATAAACTTTTCTGAAATTTTACTTGAGGAAGATTAAGTGATTTAAAGTTCAATTAATTTGAATTAAAACAAATATTAATTCCTTTTAAGATATTGTGGAAAACGTTTTTTTTTTTGTGTTTTTTTTACATGTAGGTGGGTGTTTTTATAAGGTATTGACAGATTTATTGATAGCTTAATGTTAGACATTTTTAAATAAAGGGTACCTAACTAAAAATTACTTGATGAATACAATGTAAAAACTTCTTAACTACCCAATCTTTAAAATTTAGGAAAATATTCTAAGTAATCTAATATTTTATTGAATTTTAGCTATTTTGGCTTTATAATCTTACAAAGATGCTTGTTGAGGAAATGTTAGAAAATTACCAATAGATTTTAAATTTACTAAAGTTACTGCTTTTATTTATTGATAATGTTGTGTATGGGTGTCTGTATGCTAAGGGTAATCTTTTCTATTTATGATCAATAAATATTGTTTTTACTTAATAACAATATGACCTAATGGCTACAAATCAATACAGAAATTTAAAAAAAATTAAAACTAGATAAATTATTCAAATTAATATTTTTGAAAAGTGAAAACAGTTCTTGTAAAAATTCCTTATTCATCAAAAAAATGTTTTTCTTAATACATTAGTGTCCATCTTATTTATAAAAGAAATCAAAATCTTTTCTAATTAAATAATGTCTTAGTTCTATTGCTTTATTTTCCAGTTCAGAGAAGATTTTTTGTAACTGGGGATCTTGACAAAAAAAAAAAAAAAAATTAAAATTCTCCATGGAATTGTGCTTACAACTAAGATAAACACTAAGCTCTACAAAAATGAATTGAAATTTCATAAATAATGAAGTTGGGGGTAACAAATGTTTAAAAATAATAATAATATATATAATATATATATATATATATATATATATATATATATATATATATATATATATATATATTGTGTGTGTATTTAGGCAGCATTTTTTCATTGATGCATGTTTCATTAAATGATATAGACAAGTTTTGTCTATTTATTTTATGTAAATAAATTCCTTTCATAACGTCTGATAAGCTTAATAACATTATCATTGAAAGATGAAAGAAAATCACCATATTGATATATGTTTTTTAATCCTATCTAAGCTTTTGGCTTACATAAGTCATTATCAAAGATGACAATTAAATTTCAATATATTAAACAATACACAGACAAAACAATAATGATAGTCTGTTTTTGTTGCATGAAAGATTTCCAAGCAATGAAAAACAAAAATTGCACCGCAGCTCGTCTTTCAATGATAATGTTATTAGGTTGGTGCAAAAATAATGTCGTTTTCTCACATAGAAAACGACATTATTTTTGCACCAACCTAATATTAAGCTTATCAGACAATATGAAAGGAATTTACTTCAAATAAATAGACAAAACTTGTCTATATTATTTAATGAAACATGCATCAATATATTTTTTTTTTAAACCAAGATTTTCTAAAAAAGAAATATTTCTAAAATGATTTAATTTATTTGTGAATAAGTCCTAAAAGTTCCATTAAAATCTGATAATTATCTGATTCTTGCAAGAATTTTAAAATCAATGTTTTTCCAACTCAAAAATACATTCAAATTTCCCATACTGTAACACCTTTCACCATCGCCTACACCTGGTGGTGTAACCACATTTAATGGTCTGATCCTCAGTCGTAGGATGACACTTATTTTTGAAATCTGTTTTCATCAATGAAAATATATTTGTTTACCTAAATTCTCAACAAAGAGACTCTGTGTTTTCCATCCCTGGGCTGGTTGCCATCTCAGTGAAAATTCAAACAAGAACACTTTCTTGGCACAACATGATTGATCTTCATAACTTCCACCCTAAGAAAAATATGTTTCCCTAATTTGTGGCATGGCTGAGGCAGCGGCTTGCTGTCTTTGGTCAGGATCAATCCTGGTATCAATGGCATTTGACACTGCAGCTGGTATTTAAGTTGACCTCTTCAACTATGACCTCTCTTACCCATGTTGTGATTTTTGATCTTAAGAGGGTCAAGTTGAATTATCACTGGGGTATCTCAACCAGGCTAAACCAAGGAGTTGAACACGCATGCAAAATTGAAAATAAATGACACTCGAATAAGTCACTAGATGATATTCATATCAAAATAAAAAAAAAATATTTACAGTTCTTTTTTTCTTTTTCCTTTTCCAACCTGTTTCTAATATTTGGTGATGGAACAAAAATTTCAGCTAACTCCTCTAAGGAGGGCCAGACTTGATAACTGGATTTAACTTCAAGTTCTGTTGATTGTACTTTCAAGGACGGCACAAGGATATTGTTGGAGTCTTTCTTCTTCAGCAGATAATTATTATTATCATTAGGTTGGCAAAACAGTGTAATGGTAAAAAAATCTCTTAACTCCCCATCCATGACTACTGCAACTCACCGCAACTCCAGACCACAATTCTCTTAGCCCCCGCGGGCACTTTTATTTATGGGTGTCCATTCTGAACTGGTATGGGGAAGGCACATAAGGGAGTTTATGCAAATATCCTAAAATTCAACCAATATCATTCCTTTGTTCTCTGTTTCACACTTCCAATTTTAGAAGGTCCCTCCCTCCTTTGGGAGGAGTCATTATATGACATCAGTTTTCCTGAAGTCTCCCCCTGCCTTCACAATTGCTCATTCTGTTTTCACAATTATAATTTTTTCTCAGGAAAATTTTGGTAGATAATTTTCTCAGCACGAAGACATTGACACCTTTCAACAGTTGACTTTGGACCCTGGCCTCTGAACCTGCCAGCTGTGTCTCGCTGGACAGCAACAATTGTATTTTTTTCAACAGAATTCATACAACTGTTCACAGTGCCCTAAAAATGAGTCTCTTTCTGACAAAAAAATAAAATCGTTTTTTTAACCCTTTTCATCCGTACACCATGTTAAATATTGTTACAAATTTATCAAGAAAGAGATAAAGCCATTTCTCCGAATTTGTTTTTGTTTGCATGCCAGACTCTAATAAACTTTTAGGAGAGAAGAAATCCAGGCATCCCATTCTCACTAAGGAAAATGTGTTCACTATCTTCCAGCCTATATTTCATTTTGGGTTAACCCTTTTCTTTTCCTGCTTAGAATTAATGTTTAACCACCTCACTGTCTCAGTGTCACATTACTCCCTTCCCTTTTTGTCATTTACTCCACCTTTCCTAAGGTGAGAAAAGAAAAAAATATTAATAAAAAACGTTCTTCATGCATAATGTTTCTACTAAATATGCAGTAAAATTAAAAGGTCCGTCTCCATTTTTTCCAGTTCATGATCATGCATTTTCATATTGGGAACTTGCACCACCCCTTACAATTTAATCATTTGACCCAGGGCCCGCAAATCCCCATACTTTTGTTTCAACTGATACATTTTTATCTTTGTCCTGGTTTCTCCTTCTTAGTCAATTTCCCTGTTTCCACAATAGTGGGTTTTGATCTTCCTTTGACAGCATCTTTTGAACTGAATTATGCTTTGATAAAGAACAATAAAATGACCCTCTTTTATTCTCTTGCACACTTGCCAACACCTGTGGATTAACTTATTTCCTCTTATGCTTTTTTAGCCTCTGTATTGCTGCTATTATGGCGGCAACAGCTGTTAAAGTGCCTAACATGGTAGACCAATTCCTTATGGTCTCTGAATTGTCTCTCCAAATTGTAGTATCTTCTCACATAGTACTCAATTTGTCTTTCAATTGGTCTAGACTAATTTTCTCTTCTGGCTTTAATAACTTTGGCATCTCCTTTAATGTAATTTCAGGGAATTTCTCTACCACTTGTTCCCAGAACTCTGTCCAATTACTCAGACCCATTTCGATCAATCTCAAATAATGAATCCAGAAGGTCCCATTTTCATCAAGGAAAATGTCCCCATTCTCTCCTCTCTATCTATCATCCAGCTTACATTCCATTTTGGGCTTAACCCTTTTCTGCTCGAAATCAACATTTAGCCACATTTTAATAGTGGGTTTTGATTTTCCTTCGACAACTGTCAATATTGTTTCCAGTTCTCTTACTGAATTCAACTTGGACCTTTCTTCCACCGAATACAATCTGCTTCAGTAAAGAACACTAAATGGTGTTCCTCTCTCGTTCTCATGCACACTCATCAACACCTGCGGATTAACTAATTTCCTCTTATGCTTTTTCAGTTTCCATATTGCTGCTATTATGGTGGCAATAGCTATTAAAATACCTAATATGGCAGACCAATTCATTATGGTCTCTGAATTATCTCTCCAAATTGTACTCTTTCATTCAATTTGTCTTGCAATTGGTCCAGGCTAATTTTCTCTACTGGCTTTAATAACTTCAGCATCTCCTTTACAGTAATTTTAGGGAAATTCTCTACCACTGGTTACCACAATTCTGTACAATTACTCAGACCTGTTTTGATCAATCTTTTTGTGTTTTTCCTCAGCCTGATAACATGGAGGAAGGGAGATAGTTACTCCAAATGCTGAACATCCCAGGGGGAAACACTATCAATGATAATGGGGGTTCTATCTTTATTGTTCTAGTGGGCTCCCCACTCCAACCACATACTCTGGAGAGATCAATCTGACTCCATCAGATATGCTGATAGCTTGTGGCAATACTGTATTTGTCAATATTTCTACTTGACAATTCTCTTTAATTCCATCTTTATCTCCTTTGAATAATTCAAGTGCACACACAACCTGTGATTCCTGGTCACACAAGTGGGACTTAAAGAGGTACACAACCCCAATGCATCAGCTTTACATTTCCTTGCTGCTTCTATCATTAGTAACAAACTTTGTTATCATCAAATTCAAAAGTATATACTCTGTCTCAATTGGATATTTTGCAACTGCCCTAGTCCTTGCTCTACTCAGGGGTAGGGAATGGGTAAGTTTATCACTTGATATATCTCAAAAGTACTATCCATGTCTAATAACGGAATGGACATCAAAACTAACAGTTTATTATCTTCTAATAAGGTAATACAACCTAATACATTGTAGTATTTCCATAGCTCTTTATTGGGATCTACTGGTTTGTATTTTTAATAGTAACTCCCTTAAGTGACCAGAGGTGACTATACTCGGGGATAAATGTCCTAATGATAACACATCTAGCTGACCTCTTAAAGGCTTTAACAAAATCGTCAGGGATTGGTGAGTCTGGCACACCTTATTAGTAATTGTTATTAATTGAAAATACTGCTGAACAAAACTACTTATGTAATTTGGTCGCCATGGCTTAGGAGACATTAGCTACTTATCTTAATTCTCAAATTTTACTTATTAGCCAATTTATACTTGCCCCCATCTTTGCCAGTTCTAATCTTGTCACATTTAGTATCAATACACTCTCCTGTGCTACTTGTGCTAAAACTCTCTGGTTCCTTTCCACTTCCTCCTTTTAATTTTAATATCTTCTTCCAACACTGTTCTGAACAGAACATTTAATGCTTTCCCAATGATAGGGACTATTGTCATTTTTCCTCTCATATCCTTCCACTGGAATTCCATTATAGAAGTCTCCTGCTCCAGGGAATACAATAATCTGAGGTACTGATCTTATCGTGCATAGCTTTATGCTAGCTGTACTCTGGCCGTACCCAACGTAAGCAGTTCACTTCCCAATTTATCTAGTAGAAATTCATGAAGACATGCACAAGCCCTTGTGCAAGCCAACGACAACACCAAGAAGTAAATCTGTCCACTCTTCATGATGTGCTATCCACACCTCTGTCCTCTCCAACCAATCTCTACTGCAGTTTTACTGGATAGGTTATTTTACTGAACTTGATGCTGCCATGCACCTATGTGTGTACTTCCCCGTGATGACATGCCAACACTAAATCCATCCATCCCATCCACCTTACTTGCATTCCCTTTATTGGGATTTAGGGCATTCAAATAACCCCGCCACATCTCAATCTTTGCTCGACAGGTAATTCTGGTTCAACATCTGACTCTCTCTTAACCATTTCGGTAGGTGGGACAGAGGTATTTCATCATCCTCTCCCCACTCGCTTAGCTTCTCTTCCTCCTTTGAAGGTTTTGGATTAGAAGCCTGGACTTCATCTTCTGAGCACTTTGCTTCATGCACATTACTGAACAGTCTCTCCCTGTTTTTCTAATGTCCTTATCAACTAATGGTCGATTCATCACACTCCTTTTTTCTTCCTCAGATTCCTCATCTGTTTCCATCTCCTCTGGTTCCACCAGAGTTGTTCTTCTCATCCTTCTCTTCCTATTCTTTAGTTCAGCTGCTTCCCAACCATCCACCTCAACTAATTTAATGTGATCCCTCTTTCCCAGATTATAATGACACCAGCCCCATTTGCTCCACTATACTTAAGGATTCCCACCTTCAATTTGTAGAATATAGGATCTCCAACTCTTAACTACCTCTTTTCTTCCTTTATTCACCCTCTCATTTCTCTTCTCTTGTGCCCATCTAATCCTCCTCTTGGCCTGTGTGCAAGGCTGGTGCATCTTACCACTGACCACGGGAGAAGTGGGGAGAACATTTTTTTGGCTCCTTTGTGGCATCTGCCATTTTTTTCAGCACTGTTTTATGGCCGTCCACCATTTTTTTTAATTATTTTTAAACTGATGTTACATTGTCAGTCATCAACTAATATCATACATTATGTATCTGCATGGTTGGTGCAGCCCCCAAAAGCTGTGTCTTTTTGCTTTTTGTACATTTTTTCTACCTAACTTATATTGTCAATCATCAAATATAATAATCAACAGGGTGGGTGCTTACTACCCTGAACCTCTCAACCAAGTGGAGGTTGCATGCCTACTGAGGAGTGGATGTAGAAGTACTAATTTCAGTTATAATTTTCTTTCTGAACAGTTCTTTTAAATCAATTAAGAGGGTAATATATCTCAATAAAATCATTTTTTATTCTGAGATCATCCATTATGGAGAATCTCTAATTCCATAGCTTGTAAATAAAGTAAAATATCTAAACCCTCTTTTTTACATTTCTAGAAAGATAAAACCAAGAAAATGATTGCTTAAAAAATAAAAATGTTTAAAGATTTCAACACATGAAATAGTTTTTAAAACAAATTTTGAGATTATCCAGTTTGTCATGTTGAAATCTTTGTAAAACATTATTTTTCAGCAATTAACCTTTATGAAAATGTGAAAATTTGCAACTTTTTTTTTTTTTTGAGTAAAATTTACTTATGAAAATATTGGTGGTTATTACAAAAAGAATAAAATTTTCTCGAATTTTTTTTAATATCTTCCTGAGAGATAATATAGCATCTCTTTATACATTACATACTTGAAAGTATTACCTGTCTCTGTTCTTGCTCTGAGGGTAGCTATCTCACTCTCCTCCAGACTTTTCCTTATATCTTTACAGTGAGGATCAGTCATAACATGTGTGGTCCCCTCTGTTTCGGCCTCTAATACAGGACGGCCCCTAAATCTATGTGAATTGATCACTTGTACTTCGCAAACACTGTCATCTACCCCTGGTTCCAATCTCATGGACTCTGCTTCCAACGACTTTGGAATTCTTGACAGTAAATCCATGCAGATATTGTCCTTCCCTGACAAGTACTCAATTTTGTAATTATAGCCTATATCTTGCCGGACTCTAACAAATACAGTAATGGTCAGTCTTAATAATAAATGTAGCTCCACTTAAATAATAATCCAGCTTCTGTACAGCACACAGTATGTCAAAGGCCTCTTTTTCGATCACTACCCATCTCTGTTGTGTCTCAGAGAGTCTATTGGACAAAAAGTATACTGGTACCTCTGCTGATATACCAGGCACCATTCATGGTTGAGTGATGATTGCACTAAAACATTGATCACTAGCATTTGTATACAGGATCATCGGTTTGCTGAGATATGGATATGACAACAAGGGTATCACTGTCAGCTGGTCCTTGAAGCTGTCAAATGCTCTCTGGCAATCCTTCGTCCACTTGCATACTTCTTACTCAATACTATCAAGTAGTTGCCAGTCTCAAGAATGCTGGAATAAACCTTTAATAGCCTATAGCTCCTATGAGATCTTTTACTTGCTTTACTGTTTAAGTCTTATGCATTGCTCTTATGACTTTGCCCATATCAGGCTTTACCCTACTCTTATTTATGACAAAACCATTGTCTTTTCTCTCAAAAACTGACACTTCGGCAGTTTCAACTTTAGCCTGTGCCTCCTTAAATGATCTAGCACTCGTATGTGGTGAAAATGTTCCTTGGGCATTTTGGAGAACAACAAGTTGTCATCCAAAAATAGTCAAAGCCCTCCATATCACTCAGCACTATTGACATTAGCTGCTGGAAAATACTGGGGGTGTTGGTCAGACCAAACGGCATGACCCTGTATTGAAACAACCCTATATAACATGCAAATGTGGCTTTCTCTCAGTCTGCCTCATTGAGGGTCACCTGCCAATAGCCTGACCTCAAATCTATCATTAAAAAATACTTAGCCTTCCCCAGAAGGGCTAAGATGTTGTTTATTAGTGGAAGGCGAACTGCCAATGATTTTGAGGTGTTCAACCCGCTAGAGTTGACACAAAACATGTGTCCCCCATTTTTCTTATCTACTATCACAATTGGAAAACTCCAGAGAGACTCAGACCTCTCAACTATCCCTTACTCTAACATGTCCCTGACTGCATCTTCTACTAGCAGTCTCTTATGGAGGAGTGTTCAGTATAGTTTTAATGTAATTGGTATGTGGTTGCCGGTATCGATTTTCATCCTCACTGTTTGTGTCTGCCCCAAATCCTTATCTGAGTTAACCACCACATCTCTGTTGGCTCTTAGCAGCTGCCCTACTCAGGCCATAAATTTCCCAGGGGCTATTATCTCTTCTTCTTTCACTTCCCCCACTATCTCTGCACATCATATCTTACATGCTTAATGGTCCTTACTGGCAGGATCTTCCCTACTTCTCCATTTGATATTCTCACAGGCTTGTTAGCTTCATTCATCAATATTTTAGGCACAATCTCTACCCTACTACTACTACTACAGCTACAAAGGCTACTTCCTCCTCTTCAAGCCTGCATTTCCTAGCAGGGGCGCTCTGACAAAGTTTACTTTCCAATTTCCTCTTCATTACAAACCTACTTCCACCAGACACTGCCATTCTAGGGGGCAGTTTTATGTCAGTGTCAATCAGCACTGGAATGCTTTTCAATGCTATCTCCACTCTATCAAAACTGCAGGGTTGAATTTTTGCTGGATCCGATGTTGACCCAGCCAATCCTCACCCAATATCATTTCTCTACAGAAATCCGGGGCCACATATAACTTGTGGATAACATTTGTCCCTCCTATCCTTACCAGGAGCCATGCCATTTCTGTTATCTTTCTCATCTGCTTGGCTAATTGTAATGTCAGGCTTTCCCAATCATGCTTGTAATCTCAGCCTCTTTTACTGATCTTCCCTAATCAAGTCTGTGTCCCCATATCAGTGTTCTCATTGCTTTTCCTCTTATTACTGCTTCACATGTGAGTTCCCACTCCTGGATCAACAAAGAAAATACTCTAGCCCTCTTTTTCTTGGGGGTGGTGTCTATCCAACCTTCTCCAACATTCTTCCTCCATCATCCATCCACTTCTTAACATGGGTGCTGGCAACAAAAACTTTCCCTCATCTACATAGAACAGAGTTCTTGATTGTCCATTCTTACTTTGCAGGCATTTGTTCTCTATATTTCTAAAAGGCAATTCCTTTTCAGATGGCCTGATTCATGACAAAACCAGAAACTTCTCTGAGCATAGCCAGTGGAAAAGTGACCAACCTATCCACATGTACAACATTGCACAACCCTCCTTTTAGCTGTTATCACATGGGCCACACTACCTTTTTTTGAATGGGGGGTGTCTTGGGGGTTCTTTTTTATGAATCCTACACCACTTGGTTTCATGGCCAAACTGCCCGCACTTACAATATGGCCTGATGCTTTCTGAAGACAACCCCCATCTTGTTGAACAATTGATTGCTCTATGACCATCATATTTGAAAGTCTAACAAACCAGTTCATACCATCTGGACATTGGTGCAAGGAACACACGCTTCAAGGACCATTCTTTTCTATTGTGGTTGGACTCTCCATTCTCCAGATGTGCCCTCACCTTCTCTACAGCAGGGGCTTTCTTCTCTTTACTCTGGCTGACACATTCCTGATTCCTAACCCAAACTCCACCTCTTCTCATCTTCATTTCACACTTTCTCACCGTCTTTGGCCAGACATATTGCCACTGACAATCTGGCTGTGACCTCTTTAATTGCATCATGTCTGATGTGCTTGTTCGCCAGCACATCAACAAACAAATCTGCCAACTGGAGTTGAATGGCAGCATTTTCTCTTACTTTGCCAGGGAAGGCCAAGGCTGACAGTTTTGTCACTCTTGCCACCAATTCTCCTGGAGTTTCATCACTTGCATAGTTTAGTTTCATAATGTTTCTCATGGCTTTTATCACCGTCCCCTCATCTGCATATTCGTCTATTAGCAGTTTCTTTAAATCCACCTATGTTAAACCAGGGTTCCTCACCATGTGCCCCCCCCCCACCAAATCAGAAACCAGGCCCTCAGCTGCATCATATGCTAATGTCTCCATCTCCAACCCAGACTTCTCATCGCCGTCAACCATTTTTTTTTTTAACTCCCCCAGGTCCTTTTCTATACACTGGTAATTTGAATACCCCCAACAGGTCTCTAAAGTTACTCAACACCTTGTTCCCATCCATAGACTGGTCAGGTCCAATATCAGACCTATGCTCACTCATCCTAAATTATCTAATCAACTCAAAAAGTAAGAGACAATTTGATAAAATCAAGTTACAAACAAAAAATTTTTTTCTAGTGGTGAGGTTCATAAAGAAATCAAGGTGTAAAAAAAAAAAAAAATACATGTAAACCAAAAAGTGTCCTACCTGTCACTTGATTTGTGGTGGCCTCAACTTGATAAAACCGGAAAACACTCATATGCAGTTTCAGAACCTAATAGTCAATTGACTAAAGTCAGTCAGTTCCTACTCCCGTAATGAATGTCCTTTTTCTACTCTTTTGCTTTTCTTCTTCCAGGCTTGGTTGAACTGGGCATCCAGTCAGACACCAATTAATAAAACATCAGCAACCCAAAGTGAAATCCTTGGTCATGATCAGCAAATAATGTAATACCTTTCACTGCTGCCTATGCCAGGTGGTGTAACCACATTTAGTGGTCTGGTCCTCAGGGTCTTAGGAAGACACTTTAACCAGGGGGCTAACTCTTCACTGGTCAATGCTGATGCTGGTCTAAGCTGGTTGTTGGTTGCTTTGATCCACGCCATCTTTGCTTACGTTGTATTCTTGATCTCAGAGCAATAGAAGATCGAAGGTTTTAGTCTCATAGTGCTGGTCAAGCCGTGAAATAAAACGAGAGATTCGTAGGCTTAATCTTCAACTGGTTTATATAGCTCTTGGTACAACAAAAATTAACTCTTCCCACATCAATCTTTCTAGTGACACTGTGCCCAGTCTAAACTTCTGGAAGGCTGGATTCAAAGTCTTGGAATCAAGAACTGGTTGGCAGCTGATGTGGCTTCTCAGCCCAAGTCTTCAAGCCCTGCCAAAATCATCTGCTGATATGAGCTTTGGCCCAAAACTGGCATGGGCCTGAAGGGTCATTGGGGGTTTATTGATGCTTTAATTTTCATTAATTCAAATAAGAGTTTTCTTTGTTCCTTACTTCTGCTTTCTTAATCAACTTTTCAAATTCAGAAAATTATCCACCTTCCCTGGTAGTAGTCACAAGAATTGCTTTTCCCTTAACTCCAAACTTCTTCACTTCACATCTCTCACTGCTACTCGGCACAGGTAGGACTAAACTCTGCCCACTTCTTAAGACTCATAACTGTCTTTGCGACAAATCTAATTTTTAAGATGCATAAGAGAGGGCGTGATTTATTCCTCTCATTAATTTCAGTTCTCCGACTCTTTTCATACAAACCAGAACACCTTCCTGGTATGACACAATTGATCTTCATAACCTCAACCCTAAGAAAAAAAAAAAAAAAAAGTGTTTGTTCTAGCATTTCATCAATAAAGAATATGTTTCCCTAATTTATCAAGAGATAAAGCCATTTCTCCAAATCTGTTTCCGTCTGCATGCCAGACTCTTGATAAGAAGAATAAACTTTTAGGAGAGAAGAAATCCAAACGTCCCATTCTCACTAAAGAAAATGTCTTCACTATCTTCTAGCTTATATTCCATTTTAGGTTAACCCTTTCCTTTTCCTGCTTAGAATTAAGGTTTAACCACATCAATGTCACATACTAATTTATGGTTACACATTGACTCAACAAAAACAATTTTTAAGCAAAATTTTGAAAGTTCTAAAAAGGATTAAAAAAAATATAATTTAATAATCAAAAAATCCTTTGCTCTTTCCTCTTAATAATAAGATAAATATTTTGATAATAAAACTGTTTTTATTAAATTTTGGCCATTTTGTTCTCATGTATGCTCATTTTTTTTAATGACTCTTTGGAGGTACCTATATTTGAAGCTTTTTTCAGAGAAATCAATGTAGAAAAAGTTTAAAAAAAGGTTTCCCAACTTAAAAGATTTGCATCATGAAAGGCATCCAGCTGAAAAATGCTACCACAAAATTAAATGGATAATGATGATCATAATTTTTAAAAAACTTACAAGAAATTATTTTTTTGACTGAATTATAAAATCAGTTACAAAAGCAACTTGTCTACATGTATAATTCAGTAGGTCAATTTATGTTAGTTTCAGTAGTATTTTGCTTTGTGATGATGACATATCAAAGAAAGACAATGGGATCCATGAATAATAAGATACAGTTAATGTGTTTTGAGGAACATTACATTAAAGAGAAAGGTATATAGCTTAGTTTGGCACAAGGCCACAACAAGAGAGCATGTAAGGATCAGATTTTCTGAAAAGCTAAGATTAAACTGTTAATCATTGTACTAAGTTAGATGGCCAAGATTTTTACAAACCTTGACTAACTAATTAGGCACTTGGTAGCAATGGTTAGCTTGGTGAATTTATTACTATTAATTTACAATGCCCTCAACCAAATCATTTTATTAGGTTGGCCAAAAAAGTTTATTCTTTTTTGTTTTGGTATTAGAAGAATTAATGTTTGCCAGTGGGAGGGTGACTAAATAGGGACTAACAAAAAAAAAAAAAAAAAAAAAGAGAGAGAAAATTAGGGGAAGTGGGCTAGGTTGAGAACTTTTAAGAACCCCTCAAATTTTTAACTAACTTCACCCCACAAAAGATTGCTTTTGTATGCATTTATTAAGCTGTCATATCAGCAAACATTTTTAAGAAAAAAAAGTGTAATTTTGATGATTCTAGAAGAAAATAAGCAATGTTTTCTGCATATTAAGCTTTATTTTAAAAAAGGTAAAAATATGACAAATGCTAAAAATTATAAGAAAGGGCATATATTCAACCTAGATAACACTATATTGCAACGTTTTTTTCAAGTGAAAATTCTTTTAGAGTAACTGTTAAATTTTCACTTATCTGTCATGTTCAACAAATATGGATAATCAATTAGTCTGGATAAGGATAATAAAAAAATAATTAAATAATAAAAAAATAATCAAGGACAAGTTCCTGCAGAGGCATAAACTTGCATGTTAGATGCTAAGAGAAGACAGTATAAGTTAACTAAGTTTCCACAAAGAAAAACAAAAATGGAGGGGACCGGTTTAAGTTTGATTGAGAACTTATCCTTCGTTTGTTCTTTTAAAACTGTTTGCTCACTTATAGAGTGATGGCTTCAGAAAAATGAAAATTAAAAAACAAAAACAAAAGAAAACATGATGAAAGAAAATTCTAATTGAAATTAATAAATGGTTGACAATTGACTATCAGTTAGTTATGCGCTATGTGATACATGCTTAGTTATTTATTGAAAGATACTTGATTGCCTGACGAAGCAGATTTTTTTTTCCTGCAGGAGGTTGCCATTTCTTTTTGCGGTAGACCAGTTGCAATCCAAGGCTATAGAACCCAGTCAGTATACTTTTTCTAAAAATAAAGTTTTTGTTTACAATAAACCTAATGATCATTGTCTTCAAAATAGTTTAACCATCAGTTTACAATGTAAGTAAAAAAAAACAAAAGGTTTGTCTTGAAAAGTCAATTTTCAAGTTCTTTACTAAAGGGAAAAAATAACATCAAATTATTAATTTCACTAAAATCTGCATAATGTGATTTTTTAAGTCCCGCTCTTCTCAGACTGGAAAATTTAAATGGTTAAATAAACTTTAGCTCAATTCTTATTTTAGAAAAATACATTAAATAATGATTTAGTGTTTTGGATATGTTATTGAAAATGGAGAAAAATGAGTTTTCTGAGAATTAGATAACAGATACAAAGATGTCAGCACATACAGTAGCGTCCAAAACTAAGAGACAAAATTTTAAAACCTAATATTTGTTAGAAATAACAACTGCGAAAAGCTGAAATTTTGACAACTGGTAGTCGTTATCATCCATAATAATATACTAAAATTTGAATCATTTGCAAAGGATAGAAAAAGAATTATAACAATTATTTATTTATTTTCAAATTTGGAACGTCCAAAAGTAAGGGACAAAATTGAGAAAAACAATGTAAACAGCAAAAAAACAATAAAAATACATGTACAATCAATATTTAGTAAATGAGCCCTTGCTCTCAATGACAGCTGCACATCTTCGACTACAAGAACGAATCAGTTCTTGACAATCCTCGATACTAATTTTAGACCATTCTTCTTGAAGCTTCACCCACAAATCCTCCGTGTTAGTGGGATTTCTTTCCATAACTTTCACTCCTAAGGTCTTCCAAAGATTTTCTATTGGATTTAAGTCAGGACTTTGCGGTGGCCAATCCATAATTTCCAAATCTTGCTTGCTAAGGTAACTCATTACCACCTTTGCCTTGTGACATGGGGCATTATCTTGCATAAAGGTAGCCATATTGAAACCTGAATTCTGTATGATTGGCACAACATTATCTTGAACAATGTTTTTATAGATCTGCGCGTTTACACGAGTTTGTAACCAGACAAGAGGCGTTGTACCTTGGCTAGAAAACATTCCAAATACCATGATGCTTCCACCCCCAAACTTGACAGTTTTCTTAGTACACTTTGCACTTAATCTTTCACCAATATGTCTCTTTACATTGTTTTTTCCATCATTTCCAAATAAATTAAACTTGCTTTCATCACTGAAAAATACTTTTGCCCAATTTTCATATGTCCAAATTACATACCTGTTTGCAAACTCTAATCTCTTCTTCTTATTCTTCGAACTAGCAAGTGGTTTCTTCCCTGGGGTTCGATTAAACAGCCCTATTTCTTGCAGTCGTCTACAGTCTGTCTTGACACATTAACACGAGGTACTATTCATAACCCTTTTAATTTCTGTGCAAGACTTAAAACGGTCCATTAATGACATACGCTGCATTATTCGATCTTCTCTTGCCGAAGTTTTGCGGGGTCTGCTGGTTTTAAAAGCACTAACTATTTTGCCAGTATCATTGTAGGATTTAACAACCCTGCCTACAACACTCTTGGAACGTTTCACTTTCTCTGAAATCTCTCTAATGGTGTGCTTTTCCTTGTGTAGCTTCACAATAGCTTGTCTCACAGAGTAATCAAGTTTTTGGCGTTTTGCGATGGTGCCGGCTGATGCAACGTTTACAAATGACTAAGTAAGACTTATTCTTTTGAGGAAATCAAAAAATTTGAATATAGCATACTGTTTACATTGTTTTTCTCAATTTTGTCCCTTACTTTTGGACGTTCCAAATTTGAAAATAAATAAATAATTGTTATAATTCTTTTTCTATCCTTTGCAAATGATTCAAATTTTAGTATGTTATTATGGATGATAACGACTACCAGTTGTCAAAATTTCAGCTTTTCGCAGTTGTTATTTCTAACAAATATTAGGTTTTAAAATTTTGTCCCTTAGTTTTGGACGCTACTGTATATCTGTAATGATATTTTTTTTTTTATTGGGTTGATTGAAAAGCAAATCTATGCTGGCACAACAGGTTTGCCTGTTAGGTGACATTTAAGACTTGAAAGAGTGAATATATAAGGTAAAGTAAAAGTTCACTCAGTTTCTTTTGTTATTAAATGGCATTAAGAGCATTTACAAGGGTGGATTGAATAGTTCATAGGCTTGTGCTAGTGCCATAAAATATTGCATGCATTAATTTTAACTCCATTTCAATTTCCCGTGTAAACTGACATCTGACTGTTCAAAAGACTTCAAAAGTAACTAGTGTCAACTTCTCTTGAAAATGGACAAAATCTGGCATTGTGTACCTGCAGAAAAATGCTTTAGCCGACAAGGACATTTATGCTGATATGTTTGCTACATTAGAGGATGATGCTCCAACTTTATCAACAGTGCAAAAGTGGGTAGTTGAATGTAGGAGGGGAAAGTAGAATCTTTACATCCTGCAATTAATTGCCATTAACCAAGGAAAACATTGTGTTCACCACATGGTGATGGATGACAGGTGATTGGCTATAAATCAAATAGCCAATGTTATTAGCATATTCTGTAAGAGAGTTGAGAATATTTTGCACAATGAACTTATCATGATGAAGATTTCTGCTTGGTGGGTGCCACATGTTGATACCTGATCAAAAGTGCATTAGACTGATTACATCACAGGAAAATCTGACAATTTTTGAGACAGATTCAGCTGGTTTCCTAATCCAGAATGAGTGTTGGGTTCATTATTTTGAGCCAGAGACAATCTATGCAGTGCAAACACTCTTCACCAGCTCCAAAGAAGGCCAAGGTTGTTTCATCTGCAGGGTGATGGCTTGGTTTTTTTTTTTTGGATTCAAAAGGCATTGTTTATTGACTATCTTCAAAAAGACCACACCAACAATAGAGAGTATTATGCCAACTTGCTGAGGCAGTTACAAAAGGCTATCAAGATTAAATACCCAGAAAAACTGACAAAAGCGGTTTTGTTCCATCAGGACAATGCTCCAGCATACAAGTCCTTGGTTTCAATGGCTGCTGTGCATAACTGTGGTTTAAAACTGGTTGATCACCCTCCCCTGTTCTCCTGATTTGATTATATCTTTTCTCCAACAACAACAAAAAAAAAAAAAATACTTGGCTGGGAACCAATATTGGACTGAAGACGTCATATCTGCTGATGACTTTTTTGACCAACAGGACTTCTTTGAACAGTCAGATGTCAGTTTATCTGGAAATAATCAATGCAGTTAAGAAAAGTTGAAATTAATGCATGTAAGATTTCACAGCTCTTCCACCACTCCTTCATAGTTAGCCTACAAAGTTTTCAGCACACCCTCTCAGTTTTAATTCCATTCAAAAAATTTCTCATTTTATAGTTGTCATATCAGCATCCATTTTTTTAAAAACAAAAAAAAAAAAAAACTAGTGTTTTGTTTATTCATTCTGATACTAAAGAAGAAAAATAAGCATTGTATTTTTTGGGAGGCATATTTTCATTAAATAATACTTTACGATTGTTGATTTTTAATTAAATCAAGGCATTAACTGAGTATGTTATACAATAGGGGAGATTATCAATATACTTAAAATATCCAAAGCCTTGAATATTATTTACAACTTGGTTACGTTTGATGTGTGACTTCCACCTTACTGAATAAAAACTTGACTATAATTCTATCCGATTTACTAAACATACTGAAAATGTTCCAGTTTTTAAACAAATTGCAAGGATTAATAAAAACAACAACAATGCAGAAGATTTTAAGGTAGCAAAATGAACTACCACTAAACATGCCAAAATTAGGTTTTCATTATAAAAAAAAAAAAAAATAGACTGTGGGTGATGTACCTACTTCTATTTAGACCATTTGAAGACAATAAATGGACAAAAAGAATCTGGAATTAAATTTGGATTACCATTTATTCTGGTCTTTATAGAATTCTCTTAATGGAGGAAAAAAAATTTCAATTTCTTGAATGACTGCAAAAGGTGTGAAGAGCAGTTCTTTGCTGATGAAGATAAAAAAAAAAATCTGTAATTATGAAGCTGTTTGAAAAACTGAAGATAAACAAAATGGTAAATGTTCAATAAAGTTAATATGATAAACAGAAATTTCCTTAATAAACCGAATTAATTTGAGCCACTAATAGCTTTGTAAAATAATTTTAGTTCACCAATATTTTATTACTGTATTGTGTGTGCGTGTAATACCCAACCTTAAGTTTGAGCTATAAAATTCTAAAAAAAAAAAAAAAAAAAAAAAAAATTCTCATGTACGATATTCAGACATTTTAGAATTTATAGCACTGAAATTTAGTCAAAATTTAATATTTTTCAAATTTTTATCCAGTTTGCATCAACTACAAATAAGAATGCTTTTAGTTCACATTGTTTTTAAACAAAATGTCCACAGTATTTAGAGAAAATGCATGGGCATATTGACATAAAGATACAGCAAGCTTATGGCAAAAATAAGCTGACACTGAGAGAATAAAATAGTATGTCTGTGGATGACTATATATTACACATACAGGGTGTATCAAAAGTAATGCCCCCCACACATTTTTTTTCCACTGAACAAAAATAAATTACTTTAAGAAAATTATATAATTTTATAAGTATTGTCACACAAAAACATGATTCCTTTTATGAAAAAAAAAAATGTTATTTTTTCTGCACTATATATATATATATGATAAAAATATAGTTTTAAGGCATGCAATATTTATGGGTTGAAGTGCTCAATATTAGGGATAGTGTTTGTCAACACCCCCTGGTGAGTCTTGTCTTCAGGCCATGTGTGTTGTTTTGGCTTGACTATTTACATATGCTGGTCAATGGTGCATTTTGGGTAGGTCTATTGTATTATCCTAAAAGATATTAGGTGGGTAAATATTATTCCCAATTATATTGAATAGAAATAATTGTGAATCCAAATGTCGTTATTTGTAGCTCTTAGAGTGTTGTTTGTTAATTTTATTTACTCATTATTACTTTATTACTGATTATTATTACATTTACTTGAGTTTATGTGTATTCATAGTTTATTTATTGATTTAGATTTTTTTTTTATTCACTTTATTTTACTTATTTATTTCTCTCATTGATTTTAGGTTTCAATTTTTAAGTAATATAGTAAAAATTTGTTTTCATGTTTGCATTTTGAGATAAGTCCTGATTGTTTATTTAGCAATTTGTGTTTGGCAATTTTTTCCTCCAGAGTTTAGTTTTAGAATTTTTTTTTTTTTTTTGGATTAAAAAAAAAAAAAAAAATTAACAAATATTATAAAATAGCTACAAATAACCACATTTAGATCGGCCATTATTTCTACTCAATAGCCTATAGAATAATTTGAAGCATAATCATTACCATCTACCAAATAACTATTAGGATAATACAATAACACAATGTAGCATTGATCAGCATATATAAATATATAAACACACATGGCCTGAACATTGGGCTTCAGCATGAAACAAACTGTTGCTGTTGACTTTGGTGTCCACTTATATATAAAATAAATTTATTTTATAAGGTGTGACTTCAGAAATCACAAAAATTGTTAGAGTATGTCATGTTTTTTTTCATAGTTCAATTACCCAAATTTATAGGTAACACTTTCATGCATCTATAAATTTATTCTTAAAGAACTAATGAATATAAACAAATTGTTTCCTGTAAAACCTTTTAAGGAAGTGTCAGTTTATTGCAGAAAGAGATTACTGCATATCAGAGGTACTGTTTTCAAAGGTAAATCTGCTTAAAGATTTCTAGTGTTCATTACAAAAAGGCATAATAAATTCAATGAGTCTCCCTAAAGTGTCATAAGATGCAACTGAAATAAATAATACATTAAACTTAATACAAAGTAATTTTAAGAGGTAAGTATTGCATACACTGCTTCTTAGCAGTACATGCCACTGATATATATTTGAGATGAGGAAATATGCTCTTTGCTATTTGGACCAGCATGCTTACTTTGGATGTTGTACTAATGTTTCAACCTTTGAACTCTCTGGAGATTATTTATATTCCGTTCACTTTCGAGTCCAAATAAAGTCTAAAAGCATCTTTGCATCCTTGTGGGTGACAAATTATTTTCCACCTTGCAACCCCTTTCTCAGATGAAATGTTGCAAGCATCTTGTTGCTATATTGCTATTCTCATGGTAAATGTTCAGACATAGTTCCACCAGTTTTAACATCTGTAGCTAAGACTCGACATGCCACACACATTGTAGCGAGCCCACATTATCTTTATATTTCATTGGTGAGTTGCAAGTTCCACTTGAGCAGCTTCTTTTCACAAACTGCTGCTTTGTAGAACTGACTCCCAAGAGAATGCTTCCCCAATCACTAAAATTTTAACCTGTAAAAAAAAAAAAAAAAAAAAAAAAAAACACTCGCTGCTTATTCAGGACACTCATATGACTATAGACATTAAGGTTTAATGGAATTTCAACATGACCTTGTGGATTAACTTGTTGGTTAAAACATATCCAGTTCATGGCAGTTCTAAGTTCAATCCTTAGGCCTAGTAGTGCTGAAAAGTTATATATTCTGCTTCAATAGAAGGATAAACAAAGGCAAATAAAACTGCTCAATGTTATCCTATATGAAAATATGGCCTAACCATATAAAGTGGAATGAGAACAAATCTTCCTTCATGGATTGAAAAAAAAAAAAAAAAAAAAAAAAAAAACAGATTCAGTTTAAAATTCCAAGAAGGTTACTGAATACAAAAACAGACAGGTGAAAAATGTTGGAGGGTAGAGAGGCTAAAAAGCCAGACAGTCAAGATGAGCCTGCTGGTTTAAATAATAGAAAGACACACACTTCAGTCAAGAGGCATGCTAAGGGCATCCCTTATTTTGATTGAAATCATTCAAGGACCTTACAGAAAACATAAGCATTAAACATGACACAAACTGATCCTGTCACACTTTTAAATTCATAGTCCCATATCAAGTCTATAAAAATGCCAGCCTATATATTTGGTGTAAAGGATTATAATGTAATATTTTCTTTAAATAGTGAGAAAGCTGAAATTATTAATGGGGAAAGTAGTGAAATCATAATGAAATTAAACTAACAATTTTCATATAGATGTTTTATTTAATAAAATATTAACATATCACAACAGCTATTAGGGAGAAGTGATTAAATATACTTTAATGTTAAAAAAAATTTATTCGGTATTATTATTGTTTAGGTAATAAGCATTATTAGCACAAATAGCTATATTGTGGAAAAAGGAATTTTTGACAATATATGCACTTATGGTCATTTTTTAACTTTTATTAAAAACGACATTCTTGTACATGTAGTTATGGGTAATATTACACGTTAATTACTAATTTTTAAAAAATTAATAACTATTTGTGCTCAGTTGTTAAGATTAATAGATATATGGTGATGTGATAAAATTTTGGAATAATGCAATAATTTAAATTTCATCTTTCTGATAGATCTCGTGATCTATAAACTAGGAGCGAATTTGTTACATAAAGGGGCACAACTCTTCTTTTGAACTGTTCCAATTTATTTAGCCACTTGAACCGAATCATTTAATATTTCAAATGCCAGTTAAATCAGTTTGGATTTTCTTTATGGCACTAAAGCAGATTTTTTTTTCCGTCTCTATTATATAAATATTTTTAAAAAGACAATTTTCTTGGTAAGAAAATTATCAAAAGTTGAACACCAATCTTTTCAATAGAGGGGAAAAGAAAAAAAAATCTTTTTACCTATAGTGTACAGTAAGAAATATACAATAAGTAATAGAAAAGCCCAAATTAAATAACAATGAAGGTTATTAAAATCTGATAGCTTTAAGATTGTAGCCTTTTCATGGGCAAATATAAAACTTTATAAAAAGGAAAAACAAGTAATTGTAAATAGTTTGAAAATTGAAAGAAAGAAAAAAAAAAAAAAAAATTTATTCTATACAATAAATCTACAATTTAGATCTTGCCTTGATTGTTACTACCTCTGGTTTTTTATTAAATAAATAACATTTTTATAATGGATAAAATAAAACAATGGGGTTGGGTGAGTAGACAAAAAAAAAAAAAAAAAAAAAAAAAAAAGAAATCTTGTGAGAGAAACAGTTGTAACTGGAATTTAAAAGAAATCGGATTTTATTACAAATTTAAAAGTGGTTGTCTTTTACACATCAATGTAAAAGAAATAAGAAAAAAGACATTGGAATTTTTTTTGTCTACAAATCAACAGTTTTTGTTTTGCCACCGTCTTTTTTCATCTTTTTCTTAGTTTCCAGAAACCAGTTCAGGTTTTTTATTTATTCATTTATTTTATTTTTTTTGCTTTGTTGATTGAACTGTATTTTTTTTTTTTTTTTATTGATTTTATACTTTTTCTTTACAAATTTCAGATTTGTGTGAAATGAACAGCTACCGTCCAACAGTATGATTTGGGAAGAGAAAGGAGGAAAAAGAAACAAAGAGAGATATAGTGAGAACAGGAGAAGTAGAGTGAGGAAATAAATATGAAAAGATGATCATGATAGGAACTGAACAAAGCCCTGGTTGAAATGCAACAGCATAGATTAAAAGGATAAGGTAAAGGACATCGCCACCATAAAAAAATATGGTTCCATTTATGTTGAAGTGACAGACAACTGTCAGTTGACACTGTTTCTTTGGTCCACAAATAATTGATAAATGTATTACAAAAAAAAAAAAAAAATATTGAAGCAGATGACAGGACAGAAGGCTAAGTTGATAAAGAACATTAAGAAAAAAAATCTTGTGTACAAGAGGCCAAGATAAATACAATTGCAGTTTTGACTAAATAACAATTTAATTGGAGGGGAGACAGATTTTACATTATAATTTGGGATATGTAATAAGTAAGGGTTTGGTTTTTTTCCTTTTTTAAATGTAAAAAAAGAAAATACTCTTTAGTTTCTAAAGTACTTTAACAGATGCTTTTTTTTTATATTTAAATGTGCCTGGCTGATGTGACAACTTATAAAACCTGTTTTATAATAAGGTCTTTTCAGATACAATCATATCCAAACATATTTCATAAAAAAAAAGAAAGAAAAAAAGATTAAAATAACATTGAATATCCAAAAGGATATTGCAAATAAATAAATAAAAAAATTACATGAATTAACTATTTTCAAATCTTCTGGTTGTTTTCTTCTTTTTTTAAAGACTTATTAGTAAAACATTTCCATACTGTACATTGTTATTTATCAGCAAGGATAATTTTTTTTATTTATTTATTCATTCTTGTCAATTAAAGTAAATGCTTCATAAAAAATATTAAAATATAAATAAGGTCTGCTGAAGGCTGTCAATAAATTGTTTCCAATTGAAGATAATCAAGAGTGGATGTAAAAGGCTGAAACTCGTAAGAACCATGAGGGAGCAAACTTTAATAATGTTTCAGAGCCATTGATAGATTTTTTTTTTGTTTAATCTCAATGTTATATGGCAGAAACATTTTATTGACAGCTACAAAAATAAATTTAATGTAGTTTCCAAATCATTTGTGAAGTAATTTATGTATAAAATAAATAAAAAAAAAAAAAAAAAAAAAAGAAAGAAAGAAAAGTATTTATTTAACAAGAAAAATATTTTTATACCAAGTATCCAAATCCTCTGAATAACTTGAAAATGAAAATTCATTCTATTTTTCCTGGTAATCTGAAAATACACTGTGCAACTAAAATTATTTTTTACATTTTTAAAGATTATGTTCACAAAAAACATGAGTACGTCATAACTAATACAAGTTTTGAAATTTTTTGATGAAAAGGGAGGTAACTATTATATAAATTTCTGGGAGGTCTTATTGTCTTCATTTAAAGTAACTTAAGACGTTAAATTTTTGCAGATAATTTACACACCTCAAACATTCCTAAAATTGTCAATTCCTCATGGATTTTCTTTGGGGGAAAGAAATGTGATAAATATATTCGAAACATCTTCTATCTAACATTTCAGAGCAAAATTAAATGCTAAGATTTTAAAGATATAAAAAAGTACTAAGTTTTGCTGAAATTAGTTATAAAGTTGATGTTATTTGACATCATTACAGATGTGTGTGTGTGTGTGTGTATATATATATATATATATATATATATATATATATATATATATATATATATAAGACAAAAGGCAGAAACCAGAATAAAAATTTGCAGAAACACAAGTTAAACAATTTATAATTATGAAAACGGAATTTTATGCATTAAAGAATCTTTAAAATTTGCAATCACTATTAGGATTACAAATAAGGAAACCTCACACCATTAAACAAAAATAAATGAAAAGTTTTGTCTTGGGGAGCGAATAGATTTCATTTAAACAGAAGAATTCCGATGTGTATTTTTTTTTTTTTTTTTTTTTTTTTTAATTTAAAAGGAGGAGTGAGGTGTGAATGTACTTTGTACACTACACATTTATTGACAACTATAAAAATAGATTCTGCAATCATATTTAATCAAGTGAAAATATTTTCAACATGTCATTAGACATTTGAGGAATTAGTTTGAACAAAGTTTTTAATTATACATACATACATACATACATTACATAAAAGAAAGATAAAATAAACAAATATGTAAGATTTATAAGACATTTCTTAATGTCCACTGCTTTTAACTAAACTTTGTCCTGAAAGGCTCAATATTTTCTTTATTTAATAATTTGTTTTCCTTATAAAATAGTCTGATAAAACTGTAAAAAAAAATTTTTTATTTCTTTTTAATTTACACTTTTCTTTAAGTTGATACTGAAAGCAAATACAATCCATTGTAGAAAATTTCATCTCTCAAATTGCACACTTCAATTTTATTAAATAGAAAAACCTGATTTAAATAAACCATTTTCTAAGGTGAAAGAGTGAATTTGGAGGGAAAAAAATGCAAGAAAAAATGTCAATAAACAATGAAAATCAATAAATGCTTCTGCAAATATTTAAAATGAAAAAGCTTTAGCTCAACATAAAAAAAGATTTTTGTCTTTCCTTACTTTTTCTGTTAAAGTACTTTCTCTACATCTGAAATAACCATTATTCAGATACGATACTTAAAATCAGTTATTCTCATTTTCTTCTTTTCTAGTAAGCAATGTCCACAGTCTGTGAATAACCTGCAAGTAGCCAGAAATTCTCAACAGAACACATCAATGAATGTATCTGAAAGCAAAACCTTTGAATGAACCAAAGAATTACAGTATGTCACATAAGCACAGGATTATGTTGGGAGAGAAAAAAAATAAATAAAAAAAAAAAAAAAAAAAAAAGAGAAGTGTCCAGTAATAAAAACAGAATGGATTGTATAAGGCTTGAAAAGGAGAAGAAAAAAAAAAAGAAGGTTTGTTCAGTTTTATGATGTGACAGTAGCAAAATGAAGAAAAGAAGTAGATGAGGAACATGAGGCAGTAAAAGTAAAAATAACATTTTTTAAAAAATATTTAAAAAAAAAAAAAAAAAAAAAAAAAAATATAATTAAAAATTAGCAGATGGAAGAGGTAATTTAGTAGGAAATAAATGTAAGACAGTAAGAAAATTGTTTCAAAGATTAGCAGAATTGCAAGAAAGATTAATTAATTTAATTAAATTAAAAATGATTTAATCAAATTAATTATAGAGAGAAGAGACGAATTCTATCAATTTCACAGTACATCTTACTTTCGTCCAAGAAATCCATACAAATGTTCAATGTGCTTTATAACTGTATCTATGAAATTTGGCTTTTCTCTGTGAATAGAACGACCAAGAGTTGTTGAAGTTCCTGCTGCAGAATTACTGGCTGTTGTCGTTGAGGAGGATGGAGAGGTTGATGCCGATGCTGTAACATCAGGTGCCAAATCCCTGTTGGGACTCTGCCGAGTGCATTTTGACAATTCCTGATGTTCTTTGGTCTCGTTCGACGAAAGCATATTACTGCTGCTGCTGCTACCACCACTACTGGGACCGCCAGCTTCATTGCCACAGTCACCACTATCAGACGTAGGGGAAACTGTGCTCATCTGAAATCCTGTGGATGTGTCATCATTATTTACAGTATCCACCATTTCATTTTCACTGAGACGGCGACGCTTTGATGGAGTTTCTAAAGAGTCCTCAACTTCAGTAGTTCCTACCTGCTCTGAGCAACCAGCCAGCTTTTCTGGAGATGCCAGGGAGGGAGCCTGGTTTTCAGCAAGTTCAGAGTCTGTAACATTGCTGGTAGCCATTGTGATATTAACATTTACAGCCGGAGTGTTCACAGGTGATTCTGGAGAAGTGGTAGTAGTCGTTAGAGAAGTGGTAGCGATTGGAGTCACAGTGGTAGTGGAGGTACTATCCACACTACTAGTGGTGGATGCAGTGGTGGTAGTAGTAGAAGTGGTAGTGGTGAGCGTGTTGGTAGTGTTGGTGGTGGTGGTGCCTGATGATGAGCAAGCTGTTGGAGTGCTAGCTGGGGATGAGGAAGATGATGGGGAGCAGGGAGGGTCGTCACAAGCATTGTTTCCCATCTCTGCCCTCTGTCGTTGCTGATATTCACAGCACACTTTGTGGATGTGCTGTAAGCTGTCGGTGAGCAGATTGCTCAGTTGTTTGGGGGGCTGCACAGAGAATATCAGCAGCATGGCACGAAGGTCGCCATTGATGCGCTGGCATATGGCAAACAGTTCTTGGTCAGTTTTTACATTTTCTGTGGCCGACTTTTCAGCAGTAATGGATGCCACAAGACTGTCCAGCAGACTTTGGCCTGGATCATTTAACACCTGCTGGTGGACTTTAGGAAAGAAATTGCAGAAGAACTGGTAGATGATTGGGCTATTCAGAGACATACGTTCGTCTAACAGTACTGCATTTACATATTCAATAAAGTAGTAACTGTTGCACAGCAGTTTAATACAGCTTTTATCAAACTGCTCCAAGTGGTAGATCTCATTCCAGAGCTTTGCAAAATAAAGTGAATGCAATGGTACACCTTCATAAGCAACCATTGCACTAAGGTTAATCAAGTCCTTTGTCAAGTTGTGCTGATTAACAGCAACTCGGCACAACAGGTCAATGAACAAGTGATATGGAGTGAAAAAATCTGATAGTGCGGCATCATATGCTTCATCAACACCACGAGTTGCCTCTAGTTGATTTGACAGCAAGAACATTTGAAACTGGGGCCGTGGGGGTCGAACATTGGACTTGGAACAAATAGGTTTCTGACCCCTCCGTGGAAAGTAAGGGCCCATGGAGACAACAAGATTTGAATCTTGAAATGCCTTGTGAGAATCCCGTAGGATTGTGACAATAGTGAGTATAATATCTTTCTGGAAAGTAAGTACTAGCTCTTTGAGAACCTCGAAGCAACTCTGCCGAATTTCTGGCGGTGTATAAGAGTTGAGCAAGGTGAGGAGTTTCCGTACAAGTTCAGCACGCTCGTTCCAGTTGAAGATACATTCCTTGACATGTAATGTTGTCGGGTTCTTCCGCTCCAGGTAATGCCTGGCCACTTTAAGAACAGGCAGCAGCAGAGTCATGAGGTCAACAATGTCCCCAGTCACGTGGCAGGCAGTAGCTTCGTGGTACATGACATGAAGTGTAAAGAAGGCCTCGGTGATCATTTGCAGTCCTTGCTGATAGATAATCAGCAAACGGTCATCGGTGCTGTCCACCAGAATCTTAAAACTATTGATAAGAGTCTGCCAGCCAGAGCGGGCATCAAGGTGCTGCAGATACATTTGTATTGTGGTCCGCCGAAAGTTGTTGATGGCTTTTAACTCTTCCTCTGTACTATCAGGATGTTTCATGGCCATCACCCGCATCATTTTAAAAAGCTCTTCAACAGCGGCTGTGTATTGTGCCGGGTAAGGTGAGATGTTCTTGAAAGCCCATAAGATGTTCTGGTGTTGGGCAAGCTGGCGAGTGAAGGACCGAGACTGCAAGCAGCAGATCCGAAGCAGACCGTAGTAAGCTGGAAGCATACAGCGGTTGAACATGACAACCTCCTGGTCATCATGGTCTGCAAGGATATAGTTGAAAGCAATGTTTTTACATACGTGCGTGTTGGTCACAATCAGCTTTACATTGTCAGGGCAGTCAACACATACTTGGTACCAAAATAAAAGCATTGCCTGTTTGTTATGATGCATTGAAATCTGAGGTTCAGATAATTTGGGTTGGAATAACTGCCACAAGTCAGCAAAATAGCGACCGAACATAAGCTTCTCTTTCTTGGAAATCAGGCAGTATGTCATGACAGCAAAATAACACACCAGCTTGCTAGTGCCATGTGTTTGAGGGTCGACGTAGAGACGTGCACGAGAGAGGAGTGAGAGTAAGTGTTCGTAGATCTGATGGAGGACTGCTAAAGCATCTGATGAGAGTAGAAGCTCTTTATGGGGGCTTAAAATGCTCCTTGCTGTTCGGAAGGCCTGGCGGAAACTTGGATTTGGCACTAGAGAAACAAGAAGGAAACTTGCAGCATTCCTCACACGCACGTTGTTGTGTGCGATGAGATGGGCTTCCACCCAATTGTCCATTTGCTGGAGGACCCAGGCATTGGCTATTTTGTTTCTGATCACTTGTGTCGACAGCCATTCAAGGCACTGGTGAGGGCAGCACTCTGTGAGCTCCCAGAAACGTTGAAGGATGTACTGCATAAAAGTTGGCATGCCTGGAGGACCCCCAATAAATTCAACCAAATAAGACATAAGTTTGAAGAAAGGCTGCGCTTGTTCAGCATTAAGCTTCTTCACTGCATTGAACAACATCTGCACTATGGCCGTTGCTAGGGAGTCATTCCACCGGCAAAGGCTAAATATCAGGTTGCAAGTCTGGCGTACATTAATATGATCCTTAATTTGATTGTAGAGAAATGGGAAGTTCTTACCTCCAATAATGCTGTTGTAGTCCTTCTCGGAAAGACGCAACTGATTATCCTCTCCCCTTGACCGTTCCACAAGCTGAGCAATGAGCGCAATCATTTTGTCTAAAGCCAGAGGCCGATGTTTATCTTCAGGCATGGCGATAACATCATCTTCTTCTTCATCATCAGATAAGATTTCAACATAATTCTCTTGTGCCTTCTGTCCCATGTAGAAGTTAACAATAGTTGAAATAGCATTGATGTTGATCAAAAAAAAGCATTCCTCATCACCCATTTTGGCAAATTCAAGCAGAAAGCTAAAATATTCTGTGAGGTGTTTGCTATGGGGTCTCACACCATGTTCCAGGATTGATAACATCCGTTTGATGAATTTTGTTGCACATGTACGATTGCTAAGGCTGTTGGAGTCTACTACTTCTTCTGCACCATTAACGGAAGGCAGTAAGTCATACCGTACGCTCTTCAGCTGAGTTATAACATGAACAAGCAGACGCTGGAACATTTGTCTCACCATTTGGTTGGGGCATTTAATGAGTATTTGTTGTGGCCACCAGTCACATTCCGACATGTGTTCCAGGAACCATTCACAGGCTGCTTGGCAAGAATTAAACTGTTTTGTAAGCAATTCAATCCACTGAAGCATGGTTGGTTTCTCCTTGGCATGAATGTGTGTCTCCAGGACAAATGAAGCACTCAACTGGGCAGCCATTAGGGGCACTTTCCGAGAGTCATCTCGAGGCAGCGTTGTCTGAATGTAGCCACAGAGCTGAAGCATGAATCCAAAATAAGTATGCTCAAATATGTTCTTGTCTTGCAGGAACTGCATATTGTCCTGCCATATCCAGTCAGCCAGCTCTTTTGAGAGGTCAAAGTTAAATTTCTGGGGTGGTTCTGACGTGGGATCCTCTTCATCCATAGGCACTTCTTTTTTCTTTGGAGAACACCGTTCATAAAACAACATGTAGGCACTATTGGTCTTCTCAAAAGAAAAATCCATAAATTTGTCAGTAACTGAGTCATAAGTTTTGCTGGTCATTTCTCCTCCAAAACACTCTGCTGCAATTTGGCTTGGATCAAACGGCTTCACCTCAGCATCATTAAATAGGTACCACTTGTCCTGTCCAGTTTTGGATTGGTTTATACGGTCTCGAATAAAACTGTAATAGTGACCTCCATCAGCCGTGCCCGTGTGTACTGTCACTCCGATCAGCTCATATTCATAGCACTCAAACTCGTTGTCCTCAGTGAAGTTACTGCTGCTTTTTTCGTCGTCATCTTGCAACTTGTCTGGCCCCATTAAGTTCACTTCCATGTATTGGGACATATCCAAACGCAGAGGGAATGAAAAGTGAGTGTTCACTTTCTCCTTCATCATCGTCACCATGTTGAAGGTGTAACGCATGGTGTTAAAACAGAGGATTTTTGGCAATTTACGAAAGCATGCTCGCTTCTCAGCACGGACCTTTTTTTGGCACTTGGAACAAGTGTACATATTGTCACCTTCAAGCATATCTTTCACTGTGACCTCGTCAAGAGAGTCGTATAGGTTTTTCATATCAGTAACCTGGCATCGGACGGTGTAGAACTCCTCCACAGTACGGCTGACATGTGGGCAGTCAAGGGAGACCACGTTGTTTGTTAAAACGCCGCCAAATAAACTTTTTACCAGTTTCTTCATGTCAGTTGACATCTCTTCCAGTTTTGTGATCAGATCTGTGAAAAATTCAGTCATGTCTTTCTGCTCGCCAGTATTTAATGGCTGTTTATCCATTGTGTAAGTCTTGCAGAAACTTTTGGGGTTGTACGCTTTGCGCTCACTCTCCTGGAGATAAGCAAATATCTTCTGAAGTTCAATTAATGTGCTCTCATGTTTTGTCTGCTCTGTACACTTAGCCTGCAACACAGATTGGCGTGCTTGTGGAATCATGTACAGATGTTGCATACAGGTGGCCATGTAACATGTGGCGCCTAGGTTGGTGAGGCCGACATAACCGCATTTTGATCTTCCGTCTTCATGGGGCCAGTAATCCCAGGGGTATGGAGCATGAGAATCTTTACTGTGTTGTTTCATCATCTTTTCATGAAGGATCGTATAATTGTCAACGCTTCCCTTGACCATCTCAACCAAAAGATCATAAGCAGCTGCTCGGGAAGCTTGACTTTTGCACTTTGGTAGATTCCGGTTGCTGGGTGATGGCAAAGCAAAAAGGCACCAAAAGATGTCTTCTAGGAATACTCTACCCTTTTCAGATGTTTTAAAGGGAGGGTCATGCTTCAAAATTGCAGTACACAAATTCAAGAGTCCAATCAGAGCATCATCTTCTTCATAGCCATGCCTCGTTTCATAGAAAGAACGGGAGATGATGTGATTAGCAACCTCTTTGCAAAGGGTATCCAAGTTCACTGGACTGTCAGAATTGTGGCTTGCATCATCTCGTGAAATATTGTCAACAAAACGACATACTAGCCAAAAGTAATCTCGACACCCTGGACCATAGGTTTCCTTTTTTTCCTCTTGCAAATATGCATCATTCAATTGAGGCTTTATGAGAAGGGCTTCATGCAAGAAGGAAAGCATGCTTGATAATATGGGCAACAGGAATGCATATCCACTCCTATTCTCAGAAGTCTTTCCCAAGCATAGCTGGTAAAGTCCCGTGCATACTTCTTTCCGTACGCAAGGTTCAGGAGCTTCTAGTGTCAGCCTCTTCAGCCAAGTGTTGAAGTTGGGTGTCATACAAAACTCGTTTTTCAGTTCTTCACAAGAATAAGCCCATGACACTAAGAAGTTGAGTGCATAATGAACAACTTCTGGCCGACCCCAGGTGCCAGTATTGCAAAGGTTGGTCTCAATTGGAATGGCAGCATCAAAGAGAATTTGCATGATAATCTGTAAATCGGTACTTACATTCAGCATTGACATGATTGTCTGGTTCAGACGAGGAACAACAATCTTATCGCAATTACTCTTTTGACGTTTCATCTTCTTCCGTGGTATTTCATAATTTTCAAAGACATCATTATGTCCAGCTTCGGCATCGGACCTTTCCACTGAGAACTGACTAATCAGGCGCAACAGGTAGGCCAAGCATTCCTGATTCCACTGGTTCCAGGTTTCCCCACCTTTTGCTTGCAGTGTGCCAGACTTGAAAATATTTACCAAATGGCTGAGGCCTCCTTTAGACACAAACTGTTTTGTCCAGATCTCTTCTGGCATTTCCTGACCCTCGACACTCATCTCAGAGTCTGTGTCACAACCACTCGACTGTGATGCAGATTTTTTCTTACTCCTGGGGTTCTTTGAAAGGGACTCGACAATCTGCAGAGAATACATAAGCCGGTGAGGTCGCTGGGGGTCAAGCAGTCGACTCCAGTCAATCTTGTCTTCTAGCTGTTCATGTTGTTCACTTGGGGTCGAGGGCATTATACTTTTGAAGCCATCCAGCATCTTGGGACTTGTTGGCAGCAGCATAAGCAGCTCCCAAACACGACGAGAGAAGATTTTGGCCTTACTCTGCAAATTCCACCTCTCCTTGCTTTCCAGATCAGCAGTCTGGAAACTGAGATTGCTAAGCTGCTCAAGAAGTGTGAGGAGTCTCTCAAAATTTGGATCCTGCAACAGAATCATCATTGGTAAGCGCTCAGGACTGGGGGAAGGAAGGCAAGAAGACGGTAATGTGCCATCCATTTTCCGCTGGGGTCGGCTGGCACCAACAGACACAAAAACCAGCTGTGAGTCTTTGAACTGCATTTCACTTAATGTCTTCTCATCATTATCAACAGTCAATTCTTGTCCAAGAGTGATCATGCGGATCGGGCCATCACCCAACATGGCACCGAGAATAGGAGAAAGCATTGTGTTGCCATGGTTACCAGATGACTGCTGCCGCTGAAGCTGTTGCTGTTTCTGAAGAGCCTCCCACCACCGAGCAACTTCAGCACGAAGTTCGGCAATAAGATCTGTAGACAACATATCCAAAGGAGTTTTTTCAGAGATTCCGGCAGGTTGTAATGAAATACGAATTGGAGTGGACTGTTTTTCTTGCACATTGCGCAGATGACTTACAATGCCACGACCATCAATGTGCCAGTTACGTAAATGGTAAGCATACCGTTTGCGGAAACCTTCCAAGTGGTTTTTCAGGAGAATCAAGCCACGCTGTATGACCAGAAGATTCATGTCTGGGTTCTCTTCTACATTCTGGGAGGCAGTGAGGAGGCTGTCCATACAGCGCCAGATGAATTCTTCCTCCTTCTCCAAGAGACCATTTCCATAATTGATATAATAGTTGTTCAAGAACTGGATAGCAGTAATGCTAACATCTGTATTCAAAGCCCGTAGTGCAATCTGCCACAGTTGATCCATGCCACAAACTTGATCCTCGGATAATGGAGTCTCCAGCGAAGCGTTGGCTATTCGAGCCAAGTGTGATAGTTGCTGGAAAAGGTTTAATCCAATCATACTCATCGATTCAGGTTTAAGCTGTGGCATTTTTTCCAAAAAGATGTGCTTGAAAGTTTCTAAGCACATAGCATGGTGGTGCTCTTTACTCTTGGCTTGATTCAAAAACCAACTGAGACATTCATCAGAACATTCAGGATCAGTGGCCAGACAGGCCCAAAGTGTGTCTACCTGCTCAAGGCTCAAGCGGAAACTCTCTGGTGAACCAGGGGCGCTAAACACACCTGTCAAAAACTGCAGCCTTACTTTTATTTGCTCCTTGTGGCTGTAGAGGCTGTGACTTTTCTGGCCAGATTTGTGGTTCTCCGTGTAATGTATGAGATCATTGAAGAAGTGAGACATCATATTAAGTTCTTTCTCTGCCCACATTGTGACAGCATGGTTGTCCGAACCACTTCGGTATTGAGGAAAAGAACTGAAGATTTTGGGTAGCAAGCGTAAAGAAACAACCACCGATTTGTGGGCGGCAACATTTTCTATGCAAGCTTCAATGAATTTTATTTTGATGCGCCTGTCAGGTGAATAGCATACCAGTGTGTACAGGTCCTTTTCAGCTTCAACTACTAAGCCATCCGGCAAAAGACAAGCAGTATCATCTTGCACAAGATCCCAAAGAAGTGTATTACCCTTCTTGCAAACATCATCAAAAGTAAAGTTTGTACATGATGATACTGGCACTTCCTTCTGTGATGGTCTAGGGTGGATGACATGTGGCATGTGTGTGTGGTACATCGAAGCCATGCTAGCCAAGTGTTGCTGCATCTGGTGCGCATTAAAATGAGGGTGAGCATTTATTTGTGCAAGTTCTTCATCACTAAGGACCTCCTCCCCATCAAAGTCTGCCATGTTCTTTTCAGATTTTGTGCTCATACGAGAACTGTGACAGCTTCCCTCGGGGCTTAAGATATCCTCGATGTAATCACTCTGGATGTGGCCATGGGGATGGGCCTGTATATGCTGGATATAGTTAGCACAATCAAACATCTCAGCCTCATCCCCACGGTTCTCAAATTCCTGAGCTGACTGTGAAGATGCAACGCCCTGGATGCTACTGTCTGCACTATCATGGTTGGCAGAAGTGGATGGCCTTGCTTCAGAATCATGAGAATCTTGAGAGTCTTGAGATAAGTTTCCAGCATCAGAGATGGTCATTTTTTTATCTCCTTCCGCTCCTACTTCTAATTCTTTACAGTGACTAGTAGTCATACCATCACTATCATCACGGGCCTCAAGTGAGACAGCTCCCGCACGAATTCCTTGCTGGAGGCGACCACCATTTTCCGACCGCTGTAATCCAGGACGGATGCAATAGTGCTTCTTTCCCTGTCGCTGGAAGACAAGACAAGCTTGCTTTAATAGGCCCTGTTGTTGTTGCTGAACACGGTGTTCTTGTAACCCATGCTGACTCTCATAATGCAGCTTTGCTCCATGCATCAGTTTGGCTTGTCTCGATTCATTAGCATCAAAATCTGAGCTGTCTTCACTTTCCCCATGACACGGATGCTTCACATGAACCATCTTGTCGTGCTTCAACATGTCTTCATCAGATTCTTCATACTCCGATTCCATTTCCTCTTCTTCTTCCTCCTCTTCAACTTCTTCCTCCTCCTCCTCCTCTTCTTCCTCCTCCTCTTCTTCTTCCTCATCATCCTCATCTTCGTCGGAACAGGTGCCTTGACCAGTGTCTCTGTAAGCCTGCGAATTTCTATTGCGTGGGGCTCTGGGCTGGCATTTCAGAGGCACTGGTTGGCGCTTCACACCACGTCGCTTTTGTATCCCATGTTTGAGAGCTGCACATATCTGCCCCTCTCCAGCACTTGACTCGCTGCATTCCACGTCACTTTCACTGCCACTACTGTCTCCGCCAACTTGGCTGGGGGGTACAAACTCCTTGGCCAGATTAGAAAGCTGGGTGCTATCTTCTAAATCACTCTCATCACTATTCTCGCTGTTACCAGGAAACTGTTGAGAACCTTTTCCAGATGTTTTCTGGTGGTGGTCCGAGCCATGCTTTTTAGAGTGCACACTTGATTGCTGGCGTGAAGATGCCATTTTACTATCATTTTTGCCAGAGTCTTTCTGTGGGTCATTAGTAGGAGATTGGTCATTTTTAACATCAGCAAGCCCAACTCTTTTACCAGGGTGGGTGTCTGCAACCTTGTCAGTCTCCACTTCCGACAACTGCAGGCTTTCACTGCTACTCATATCAGGTTTGCCAGCTTTGCCATGTTCAATGTCTTCGTCATCCTGTTCCAAAACAGGGCCAATGGCCTGGGGCTGATCAGGAGGTTGTTGGTGATGGACGGCAGCTACGTGACTCTGGGATGTAGCACATGTACTCCAGATACACTTAAGGAGGGCAGACGCTAGGTAGAGTGTTGACTCTGTGTGCGCTGATGGGTCAAGGGAAGATACCAGTTTGGACAAGTGCTGAACCAGCAGTAAGTCTAGATTTTTGATACGTGGGATTAAAATGTCATACACCTGTTTGCTGCAGTGCTTTAACTGACTGGCAGCCCAAATACAGTCAATGTGTTCATTTGTGATTTTACCTTCTACAGCTAAGATATTAAGGATTATTTGGCTCTGTTTTATAATTTCAACATGCAAATTTGGCCCAAATATGTGCTCAATTATCTTATTCTCAAGGAGCCATTTAGCAAGAAGATTACCAACATTTTCAGCATCAACAAGCGTATCATTATTGCAACATTCATTATACAAATCAATTTGCCGGTTAATTTGGGCAATACCAGCAAGTCGAATAGTCAAAGTTGAACAAGTAAAATACTTAAAAGCTAAATCCAAACCTTCTTTGTCGTAGGTGAAATGCGTGTCCAAGGGTTCCTTCACTGCGGCCCACATGAGGTCGGTCATATTCCGGGTACCAGCCATTCGAAGATCTTTGTCAGATAACTTACACATGTAGCGGATAACAGCAGTTCTCAATGGCACGATGCACTGCATTACCGTGGCAATATTCATCCAGAGGCGAAGATTTGCTATTATATTGATAAGGGTGTGAGCCACGGTGAAGGGGAGTGTGTCTGGGGTCGCCTTTTCGAAGCACTGTTGCAAAGCCTGCACTCCGTTGCTATCACAGAAAAAACAAACATTTCGCAGTAGGTAGAGCGGGACTTCAGAATCGGATATTTCACAATAGTTGTTAAGGGCCCGGGTCTCCTGCTGAGATAGCTCCTCCAGTGACGAATGGACAACATGCTTGTAAGCTACATAAGAAGGAAAGTTCATGAGAAAGACTTTTGTAACTAGTTGAAACAATTGATCCCTTTCTTCCATCGTCCATACCTCGTCTGTCTCTTCGTGTTCTTCCTCGGCTTCATTTTTATCCACTTCTTCTGGTTTTGAACTTTCGGACGAGACGTTATCCTTGTTGTCGGAGTTTTCAAGGGTTGCGTCGTCTTCGTGGTCTTTTTCGCTCTGTTGTTCCTTCTTTTCCTTAGCGTAATCTTCAGGCAGGGTCTGAATGTGGCGAATGGCGACAGTCAACATGATTTGAACAATGTTGTTGAATCGCTCGAAGTTCTTGAACTCCTTGTAGCAGCACATACATTGTTTCTGCGGCCAAACGTTGACGTACTGGATCACAGACAAAATCTCGTTCTTGCCTAGACGAAGACCTCCACCACTGTGTAACCGATCGTCATGGCTTTCGAACAAGGACAACAGACCAGAGCAAACATCACACATCGTCGTCGGGTTGTTGTAGACACAAACGGTGCAAGCAGCTCTTGCTCAATAGCTTATGTACGATTCGACATGGCAAATGGGTAAAATCGAACCGAAATCGACGTGAACTTTTTGTTTTTCATTTCATACACATTTTCTAGGATTCAACAATCCGCCATATTGTTTTTAGACGTTTTTTTTTCTTTCACCGGGAACGAGTTTTAGTAAAAAAATTTAAACAGAGTGATCTCCCCTTGGCAGAATCAGGTTTGGAATGATTTCATTGGAAGAAAAATAGCCACACGTACTGGGTTACACTTTCTCCTCTGCTCACGCACACATGAAACAACGGAAGAAGTATATAAGGTTATTGGCATCGAAAATACTTTTTGAATTTTGTTTTCCTTCAGGAGTTACAAAAGGCATTTCAAATTTTAAAAAATAAATTTAAACTAATGGAAAAATATTTTTGGAGTTCGGATTCTTCATCTTTTATTTTCTTATTCGCTTCTGTCCCCTTTGCCTCCTCCCACCACCATCACCCGGGAAGAGAGTGAAAGTTTGAATGGATTCGGATAAGAATTTTCTTCAAGATAATTTATTTTTTAAATAATTAAAGATATTATTTTTCTAACATTTCAAAAAGGGATTAAATTTTATTTTAAATTAAAAATTTACAGTTTGGACTCAATAAGGAATATGCTAGAATCGTACAAAAGTTATAAAGTTTTAGTTTTGCCGATGATAAATCTAAGAAAACAGGGATTGAGTTGCTTTTGTCTCCCCTTTTTTGTGTAATTCTTTTTTTTTTTTTTTTTTTTTTGTAATATTTTATTACCCGAAATTTAAAAAGACAACTTTAATTTGAAAAAGAAAGTAAAATAAAAATGTGCAATTTTTAAGTTTCTATAGATTCTCGCTAAAATGAACAAAATCAAAATGTAAACGATTTTCAATTAAAAAAAAGAAAGAAGTAGATTATGACTTTTCTGTGTAAAATTTAATTTATAAATGAATTAATGAGGATTAATTTATTTAAAAGATTTTCTCTATAAGACAAGAAAGGAGATGAATAAATAAATTCTATTTTAAATGCTTAAAATATTTGAGCGTAAACATTTGTTGATTTGAAAAACCAACAAATAATTTATTTAACCTTATTTTTACTACTGAAATTAAAATGTTTCTTTGGTACTAAACATTTTAGTTGTTTGGAAATTGGTTACAAGAATTATTTTATAATAAATAGTAACAGAAATATTTTTTCTTTAAATCAATATAACTTAAATAGCCCAAAAAGAATTTACACAAATTACTTCTTAACATGAAAAAATAAAATTTAAAAAAATGTTAATGACTTTTTAAAATAATTTCGTCATACATTTTTTTAATTTAAAGAAATGAAAGAATATTTGTTAAAAATTAGAATTCAAAACAACTCAAAGATGAAATGAGTAATTAATATTAAAACTTTTTTTGGTAAAAAAAAAAAAAAAAAAGTTATGTATTATAAGGAATTTGCTCGACTAAATTAAAAAAAAAAAAAAAAAAAAAAAAAAATCAAGGAAAAAACTAAAAAGGGTTTACAAGAGAATTTCTGTTGCCTGAGAAGAGGAAAGAAATGAGAAATTATTATTTTTCTTTGAGAGATAGAATTTTAAAAAATACAAGAAAAACCCCTAATAAAACCTTAAATTTTTGAGTTATTTTTTTTTATTTTTATTTTTTGTAAGCACCTAAAGTAGAAGGAATGGTTAAAAAAAAAAAAAAAGAAAAAAAAAGAGGAGTGGTAGATTATGTCATGCTGGGTGGCAAAGTAATCATAATTGAAATTGCCAGTGAAAATTACTAGACCGACTATACTAGATGATTTCGTATATGTGTAGAAAGAGATATAGGTACATTGCTCAGTAGTAATACTGGCCCAAAGTTACAATGTAATAAGCTGTTTACACCTCTTAACAATCGGAGTAAGCGATTGTAGTTTTTAAAAATTGTAATTAGTAGCAATATCATATTGGATACTTACATTGTGTGAAAATAAGTAAAAATAAATTGATGATTAATTTTGTGGAAAAAGAAAAACATTTTTTGATCGGTTTACAAATAAATTTAAAATTAGCTTTTAGTTTTTAAAAGTTACTTTTATTTCTTCAATAAGAAAAAAGGGATGGAGTATTTTTTTTAAACTGAAACAGAATTATTAAATTACTTTCACCACTGAAAAAGAATATACACCTTGGCTTTTTAGTTTAATTTTTGTTTTGTGACCATATTTTCATTTTTTATCCACGCCACGTTTGAATTATGTTTGCTTTTTACAGTGGTTGGCATCAAGCCGATTTCTGCGTGAAATTTCAAATCTTTCGACTATTCAGGCTTTTAGCGACAAGTGCAGGCAGCAAATGTATTATTATTATTTTTCATTTTTTTTTTTTTTTTTGTATTTAATTAATTTGTTCAGTTTTAAATTCTATCACGCAGACATAGATGGTCGGGTTGTAAAAATTTTAAATGAAAATAAATTATTGGTGATTTTTAGTGTTGACTTTAACACAAAATGGCTTTTTAAAGTGATTTATTTATTTGTCATGTGTGATAACTAGCCAGTTGATAAATTAGATATTTGTTTAAGTATCGTAATAATACTAAATATCAACTTAAGACCCTTTAAGACTTCAGTCCTTCAGCCTATCATTGAGCCATATCGACAAGCACATGTCACGTGGGTATTGGGAATTTCCTACCGTCGACTCTTTATAAATGAACTTTTTTTTTTTTTTAATTCGAAGTTGGAATTTGTTATTTCTTAGTTTACGTTAATAAGGTCTGTCAACCTGATATTAAAAAAATAAAATAATGTTAAATTTGGTTGCTTAGAATCCTACACGTTACCAGTTAGTCGTCGTCGTAGTAGTAGTAGTGATGCAGCTCAAACAGAAAGAATAGACGGAGTAAAGAGCCTTGTACGTTATTTCGAATAGGATCCTAACTTTTTTTTTGTTGTAAACAAAAACATTGGTTACGCATATAATAAAGATGTATGAGCTTATATTAAGTAGCTGAAAATGAAGGTGAATTTTTAATTATGAGTTTTAGCGCTGCAATCCAATAATGAAAACGGCAGACACCCACTCTGCCTTGTGAGTTTTTTCATTCATAAAAACAATGGGGAAAAGTTACCGAAAGAAATTAGGCTAATCTTACTTGTTGAGTGCTGAAGTCCATTCCCATGTATAGTTGTTGATCTTCTTGCCTTGTTAAATTGTTTTTAAAGGCCATTATTTAAAATTTATAACAGTAATTAGGACAAATAATGCACACACAAACGTCAAGGTTGTACAAAGGTCAACAAAAACCTGGTTGGTTAGTGTTTTTTCTCTGGAGCTCTAGACTAAAATACTACAATTTCGCTCTTTCTGTTTATTAGTTAATTAAATAAATAGGAATCAGCAACCAAATTTTACCCTTTTCTTCTTTTATCCTGTAATAACAATGAAAACAATTTTATTTTCAAATGAAAATTTAATATGGTTTTTGAGAAGTTTTCTTACTCCGAAGATGTCAGGTCGATGTGACCAGTTTTTGATTTATGGAAGCTCATTGAGAACACCAACTAAAAAAAATTACAAGTTGTTAACTTAGATTATGAACCTGAATGCGGTTAATTTAATGTTTAAAATATTAAACTAAACTAAATTTTACTAATTTGTTTTTACAATTATTGTTTTCATTTAAAACTTTAGGCGTTGACAAAAAAAATAACGAAAAATGCAAACAGGAAAAATAACTAAAATAAATTAAAAAAAAAACTCTTGTTTAATTTAACTTAATTGATAATTAAGAGTTTAATTTTGGGGGTAAAATTATAAACTATTCTCGGAAGAGTGGTCATTTATTAAACAGATTAGCTCAGGACACCCAGTGAGGATCGAACTCATTACTCCTGGTTATAAACTAGCTCGCTTACACCAAGGTGCCAATGTATTGTAGTTGTTGTTTATAATGACTTTTTTGTACTAATATATTGTCTAATTAGAATACTATTGGTTTGTGAATTTGTTGACATAGTGATTGTGATTTCAATCTCTGGGTCTGGCACTGTGTACTTGCACTCAGTGGAAACAGGTGAGTAGTATTAAATAAAAATAGAAACTAGATGGCATCCCTAGATATGAGCAGTGGAACGAGAACTATCTACCCCTGTAATGGTTCAGTTCTGAAACCCTGTAGATTACCCAGATTGATATAGACCTTGAGGGCACAATGGCCAAAATGTTGTGATAACAAAACAGATGAGGACAATAGTCCAAATATTAAATTAAAATATTTTACTAGTATATTTATTAATTAATTGCTTAATTAGATTTTACTAGTATATTTATTAATTAATTGCTTAATTAGATTTTTACCACTTATGCCTCAACATTCGGTATTTTTATTTTATTTTTAACACATGAGTGAGTTTGGGGTCTGAGAGACCCCCCCACCCAGATCGCATTATTTCAACTTATTTTCATAAATATTCCTTCTTTTTTTTTAGAACCATTCCAGACATTAAGAAAAAGTGCAGACAGTATAATCAAGATTATTTAAAATTTGGATTCATTATTTCACTGGAAAATGAATTGATTTCCATGCGCCTACTTTGCAAAAAGTCTTTCAGCCATCCAAGATGAAAGAACACCTGAAAAGGATTCATAGTGGCAAAAAAAGCAACGGTCTCAATTATTTCGAAGCTCTAAAAGTGACCGTCCTGGGTATGACGATAAACTACATCCATGTCCTGGGTGAAATGATAAACTACATCTGACAGTGGGGCCTCTGACTGGGAAATTTTGGGGAGCGTGGAGCTGTCCCTTGGTTGCTGGTGTTGCCTGGGGTGGTGGTGCCTGTTGGGGTTCCAACTGTGGGCAGGTGGTTGGCCCCCAAACTGGGATCAAAATGTGTAAAAATAGGTTTTATTACCAGCAATATATTTTTGTAAAAATTTAGTACCAGCAATGGAATTTTTTTAGAAAAAATTATTATCAGCTATATATTGTTACTGGCAATACTTTCTCGGAAAAAAAATATTACCAGCAATACATTTTTGAAAAAAAATATGGCCAGCAATGAATTTCTGAAAAGGAAATTACCAGCAAACATTTTTGGAAAAAGAAATATTAGCAGTGCATTTTTGAAAAAAGAAGTGTTACCAGCAATCAGTCAGTTATGTGCCATACATGATATATGCTTAGGCGATCATATATCTTTCAATACATGACTGATGAAGCAAATTTTTTTCCCACAGCAGGTTGCCATTTCTTTCTGCAGTAGACCACTGGCTATCCAAGGCTATAGAACCCGGTCTGTTTGATATTTACCCATAGCTGTGGGAAGAAGAAGAGGATTCATACTTTTCCCAAGTGTTTTAGCACATAAGTGAATGAAATTGACTAGAATTCAAACTCAGCTCTCCAATTCCCCACTCTGAGTCACTATCCATTACTCCACCATGCCTCCTGTTACCAGCAATACATTTTGAAAAAAAAATATTACCAGCAATAAAAATCATGTTGGCATTAAATAACCCATTGAGGTTGAAATGCCGTAAAACAAACAAAACCAAAACCCAAAAATCTAAAAATGAAACTGTAGACCAATCTTGAAAACATTTTTCAAGCTACATGCACCCCACATTAGCAACACGCCTGTATTTAACTTATAGCTAGAAAGAAAGAAACAGATTCATTCTTTTCCCAACAGCACTAGTGCAAAAGTGAATGCCAGAGACTAAGCTGGAAGTTGAACCTGGGTTGTCTATTTCACTTTCAATGCCACTAACTGTAGACATCTCCCACATATTTCAGTATTATAGAATTTTAAAAAGAAATATAAGACTGTTGAGAAAGTGTTATACCATACCTATGGACAATAATGGGTAGGTCCCAATTCCTATAAAGACAGTAGTATATACTGTATGTTGTCTTCTACTTGGGATTCACTTGCGATTCACCTTGATTCACTACTAGCAGTTGATTATTTACTACACGCCGATGACAAATCTTGTATGTTGTTTCTGTTATAAATATTATTGTTCCATTTCCAACCTTTATTTTGGTTATTCTTATTCAGTAACCTGTTTCTAGGTTACAACAGAAAAATAGACTTTTTCTTCTATTAGTTTGAAGTTTTTTTTTTTTTTTGCTTTATGATCAGCTTTCATTTTCCAATGATATGTCCCAGAAAGGGATATATTTGATCGAAGTAGCTAAGTGGTTAGGCTACTGTAACCAAGTAGAACAATCTATCAGGTAGCAGTAATGGAACTGGTACTTGTCATAGTCGCAGTCAATAGGTGTAGGTAATAGGTGTAGACCAATAGGATAGCCAATGCCGTAGTCCAATGAGCGTCATCCTGTACCTCTACATCAGCCTGTATTTATGGCTGACACCAGCCAATCATATTCCTGTGAGGGAGAACACGGGTGTGTGCATATTCATTACATCAGCCAATATGGGACCAAAAACCATCACTGAATCTATTTTAATCACTGATTAATATCATTGTCCTCATCTAAACAACAACAAAATAATTCTTTGCTATTGGCATTTATATAACAATGACAGAATGAATTTTAAAACTAACATTTACAACAAAGAGAATTGATTTTTATCAGTTAATTTCAGTCTATAGTTTTTATTTTACTACTTCAGATACATAGGACCTTTTTCTTATCATATTTTACCCCTAGCAAGGCAATAAAGCCAATAAGATGCAAGGGGTTACTGAGTGTGAAAGAATACAAGATAAAGAAATCTTTTACTAATCCCTCCTATACAAGTTTTGAACTTTTGTGGCTTATAATTCAGTTTTTCACAATGAATGCCTTCTCTGCTTCAATATCAGATAATAAATGACTCATTATGTATATTCATCCTGGAGGCTAAATTTAGAATACTGTTCATGTTCTAAACACTTTTTAAGCAAAGGGTTAACCCTAGAGTTGAAGGTTAAGTGATTGGAGAAGAATCCTTTTAGGAGAAAGTTCCACAAAGCAGCAGATTGTGGGAAGAAGCTGCTTGAGTGGAACTTACATCTTGCTAATTGAATACAAAAGGAATGGGTGTGGCAGGGTGGGTTTTAGTTGTGATGGTTAGAACTGGTGGAAGAATGTAGTTCATCTGAACATTTTCTCTAGTGATAGATAAACAAGAGGCTTGCGATGTTTCATCTGCGAGGAAAAGGGTTGCAGGATGGAAAATAATTCCTCACCCACAAGGTCGCATAAACACTTTTGGACTCTATCAAAATTGGAAAGTGATGACTGGGCAGCTACTGCCCATATATTTTTTTTTATAAGCATTCATTTCAAGCAAGGTGGAAGTGCCACTAGTACACAAAGGGTTACATAGAGTGAAAGTGAGGGAAAAGATTAGGTATAGGGGGGGATTGAGGAAAGAATAAAAAGAACGAGAATCAAGGTATCAGATGATGGTGATTGACATTGCATTTAAATTTTTGAATCAGGGAATCAAGTAAGTGGAAGGGAGTTCCACTGTTGGGAAGTGCAAGAGAAGAATCTGTTGGAGTAGAAGAGATGGTTACATTTAACTGATTTGACAGTCAAAGGGTGGGACTGAGATGCCAACCTAGTAGCATGCTTAAATTCATGCAGTCATGGCACCAGAGAAAATAGCTTGTCAAAGCAGTTATGGCAACAGTACTCCATTTTCTGGCTCTGGCTCTTGTAAAGGTAGAGGATAGTTGAAGGAATAAGGTGCTTACTGAAGTGATACAGGGAACTGATCATTTTTCCAGTATCTTTAGCAGTGGATTCTATGTACAAGTTGCACTTGTGATCTGTGTTGAGTTTAAGTTCCAACATGCGACAGGTGAAAATTCAGCGTCCACTTGATGATGATGATGGAACATCACTAGTTTGGTTTTCAAGGCATTAAATGTGACCAGCCAGTTATTCCTCCGCGGAGTTGTTAGAGCTCGATTAGAGGAGAGATCAGTTGCCAGGCTTTGGTCATCTATAAATGAAAGATGATCTAATGCAATATTATATGGCATGTACCAAATTTTAATCTCATTTATCTTTTAGATATATCAAGAGCATTAACATGGGCTTCTAAACTAACATCTTACTTATTATAAAATGCAGATTGTGTGTGTGTGTCTGTACGTTTATATATTGGATCGGATTTCCTACATTTTTTAACCGATTTCAACAAAACTTCACAGGACTATGTAAAATTACCTTGCGGTGGTTCTAACAGTGCCAAAAAATTGGAAAAACAATTGTTTTTGCACGAAATCAATTTGAAAACATGATTAAGAGGCATCACAAGAATGAAAGGGGGACAACTCATATCGAGTTATACGTATTATAAAACCCAGGTTGTTTGTGTGTGTGTATTCGTTTATATATGGGATCGAATTTCCTACATTTTTCAACCGATTTCAACAAAACTTCAGTAGTGTTTCTTATTGTCTTGCACACTTTTTTCTTTATTTTTACATTCAGAATGCTTTAAAAATTCCATTTACAAGACAATTGTTTATAATAAAATTCTATTCAATCGGTAGACTCATAACGATTGAAAACAATGTTTTTGTTTGAGTTTGGGTTTGACCAATTTGTAAAAAAAAAATAAAAAAAAAATTAAGACATGCGTGTCTGTCAACCTTAAACAATAATCTTTGTCAATTTTATTTTTCAGTCTTTATGATGGTCGATACTTGATCTATCTCTTACTGTTACATCCCCGGGCAATGCCGGGCTCTCCTGCTAGTAAGAAATATAAAGACATGTGATGAATTAGAGATTATGGAAGATGATCTAATGCAATATTACATGGCATGTACCAAATTTTAATCTCATTTATCTTTTAGATGTATCAAGAGCATTAACACAGGCTTCTAAACTAACATAAGAAATAAAAAGGCATGTGTTGAATTAGAGATTGCTAGATATATGTGTATGTATGTACCAGGATGTGCGGGTGGAGAAAGTGATAAGCCATGTTTGAATTCCAATCATTTGTTACTTTCACTTGCACAAATGCCCTTGGAAAAGTTATGAATTCATCTCTTCACCCCATCTATGGGTTAAATAGTAGTACAGACTGGACTTTTTAACTTGGTTGGCACTCAGTCTAGGAAAAAGAAAACCAAATTTCCAAACCTGAGTAGATAGAAAACTTTTCAACAATGTTTATACTCATCTGATGAGTCATTAGCCATCATGAACATGGTGTGCTAGGTATTTGCAAACACACCATCAACGAGCCATTTTGAAAGTTAACCTGACATAATGTGACTCGGCATTCACCAAATTTTAAGATTCTTGTTTTCCTTTCAAATGTATCTCCAGCATTAATATGGCAGTTTTCAATCTGAGACAGAAAATGAAAGTACATGTTATGTTCATGGCACTAATCACCAACTGCAGCAACCCAGAGATAGCAAGCTTCTTGAAAGTGGCCAGCAGAACAGGAGAAATGGGTGGTGACTCTGCACATACACTGCAGAGGTACCCACACTGATACACAATGATGGAACTAGAGGTTGCGTGCAAGAAGAGCTATATCAATGCACCCAATTTCTTCCTGGAAAACCCCGGGGTCAATAACAATGCACAGGGCTGGTTGGTACTACTCCCCAATTCCCTGATTGGAGATACCCAAGCCTGATTGGATGTTCCTGCTCCTATACCATAGTCACTAGCATCTGAAGCCAATAAAATTTCTGCTTTGGATCATAGTGTGCTAATGATAAGCCTGACATTAGTATTTTCGTGACTTCTTCAAACACCTGACCCTTATCAGCCCAGTTCCACTTTATACCTTTTTTAAGCAAATTGTTCAGTGGAGCTCTCAAATTCTACATATTATGTATATAGATTTGATAATAGTTTGCTATTCCCAGAAATGCTTGTAACCTATTAATGTTTGTTGGGGGAGGTATATTCTTAATTTCACTTGCCCTCTGATTGATGACTTTTTGTCAATGATTTTCCTCGGTACTTGATTTTAGGCAAAAACAATTTGCACTTTTCCTCACTGAGTTTGAACCTATATTCTCGTATTTTTTCAAAAACTCTTTTCACGTGCCTGATATGTTTTTTAGATACACTTTTGATTAATATATCATCCAGATAAGCAACTGCAAAATCACAATCTATAAGCATAGTGTCTATAGCTTGTTGAAATATAGCTGGAGCCACTTTTATCCCCAAAAGGAATTCAGTTGAACTTATACAATCCCTTGTGCATATTTATAGTTATTAACTCTGAACATTCTTCTTCAACCTGTATTTGCAAATACACTTCAGAAAGATTTATCTTCGAAAAAATTTTTCCACCATTTAAATTTGCAAACATTTCCTCTGAACTTGGTAATGGATAGTTATGGGATTCTAAATATTTGTTTAACCCTGTCAAAAAATCTGCACAAATACAGATTTTATTATTTTTTTTCTTTAGATACACTGCTGGTGCTGCTCATTTTGAATGGTCAGTCTTTTCAATTACACTTGTTTTTTCAAGTTTGTCTAATTCTTCATTGACTTGATCCAATGCTGAGAATGGTACACAATGTTTTGATTGAAACACTGGCATCAACCCTTTTTTCGTTTGAAATTTTGCTTTGACTTTGGAACACCAACCCAACTCATTCAACAGAACATCCGGAAAACATTTTTTCAATTCTTCCTTTAAATTTTCACTGTTTTGTTAAACTGGTAGCTTTTCCACTAATATTTTTTCAATAAATATTTATAGGTAAATCCCACAACTAAAATAATTCCATCCAGTCAGTACTGAATAAATTTGTAGTATTTTTTAACACATACACCTTAACTTTTACACACTTGTTATGAAATGAATTGTTACAAATCATTTCACCAATAAAAAATTTCTTACCAGACATGCCATGTCTGATTTTCAAAGTTCTTTTTAATATAGGTTTTCTGTTTGCTTTCCATGTGGCTTCATTAGTTATTCTGATATCACTACCAGTGCTTAGTTGCATTTTTACATCCATTTTTTTTCACATACTCATATTTTCTTTGGTTTTCTGTAATTATTTTTTCCATAGCAATGTCATGTACAAAAAATTTTCTGCAAGAACTTTTCCTTGCTTTAGTTTTACAGTGGGACATTTTATGTCCTACTTTTCCACACTTGTAACACTTTGAATTCTTAAAGGGACAGTCAATTCCAAGATGTAACCTTTCACATCTGAAACATTGATTAATTTTTCTCTTTCCACATTTTTTTTTTGCTTGTATGTATGCACATTTTACTTCAATTTCTTCTGTATCGTGTCTCAGATTTATGATTCTCTGACATTCTTCTGATATTTCTTGTAGCGCTAGTTTTTGATTCTGTTCAAGTTTCATTAGAATTCTAGCATGTATTTCTGCATCTTTTTTCGCTATTAACCCTTGAATGAAAATTAACCCTTTAAACATATCCAGAGTCAGTTGATTTAATTTGTATCTGACACACTTCTTGTTAAAGAGTCCAACATATGTGCCAAAATCTTCATCTTCTTTTTTCATCTGATTCATACATTTCCAACAAGTATTGAATAACCAACTTTTCTTGCTAAAAAGTTTAGTCTGAATATTTACTGTTTCCTCAAAACAAATGTCTCCTGTTTTTTTTTATAGTACAAAATTACAGTATTTTTCATGTTCTACTGGTGCTAACTTTCTCAGCAAAAGTCTTGCTGCATTTTTCTCTGAAAATTTGCTAGTATCTTCCAAAATAAGGAGAAAAGTTAATTTCATCATCTGAATTGTATATGAATTCAGCTATGGTATTTGCCACTGTGTCGGGAATGAAAGAACCTAGTAAATTTTCTGTTTTCTTCCGTATTATTTCAGTTAAATTTTTTTGTTCTTTCTGGAGTCCCAACAACTGCTGTTGTCACTTTCACTGCATTTTTATCACCTGGACTAAAAATTCTTTCATATTTAAAGAATATATGTTTATTTTCCTTCTTTCTCATTTTTCGTCCTGGGTATGATGATAAACTACATCTGTGTAAGACGTTAAACTATGTCCATCAGCAAGGCCTCTTATCAGAAGGCTTTGAGGAGCATGGAACCACTTTTTAATTGTTGGTGTTCCCAGGTCCACCCTGACCTGGGGTGGTAGAACCAGTTAGGGTCCCAGCTATGGGCAAATAGTTAACCCTGAAACTGAGGTAAAAAGCATTATGAAAGTGTAAAAATAGATTTTAATACCAGAAAAACTTTGTAAAAAATTATTACCAAAAATAAATTTTTGAAGTAAAAAAAACTATTGCCAGCAATACATTTTTTAAAATAATATTACCAGCTATACATTTTTGAGGAAAAAAATATTACCAGAAATAGGTTTTTGACAAAACAAAATATTACCAGGAAAAAAAAAGTTGTCGGCATTGAATGACCCATTGAGGCTGATATACTGTAAAAAAAAAACAAACCAAACCAATCTTTCTTGTTTTTTTTTCTTTTTTAAACACATCAAAGAGAAAAAAAATAAAACGAATGTGTTTCTAATTTCTCATCATCACTGTTATCATGTGCACTGAAGCAAAAAGTACTTTTTCCTACTTTGTTCAAATCCCTTATTGCCACTGTTATAACTCACTCGTAGCACTTATATTATGTCTTGCTTTCTTGTCATGATGTCATTAGAATTCTCTCTGACTGACTCGAATGGACTTTTTCTGACTCACTTTGAGTTCTTTATTTAAGGTGTCTTTGTGTTACTGGGGATGTCCTATTTATTCCAGAACAGCCACGTACCATGATAACTCATTCATTCTGCAGTCATAGCAAAGATGGTTGAACTTGACAAGAAGCTCTGAATGAAGCTAGTTGATGTGTACAAACAATGTGATGGATATACAGCACTTTCCAAGCATTTAAATGTTCCTAGGGTAGCATTATCAAGAAGTAGAAGACTCATTGTGTGGAGAATAAAATAAGGACTGGCAGAAAACAGTTAATTTTTGAGAGAATAGAAAGGGAAATTGTCATAGATATCTCGAAGAATCCTCATTTAATGACAAAGGACATTGTTGATGTAGAGACATCAGGGTTGAATGTATTGATGAAGACAGTCACTAGATGCTTTAATCAAACAGAACTCCGAGCTTATTGCTGATGGAAAACTCCCTTGCTTAAGGTTAAAACACCAAAAATACAGATTAGCTTATGCTAGAAGCCATCTACAACATGGGAGTAAATATTAGAACTCTGCTTTATGGTCAGATGGTAACCAAACTAGAATTATTTGGTCACATGAACTCCAGTTATGTATGGAGGAAAGTGAATGAAGCTGACAAACCAAAAAATATCCTCCCTACAATTAACCATGGTAGTGAGAGCATTCCATTCTGAGGATGTTTTGTTGTCTTGGACCAGGGGAATTAGTAAGAGTACCGTATATCATGGATAAAGAGCAGTAATTAATTATGTTTAAAAATAATATAAAATAAAGTGCATGAAAGCTGTGTTTGGGGTGTCACTAAACAGTCCAAAATGATAATGAACTGGTGTTTGGTGTTTTTTTCTATTATTGTACATTAAAACAAGAATTTTGTTGTAGGTATCACTGTACATTCATTCAAATTCATTATTTCATCATTTTGGAAAAAATGCACATGAAGTTTGCATGAAAAATGTGAAGTATTAAAGCTTTATTTATGTAAGTGGGGGTAAATAATTTTCTACACAACTATATATATATATATATATATATATATATATATATATATGTATGTATGTATGTATATATATATGTATATGTATGTATAACTAAAAATTATAAGAAGGTGAATATTAACACTATTAATTTAGTTGATAGAATTAACACTGCCTGTAAAAATATAATTGATAAACTTAAAATTAGAAAATAGAGTGAGTAAGCTTTCTACCAAAGAATCGTACATCCTACTGTGACACTATTTAGGGTTGTGTGAAAAAAAAAAAAAGAAAAGAGAATTATTTAAGGTGATAAGAAGCTATCACGAAAAGACACTGAGCGTTGTTATTTTTTCTAACAAAGAAAAGTGGTAAAGATTTTATTTTCATTAGAGAAGAAAGTAAGATCTCGGATCTGTCAGATTTAGTTTGATTTATATTACGATGCGCCAAATAAAAGATAGCCATCTTCCCATGGCAATAATGAAAATTTCAAATTGGTCAAGTGGCCTACAAAACAGAATGCTAAGAGATAATATTAATCAAGCACGCACTGACCGAGAATGGCTTCAGCTGGACCACCCACAAGTTAAAAAGAAGAGAAGGAAGAAACCATTAACTATCTTACGGAGATATCATTTTTGGAAAGAAACCACCTGTTTATTGTCCAGAACTGGACATGATAAAAATCTTGTTATCAGAACAAATAATTGGTGACTGGGTGCGAAGTTGTCCAGATGACCACCCACTTGATGCTGGCGAAAATCTCGATTGATAAAGTCCAGTTAAGATAAAGATTAGGGACCATCCTACGAGTCGTGGGAGGTCTGCTCGTGGAAGAGAAAGAAAAGAAAAAAGGAAAGAAGATAATTTTTTTTTCCTTTGAGCGATAATTGCAAACACCCACGCTGCTGAGTGTTCATTGGCTGAAGGGTGGCGTGAGCGGTAGGCGAAGGTAAATTATGAAGAAGGAGGGGAGGCCTGTTGACGCCCCCTGAAGGGATTGGTGTGAGATGCCACTGTGAGAGAGAGGGGAACCTGTTGACGCCCTCTTAGGGGATTGGTGTGAGATACCAATATGAGAAAGGAAGAATTTGGGAGGACGATTCCCTTTAAGTAGAAAGTAAGGACTTCCAAAAATGGAAAGTAATAAATTTTCCTGTACGAGAACAAAGGAAATCCTTGTTGTGAATTTACAATTATCAAGGACCCCCAAACCACGACAAGCACACACCCGGTTTTGGTCAGCGTCCATATAAGCAGAGTGAGAAACACAGAACACAGAGGAGAGATGCAGATGCAGACAGAGTTGAGCTGAGAGCTCGCAGACCAGCCTTGCAGAAAGCTGACTGAAAGATCCCACACAATCCTGATTTCAACTTCTAACCAAGAACAAATTATTTTTGAAGAATGACTTAGACTCATACCACCAAAACAAGTTTTATGAATATCGCCTGAAGATACACCAAAAACCAGTTTCTTGAAAAAACAACTTAAGATGTTATGACTCGCCTAACAAGTGCAAAGTGTCATGTATCCATATTAGCGGTTTGGGAGAAAGACACAGTCCTGTATTCAACAACCAGATATGAAAATATTTGTAATTCTTTTTTTAACACATTTTAACTTTTTGAGTTGTTACTTTATTTTCTTTTACATATACTTGTGTGGTGTTACCATTGCTTGGACTCAGCTTGCATTGCGGCCAGGCGACTGATTGATTTCGTCTACCTAAGATCAAATCACAATGTGGGTAGGTTAGACTAGAAATCAAAGCAGTTACTTCAGTAACCAGACGTTGGAGGCGAGCTGGGAACGACAAAGCTGATACTGAATCTAACCAGATTCCCATCTGAATCAGCAAAAGGTTAGAACATCACATTTGGTGCTGCGACCAATACCAAGTCACATTGGTCGTCACAAGATAGCACGGCAGTGGGCTCGGAGAGAGGCTGGGATGAGGTCACACTACTTAAAGATCATAAACCAGACTTTGACGTCAAGCTACCTATGAGGATAGCCCAACCAGACCAGACCAGACCAGAAATTGGAAAGATAAGCAAAATTATCCTGGATAGAGTCAGCAAATAAATTAAACAACATCTTGCACTTTTACAATGGACTGGTACTGCAGATGTCATTAATTGGTTCAAAGGAATTAACAATAAAAGAAGTTGCTCTTTTATCCAATTTGATATTGTGGATTTTTACTCCTTCATTTCCAAGGATCTTTTAACCTTAGCTTTGGAATTTACCAAAGAATACTCTAATATTTCCAGTGAAGATCTAAACATAATAATGAACTGTAGAAGATCTGTTCTCATTAACAGCAATGAACAGTGTGTTAAAAACTCTGATGATCACTTTGATATTTCTATGGGATCATTAGATTCTGCAGAGTCTTCTGATCTGGTGAGTTTATTTATCTTATATAATCTTAGTGCTTATGATGATGTTAATGTTCATAGTATAGGATTAGATGGTGGTCTGATGGTAATAAGAAATTCTACTAAAATTAAGGCTGACAAATTAAGGAAAATGATTTATTTAAATCATTAATTAAAAAACTTAAATCCTAATGTAAAGATAACTACTAATGTTAAATGAGAAGATTTTCTTGATGTTATGTTAGATCTTGTTAATGATGTATTTCAACCTTATATGAAAAATAATGCTAACCCAATATATATTCACCCCAATTCTAAGAAACCTCCATCTGTAATCAAACACATACCCTCATCTATAGAATGTAGCATTAGCATCTACTCATCTGGCAAAGATGTGTTTGATAAATACAGCAGTGTTTATAATACTACTAAAATAGTGGTTACAAGTACACTGAAATCAAATATAGAAAATATGATAACATTGATCTAAGGAAAAAAATAGGAATAAAAAAATCATTTGGCACCCCCCCCCCATTTACCAATTGGTCAGTAGTAAATTAGGCCAGAAGTTTCTCCTTTTAACTGATAAAGATTTCTCTAAAAGTAACCCTTAGTAAAATATTTAACAGAAACACACTAAAACTAAGATATAGCTGCACTGATAATCTTGAGAAGATTATAAAGAAACACAATAATAAAATTTTAAACCAATTTAAAAATTTGGATAATAATGCACATTCCAAGATAAATACTGTTGATAATATTAACCAATGCAATTGCAAGAATTCTAACGAATGCCATTATGAAACAAATGTTTAACCAACTCTCTTGTTTCTTGTATTATTTCTACAATAGAGAATGCAACTGTTGTAAAATTTTTATATTGGTAGTACTAAGAATACTTTTAAGACTAGATTGTACCAATATATCTTATCCTTCACCAATAGTACTTATAAAAGTAGTGTTTCTTTCTAAATATTTTTGGAATTTATAAAAAGCTAATAAAACGCCTAAGGTAAAATGGAAAACTTTTTAAAAAAAGGTAGAACATGTAGATCTTTAAATGAACCTTTTCTATGCTTACATGAAAAATTAGAAATTATCAGATTTTCTGGTAAAAAATCTTTATTAAACGAAAGAAGTCAATAGACTGTAAATTGTAGGCATAATCTACCTTTTATCTTACAATATATTTCAACTTAGAATTTGATAATACTTTTTCTTATAGTAATAATCAGTAGATGAACTGCAGTGCACCTTATATGTCTTACTATTCTGTTTGTAAGATTCATTTTGATTTAATATAGCTCTGTATTGGTGTTTAGTTAGTATTATTAACAAACTTATATGGATGTACAGGTATTTAGTTGGTATTATTAACATCTTACATTGATTAGTTAGTATTATTAACATTTTATATGGATGCTTAGTGGTCGTATATTAATTTACCAAGATATTTCTGTATTTATGATCTGTTTTTTTTTCAAATGGTTACGTTATATACTGGTTTCTTAAAGGGGCCTTTTATTTATCAACTACAAAATTTTATGCAGAAAACTGACCGAGCATATAACTAGTAGGGATTGTGTTAAATTACCTCCATACCTCTTTCACTTTTACTTCTTAGGAAAGTTGAACGCCAGACTTCTATACATCTTACAAAATAATGTAACCATTTGTATCTGTCCATAATGAAATTGTCTAAGATTTATGTGCTGACAACTTCATTTCATGACCTATATTAAAAGTTTTTTTTTGGTGAATTTGAATTTAGTGTCGATCACATTTGGTTGGTTAATCATGGTAAAGCCCACAAGCCTATTTTTAATTCTGTTTTTTCTCAAAAAAAGAGGAAGTATTCTGCTTTTGAAATTAATCATTCACTTGCTAGTAGTTTACCATCACCCAAAGAGACACATTTGTAGTGTTGAAACATAATTGCCATTGTGCAGCAATTTTTAACATGTTTTTCTTTTAATATCCTAATATATATATATATATATATATATATATATATATATATGTGTGTGTGTGTGTGTGTGTGTGTGTGTGTGTGTGAAAATATATAGAAAATAGGAAAGAACTTGCTAGGTAAATAATCCAAAGTTCTTTAGTATTTTTGTTATTATTTTCAAAAAACAATGATTGATACAAAAGTAGAGCCTAAATATAATTATTTATTTAAAAATATGATTCCATCACTACATAAGAGTTCTCATGTTTCAAAACAAGAGCCGAAAACTTCATTATAATTATTTGAATTAAAGTACCAAGCTTAACCAGACGATGTCATCTTCCGCTTTAAATTTAGTTAAGGGGTGGACGATGGTCTGTCTGCAACAAAAAGTGCCTTCCATGAATAATTCTATGAAATTTAATCACTCCAAAAATGATTCCTATGGCTTCCTTTTCTATTTGGTAGTCACGCCTTTCAGCTGGTAATAGCATCCTAGATGCATGGGCGATTGGCTTTACCGATCCATCCTTTAACTTGTGTAAAATGCATGCCCCGATGCCGTAAGAGCTAGCATTGCTGCCTAAAATGATGTCAAGGTTTGGATCGTAATGAGTCAGGAACAGATCTGATGTAAGCATCTCCTTTATTGTCTCAAATGCTTCTTGGCATTTGGTTGTCCATTACCACTCTTTATCTTTCCGCAATAATTCATTAAGTAGAGCTCTCAAACTGCATTCTTGGGACAAAAACGCTGTAATAATTGGCAAGACCTAAAAATCTTTGAAGAGTTGTGCTGTTTCTTATTTTACTTTCCATACACACATACACACAATAAAAATTAATTCACACCACTTGTATCCCAAAAAATACAATTGCGCGGGAACTCTCACCTTACCATACCCTGTAGGGTCAAAAACAAGGACGGCGCCCCCAAAAGTGGGGACGGAGTGGAAAGGACACCACATGATCAAAAATATGATTTATTGACCAATCAGGGCTCGACATAAGAAACCCATTTCTTAATCTCCCCGGAGCCTCATCATTCAGATATAAGGAAGATAGAAACTCTCATCAGACCAGAGGAAGTACAGCGGCAAGCTGACATCACGGCTTTACGGACAATTCCATTGTGTACAAAAAAAATAATTCTTATATATTTTTTTTACGAAAATAAACAAAAGTTTATTTTACTTTATTTGTAGTGTATTTTCTATTTATTATTTGTTTGAGGGATTTCTTTACACCCTCTACAAATTGGTGACCGACGTGAGAGACTACATTTAAAAAAACAAACAAAACGAAGAGGAAGGACACAATGGAATCACAATCTTCGGAAACCCCTCTCGCCACACTATCGTTTAATATCCCGGCTTTCAAGTCCTGGATCGTTCAAATCCAAGCATTATTTGATGCGAAGCGAATCACCTCCCAGAGAACCCGGTATTGTTACTTAGTGGAAAAACTGCCAGCGGACATCGTCGAGGAAGTAATGGATTTACTGGAAAATGTCCCGGATGACAACCCGTACGACAGGCTCAAGGAAGCAATTTTAAAACGTACCGGTGTCTCGGACGAAGCCATGCTACGCAACCTTTTCACTCAGGTTGAATTAGGAGACCGCACCCCATCGCAGTTATTGAGGCACATGCGAACCTTACTGGGTGACAACAAAATGTCCGAGAACATTATGCGGAGCTTATGGCTGGACAAGTTACCCACTACAACAACACAAATCCTCGCACCCATGACGGAGGAAACGGAGACAGAAAAACTCGCGGACATTGCAGATCGGATCCATGAAAGTTTTCGAAGTCGCAGGGTAAACTCTATCCAACCACAACCAGCCCAACAAAGAGACAGGGAATTTAACGACCTCAAGTCTCCTGTAGAAAGGTTGTCTATACAATTACAAAGCTTACTCCAAAAAGACCGACAGTACCGCCGCGATAAATCTCCAGGCTACAGAAAGCGAAGTTTCAGCAGAGGCCGGACTGACAACCGCAATAGAAAAGATGAAATTTGTTACTACCACAAAAAGTTTGGTCCTGAGGCGAGACGCTGTATACGTCCTTGTTCTTTCAACAACGCGAATGCGGGAAACGAAAAATTCCAGCCAGTAGAGACGACGGCTGTTGCTGGATTTTTAACAAAAAGTCGTCTGTTTTATATCCGTGACAAAATTAATGGATATAACTTTTTAATAGACACCGGAGCTGAAATAAGCGTGATACCACCAACACAAAATCAGGAGACTATGCCACAGTCTTATCATCTTCAAGCAGCTAACGGTACCAAAATACCAACTTACGGAGAGAAATCGCTCAATATCAATCTCGGCATGCGACGGAATTTTTTCTGGAATTTTACCATAGCCAGTGTAACAACGCCTATATTGGGGGCAGATTTTTTTAGCCAGATTCAACCTGTCTGTCGACATGACTAATCGCATACTAGTGGATAATCAAACCAAGATTTCAGTAAGAGGAATCACCTCGAAATACCAGTCTACTGGAATCAGTTCTGCCTTACCCGAGGACCAGTACATCCGTCAGCTACTAAAAAAATATCCACAACTCTCCCAGCCATTTAAAAACACAGACACCATAAAACATAATGCCAAGCACCACATCAAGACAACTGGACAATCTGTCTATGCCACCCCAGACGATTGAAACCGGACGAATATAAGATTGCGAAAAACGAGTTTCAACATTTATTACAGCAAGGGATCATCCGACCCTTTAAAAGTGCTTGGTCTTCACCGCTACACATGGTGCAAAAGTCTGACGCTACAACATGGCGTCCTTGTGGCGATTTTAGAAGATTAAATGCTAAAATAGTCCCGGATAGATACTCTATTCCACATATCCACGATTTCGCCATCGCTCTGCAAGGCGCCACCATATTTTCCAAATTGGATCTCGTAAAGGCGTGCTACCAAGTTCCAGTGGCAGAAGAAGACATTCATAAAACTGCACTGACCACACCATTTGGCTTTTACGAGTTCGTAAGGATTCCTTTTGGGCTTAGGAACGCCTATCAAACCTTCCAAAGGTTAATAGACGAAGTTTTTAGAGGTCTGCCATTTATATTTGTATATGTGGATGACGTTTTAATCGCCAGCAGAAACCTCGACGAGCACAGACAGCACTTAGAGCAAACATTTGAAAGAATATCACATTACGGTCTGAAAATAAATACAGAGAAATGCATTTTCAGCCAACCAAAGGTTAATTTCCTCGGACACTTAATTGACAAGGACGGAATATCTCCACTACTCGAGAAAGTAAGTGCAATTTCAAATTTCCCGCATCCAACATCAGTCAGACAAGTACGCAGATTCATAGGCGTAATTAACTATTACAGACGATTTTTACCTAACTGTTCTACATTACTTGCACCGTTAACAGATTTGTTACAAAACAAAACAAAGAACCAACAGTTAAAGTTAGAAGGGCCTAGCTTAGAAGCCTTAAAACAAGCTAAAACTGCTTTGGCCAACTTTACAAAACTAAACTACGTAACGGACAGCGAGGACACAAAACTCACGCTTACAACAGATGCATCTGAAATAGCTGTAGGAGCAGTCATACACCAACTTGCTAACAACACAATGACTCCTATATCATTTTTTTCTGCTAAGCTAAGCAAGACACAGACGAAATACAGCACCTTTTCAAGGGAGCTTCTAGCAATTTACCTTTCAATTAAACATTTTAAACATTTGCTGGAAGGAAGAAATTTTTGCATTTATACAGATCACAAACCATTAACATATGCACTACATACACATGTAGATAAATATGGTCCACGAGAAATCAGACATCTCGATTATATCGCCCAGTTCTCCACAGACATCCGATATATTAAGGGACAAGAGAACATTATAGCAGACGCATTATCTCGATCTACAATAGCCTCTTTAAATTCCAGTTCTTTAAGTATGGAATTAATCGCACAAGAGCAGAAAACAGATGAAACACTTCCAGTTGTACAACAAAAAACATCCTTACAACTGAAAGAAATGCCCATATCATTTGGTACAACAAAATTTTATTGTGATGTATCACAAACACATCCGCGTCCATATATACCACCGAACATCAGACGACTAGTTTTTCAACATTTTCACAATTTATCTCATCCAGGAAAAAGAGCCACTGTAAAATTAATAGCAGAACGCTTTGTTTGGCCCAATATGAACACGGACATTCGCAATTGGACTAAAACTTGTATACCTTGCCAAAAGAACAAAATCCACAGACACACGAAATCACCACTTGGCACTTTTAGCCCACCTGATGCTAGATTCACCAACATTCATATCGACTTAGTAGGACCTTTACCCACCTCAAAAGAACATACACATATTCTTACTATAGTTGACAGATTTAGCAGATGGCCTACAGCCATAGCAGTCAAAGACACTTCAGCTGCAACAATAGCCAGAGTTATACTGCAGGACTGAATAGCAATTTTCGGAGTACCTTCAGTAATAACAACAGATAGAGGTTCACAATTCCAATCAACACTTTTTGCTGAATTTACCCAATTGTTAGGAACGAATCACATCAAAACAATCGCCTATCACCCTTGTGCAAATGGGACGGTTGAAAGATTCCACAGACAGTTAAATGCTTCTCTAGCTATGAATTTAAATAATGCGGACTGGACAGACAATTTACCACTAATTCTTTTAGCGATAAGAAACACGGTGAAAGAAGATTTGCAAAGCACACCTACAGAGGTAGTTTTCGAATCATCATTAACCCTACCTGGACAGTATTTTAAACAAAATACTGACATTACACCTACAACAAAAACCGGCAGAAAAGTCCACTGGCCGAAACATTTGAAAGAATATATCACATATTGAAAAACATGTATCTTTCATATATTTTCCAATCTGGGGGGGGGAGTATTGTGCTGTTTCTTATTTTACTTTCCACACACACATACACACAATAAAAATTAATTCACACCACGTGTATCCCAAAAAATACAATTGCGTGGGAACTCTCTCCTTACCATACCCTGTGGGGTCAAAAACAAGGATGGCGCACCCAAAAGTGCGGACGTAGTGGAAAGGACACCACGTGATCAAAAATATGATTTATTGACCAATCAGGGCTCGACATAAGAAACCCATTTCTTAATCTCTCCGGAGCCTCATCATTCAGATATAAGGAAGATAGAAACTCTCATCAGACCAGAGGGAGTACAGCGGCAAGCTGACATCACGGCTTTACGGACAATTCCATTGTGTACAAAAAAAATAATTCTTATATATTTTTTTTACGAAAATAAACAAAAGTTTATTTTACTTTATTTGTAGTGTATTTTCTATTTATTATTTGTTTGAGGGATTTCTTTGCACCCTCTACAGAGTCGACACATTTTCTGGTGCTGGCATATTCTTTATTGCCGTTACCCTATCTGGGTCGGGATGTCTTCCGTCTTTGTCAATTATTTGCCCCAAGTATTTAATCCTCTCTAAGAAAAACTTAATTTAATTTGAATCCGTAATCCTGCTAGACGTGCGATTTGTGTTTCTCGAGGCTCTCACTATTCATTAGGACGACATCGAGATAGGACACCGCAAAATCCAAACCATTTAACATCGTGACCTTAACCCCAAACGGAAGTCTTAAAAATTTGTATAAACCTTTGTGGGTGTTTATGCAAAGGAGCTTTGAGCATTCCTCGTCCACGGGTATTTGTAGATATGCGTCACTTAAGTCAATCTTAGAAAAATATTTTCCTCCACTGAGCTTAGTGAAAATCTCCTCTAGACTTGAAAGGGGCTAATGGTGACCTTTTAGAGCACTGTTCATCCCCGTAGAGAAGTCAGCACATACACGAATTTCTTTGCTCTTTTTTTTTTTTTTTTTTAAATATAAACTGTGGGAAATGCCCATTCACTATATTCAACCTTTGCCAGAACTCCCATTTTCTCAAGTCGATTCAACTCCTCGTCAATTTGATTTAACGAGACAAATGGAACGTTACGTTTTTTCTTAAGAAATTGGTTTACGTCTGGCTTTAAATCAAACTTGGCAGACATTTTTGTGCATTTTTCTAGTCCTCCAATGAAAACGTCGGAATTTTTTTTTTAGTTCACCTTTCAACTCTTCTGCTTCGTCAGTTAAATTTTCGACTTTTTGACATAATGAGTCTATAGGCATATCCCAAAGTTGAACCTGTTCTAAACAATCAGCCCCGAACAAATTACCCATATTCTTCATAATATACACCTTTATTTTAAAGTTTTACCTTTGAATGACACGTTCATTATAAGTTCACCCATAAACTTAATAGGGTCGCCAGTTACACCTTTAGGCTAAAACTGGGTAAGCCGACTTTGTAAGATTGTTGTTCATTCTTAACAAAGTCGGCTTACCCAGTTTTTTCAATGTTTGATAATTAATTATGAACCCGAATCAAGCTGTAGCCTTATATTTTTGTTAAATATTTGCACTTCAATATATTTTCTGATGTTACGACTTTCTGAAAGGACAATGTAATTGACCACACCTGAAACATAGTCTTGACGGCAAAGTAACTTTATTATTTTTTGGTTGACCCTTTTTAATTTTTCTTTGGCGTTTTTTTTTTAATGTGAGCCACGCCACTCTGTTCGATGTTTTTCGAATCCTCTCTGATGCTCACGAAACATTGGCAATCTTCGGCAACTTGCTGTAGTGTAAATTAACGTCAGACTCGTTTTCATGCTTGTTGAGTACCCTATGACGTATTTCGGCGTCTTTCGCTGAAATCAAACCCTGGACGAAAATCAAGCAATTAAAATTATTGGCGCTTAACTCTGCCAATTTGAAGTCATCGCAGTGTTTATTGACTACACTTGCGAAAGTAGTATAATCTTCGTCTTCTTTGCGAGTGAGATTCATGCATTTCCATCGGTTGTGGAACAGCGATGTTTTTGGGCTGAAGAGTTCTGTTAATGATTGAACTGCATCGTTAAATTTCAAGTCGCTGGTTTTCTTAGGCAAAATATAGTTAACAAACTTAGTATATTCTGCTGTGCCTAATTTTCTGAGGAGTAGACGAACCTTTTTATGGTCAACCCAACTTGCACAATCCGTATTGTATAAATCCTCGTAACTTTTAAAGTACGAAGCAAATGTAATTTCTTCTTCAGGTTCAAACATGAAGTTTTCAGTAGCACTCCATATAGCATTTGGAGAGAATGCGTTTTCGCTGTCCTCATTTTGGCTTTTGATGGATATATTATACAAGTGACTTACTCGTTCTGTGTTTGAAGGAGCATTTCTTCCAGTTTTTGTTGTCTAACCTGAATTTCTAGGTGCAATTTGTTATAAAATAAAATAAGACATATCTCGGCTGATTTGCAGGCAAATAAACTAACATACTTAAGAGCGAGAGCCGGGTGTGAACGGGACAAGGTCCCGTCACAAAATGACCACTATCGTCGTCTACGCATAAGCCCGACACACGAGTTCCGGTCGAAAAATAATATTTTAAAGTGTTTCTATTTTTCGACCAATAAAAATGCTTCCCTCCTAATTATACTCGCGTCGTTTTTCGAGCCTGTTAATCCATAAAAACGCCATAAAAGGTGTCACATGGGGAAGTACAACAGCAGTCAACAGGAGGCCAGGGAAGAGACCTATCATGGTCAGTCATCAGCAGTCAGCAGGAGGAGCACCACGCCAACCAGTGTGAACTACTATGAGAGATCAACCCAGACCAGGCGCCGGCTTATGACTATACCACAAGGTAGCTGTCCCAAACCCACACGTTCCTATTGAAATAAATCACGTAAATCTATTTCTGCTGTTGTCGTATTTCCTTCTTGCAACCATACGCTTGTCTATAACAAATTCTTCAAATTTCTTCTGGCATTCTACTTGTTCTCATTGGAATCTCTCTTGTCTTTCTTGATATTTCTGTTCTAACAGTAGTTGTTGTTCCTGTTGGTGTTTCATCACCTCTAGCATTGCACTTTTAAAATTCGTCCATTTTACTGCGGTGGTATGTAAAATTAAGAAATGAGATGGGGGAATTTTTTTCTCTTTACCAACAATATGTCTGTTTGACTTGTACTATTTTTTTTACTGAAAAATTTAAAAGCGGGAGAGGGGGTAAATTTTTACTTTACCCTATTAACGAAAACAATAAGTCTGTTTGACTTGTACAGTTCTTTTACTCACTTTGTTGAAATGGAAAAATAACAAGGTTCACCAACCTTCTTCCCAACCACTGAATTGAACTTGTAGAAATCCTATTGTTTTGAGGAGTTTCTTTATTTCACTGTCAGTGTTGTAATTAACACTGGATACCCTTTTGTCATACAGTTTGATTAGAATTCCTTTCTTCACCACTGTTGTAGACACTCGCAAAATTTTTTTTTATGATTTAACATGTAGAATTTTCCACGTCAGCCAAGTACACCCCTGCATGGATAAATAAACTATTCCCTGTAAGTGAATATATGACAAGCATTCATTGGTTAATCACCTCCAATCTAGCTCACTGATTGATCAGTTTCGACCAATCAAATCACCCCCACGTGACATCTATTTTGGCGCCAACTCAATCTGAGCCTCTCACGTAATACAACAAAATTATAAAAACAAAACACGTGTAAACTCTCTCTCTCGCGTCTCATTCCTTGCTGCCAAGATGTAATCTTTAAGAACTCCCGTCTTAACTAATGCAGTCAGACATTAAAGACCATTATCAACATTCACGCAAGTACAAACTCTGAAATCTCTTCTGAACTTTTACCAACTTGTACAATACACAATTCCAAACATGCTAAAGGAACTTTATTGTTTTAAACTACAGTTTAATATTTACTTTCACTTTATGAGCTCAAATACAAATATTTCCAAATCTAAGAGACATAACTCTATCACACCTTCAGCTCTTATGCTTGTACACCAAACACTAATAAATTCAATTGTCCGACATGTATAATTCACAGAGACGCTAAGGAAACGCTTCAACATATCCTAATATGCACGCTTTACACCTTTTTCTTTCAGAGCAATAACATAACCACTAAATGTGACGGAAATTAGTTATTTTAAAATATCGGTGACATGTGACAACATGCCTGAATTTTCAAACAATCTTCTACTGTATTTTCTACCGCACAGCATTATTCAGACATGGAACCAACACTCAAGTTTCAGTGGAATGAACGTACACTTTTCTCTGGATGACTCACTGTTCCATTATATATGATGCAACATCACTAAGGATTTGCATGCACGTAATTCGTCACTACTAATATTGCAAATTCTTCATTCTTTCACTACATGCTACTGGTCATAGCATTCGCATCTTGTTCAATCCTGAAACTCAAAAAGCGTGCGCATACATTTTTCGTATGCAACGTGGCAACATTTTCACGCCACCTAAAAAAAATTCCTTTTGATTTAACTACATACATTCACTAATCCGCAACAAACATGAAGTCCGTTTCTTCAAATCCTTCGTTGACAAGATCTTGTGACTAAGTAAATGGTTAAAGAAATAACAAAACATGTGTTACAGATATATCACATATTAAATAGTAAATACAACAGAAGAGTATTACATGACTAATGAGTGTGTGCCGGATGACCCAGCGTTCAATCTATTCAACTGTTCTCCCAAGGCCTTCTCTCCTACTAATCTTATAGTAGGTGGAAGAGTCCAACATAGACTCTTTAGAGGGAGGACACCACAACATACATATATATATATATATATATATATATATATATATATGTATGTATGTATGTATGTATGTATATATATATATATATATATATATATATATATATATATATAGTAATGTTCTGAAATGACATTATAACATCAAAAAAAATTCCATCACATTCTAATGAATGCTCAGCACATTGTCAACCATTTTATATTTAAAAGCATAATGAAAAAATTACGGTAATGGATAACAATGAAGATGATCTTGGAAGAACGATTGAAAGTACTTGGGAAATGAAAATAAAAGAAATTTAAACTGCCACAGCACATTTCTCTCATCCTTTAACATCAATACATGGAAGGTTATTCATGAGTACGAATGGATTTTGTTAAAAATTAGCAGACATAATATCTGTAATTTATTGAATCCTGACATGCCTAAAAGAGAATTTGCTGCCTAAATATGCAAATATATTATGTATGTATGTGTGCATGTGTATATATATATATATATATATATATATATATATATACTAGCAGAAATACCGGTCATTGATTGGGTTTGGAAGAAGCTGCCAAAATTGTACTATGTTTTTGAAAAATGTTGATTAGAGTGTATTGAACATATAATATAATAATAAATGGTTGTTAACATTCATGTAGGTGATACAGCTACATCCATCCAGGTAACACAACAGAAAGGACTGCCAGTTTTCACGTAGAACAAAGAGGTGCTTCCTCCAGGCCAATATCATCATGGTTGCATATAACATTCTGGTCTGTGATCTTTACATTTTGCTCTATAAATGAATCAATCACCGCATATATAAATAAATAAAACATTGAGGAAAACTATAAACATATGCATATTACAATATTTATTTAACTATTACAACAAACATCAATAATAAAAAAAAATATGCCATTATAGCAATGTTTACTGCATTCCATCGAGTATTCATTCTAAGTCTTCTCTCTCTTACTTCTAGAGTTCCTGATTGTCTGGCAGCTTCAGTCTGCTGAGTATCCATGCTATGTCTTCTTCAGGTTTCTGTTGATAGCTTCTTTTTTGACAATAATATTCAACCTGTACAAGGCCCAAGAGCTATTCAAGGTAGATTATTATAGAATAATAGGTTTGGTTTGGTTTGTTTTGTTTTATGGCATACCAACTTCAACGACAAGATTTTTATTGCTGGTAATATTTTTTCTAAAAATGTATTGCTGGTAATATTTTTTTTTCTTCAAAATTCATTGCTGGTAATAAATTTTACAAAAAAAGTATTGCTGGTATTAAAACCTATTTTTACACTTTCATAGTGTTTTGACCTCAGTTTGGGGGTTAACTATTTGCTCATAGCTGGGACCCTGACAGGTGCTACCACACCTGGTCAGGATGGACCTGGGAACACCAGCAATTAAGAGGTGGTTCCACGCTCCTCAAAACCTGATCAAAGGCCTTGCTGTTGAATGTAGTTTATCATCTTACCCAGGATTCAGATGTAGTTTCTTCTTGAGTTTCAGTTTGTCTAGTTTCTGCAGTCCGTTGAACATTTAATATACATCTTCTGTCAACTTTTTCTTGACTTGCTGCTGCCACCTGTTGAGCATCTAATGTATGTCTTCTGTCAGCTTTTTATTGATCTTCAGACTGTCTTGCTGCTGCAGACTTTTGAGCATCTAATCTATGTCTTCTGCCAGCTTCTTCTTGAATTTCAGACTGTCTTGCTGCTATAGTCTGAGAGCATCTAATCTTCGTTTCAGATTTTTCTTGACTTTGTGATGCTTGTGAAGCTGCATGCCTTTCTACATCTTCTCTTCTTTTCATGCTCAGCTGATTTTCAGTTTCTTCTGTTCTTTCTCTTTTCCCCTGCTGGAATTGTTTAGAGGGTCCAAAACATAACTTTTTGGGAGGCATTGTAATAAAGATGTAGCCTAATTATTATTTACAATAGTCAGCTGGCAGAACAGTCATCTGAAAGATATAAAGTTGTTTAGGTTTGGTCATTATAGGATAAACAACTTTATCAAGAATTCAAATAAATTGTAAAGTTACATATTAATGAAATTGTATTTGTTGTATTGGTTCAAGTGATGCCTCCTTACCCCAAAAGAGACAAGAGTTTTTTTATGAAAAAACTACACTAGGATTCATATTAATTGGATCATTATATAAGACTAAAACAGTAGCTATTGTGTAGGTTATAAAAAAGGTTATAGCAAACTAAATTTGTGATCTCAATCAAATGTTTGGATGCAAAAATGAAATGAATGTAAAAAAATGGTATGGTTTAAATTTCATTTAAATCCATGGAAACAATTTTTTTGAGGCAGGGATTTGTGCCGCCCTGTCCCTCCTTTTCTTGATATGTTAGATATATATCGTCTATGTCATTAGGTGTCATACATAGAATCTCTTTCAAATTTCATAAGAATCAATCGAATAGTTGTGTTGTTTAAGTATAAGCTCCCCCCCACACACACACTATACCCCTTCAGACTCTTTCTAAGTACTTTGGGGTTAGCTTCAAAATACATGAAGATGACTAAAACATGGTAAAAACCCCGTAATAATTGAGGTTCAAATACTCAAGTTATGGGCTTCCAAAATTTTCAATATAGAGGGGTTTAACCCCCATTAAGGTGTCTTGATATTATCAAAATTGGCTGATATTTTGGGAATAGGCATCATTTCAGGTCATTTACCTAAGTTTAAATTTCATTTAAATCGAAGAGGAAAAATTTGAGGGGGCGTTTGTGCCCCCTATCTGGGGAACCTCCTTTGATCAAAATAATATATAGACATAGCATATTATATTCACTCTCATGCTGGAAATCTATGCTCCAAATATGATAAAATTCTCTTCAGTAGTTTTTGAATCAATGGGTACATTTATTTTCAAGGTGCATGGGGAAGGTCTATCCTCTTTGCTCCCCTAAAAAAAAAAATCAAACATAGCTCCTTACACTCCCTTTTATATGTCTACTATATATGTTCCAAATTTAATGAAGACCAGTGAAGTAGTTTTTCTTCCTATACATACACACACAGACACACAGACATACACACAGAAGTTCATCTTTATTTAGATAGATGATAAAATATGGTTTTAATGTATAGTATATTTATGGGTTAAAGTACTCAATATCAGGGAGAAACCATATATAAATAAACAGACTGTCAGCTTTGGATGTTGACTTCAATTTCCACTTTTATATATATATATATATGTGTGTGCGTGCAAGTATGCAGAAAAATAGGAAGGATCAGGTAAATAATCCAGAGTTCCTTAGTATTTTTGTTTTTATTTTAAGAAGACAGTGCTTCATACATAAGTAGAGCTTATATTATAATATTTAAAAAAAAAATATGATTCCTTTGTTACATAAGAGTTCTCATGTTTCAAAAACGAGACCCAAAACCATCAATATAATTATTAAAATTAAATTGAATCAAGGCGTTGGGTCCCGTTTCATCCTCTAGCGAAAATTTAGGAATAAGCTATCTTGTGGTTCGCGCATGTTTATAAGTATGGTCCATTGCAACATTAATTACTATGGAAATGGCTAGGCCGGCTATCTTGGTTAGGTGGTCAGACTGATTACTGAAAAATTAAAAATAAGTGATAGAGTTGGCAAACTGGCAGAAAAGGAATGCTATATCACTCTTAAGGACCACAAACACGATTTTGAGGAAGACCCCACTACCAGAATGATAAACCCAACTAGACCTGACATAGGAAAGATAAGCAAAAAAATCCTGGAAAGGATCACTAGCCAAATTAAAAAACACCTGGGATTAACACTCTGGATTAACACCAAAGAAGTCATCAATTGGTTTACCAACATCGACAATAAGCCTGACTGCACGCTAATTCAGTTCAATATTGTGGATTATTACCAGTCAATATCAAAAGACTTCGTCACAACTGCCCTGGAGTTTGCTACAGTGAATTCTGACTTAACTAAGGAAGAAAGAAACATAATTCTCAGTGCAAAGAAATCTGTCCTCATCCATAATGGGGACCAGTGGATTAAAAACACAAATAACAATTTTGACATCACCATGGGATCTCTAGACTCTGCACAATCTTCGGACTTTGTAGGTCTATTTATACTGTACAATCTAACTGTGCATCGTGAATTAGACATTAAGAACATCGGGCTATACAGAGATGACGGACTCATGGTAGTGAGGAGCTCCACAAATTTTAAAACAGATAAAATTAGAAAGATAATTTATAGTGAATTCGGAAAACTAAATTTAAAAACAGTAGTCAATACTAAATTAAAAAGAGTAAACTTCCTAAACGTAACCCTAGACTTAATAAACAACGTTCACCTACCTTACAGAAAACCTAACACTAATCCCTTGTATGTACACCCTAAGTCAAGCCACCCTCCATCTATAATTAAGCACATACCCACATCAATAAAAAGAATTAGCATGAACTCAGCTAATAAGGAAATATTCCGACAACACAGTAATTTTTATAACACAGCCCTGAAAAATAGCGGCTACAAAAATGCTGACATAAGCTATAAAAACATTAGTACCAATAATAAAAAAATAGGAAAAGATCATCTGGTATACCCCTCCATTCAACCAAATGGTCAGTACCATAGGGCATAAGTTCCTAGCTTTAATTGAAAAACACTTTCTCACTAATAGCAAACTTAGCGAGATCTTTAATAAAACACCTTAAAATTAAGTTACAGCTGCACTGAAAATCTAGAAAGAATCATAAAAAGACATAATAATAAAATCCTGGAAAAACATGCATGCAAAAACAGTAATAAAGCTCTTAAACTGAAATCAGATAAAAATAATGAAAACTTATGTGATTGTAGAAACCCTAAAGACTGCCCATTGGAAAATAAATGCCTCACAAAATCCATGGTATACCAATGCACTATCTCATCCATTGAGACTCCTAACACTGATAGGATATACATTGGGTCAACGAAGAATAAATTTAAAATTAGATGGGGACAACACAAGAACTCCTTCAACTATATTCAAAATAGAAATCAGACATCTCTATCCCAATATTCTGGCATCTAAAAGAAACAAATAAAACACCAAAAGTAAAATGGAAAATAATAAATAGAACAAGAACTTATAAAACCTGGGATGACCCATGACCTTTATGCCTACATGAAAAACTGCACATTATTAAGTTTCTAAATAATGAAAAGTTATTAAACCATAGGCAGGAGTTAACAGTTTTTTGCCGACATCAACAAATTTTCATATTAAATAATTAGCATAAAAAAATAGATAAATAAATAAATTCCATAGTTTAATAAAAGTCTTAAAAGCTTAGCCAAATCATTAAATAGAAAAAACCCTTTGTGAAGTCGTCAAAAAACAAATTGTAGTTCAGTGCAACACGTTTGTATATGGAACAGCCATTTGAATAAACAAATAAATAAAGAGATTAACAGATAGATAATAATGAAACAAAATCCTCTTGACACTTAATGACTTGCCATCGCGCCATGAAATATTTCTTCGCTGTAAACTAACTAGATGGTAACCGCCACCATTAGCTTTGAAATAGATACCCAACTCTACCTTGGCATAACCTTTCCGAATGTGACGAATCTGTAGATAAGAATTAACAGTCTGACCACCTAACCAAGATGGCGGGCCTAGCCGTTTCCATAGTAATTAATGTTGCAATGGATCATACTTATAAACACGCACAAACCACAAGATAGCTTATTCCTAAATTTTCGCTTGAGGATGAAACGGGACCCAACACCTTGATTCAACTTAATTTTAATAATTATATTGATAGTTTTGGCTCTTGTTTTTGAAACATGAGAACTCTTATGTAGCAAAGGAATCATATTTAAAAAAAAATATTATAATATATTATATATATATATATATATGTATATATGTATGGATATGTATGCACATGTATGTATATTTAGGCAGCATATCTTTATTCAAATATGTTTCATTGAATAATATAGACACTGTACTTATTTTTATACTGATCAAGAAACTGATTCAGTTCACTTATGTGCCATGTGTGATACACACTTAGGCAATCATGTATCTTTCAATACATGACTGACGAGGCAGATTTTTCCTGCAGTAGGTTGCCATTTCTTTCTACAGTAGACTAGTTGCCATCCAAGGTTATAGAACCTGGTCTGTCCTGCTATTTACCCATAGCTGGAGGGAGAAGAAGAGGATTTATACCTTTCCCAAAGGTATTAGCCTGTAAGTGAATGTAATGGATTTGAATAGAATTCAAACTCAGCTCTCCAATTCCTCAATCCAAGCTGCTATCCATTTTAGACAACTTGAAAGGATCAGTATAAAAATAAATGTCTATATTATGTAATGAAACATACTTGACTATAACAGTAAGATTTATAATCCGGTGTTTTTATTAATTATTTTTATTTTTAAAAAACAGTGCTCAATACAATTCCATAGAGCATAAACATTATAAATTTACTAATTTAAAAATATTTATATTTTTAAATTAGTAAATTTGTAATATATATATATATATATATATGTCTATATTTCTGAGATGAGGAATTATGTACATTATTTACATTATTCGGACTATTGTCCTCATCTTTGTTGCCATATTTATTACAACGTTTCAGCTGTTGTATGCTCCGGCCTTCTTCAGGTGGTTGGAATATCAAACTGAACCCTTTATTTCGCTCACTTGGGTTGACTGTTCTATTTCCATATGCCATGTTTAATGGATGTCAGTTTTCAGTTATCTCCTGTTAATTTCCCTCTGAAAGTTCTCCACGTGGAACTAGAACAGTCTACCCCAGTGAGCGAAATAAAGGGTTCAGTTCGACATTCCAAACAACCGAAAGGAGGCTGGAGTATACAACAGCCGAAACGTAATGAATATGGTGACAAAGATGAGGACAATAGTCCGAATAATGTAAGTAATATATATATATATATATATATATATATATATATATAATGAATAAGGAATCTTTAAAAAATCTATTAGATGTTAATAATTTATTTCATGGGGAAATTCCCAATCGTTCAGACTAAAATTACATTGAGAAATGGAGTTTAATTCATCCAGACTCAAGGAAAAGAAAAAGAAAAAAAAAGAAGAGAAAAAAAGAAAAAGGAAAAAAGGAAGAAGAAGGAAAATGTGAGATAAGAATAAGTTTTAATATTAAAAGGGAGAAAGAAAGAAAAGGGGGAGAAAGACAGATATTTCAATATAAGTTTTATTGGGAGAAGATAAAGGGAGATAGACATAGTGAGGGAAGAGAGAGTGAGATGGTAGACAAACGACCTAGAATAGGTTTTATTTCCAGGACTTGACAAAAGAACAGGATAGGGGAATGAGTGACTATGTTCAAAAAAGTTTCATTGAAAATGTCTAATCAATTTCAAGCAGCGAAATCTCCACATTGTATTTTAACCATCCCAATTACAAATTGATAATAAAAATAATAATATTAATAGTAGTAATATTAATAAAAAATATAAAAATCATTCAAATATAAATAAAAATAATATTTGACATAATATAATGAAATCACATAAATTTAAAAATTTAAAGTAATTTAAATAATTTTTTTCTTTAAAAATGTTTATAAAAAATTTATAAAAATATGCATCAAGAAATGTAAAGATAAAAACATACATACATATACATGTCCACAAATATACACATACATACATACATACGTACATATATATATATATATATATATATATATATATATATATATATATATTATATATATATATATATATATATATATATATATATATATATTAGGTTGGTGCAAAAATAATGACGTAATAATGTCGTTTTTTGACGTTAAAAAATACGTCAAAAAACGACATGATTATGTCATTATTTTTGCACCAACCTAATATATATATATGTTTATATATATATATATATATACATATTTAGCTGCGTTGATGTGAGTTTGTGACCCTGGGTTTCATGGCCTTTGTGATCATCAGAGAAGCTGATCGCAAAGGGCATGAAGTGAATTTGTGACTCATACACATATATGTAAATCTATACACACACATGTACTACACAGACGTATATATATATATTCACACACATACATATATACATTTATACATACATACACATACACATATACATACACACACTTACATGTCATACATATACCTTTATTTTTACACCTAAATACATACATATACATATACACATGTACAAACATATATACATATATACATACATATACACACTTCCCCACACACACACACACACATAATCATATACTACACTAAATCTAGTATATCCAACTTAATTCTTCGCAATGATTCTTCTCCCCTGGTTAGCGATTTGCAAAAAACCAACATAGTTTATAAATTCAAGTGCCCTTTGGGAGATTGTATCTCCAACGAATTAAATAATATTTATGTTGGTCACACCACAAACTCACTTTCACAATGCTTGACACTATATTTGAATGAAAACTCTAACATTTTTAGGCTTTTAAAAAAACATGTCTGGCCACACACACAATTCTGTAAAATCCTTGTACTTAAACATGAAAACAATAAACAAAAACTAAAAATCCTTGCAGCTATATACATCAAACAGTTAAAACCTAACCTAAACAAAATCAACTATGGAATCTCTACAAATCTCCTTAAATGTCTATAATTGGTAACAGAAGCCATTGGTTTATACCAACGGCTTCCCATACTTCATACTTCTCCAATTCACTCTCGGGTGATCATGTGTGATGTCATGAGCTGTAGTGTGATTTTCACATCTAGTGCCTTATATGCATGTGTTTATCATTGCTTGGAAATTATCTATGTAAACAATAACAGACTATCATCACTATTTTTGCCCGTATATTGCTTAATATATTGTACAGTAATTGACATCTTTGATAATGGCTTATGTAAGCTGAAAGCTTAGATAGGATTAAAAAATATGTATTAAAAATATGTATTAAAAATATTGTGATTTTCTTTCTTCGTTTAATGATAATGTTATTAAGCTTATCAGACGTTATGAAAAGAATTTACATAAAATAAATAGACAACACTTGTCTATATTATTTAATGAAACATATATATATATATATATATATATACACACACATACACACATATTTTAATACATATACATGCATATTCATAAATATATATATATATATACACATATACATATATACACATATGTATGGATATACATACAAAACTACAAGTAAATAAACATACATACATACACACATATATACATATATATATACCCACATACATACTTAACTACATATATTTACACATATAAATGTTGGTAATAAAACTTTTAATAATAATAATAAAAATTATAAAATTAATAATAATAAAAAAGATGATGATGACGGTTGGAAAAGATTCCAGTAGACTAATTGAAGACATTCCTGGAAGTCCATGCCTCAAAGAGATACAAAAAATTGTGCTCACAAGTACAGCCCACACTTTGTGAAGGGCTTTATCAATTTAAATTTTTTTTTTTTTTTTTTTGTCAACAGAAAGTGTCATGATGCCATTTTTAACCTTAGGTCCCTGGGTGGGACCCGGAAAGAAATGTGTAAACACCAGAAATCAAAGAAAATAATAATAATAATAATAATAATAATAATAATAATAATAATAATAATAATGACAATAATGATGATGATTATGATAATCTTATAAATAAATAAAATAAAATTAAATTAAACTATAATGTAAGGTAATAGAAATGTGTGTTGGTAGGATGTATAATAGTATTCGAAACAAGTGATAGTGATGAAAGAAAGTAGAAAATTCTTAATCAAAAATGTGTTTCACCAAAGACAAGCTCACCTTATGTTCTCCTTGGATACAAGCAGTTCAACTAAAAGTATATGTATACATATATATCAGAAAATGGACTCCAACACATCTGTCTGCCTGGATGGATGTATGTATATATATAGGCACACCTATGTAAGAATCTACATATATATGTGTATACTGTGTATTTATGTCAACGTGTGTGTATGTGCATGTATGGTTGTATGGGGGTATATATGTGTATACAAGCAGATTTAGATAAAACAAACATACACACAATGCCAGAACCCATGATAATCCAGAGTAATTAAGGTGATTTACGATGACCAACTTATCTTCAGAGATCTCAAGACATTCTTCCAATATATAGTTTTTATCATTCATCTTCTCTATGAACTGATGATGCCAATGGGAACAACTAAACTTGTCTTTGGCAAAGCATGTCTTTGACTAAGAATTTTTTACTTTGTCTTATCAGTCTCACATTATATATATATATATATATATATATATATATATATATATATATATATATATAATAGACTTTATAGGCTCAAATTTTCTTCCTCTCTACTGACTGACGATCATCTTTTTCATATTATACATATCTGCTCTGTATTGAGAATATAGATTTTTATAGCACTGGTGTCTTTCAACACAGATTTTCTTATTGTATTTAGAGAAAGATTATCTATCTATGCTTTTTCTGAGTGTAGTAAGCCGATGAAAGAAAAGAAAAAAATCAAATTATTATTATTATTTTATTTCCTTTGATTTTTGGTGTATACTCATTTCTTTCTGGGTCCCAGCCAGAGATCTAAGGTCAGAAATAGTATCATGACATTTCCCCTGAGCAGTTTAAAAAAAAAAAATTAAAAAATGTCACATATTTTTCACAGATAAAGCCCTTCACAAGGTATGGGCTGTACTTGCGAGAACAATTTTTCATATTTCTTTAAGGTGTAGTGAACAAAACAAGATCTAGATTTAAAATTCAAATGCTAAGCACTGACTCATTGATTTTGCTAGAAATTAAAAAAGACTCGAATTTACAAACTTTGCTTAACACACGCAAAAGCGAATCCAAAACAAAACTCATGAAATTTCACACCTTGATGCAAAATGTTTTTCGGCCAATAGAAAACTAGGAAACATTTAAAAACAAAATTCAAATAATCTTCAATTCTCAGAAACAAATTTTTTTATGGGTCTTTTTGTGAGTCAACGCGAAGTTTGTTCATTGTTCAATGGAAAGGCCCGAATCATATCTGGGAGTGAATTCCCAAATGACCTTTTCAAGCTCTACAAACAAAATAAAAGATGGGCAAGTTCGCCTATCACCAGAGAGAAGGAGATGAGCGTATTAACATGTCCCTTGACAAACGTCAAGCAATCGTCATTATTATCTCTACCTTTCTCCCTCACCTCTTTTATACTTGATAAACGAACGGAACATTTTAAGACTGAGCAATTACTTCAAAGACATTCCTACTCTACGATAACACTCATACATACATACATACATCCACACGTACATTCCTGCCTATGTACACATAAATTCATTTTTGCAAGGACTACTATGGACATTTTGACGACCTTGTATCAACCAAAATACATTAATTTTATTTGTAAACATGTAAATCGATTTATATGTATATAAATTTGTTGTTCAACTTTACAATTTGATTTTCTTGTTTTATACCCCTCTTATGGTGGGCTATCTAACTAACAAGGCCAAATCAAACTCTAATCTGTTTCAAAACTCATACACTTCACTATAACAGATAACCCACTATAAAGGCATAGGCTACCAGGAATCCTTTCAATGAGTGTATTGGAATCTTTTCCAATCAGTTCAAGAGTTCCAACCACAACCAGAATTGTTGATGCCAAATTTGCCACGTGCCAAATTTTTGAGATTTCAATTTCAAGGTCCTTGCTTTTTGATAGTTTTTGAAGATATTATTATTATTTTGAAGATCTTATTATTATTATTTATTTTTTTAAGTAAGTTTTAGATTAGGAAACTTTTCTTACACAACAATCTTTCAAGCAAATACAAAGACCTGTAGATGGAAATAGAAAAAAATGTGAAACTTAAAATCTAACATTTTTTCTGTTATGGTTGGAACTTTGGGTCTGATAAAGAAAGGAATTCAAGAAGAAATCCTCAAAATCCCTGGTGCAGAATCTCTCAAAGAAATCCCCAAAATAGTTCTAACAACCACAACCTGTGCTGATCTATTACACACATACATAGATACAAAAATACAAATCACATACAATGCCAAGCATTCATTGGTTAATTATTCACAACTACGTTATTATGGACAATTTACAAATTGCAGCAGTGCAACAATTTTGTAATCGCTCTATTTTTATGTAGTCAGTTTTGTGCACTTTTGGGAAAAACGAATCACATAAGCTTTCTTAAGTCTCCCCAAAGCTCGCTCGCTGATTGGTCTATGCCAACCAATCAGATCGTCTGCACATGAAGAATAATTCTTCCCGCGCAAGGATTTGTAGCCTATAGTCACTTATTTAAGCAAGAATTTTTCTTAGCTAGTTAGTGAGAATTCAGCTGCCAAACGAATCCATGACAGTTGAAACCATGCGCCAATCTTCTCACTCACACACGCACCACTCACATGCTGAACATACCTTGTATATACTCACATAATCTTTTCTTACACAACAATCTTTCAAGAACTATTATTACAAGAGACTCCCATGAACATTATTCCAGTGAATTTTGAAAAACTAAAATAACAGTTAAAGAGAGACAACTCTTGTTTTATTTAACCTTTCCTTATTTAAATGCATGCTTTCTTTCACATCGTTGTTCAATATTGTACATCTTGTTAAATGCATATTTTATGTATAACAATGTCTTTTGCTTATCCTTTTCTGCATCAGTCCTGTTTCCTAATCTAAAGTTAAATTATGTGGTGAAGTCTGCCACAAACCCATATCCTGTGAAGGACTTTGCTTATTTAAGGTTTTTGTTAATAGTTGTCTTTTGTTTTTGTGGAAACAACAAAAAAATCACATCCTTTGCATGCGCTACATAATTGGTTAGGTGATTATAAAACAAATGTAGGTCAAAAATATTTTTTTAAAAATAATAATAACGTTTATTGTATACTATTCAGCCATTAGACAAAATAAAAAAATGAGAAAAATGTTAAACATTGGAATTTTCAGATACACTTGAGTCCTTTCTTGATAAAAATAAAATGAAGTTTTATATATATGTGTGTGTATGTGTGATTATTCTGAAAAATTATTGGCCTGACAAAGAAGCCTTTCTCCAATATTAGGTCATTTGGTTAGATGTTAAGAAATGGGTAAGCTAAGAATGTTTCAGCACCCCCTCAGTATGGTGATGAATGTACAGATTGCATTACAATTATTAGTGCAGAAAACAGAATAAATTTAACCTTTGGAAAATGTATAAAGCCATCTTTTTTCTCTTTAACTATGGGAAAAGCAAGCACTACTCAAAATTGAAACCACTTGCCAACATGTTATGGGTCTGTTTAAACTTAACTTCATTTTTCTGTATAGATTTGTTTTTATGCCCTGTCCCTTCAGTGTTTAAGCAATCAGGCCTTTTTGCAGACTTTGTTTTCTTTATTATTTGTAAATTGTCGTTATGTCTTGTGGAAGATAATGATTTCATGTTGCTTTCTACACAGTTTTGAAATCAGAATTGAAGTTTTCCAAGAACTTTTCTATAAATATTTTCATGGTAGTTATTCTGATAAGATTAGCTGTTTGGTACCTCAGATATATGAATTTAAACATTGTACTATTTTGGCATCATTTTATAGTTAAAATGCCTAGATGTAACTGTAAGTTCTATGATAACAGTTTCTTCTCTTGCACTTTTAACTTGTAGAACTCTCTTCTAGCTTCATGCTTTGCAGTCAACTTTGGTCTTCAAAAATTTAAATACAATGTCAATTGTTATCTACTGTCTTCTTGATTCCTATTCTTTTATTGTCCTTGTTCCTTAATAATGTTTTTCTTTTTCCTTATTCTTTCACACTCAGTAACACCTTGTGTAATGGTGACTTTACTGCCTTGCTTGGGGTAAAATGATCAAAAAAATACCTTTTCAAAGTGTAATAATACTGATTAAATTATTTTTTTATCAAAAGGTAATAATAATAGAGGAGGCATAGTGGAGTAATGGATAGCTGCTCGGTCTGAGGAATTGGAGAGCTGAGTTCGAATTCCAATTGAATCCATTACATTCACTTATTTGCTAATACCCTTGGGAAAGGTATGAATCCTCTTCTTCTCCCCCACTAGATATGGGTAAATAGCAGGACAGACCAGGTTCTATAACCTTGGATGGCAACTGGTCTACTGCAGAAAGAAATGGCAACCTACTGTGGGAAAAAAATCTGCCTCGTCAGTCATGTATTGAAAGATACATGATTGCCTAAGCGTGTATCATGCATGGCACATAACTGACTGAATAATAATATCATTATCTTCTGTCTTCTTGATTCAAGTTCTTTTATTGTTCTCTCTCCTTATAACGTTTTCTGTTTTTCATATTCTTTCTTGTGTCTCTGGCTTTATTGCCTTGCTTGTGGTGAAATGATTAAAAAAAAAAAAAAAAACAATGATGAAACCTAGCTGCCAATCTAGTACCGTGCTTAAATTCATAAAAATCATGATACAAATGTTAGATTAAAAAATAAAAGAAAATAATCCATATATATATATATATATATATATATATATATATATATATATATGAATGGTAATACTCGTTTTTAAAAACATCAGTTGGCTCAACTTGTAATACAACAAATTGATGTCCGAGGAAAAATTGGAAACAAAAGAAAGAAAGAACCAAGAACATAACACTGTACGAATCCTCTCGTCAAGTGCTTGAGCTCCAAATTTTTAGTTTTAGTTTATATATATATATATATATATATATATATATATGTGTGTGTGTGTGTGTGTGCATATATATATATATATATATATATATATATATATATATATATGATAAAATATAATTTTAAGGTATGCTATGTTTATGGGTAAAAGTGCTCAATATCAGGGACAGAGCGTATGTAAATATAAATGTGAACACTGAGGTCAACACATTCTGTTTTTCTCATATTTTTTCACACTCAGTAACTCCTTGTGTCTTAGTGGCTTTATTACCTTGCTTAGGGTGAATTTATTAAAAAAAAACTCATAAACATCCAAGGTTAGAGAGCCCAGTCTGCCTTACTATTTAACTTATTGCTGGGGAAAGAAGAGTTTGTGTCATTCCTTTCCCAAGGGTATTTGTGTAAAAAATGAATGCAATAGAAAATGCCAGAATCTGATCTTGGCATGCCTATTCCACTTTCAGAACAGATAACTGTCATACTAACCACACATGCATGAAGAATTATACATATCACTCTTGAATGTTTCAAATAGATTTTTAAATGTAATCTGAAATTTATTAAAATCATCACCAGAATTTTGCTTCACTCACAAAGGATTCCTTTTATAGAAGAAAATATAGATTTTTATAATATTGTCAACCCAAGCTTTATTTGGACAAATGAACTCATTTATTTTATTGATGTTGTTATCACAATGTTTTAGCTGACCCCTCTCCAGCTGTCTAATTATTTGTAAAGAAGAAAAAAAGGAAAAGATTGTTAAATGTATTAATAGAAATGTTGTGGTAAGAACAACAACAACAATAACAGAAAGGCATTCAATTGTCTGAACAAAACTTAGTCTGTTAATGACTCTTCTCAAATTTAATTATTAATAGCAGTGAGATTATAATAAAATGAAAAAATATCTGTACTTAGTTGCACAAAGAATTTAGAGATTGTGGAGCAAAAATATTAATGTGTTGGGTTATTTCCTCCTAATTTTCGAAACTGCTCCTAGGGGACGCTGTCCAGCATTATAAATACTCTATGATAATTTTTCATCACTCTTTTCTTACTTTTCTGCTTATACAACAACACGTAAAATCTCTTGTGGAAGATCGTGTTTTCCCTTTTTGGGAAATGCATGAACAATACATACATACACACACACACACGTACATACACACATCCACTCACTTCACATGCCTTGGACCAAAAAGTTTCCACATTTATTTATTTCACACATTATTGTCTTTCTCACTTGTAACTCTTTGTTGTTAATACATCATCATTTGTTTGTGCATATATATTGGTTCTTGTTTCTTTACATTATTTTTATGTGGACTCATCCTGAGTCTGTTATGTTTGTTGGTATTTTAGGAGACACACGTGTTTACCTCACAGTGCATAAACTGGCCCGCAACAAATGTCTGGCACCTCTCTAAAGCAGTGTTTTAAATTTTTTTTACTCCAGGGCACACTTATAGAATAACTAAAACCAGGGGTGCATTTTAAATTTGAATGAGGAAAAACAAGTCATTAACTTTGAAAATAGGAAAATATTAAAGAAGTCTCATGAAATAAGCATTGATTTTTAAGACATTATATTAATTGGTGTCTCACGTTTAAAAAAATAAAGATGTTTTAGATATCAAAATAATTTATAAATTACTGCTCTTTTAACTTGGGGTACACCTGGCTATCCTTCAGGGTGCATTAGTGTGTACAGGCATAGTCTAAAGGTTTAAATCTGTAATTAAAAAAAAATCATATAAGGGTGTATTAAAAGTATTTACATTTTTTATAGCTCTTTACTCCAAAGATTATTTCATTGTCATTGTCATATCTAAAGACTATCTTTCATGCCAATAGATTATTAAAGATATAATATATATATATATATATATATATATATATATATATATATATATATATATTAAATTAAGCTATAGTTGTGCAGATAACCTAGAGAAAATCATTAAAAAACATAACAACATAGTCTTTAACAAGTATAGGGATTCAAAAGCTCGATTACTCAAAAGGTTACTGACAGTAATACTAAATATAATGACACAAATAATAATTCATGTAATTGTAGGTATCCTAATAATTGTCCACTACAAAATAACTGTGGAATACGTTCTGTAGTCTATCTTAGTACTATCTCAACTATTGAGAATCCAAATATAAAGAAGTTTTACATTGGTAGCACAATGAATACATTCAAAGAACGCTGGCGGGGGCATATGCAATCTTTCAATAACTGTGACTATAGGTACATGACTTCATTGTCCAAGTACTTTTGGAACCTAAAAGAAAAGAACAAAACACCTACGGTTAATTGGACATTGATTAAGAAAGCCCGGACATGTAAATCCCTATATTCCCCGTGTTACCTGTCTTAACGAAAAGTTTGAAATTATTAGATTTAAAAACAAGGCTGATCTCTTAAATCAGAGATATGAACTAACGGTTAATTGTAAACACCGTTATAAATGTAACTTATTATAGGGATCGTATACTTTAAATGATAATGATACGTAGCTGTAAGTTGAATAGATTATAACTTTTATTACCTGATGGTCAATCTGACGATATGAATGTGTATGGTATAACTACATAATGTTACTCATTTTTCTGTATGTGTATGTATATATATGTATATATTTATGTGTAGTTATGTGTGTTTGTACTGCGAAATGTGTATGTTTGTATTTTAATGTATTAATATGTTGCTAAGTTTTGTATGTATATATATGTATATATGTATGTGTGTGTATTTGTTTGTGTGTTTATAGATATATGTGTGTATGTGTGTGTATGTATGTATGTATATATATATATATGTGTGTGTGTGTATATATATATATATATATATATATATATATATATATATATATATATAAAGTAAGAAGGTGAAAAGGAGGAGAAGAAGAAAAGAGGTTAAAAATATTGGTGTGTATGAGTATGTATATGTATTTGTAGATGTGGGTATGTGTGTGTATATATATGTGAGTATGTATCCTTATATGCATGTATATATATTTCTTTATGTATATCGAAGTATGTCTATGCATATGTATGTGTATGTATGTCTGTATATTTATATATGTTTTTGGTCAAATGTCGTTGCATTTATGTGTATGTACGTATATATGTGTATTTATTACTATAGATAAGTATTTTTATGTAGATATTCATGTGTATGTATATTTCTGTATGTGTGTATGCATGTATGTATGTGTATATATATGTATATATATATATATATATATATATATATATATATATATATGTATATATATGTGTGTGTGTACATGTTTGTATGTATGTATATGTATATATATGTATATATGTGTGTGTGTGTTTACTTATGTAGGTTTGCAGTTGTATATATGTATGTTGACACCTACTATATATGAAATTGTTTATGTGTACGTGTAGGTAGGGAAACTTGGGTATGTCATTACGGCCACATGAGTTAGGATATATGTGTGTATATATGTTTATTTTTGTGTATTGCTGTGTATATATATATTTATTTGTAAATATGTGTACACATATTTGTGTGTATATTTGTGGGTACATATATGTATATGTGTATGTATGTGTATGTGTACTTGATACCATGGAAATGTATACGTATGTATATGTTTATGTATGTATGTGTAGATATTTCGGTGTGTATGTATGTATGTATATTTATGTATATGTGTGAGTATGTGTGTATGTGTATGTATATATGTATATGTATCTGTATATGTATATATATGTATATATGTGTGTATATGTATGTATATATGTGTATATATATATATGTTTGTATGCGTATATATGTGTGTGTATGTGTGTGTGTGTGTGTGTGTATATACTTATATGTATATGAGGTGGACATCGTAGCTACCGATGGGTGTTGAATTTAATGTTCGGTTTTTTGTTTTTTTTTTGTTTTTTTTTTACATACACTATATTTTAATATATTAAATAATATTAATTTTGATCATTTTTATCTTTGTATATTTACTCGCTTAAGTTAGATTTCAATAGGTTGTTAACATTCATGCAATGGCATTTTCTGTCTTAAATATTTATCGGTTGGGGTATCCAACTATCTGGGTCAATGTCTGTGGATGTGTGTGCATGTATTTATATGTATCTATGTGTATGGAAAGTGCATTCACTTTTAATTATGTATGTATGTACGTGTGTGTTGGTTTCCCTTCTCCCATTCCCCACCCCCTTTTTTTTTTTTCATGACAGACGGTGGAGATGTTCTCTGTCTTGTCCCCTTTTTTGTGTGTGTATATGTCTTGGTGCTTATGTATTAGAATCTGACTGCGTTTGTTTTACACGTGAGTTTGGGACCCCATTTACACACCATGAGGATTAAAATGTATACATTGTAAAAAGACCAGATATTAAATATAGCTAAAGTAACTTCAATGAAAAAATAAATTGAATAACATATATATTTCTTCTTTTCTCCTCAGTAATTTTATAGTTGTAAACTTGATAGCGAATAAATGTTAAATTTTGATTTTGTAATTAGCAGTTTTAAATTTTAATATTAAATTTTATCATATAATTTAGTAATTATTCGTTGGAATAAATTATTTTTTAATACTAAACATCTGAATAGATATTATAACATGACTTCGTTATCGAGCTTTTTGAATTTTCCTGTACTTGTGTTCTGATTGGTCCATCTAGCCTTTGTAACAACGTTTTCCCCTTGCGTAGAATATTAATTAATTTGAAACTTTTAAAACCATTTATTTTACATTCAACGTCATCACTTAATAAGACACTGAAGGTGTTGAAACAAAATGGCTATTTTTGTAGTGATTTTATAACATATTTATGTTATAAATTTTTTTTTCTTTAAAAATAAATAATTATATATATATATATATATATATATATATATATATATATATATATAAAATTTATTCAAAAATTATAACATAAACATGTTATAAAATCACTGCAAAAATAGCCATTTTGTTTCAACACTTCTGGTGTCTTATCAAGTGATAGTGTTGAATGTGATTCTACATTCAACACCATCACTTGATAAAACACCAAAAGTGTTGAAACAAAATGGCTATTTTTGCAGTGATTTTATAATATATTTATGCTATAATTTTTGAATAAATTATATTTGCTCTACTCCGTATTGAACACTCTTTTAAGAATAGTATTTTTGGTTATTAGAATTTATTCTGTATACACCAATCCTATACTTGGATATATATATATATATATATATATGGAATTAATGTGAGTAAAATTTGTAACTTAGCTAATTGATATTACTTTCATCATCCCAACTCCAGAGTTTCTAGACAGACATGTCCATCCACTCTTCAGACAGTAAAAGCAAATATTTATATATAATTGTGTATTTGGGCAGCAATCTCTCTTTTATTAAAGTTTCATTAAAAATGACTGACAAGGTACAGTGGTTAAATTTTTTATTTAATTTTTCATATCTTCTTTTCTGGACATAAATTATGTAATAAATTGTCCAAATGTTTTGTATATCCGAGCGTATTTGGTTGTACTTTTAGCCGTCATCAAAGATGATTTTGTTTTTACTTTTAACTGAATGTATGGATAGTTTTATGTATGTATCTAGAATTATAGGAATGTTTTATTCTCCAAACATGATCAGCACATTGTGGCCATGTTCATAGATGATATTGAGTGTTGACTTTTAATATTTTTATAAATAATGCTTATATATATATATATATATATATATATATGACAAAGTGGAAAAAAGTTTTCATCTGATGCATTTCAGCCTTTGGGACTTCATTGGACTGAATTTGTTTATGTTAGTGTGACTACATATGCACATGTACAAGAGATGCAGAGAATTCTAAATTTTAAATTATATTCCATTTTAAAAAAATTTTTTTAATGTGTTTTGGGTATATAATCTAGCTGATTTCATTTAGATTCTTTTTCTTTGTATTTCCATTCTTTGTATTTCCATCACTGTGATAATAGATCTGCCAGGAATGGTGAATTGTTGTAAGAGTCTGTGTTTAAATTTACTGTGGATGATCTAGTGATTAAGGTACTTTCTAAATATTTTCATCTTAGTGAATTGTTTTCTTTTTTTGATCAGAGGAGTATTTTTTGTCGCAAAATTGTGGTCAGTCTCATTACAGTGAACAATTAATGCATTGTGTTGTTTTGTAAAATGTTCCTTTTGTGTTCATATCATTTTTGTTTAAATTCCTTGAGGATTCTCCTATGTATTTTTTGTGACAATCATTACAAGTGATAAAGTAAATTCCTCCTTAATGTTTTAGCTTATTCTTTTGTTTTGTATTAATTAAATCTTTTATTATTTTAGATGTAATTGTAATTAATTAAGCTAAAAGGAGCTTGAAGGAGGAATTTACTCTAAGCGTGAGGTGAAAGATTGGCAAATGAGAAAACTCACTTGATAGGCACCATGATGTGAACACTCCTTCAATAAACACCATATATATGATAAAATATAAAGATCAAGATCATATATATATATATATATATATATATATATATATATATATATATATATGTATTATATTATATATATATATATATAATAATATATATATATATATATATATAATAATATACATATATATATATATATCATTATATATATATATATATATATATATATATATCATTATATATATATATATGTTTTGAACAAAAAAAATATTAAAAAATTAAAATCTTCAGACACACTGGGTTGTATATTAATATTCTTTCGTTTTTATTATTATTTCATTTAGATTCCTCGACTAGTTTTGGCCAACATGAAGGAGGAATGGTGGAATAATGGATAGCGGCTTAGATTGAGGAATCTCCCTCCAGCTATGGGTAAATAGCAAGACAGACTGGGTTCTATAGCCTTGGATAGCAACTGGTCTAGGAGAAAGACAACTCTGAATTCAAAACCAAGTTTCTGTATTTGGCCCTTCAAAAAGTGTGGATGGTTCTGCACAAAACCTTCAGATCTTGTTACAGGCAACACATGTCCAACTTCTTTCTGTGATATGCCTTGTAATGCTATGCTAATAATTCTCCTTTTTATCACATGTACCATAAAACAATTGTAACTTAAAATATACACACACCAATGCAAACAAAAACATATAAATAAATTGTATGAAATTAACATGCAGGGTGTCCATAAAGTTCATGTGCACTTAAAAAATTTATGACCTTATTTGTATTTGCGATAGAAATAATCTGTAAAAAATGTTATAATACAGTGTTTCAACAAGATGGAGCTCCTTGTCACTTTGCTCTGTGTGTTAGAGTTTCTAAATCAGGAATTTCCTAACAGGTGGATCGGAAGGATTGGACCATTTTATTGGCCTCCACAAAAAATTCTGTATGCACTCAAACCTAGTTCATTAGAAGATTCGAAAGCTAAAATAACTAATGTGATTTCAGGCATTACTGTAAATCAGTTGGCAAATGTTTTCTGTGAACTGCAAAATCGTATTACCGTTTGTATTGCTAATGATGAGGGACATGTGGAAACTTAAATAAAATTCAATAAAACCCTAAAAAGATATAGATTTACTTCTTTCTAATCCTTTTTACAAATTATTTCTATTGCAAATACAAATAAAGTTATAATTTTTTTAAAGTGCATACGAACTTTATGGACACCCTGTACAATTTACCAAGCTTTTCCTGTTATTTGTGTACATTTTATTTCCTGTCAAGTATGCTTTTATCTCCATGGACACAAGGCTAATTTCTGCCACTATCATGCGAGTCCATCCCCTACACAACTATGAAACTCAAACAAATTCAAATTCAAGGGTAAGAGTTACCTACTGTGGCAGAATTAACTTTTTGCACAGCAAATGAAATCACATAAAGGTTAATTATACAATTTTTTTACTTTTTACTTGTACTTATATTATAGTGGACCATTATGTTGACTATTGGCTTTCCTCTGCAAAATCACATTGGCAGTCACCATTAATGTTGAGGACTGTGGGTGAAGATGTAAAGAAAACATGTCTGTTTATATTTCCTGCTATAAGGAGGTCCAGCTACAATAGAATGTTGGACTTGGATTAAGTCCAACTGAAGATAAGGAAGACAAACAAACAAGACCGATATATATAAACAAATATATGTATTAAACAAAACATTTACAAAGCACATAGACAGTTAACATTGTTTGTGTGTGTGTGTTTAATGTTGTATGTGTGTGAACATTCGTAGTGAATGTTCGTGGTGAATGTTCATACATATGTGTATGTTGGCAATGTTCTTTAACGTCTGACTACAAGGTCAAGACAATAATTCTCTTGGACTACATGTTGCAGCAAGAATAGAGAAGAAAGATAAATTTACCTCACCTCCATGCGAGGTGGAATTCAGTATGAGGCCTGAAGGAAAAAAGAGGAAGAGACAAACTTGTGTTTGGTTTTATAGAACGTAATCACATGACAGGATGAATGCTTTGATGGGAAACTTGACTTAGTCACAAACTGGAAAAATATATTGTGCGTGGGTGGATTGCAACATCCACTTATGTGTTTATTGATCAATTAGAAGCTGATATTTCCTGAAAAATATTTACTAAGCTAAGAAGTCTCTTGGGATTCGATTCTCCCAAAAGTGCACAAAATCTACTATACGAAAATATAGCGATTATAAAATTGTCGCATAAGATAGCAGTGTTGATTTCTATCCAATGAATGATTGTTATTGAAATTTAAATTTGTATAGGGTGTATGTGTGTGTGTGATGCTGATCACAATATTGTTGGATTAGTCCTCTAGAGATTTTATGTATATAAAACTTATATAAAAGTTTAGAAGTTTTATTTTGAAAATTAATAGTAGGAATAATTTTAGACAAATGATACAGTTCAGCACAATAATATTGAGGCTAAAAGGGTGAAGTTTATCTTCTGTTTTGTTCTCAGTTTCAGGAAATTGGAGGAAGGGTATATTGAAAAACCATTATCCTTCCTTAGGGTATTATTACTTAAATGAAAGAATTCGTCTCCTGACTGAAGAAAGAAGGTTGCAGAAAATAAATAAAATATTTGTGCATGAGTAAACACAGGTATTTAAAAATTGGGAGAAAAAGAATTTTAGAACTTAATTATAAAATGAAGATATTGTTTTTATGCTTTACTTCAAATTTTGACCAAAAGAAATCAACAAATTTACGGAAATAAATTAAATAAAAATTCGTCATTGGATGTTCCTCATTCTCGTGTATTTCATTTTCGTGTTATGCTCACCCTTTTTCAATTCCTGTGTTTCTACCTTTGACGTTCGACAAGAACGATCCTTGCATGGAACGTTCAACCAGACAAGTTAGATCTGATAAAAAATAAAATAAAAATGGAGTAAATACAAAACTTTACGATATAAGGGAAATAACTCTGACCTTATGTCATTGGATCACTTCCCTTGTTGAAAGCCATCGCTGGACACTTCATTAATTAATACAATACCTTTCTAAAAAGCTCTATTGTAAAAAAGACATTAGAAGTTGAGATAAGAATATGAAGTTGTGTCAGTATCAACTACATGAGTTTACTATATTTCTTTTTACCCATTTTGCTTTGTATTCCAAGAAGTGACTATGGAAACAACACCCAAATTCATGTTTGACTCATAAACAGAAAAGAAATTATTTACACTACTATTATTTAGTGATTTTTACATCTTCCGAAATCTACCTCGATTCAACGTGCGGGTGGTGTAATGCTTATTGGTGCAGAAAGTGAAGTTACAAGCTGAGTTCAAATTCCAGTTGATTTTATATCATTTGTTTCGCAGTTTGGAAAAAGCATGAATTCATTTTTCTTCAGTTAAGGGTTAAATAGTAGAGGAGGCTGAGCTCTTTTGTATTGGTTGCCAACCAGTGTAGGAGAAAAATAACTCTGAATTCAAGACCAACCTTAAGAGGGATAGGCTCCGTCAGGTTATCCTGCCCTAGACACTACTTCTATAGTAGTAATGTATATAATGTACCAATGGCCTTGACGTGGTTATGAGACTGATAAAGCTTGAGTCAAAATCTACTAATGTCCATCATTTTGAAATGCGTAAAAAAAATTACTCCCATGCTTTTTGTCTGTGCTTGACCATATAGCAGTATCATTAGTGTTTTTTATTACAAAAATATTAATATATAATAAAGTTTCAATAATTAAGCTAAGAGTTAAGAAATCCCTAAAGAAAAAAGATAATACATTAAGAACATTTTTAATACAGTACACCTATCAAAAGATTTTAATACTAACAAACATAGAAATGTATTTGTAACTGTTATACTCTACTCCTAATTAAACTTCTTTTTAATTAATTCCATATTAAAACTTGTTGGCCAGATGTGAACACTATGAAGGCAAAATTAAAAATAAAAAAGTCACTCTCTGAGCATAGTGCCTGGCTCACAAAACAAATCCCCACAAAATATCAAATAAAAATCTAAACATTGGAACCAATCACGAATGTTACTGCTAAAGTAAACACATGACAAAAAATGCTGACTGCTTAAAAGGACCCACTCACTTACACTCTAGGTAATAGGCAGGCAGTTACAGAGTTCACCAGTGACTTACTGTTCAATCAATCTGACACAAGCTTCAACACCAGGCCTGTATACAACCAACTCTCCCATCCTCCAGGGTGCTTCCCTCACCCACAAAAGAGGCATTCTGCTTTGATCCATTATACTTGCAATGCAGATAATTTTATTTTAACATATCTTTTTCTTTCCACCCCACCAGCAATACTTTGTTGTGTTTGTTCGCTACTCTTGCAAACATACATGGTTTATAACATAACCTTATAACCAAAAGATATATATGAAAAAAATAATGTCGGTTTGAACTCTGAATCCTGTTTATATTTTTTGTTGTATGTTTTACCTTTCTCAATTCATTCCTTTTCCTTCATAATTATTTTTCCTCTGTTAACTTTTTACGCTATATGGGACCTAGTAACTCATTTCATAGGGCTTACAGCAATGAAAAATAATAAATAAGTTTCAAGATAGTTGTTATGGTCACTAAATGGAGATATTTCCTCATTTCTTAAAATGGTGTTGGATTTTTCAAGAAAAGACATAACCCTATGATACATGTCTCATTGGCCTGCATATTGTTGGATTTCTGCTGCCTCTGTCTGCCACCAGGTGTTCTGGATTGCCTGCTGATTTTTTATCAGCAGGCAATCCAGAACTGAGGGAGGTTCTTGAAAGCCAGGCCTGCTTCTTGTTTTTGATTGATCAGCTACTTAATTTCTTCTTGATGCTCACTGAACCAGTTCTGATTTTTCCCTTATCTGAAACCCAAACACTTTTTCAGCTGCTGATTTTACTACATCGTGCAGGGTTGTCCATTTTCTTCTTATGGTCTCTGTGTTTGATGAGGTGCTTTTCAACAGATAATTGAAAGGGCTATAGAGCTTAACCTCTATATGCCAGTGGATCAGAACCAATTACTGAGTGCACTACATCCTCATTGGACAAGAAATGTTAAAAACATTTCTAATTTACATTTTCATGTTAGATTTTTGTGCAAGCTAAACACAATCCAGGCTCCAGACGCAAGTTTTACAATAATTGCTTCTGATTGGCCAATATATCTCAAGGTAATAACAACGCCTACGCACACGTGTTTAAACACAAAATACTGCCAAAAATCTTGAAATGTGTTCGCGAGCCATGCACGTAACCAGGAATGTAAATAAATATGATGCACGAACACAAGTTTACCAGTGAGCTTCGCGACGGTTTTTGACCTTTTGTTTGATATTTTTGACTTACGACGAACTTTTTTTTTGCTGCTAACGATTTTCCTTTCAGTGCTTCAAGAACTTTTTGGACTAACTTCTGAGGATTTTTTCTGATAAGTTATTCTTTAAGTTTTATTTTTTTGATTTTATTCTTCTATTTCTTTTTGTTTGTTTTATTTTTGGGGCTTCGGCCCTCATAATTTTTTTATTTTAGTCCGGTTTGACAAAGTCTTACCGGACGATTTCTTTTTTATTGTTTATTTCTTTCTAGTTGCTTTTGTAAAAAAAAAGTCAGTACAGTTTTTGAAAAGAAAAAGAAAACTTTATTTTTTTTCCTTTTTATTAGCGACTTCGGTCGCATTCTCTCGTCTCGTTTTTGATTTAACTAGTTTGTTTTTTCTTTTGCATTTTTATTTTCTTTAGCGGCTTTGGCCGCAAACCTTTATTTTTTTTTTCTGGTTGTAAACCAGACTTTTTCTTTTCCTTTCTTTTTCTTTTTGTACATTTTCGTGAATTTTTAAAAAAAGAGAGAGGAGTTTCTGTTTTTGTTTTTTGCTTTCGGCTGCCTTTGGGCGCCATTTAGATTTTTTTTTTCCTGTTTAATTTTTTTTGTCTTTTAATTTTCCCAGTTTATTTATTTTTTTTTTTAAAAAAAAAAGTTTATTGTCTTTGTTTCTCTTCTTTTAATTTACTGGTACATCCAGGCTTATTTGTTTAATTTTTTTTTTTTTTTTTTTTTTTTTTTTTTTTTTTTTTTCCCCTCCCAAAACTCCTTTCCCCAAATTTGGTGATTACATTTAAAAAGACCCGCAGGTGGTAGTCTCCACGTTTTTCAATATGGCCGACGGTGCCAGTCGGGCCAATATAAAAAAGGACCTTTTTGGGACGGCTGCTAAAGCCAACCCCCCTGATAATGCTGCCAAGAAGCGGGCTGATGGTAGCCCCAAAGCTGACCGTACTAGTTGCTCCAAGAAGGGAGAAGCTAGTAATAAGAATATTGAGGTGCCAAAGGAGGCACAAAAGACAGCCGAGGAATTGCCCTCATGCTGGAAGTCCCCACCAAGTTGTATTCTGAACATGGCGGATTTCCTGGATAAGGCGAAAAGTTACGCCCATCTTGTAAATAAAGATGGGTTCGTCGATGTTGTCCAGGAGCTCGATGTGTTCACAAAAAGAATGGTGACCGTTTTTGTGGTGGACAAAAAAACCAAAAAGATTTGTCGCTCCACTAAAGACACAGTGATTAAATCACTTTTGTCCCTGGGGATAAAACCCCAAAGAGTAATTAAGGGTAGAGGGTTCTTCATGTGGGACATTCTGCTGCCCACACCAGAAGATTGCCTAGACATGGCAAAAAAAGAATTGATCACAAAAGATCTAATACTAAGAACGGAATATGAAGGCCGAAGACGGACCAGGGTGGCCGTGTTCGAGGTTCCTCCTCAAATTTCGGGAGAGCTTCTGGCTGCATTTTTTATGCAGTACGGCCAAATTTTAGGGGCTCTCTCCGACAATTTGAACGGGGGATGGACTTTTGATATCATGCTTGATCAAGAGGCCTTCAAGTCTGTCCCCAACTGTTTGGTGTTTGGTGACCGGAAAATGCCGGTCATAGTGACCGGTAGGAGACCAACTTGCTGGAGGTGTGGAGAGACTGGTCACCTTTCCTCCTCCTGCCCAGGGAAGAAGGCCCCTGGAGTTCCGGTCACAGGCGACCAAAATACCCCCTTGGCCGAGAAAGTAAAATCCGCGGCGCCTGTAGTGGGCCTAGCTGCGGGGCGTACTGTTGGGGAAAATCCCTCGGTTGGGTCCAGACCCACATTACCCTCTAATCCGACGCCTGCCACAAGTGTGGTTAAGGAGAAGGATGAGGGGGAATGGCGCCTCGTGGTTAGGGGCAAGGGGAAGACCCAAACAGCGGTTCCTCAGTCCCAGCATGACCCCGGGGACATTGTCACCTACAGCCCCATTCCCTCTACCAGCTCTGAGGGCGACGCCTCGGCGTCTTATGCTGAAACTGCTACTGCAGCCCAAAAATTGAATGAACCAAGTTGGCAGAAAATTTTGGACCTAAAAAAGTTGAAAGAAAAAGTGGAGGCCAAGCGGGCTAAAAATAAAAAATCGCTGGGGGTACCGGGCCCCCTATCCTCTGCCCCGTCTTCCCCCCCATCACTTAAATACAAATTCACAAAACCACCTCCGCCTAAATCTTTGACAAACTCTCCAGTGAAATCTCTTCGTTCCTCCAAACCTTCACCCGTAAAGACACCTTCCGGCATGACTCCATCAACTACACCGAGAGACACTCCTATGCATACACCCACTCACTCTCCTCAGAAAAAAAGAAACAGAAGTCCGGATACTCAATCAACTACGGACAAGAAAAAAAAGAAAATAAAACCACCATATCTCCCGGGGGAAGACGTCTGCCGCGTAGCCCGGGATCAGGCTGACAGGGTCTTCGGGCAAACTAAGAACCCGATGCCCTTAAAAGTTCTCTGGAACTTCCGGCACATCAAGGGTGTAGATGTGGAGGTGCCGGAAAATTTTGAGGCCCAAAATCAACTAACCGTGGTGAGAACTGGCCCGGGTACGCGGGAGATATGGGGCATGATAGAGGAGGCTAAGGCCTCCTTGAAAGTGGTGCCCCCAGCAGTAGTTCTCCTTGAGGAAAACTTAGACGAAACGAAAAAGTGTAAAGGGAGGGTCCCTCTTTATGTTCACCCATCCCTTTATAGGGCTCTTAAGTTAACTTATCCCGCGGACATCGGTAGCTTGTCTCAGAGTGATACTCTCGATACTGAGATGATGTCAGGTTCGATGGGACAAGCTGTCGGTGTCCTCACCCCAGCCATGTTCTATCCTGAAGGACAACCCTAATTCGATTGACAATGTCTCTCTGGTTAGCTACGTTGAATGTCCGGGGCCTGAGGTCCGAGTCTCGCAGGGCGAGGCTCACTCGTGACCTTCAGCGCCTCGGGGTGAATGTATGTTGTATACAAGAGACCCGGTTTTCTTCTCATGATCGTGAGGACATACTGTCTAGGGGGTTTGCCCTTTATTCAGCCTGTTTTGATGGTCGTTCGAGGGGTGTCTCTTGGCTAGTGAGCAGGTCTTTGAAGGCTGCTTGTACCCTTGTCTTCGCGGATCCGGCGGGCAGACTTTGCGTGCTGGATGTTACCATAAAGGATAAGGTTCTACGTCTCATTGGGGTTTATGCGCCCAATACCCATTCCGAGCGGCCTGCTTTGTTTCGGCAGATCGCGCCGTTCTTGACGACGTCTCGTCGGGTAGTTTTAGCGGGGGATTGGAATGCCGTCCTTGACCCCGATATAGATCGTATAGGGCAAAAACAAGGTACTAACAACCCGGATGTGAAACCGTTTCGGGACTTTATCGATGAGTTTGATCTTGTCGATAAGTTCCGGAATGAACACCCTCGGGAGGTAGCATGGACTTGGACAACTAGTGGCAACTCGGCTCCCGGGACGCTTGCGAGCTACCTGGACCGGGTCTTAGTTAGGAGAGTCGACGTAGGGCTCTTAGGGTGTCCAAGTTTCCATTATATAGTTTATACGGATCATAGGCTTGTCCGGGTCCGTGTAAACTTAGATAAGCCTAAGGTTAGATTGGCTGGTTACTGGAAATTGAACTGTTCACTTTTTGGTGATCAGGGTTTCCGGGACCAGCTGTTACTAACCATCCAAAGGGAATTGACGGGAGCGGTTGTGGGAAACGCCTGGTGGGGAAATCTTAAATCTAAAATTCGAACGTTTGCTGCCGATTTTAGTCGTCGACTCAATCTAGATAGATTAGCGGCGCAAACTGCTTTAGAAGATAAAGTCGATCGGGCAGTGAAATCCCGTGTTAGTGGGGACATAGCTTTAGCTAAGGCAGAGTTGTCCTCTTTGCTTATCAAGAAGGATCAAGCTCTGGTAGTTAGGGCTAGGTTAAAAAGAATGTCTTCTGAGGCAACGAATATGGCCGCTGAACTGCGTGCAGAGGAAAATCGAAGCGCGTCTAAGCGACATATTGCATGCGTCACGTTGCCGGATAAGCGGACCGTGACTACAAACGCGGGCATATGTGAGGTGTTTCGGGACTACTTTCAGGATCTTTTCACCAGGGAGCCCGGTCTGAGCTCTGCTCAGTTCGACGCCTATTTAGCTGACTTTCCCTGCCTTTCGGCAGCTGAAGCGGCTAGGTGCGAGGGTCCCATTACAGAGTCGGAGATCTGGGAAGCGCTGAAGCAGGTTGGCCTGGATAAGTCTCCGGGATTAGATGGTCTTCCCTACGAAGTGTACTTGAGGTTGTCGCACGTTTTTGTTCCTTTGCTGGAACTGATTTACAACCACTGGATGAAGCAGGGGTCTTTACCCCAACGCTTCACCAGGGGTGTGATCAAGTTGCTGCGTAAGGACAAGGACGGTGGGGATGGGTTAGGGAACTTTCGCCCTTTAACGATGTTAAACACTGACTTAAAGATTTTGGCGAAGATCTTAGCCAACCGTTTGCAGCTTGTCCTGTCTAGTCTGATTGGCCCTGAACAGACTTGTGCTGTGAAGGGGAGGACTATTCAGGATAACCTTCATATGGTACGCTTGATCTTAGAACAAGTCGACAGTGAAGCCGCGCTGATCAATTTAGATCAGTCCAAGGCCTTCGATAGGGTTGACCATCGATTTCTGGAGGCTGTCCTTTCGGCGGCCGGTTTCAGAGCCGACTTTCGCTCCTGGATCCGACTTTTGTATGCGACCCCCGGTGCGCTGGTGGAAGTGAATGGGGTAAGATCGAAGCCTTTCGTATTGTCTCGCTCCATTCGTCAAGGTTGTCCGCTCTCGCCTCTGCTTTACGTTCTTGCGTTGGAACCATTCCTTCGCAAGTTGAAGGCGAATCCGGTCCTGCGCGGAATTTCCCTGCCTGGGGCTTCCACCTCAGCCAGGTATTCTGCCTATGCTGACGACGTTTCGGTTCTTGTGTCGAGCAGAGCCGAGATTGACGAAGTCAGCAAAGAGATCAGTGGGTATGAGATGGTGACAGGGGCCAAGATCAACCGCGATAAGTCTGTGGGCTTGCGGTTGGGTGCGTGGAAGGGAGTTTCTCTTCCCGGACCTTTCCTCTGGACGGATGGGCCGATCAAGATACTCGGCGTCTGGTTCGGTCCTGATCTCCAGTTGGAAATGAATTGGTCGGAGGTGCAAGGGAAGGCCGAGATCGCGGGTAAACTGTGGTCTCGGAGGAGACTTTCCCTGAAGGGAAGGGCGGAGGTATGTGTTTCACACATATATCCGATCCTCCTTTACCGACTTTCTGTGCTTCCGCTCCCGTATGCCAGACTAATGTCATTAGTCCGGACCTTGTTCTCTTTCTTGTGGAGAGACAAGGCCCCTATGGTGTGTCGCGAGATCTGTTGCCTTCATCCCTCTGAGGGCGGTCTGGGTATGCCTAGCATTGAGATTCGTCAATATATGCTTCGCATTACCTTTCTAGACCGAATGTGTCGCGGATTGGATGAGGTGGGCACCTTTTGGAAAGAAGATGTCCGAAAACATTTCCCATCCCTGAGAAGTGTGCACTCGTGCGAGGTGGAGGCTGGCCGTACACCTCGTGCCGAGTGCTCCTTCTACCGCGAATGTCGTAGTGCTTTGAAGCTCCTCTTGCGGACGACGGATGGCCTCTCCGACGCCCAGGCGTTGTCTCGTAAGGCATTGTATCAGTTGTTAGTTAGGGGGTCCGTTCAAGATGGTCTGATCGACGAGCTCGGTCTTACGAAGCAGGAGGCTCGCTCGATATGGCCTTGGGCGCCTGGGTTGAAATGTCTCAATAACGATGAGGCATCACTCACCTGGCTGATGATTCGTGGGGCCCTCTGGGTCGGCAAGAGACTTTGTTCAGCAGGTTTGGAGAAATATCCAAACTGTCGTCGCTGTACTGGCGAAGTCGAGACCATTGGTCACGCCTTTTTTCAGTGCAAGACGGTAGTGCCGTTGTGCAAGTTTGTTGAAGGCCTCATGGTTCGCATGCTGCAGGGAAAGTTCTTTGTCCTGGAAGCCAGTTCTGTTTGTAGCAATGTGGTGCCGCAATTGACGAAGGCTGAACACTATGTGTTCTGTTGCTTACTAGGGATTATGAGAGTCGTGATTTGGACGACGCGTCAGAAGGGATTCCATGAGGGCGAGAAGTTCACCTCTTCCCAACTGATCTTGTTCTTTGAGCATCAGCTTAAAGTCAAGATTAGGACGGAAAGGCGGCGGCTCCCTTCATCGGAATTCGGCAAAAGGTGGGTGAATCTTGCGCGAATGTGTAGAGTGAAAGGGGCTGACCTAGAGTGGCACTTGGATGTCGGTTAGGTACAGAATTTTGTCCTAACAGGGTTGAACATAGGCAACCCACCCAGATTTTAGGTTAGACTAGGTTTTCGATTTTTGAATCTTTAGTTTTCCCTTTTTCTAGTAAACTTAGCTAGGGTATGCATGCGCATTGGTCCCTTTTATTTCTGTCCCTATTTTCCTTTTGTTTTAATTCCCCATCCCCTCCCTCGTTAGGTGGTCAGTGACTTCAGTTCTCTGGTGGATGCGGGGCGCCTTTCGTTTCGTGTGTGTGCTTTTTCGTATTTGTTGTTGTGTATGAATGTGTGTGTGTCTGTGTGAATGCTTGGAGGAATGAATGTTTTTCTCTTATTTTTCTTAGCCCCGCATTGATTTCGTCTAGTTAACTGATTTTGCTGCCACATTTATGGTTTGTGGGGGGTTTTACTACTAACACAGTTTTGTTTAGTTCTTATTGTAAATACTTAAGTCATATTGTATATACTCATTTGGGGATCTTTTAAAAGTTGTTGTTTTATTGACCCTCCCCCCACAGACAATTTTTGTACATAAGGGGACTAGTTAGGACTTCATAGAGAATTTGAGGCATTATGGTGGACGTAGTAAGAAAGGTAGGTTTGAATGTGTTGTTTTGGTGATTGGAATATTGTTAGTTTGTTTGGGTCCGTGTCTGGGACTAGCTAAGTTTAGATTTAAGACAGAAGAAGACCGTCATTCCCCATCCCCTTTTTAGGCCTTGTGCCACATTTTATACACATTTGTATAAATAAATATTGTGAGCTTCGCGACGGTTTTTGACCTTTTGTTTGATATTTTTTGACTTGCGACGAACCTTTTTTTTTGCTGCTAACGATTTTCCTTTCAGTGCTTCAAGAACTTTTTGGACGTACTTCTGAGGATTTTTTCTGATAAGTTATTCTTTAAGTTTTATTTTTTTTTTGATTTTATTCTTCTATTTCTTTTTGTTTGTTTTATTTTTGGGGCTTCGGCCCTCATAATTTTTTATTTTAGTCCGGTTTGACAAAGTCTTACCGGACGATTTCTTTTTTATTGTTTATTTCTTTCTAGTTTTAGAGAAAAAAAAGTCAGCACAGTATTTGAAAAAAAAAAGAAAAAGAAAACTTTATTTTTTCCTTTTTATTAGCGACTTCGGTCGCATTCTCTCGTCTTTTTTGGTTTGACTAGTTTGTTTTTTGTTTTGCATTTTTATTTTCTTTAGCGGCTTTGGCCGCAAACCTTTATTTTTTTTTCTGGTTGTAAACCAGACTTTTTCTTTTTCTTTCTTTTTCTTTTTGTACATTTTCGTGAATTTTTAAAAAAGAGAGAGGAGTTTCTGTTTTTGCTTTTTGCTTTCGGCTGCCTTTGGGCGCCATTTAGATTTTTTTTCCTGTTTAATTTTTGTTTGTCTTTTAATTTTCCCAGTTTACTTATTTTTTAAAAAAAAAAAAAAGTTTATTGTCTTTGTTTCTCTTCTTTTAATTTACTGGTACATCCAGGCTTATTTGTTTAATTTTTTTTTTTTTTTTTTTTTTTTTCCCTCCCAAAACTCCTTTCCCCAAATTTGGTGATTACATATAAAAAGACCCGCAGGTGGTAGTTTCCACGTTTTTCAATATGGCCGACGGTGCCAGTCGGGCCAATATAAAAAAGGACCTTTTTGGGACGGCTGCTAAAGCCAACCCCACTGATAATGCTGCCAAGAAGCGGGCTGATGGTAGCCCCAAAGCTGACCATACTAGCAGCTCCAAGAAGGGAGAAGCTAGTAATAAGAATTTTGAGGTGCCAAAGGAGGCACAAAAGACAGCCGAGGAATTGCCCTCATGCTGGAAGTCCCCTCCAAGTTGTATTCTGAACATGGCGGATTTCCTGGATAAGGCGAAAAGTTACGCCCATCTTGTAAATAAAGATGGGTTCGTCGATGTTGTCCAGGAGCTCGATGTGTTCACAAAAAGAATGGTGACCGTTTTTGTGGTGGACAAAAAAACCAAAAAGATTTGTCGCTCCACTAAAGACACAGTGATTAAATCACTTTTGTCCCTGGGGATAAAACCCCAAAGAGTAATTAAGGGTAGAGGGTTCTTCATGTGGGACATTCTGCTGCCCACACCAGAAGATTGCCTAGACATGGCAAAAAAAGAATTGATCACAAAAGATCTAATACTAAGAACGGAATATGAAGGCCGAAGACGGACCAGGGTGGCCGTGTTCGAGGTTCCTCCTCAAATTTCGGGAGAGCTTCTGGCTGCATTTTTTATGCAGTACGGCCAAATTTTAGTGGCTCTCTCCGACAATTTGAACGGGGGATGGACTTTTGATATCATGCTTGATCAAGAGGCCTTCAAGTCTGTCCCCAACTGTTTGGTGTTTGGTGACCGGAAAATGCCGGTCATAGTGACCGGTAGGAGACCAACTTGCTGGAGGTGTGGAGAGACTGGTCACCTTTCCTCCTCCTGCCCAGGGAAGAAGGCCCCTGGAGTTCCGGTCACAGGCGACCAAAATACCCCCTTGGCCGAGAAAGTAAAATCCGCGGCGCCTGTAGTGGGCCTAGCTGCGGGGCGTACTGTTGGGGAAAATCCCTCGGTTGGGTCCAGACCCACATTACCCTCAAATCCGACGCCTGCCACAAGTGTGGTTAAGGAGAAGGATGAGGGGGAATGGCGCCTCGTGGTTAGGGGCAAGGGGAAGACCCAAACAGCGGTTCCTCAGTCCCAGCATGACCCCGGGGACATTGTCACCTACAGCCCCATTCCCTCTACCAGCTCTGAGGGCGACGCCTCGGCGTCTTATGCTGAAACTGCTACTGCAGCCCAAAAATTGAACGAACCAAGTTGGCAGAAAATTTTGGACCTAAAAAAGTTGAAAGAAAAAGTGGAGGCCAAGCGGGCTAAAAATAAAAAATCGCTGGGGGTACCGGGCCCCCTATCCTCTGCCCCGTCTTCCCCCCCATCACTTAAATACAAATTCACAAAACCACCTCCGCCTAAATCTTTGACAAACTCTCCAGTGAAACCTCTTCGTTCCTCCAAACCTTCACCCGTAAAGACACCTTCCGGCATGACTCCATCAACTACACCGAGAGACACTCCTATGCATACACCCACTCACTCTCCTCAGAAAAAAAGAAACAGAAGTCCGGATACTCAATCAACTACGGACAAGAAAAAAAAGAAAATAAAACCACCATATCTCCCGGGGGAAGACGTCTGCCGCGTATCCCGGGATCAGGCTGACAGGGTCTTCGGGCAAACTAAGAACCCGATGCCCTTAAAAGTTCTCTGGAACTTCCGGCACATCAAGGGTGTAGATGTGGAGGTGCCGGAAAATTTTGAGGCCCAAAATCAACTAACCGTGGTGAGAACTGGCCCGGGTACGCGGGAGATATGGGGCATGATAGAGGAGGCTAAGGCCTCCTTGAAAGTGGTGCCCCCAGCAGTAGTTCTCCTTGAGGAAAACTTAGACGAAACGAAAAAGTGTAAAGGGAGGGTCCCTCTTTATGTTCACCCATCCCTTTATAGGGCTCTTAAGTTAACTTATCCCGCGGACATCGGTAGCTTGTCTCAGAGTGATACTCTCGATACTGAGATGATGTCAGGTTCGATGGGACAAGCTGTCGGTGTCCTCACCCCAGCCATGTTCTATCCTGAAGGACAACCCTAATTCGATTGACAATGTCTCTCTGGTTAGCTACGTTGAATGTCCGGGGCCTGAGGTCCGAGTCTCGCAGGGCGAGGCTCACTCGTGACCTTCAGCGCCTCGGGGTGAATGTATGTTGTATACAAGAGACCCGGTTTTCTTCTCATGATCGTGAGGACATACTGTCTAAGGGGTTTGCCCTTTATTCAGCCTGTTTTGATGGTCGTTCGAGGGGTGTCTCTTGGCTAGTGAGCAGGTCTTTGAAGGCTGCTTGTACCCTTGTCTTCGCGGATCCGGCGGGCAGACTTTGCGTGCTGGATGTTACCATAAAGGATAAGGTTCTACGTCTCATTGGGGTTTATGCGCCCAATACCCATTCCGAGCGGCCTGCTTTGTTTCGGCAGATCGCGCCGTTCTTGACGACGTCTCGTCGGGTAGTTTTAGCGGGGGATTGGAATGCCGTCCTTGACCCCGATATAGATCGTATAGGGCAAAAACAAGGTACTAACAACCCGGATGTGAAACCGTTTCGGGACTTTATCGATGAGTTTGATCTTGTCGATAAGTTCCGGAATGAACACCCTCGGGAGGTAGCATGGACTTGGACAACTAGTGGCAACTCGGCTCCCGGGACGCTTGCGAGCTACCTGGACCGGGTCTTAGTTAGGAGAGTCGACGTAGGGCTCTTAGGGTGTCCAAGTTTCCATTATATAGTTTATACGGATCATAGGCTTGTCCGGGTCCGTGTAAACTTAGATAAGCCTAAGGTTAGATTGGCTGGTTACTGGAAATTGAACTGTTCCCTTTTTGGTGATCAGGGTTTCCGGGACCAGCTTTTACTAATGATACAAAGGGAATTGACGGGTGCGGTTGTGGGAAATGCCTGGTGGGGCAAATTAAAATCTCAAATTCGAACGTTTGCTGCCGATTTTAGTCGTCGACTCAATCTAGATAGATTAGCGGCGCAAACTGCTTTAGAAGATAAAGTCGATCGGGCAGTGAAATCCCGTGTTAGTGGGGACATAGCTTTAGCTAAGGCAGAGTTGTCCTCCTTGCTTATCAAGAAGGATCAAGCTCTGGTATTTAGGGCTAGGTTAAAAAGAATGTCTTCTGAGGCAACGAATATGGCCGCTGAACTGCGTGCAGAGGAAAATCGAAGCGCGTCTAAGCGACATATCGCATGCGTCACGTTGCCGGATAAGCGGACCGTGACTACAAACGCGGGCATATGTGAGGTGTTTCGGGACTACTTTCAGGATCTTTTCACCAGGGAGCCCGGTCTGAGCTCTGCTCAGTTCGACGCCTATTTAGCTGACTTTCCCTGCCTTTCGGCAGCTGAAGCGGCTAGGTGCGAGGGTCCCATAACAGAGTCGGAGATCTGGGAAGCGCTGAAGCAGGTTGGCCTGGATAAGTCTCCGGGATTAGATGGTCTTCCCTACGAAGTTTACTTGAGGTTGTCGCACGTTTTTGTGCCTTTGCTGGAGCTGATTTACAACCACTGGATGAAGCAGGGGTCTTTACCCCAACGCTTCACCAGGGGTGTGATAAAGCTGCTGCGTAAGGACAAGAACGGTGGGGATGGGTTAGGGAACTTTCGCCCTTTAACGATGTTAAATACGGACTTAAAGATTTTGGCGAAGATCTTAGCCAACCGTTTGCAGCTTGTCCTGTCTAGTCTGATTGGCCCTGAACAGACTTGTGCTGTGAAGGGGAGGACTATTCAGGATAACCTTCATATGGTACGCTTGATCTTAGAACAAGTCGACAGTGAAGCCGCGCTGATCAATTTAGATCAGTCCAAGGCCTTCGATAGGGTTGACCATCGATTTCTGGAGGCTGTCCTTTCGGCAGCCGGTTTCAGAGCCGACTTTCGCTCCTGGATCCGACTTTTGTATGCGACTCCCGGTGCGCTGGTGGAAGTGAATGGGGTAAGATCGAAGCCTTTCGTATTGTCTCGCTCCATTCGTCAAGGTTGTCCGCTCTCGCCTCTGCTTTACGTTCTTGCGTTGGAACCTTTCCTTCGCAAGTTAAAGGCGAATCCGGTCCTGCGCGGAATTTCCCTGCCTGGGGCTTCCACCTCAGCCAGGTATTCTGCCTATGCTGACGACGTTTCGGTTCTTGTGTCGAGCAGAGCCGAGATTGACGTCGTCAGCAAAGAGATCAGTGGGTATGAGATGGTGACAGGGGCCAAGATCAACCGCGATAAGTCTTTGGGCTTGCGGTTGGGTGCGTGGAAGGGAGTTTCTCTTCCCGGACCTTTCCTCTGGACGGATGGGCCGATCAAGATACTCGGCGTCTGGTTCGGTCCTGATCTCCAGTTGGAAATGAATTGGTCGGAGGTGCAAGGGAAGGCCGAGATCGCGGGTAAACTGTGGTCTCGGAGGAGACTTTCCCTGAAGGGAAGGGCGGAGGTATGTGTTTCACACATATATCCGATCCTCCTTTACCGACTTTCTGTGCTTCCGCTCCCGTATGCCAGACTAATGTCATTAGTCCGGACCTTGTTCTCTTTCTTGTGGAGAGACAAGGCCCCTATGGTGTGTCGCGAGATCTGTTGCCTTCATCCCTCTGAGGGCGGTCTGGGTATGCCTAGCATTGAGATTCGTCAATATATGCTTCGCATTACCTTTCTAGACCGAATGTGTCGCGGATTGGATGAGGTGGGCACCTTTTGGAAAGAAGATATCCGAAAACATTTCCCATCCCTGAGAAGTGTGCACTCGTGCGAGGTGGAGGCTGGCCGTACACCTCGTGCCGAGTGCTCCTTCTACCGCGAATGTCGTAGTGCTTTGAAGCTCCTCTTGCGGACGACGGATGGCCTCTCCGACGCCCAGGCGTTGTCTCGTAAGGCATTGTATCAGTTGTTAGTTAGGGGGTCCGTTCAAGATGGTCTGATCGACGAGCTCGGTCTTACGAAGCAGGAGGCTCGCTCGATATGGCCTTGGGCGCCTGGGTTGAAATGTCTCAATAACGATGAGGCATCACTCACCTGGCTGATGATTCGTGGGGCCCTCTGGGTCGGCAAGAGACTTTGTTCAGCAGGTTTGGAGAAATATCCAAACTGTCGTCGCTGTACTGGCGAAGTCGAGACCATTGGTCACGCCTTTTTTCAGTGCAAGACGGTAGTGCCGTTGTGCAAGTTTGTTGAAGGCCTCATGGTTCGCATGCTGCAGGGAAAGTTCTTTGTCCTGGAAGCCAGTTCTGTTTGTAGCAATGTGGTGCCGCAATTGACGAAGGCTGAACACTATGTGTTCTGTTGCTTACTAGGGATTATGAGAGTCGTGATTTGGACGACGCGTCAGAAGGGATTCCATGAGGGCGAGAAGTTCACCTCTTCCCAACTGATCTTGTTCTTTGAGCATCAGCTTAAAGTCAAGATTAGGACGGAAAGGCGGCGGCTCCCTTCATCGGAATTCGGCAAAAGGTGGGTGAATCTTGCGCGAATGTGTAGAGTGAAAGGGGCTGACCTAGAGTGGCACTTGGATGTCGGTTAGGTACAGAATTTTGTCCTAACAGGGTTGAACATAGGCAACCCACCCAGATTTTAGGTTAGACTAGGTTTTCGATTTTTGAATCTTTAGTTTTCCCTTTTTTCTAGTAAACTTAGCTAGGGTATGCATGCGCATTGGTCCCTTTTATTTCTGTCCCTATTTTCCTTTTGTTTTAATTCCCCATCCCCTCCCTCGTTAGGTGGTCAGTGACTTCAGTTCTCTGGTGGATGCGGGGCGCCTTTCGTTTCGTGTGTGTGCTTTTTCGTATTTGTTGTTGTGTATGAATGTGTGTGTGTCTGTGTGAATGCTTGGAGGAATGAATGGTTTTTTTTTTTCTTATTTTTCTTAGCCCCGCATTGATTTCGTCTAGTTAACTGATTTTGCTGCCACATTTATGGTTTGTGGGGGGTTTTATTACTAACACAGTTTTGTTTAGTTCTTATTGTAAATACTTAAGTCATATTGTATATACTCATTTGGGGATCTTTTAAAAGTTGTTGTTTTATTGACCCTCCCCCCACAGACAATTTTTGTACATAAGGGGACTAGTTAGGACTTCATAGAGAATTTGAGGCATTATGGTGGACGTAGTAAGAAAGGTAGGAGTGAATGTGTTGTTTTGGTGATTGGAATATTGTTAGTTTGTTTGGGTCCGTGTCTGGGACTAGCTAAGTTTAGATTTAAGACAGAAGAAGACCGTCATTCCCCATCCCCCTTTTAGGCCTTGTGCCACATTTTATACACATTTGTATAAATAAATATAGTGAGCTTCGTGATGGTTTTTGACCTTTTGTTTGATATTTTTGACTTGGGACGAACCTTTTTTTTGCTGCTAACGATTTTCCTTTCAGTGCTTCAAGAACTTTTTGGACGAACTTCTGAGGATTTTTTCTGATAAGTTATTCTTTAAGTTTTATTTATTTTGATTTTATTCTTCTATTTCTTTTTGTTTGTTTTATTTTTGGGGCTTCGGCCCTCATAATTTTTTTATTTTAGTCCGGTTTGACAAAGTCTTACCGGACGATTTCTTTTTTATTGTTTATTTATTTCTAGTTGTTTTAGAGAAAAAAAAAAGTCAGCACAGTATTTGAAAAAAAGAAAAAGAAAACTTTATTTTTTTTCCTTTTTATTAGCGACTTCGGTCGCATTCTCTCGTCTCGTTTTTGATTTAACTAGTTTGTTTTTTCTTTTGCATTTTTATTTTCTTTAGCGGCTTTGGCCGCAAACCTTTATTTTTTTTTTCTGGTTGTAAACCAGACTTTTTCTTTTCCTTTCTTTTTCTTTTTGTACATTTTCGTGAATTTTTAAAAAAAGAGAGAGGAGTTTCTGTTTTTGTTTTTTGCTTTCGGCTGCCTTTGGGCGCCATTTAGATTTTTTTTTCCTGTTTAATTTTTTTTTGTCTTTTAATTTTCCCAGTTTATTTATTTTTTTTTAAAAAAAAAAGTTTATTGTCTTTGTTTCTCTTCTTTTAATTTACTGGTACATCCAGGCTTATTTGTTTAATTTTTTTTTTTTTTTTTTTTTTTTTTTCCCTCCCAAAACTCCTTTCCCCAAATTTGGTGATTACATTTAAAAAGACCCGCAGGTGGTAGTCTCCACGTTTTTCAATATGGCCGACGGTGCCAGTCGGGCCAATATAAAAAAGGACCTTTTTGGGACGGCTGCTAAAGCCAACCCCCCTGATAATGCTGCCAAGAAGCGGGCTGATGGTAGCCCCAAAGCTGACCGTACTAGTAGCTCCAAGAAGGGAGAAGCTAGTAATAAGAATATTGAGGTGCCAAAGGAGGCACAAAAGACAGCCGAGGAATTGCCCTCATGCTGGAAGTCCCCACCAAGTTGTATTCTGAACATGGCGGATTTCCTGGATAAGGCGAAAAGTTACGCCCATCTTGTAAATAAAGATGGGTTCGTCGATGTTGTCCAGGAGCTCGATGTGTTCACAAAAAGAATGGTGACCGTTTTTGTGGTGGACAAAAAAACCAAAAAGATTTGTCGCTCCACTAAAGACACAGTGATTAAATCACTTTTGTCCCTGGGGATAAAACCCCAAAGAGTAATTAAGGGTAGAGGGTTCTTCATGTGGGACATTCTGCTGCCCACACCAGAAGATTGCCTAGACATGGCAAAAAAAGAATTGATCACAAAAGATCTAATACTAAGAACGGAATATGAAGGCCGAAGACGGACCAGGGTGGCCGTGTTCGAGGTTCCTCCTCAAATTTCGGGAGAGCTTCTGGCTGCATTTTTTATGCAGTACGGCCAAATTTTAGGGGCTCTCTCCGACAATTTGAACGGGGGATGGACTTTTGATATCATGCTTGATCAAGAGGCCTTCAAGTCTGTCCCCAACTGTTTGGTGTTTGGTGACCGGAAAATGCCGGTCATAGTGACCGGTAGGAGACCAACTTGCTGGAGGTGTGGAGAGACTGGTCACCTTTCCTCCTCCTGCCCAGGGAAGAAGGCCCCTGGAGTTCCGGTCACAGGCGACCAAAATACCCCCTTGGCCGAGAAAGTAAAATCCGCGGCGCCTGTAGTGGGCCTAGCTGCGGGGCGTACTGTTGGGGAAAATCCCTCGGTTGGGTCCAGACCCACATTACCCTCAAATCCGACGCCTGCCACAAGTGTGGTTAAGGAGAAGGATGAGGGGGAATGGCGCCTCGTGGTTAGGGGCAAGGGGAAGACCCAAACAGCGGTTCCTCAGTCCCAGCATGACCCCGGGGACATTGTCACCTACAGCCCCATTCCCTCTACCAGCTCTGAGGGCGACGCCTCGGCGTCTTATGCTGAAACTGCTACTGCAGCCCAAAAATTGAACGAACCAAGTTGGCAGAAAATTTTGGACCTAAAAAAGTTGAAAGAAAAAGTGGAGGCCAAGCGGGCTAAAAATAAAAAATCGCTGGGGGTACCGGGCCCCCTATCCTCTGCCCCGTCTTCCCCCCCATCACTTAAATACAAATTCACAAAACCACCTCCGCCTAAATCTTTGACAAACTCTCCAGTGAAATCTCTTCGTTCCTCCAAACCTTCACCCGTAAAGACACCTTCCGGCATGACTCCATCAACTACACCGAGAGACACTCCTATGCATACACCCACTCACTCTCCTCAGAAAAAAAGAAACAGAAGTCCGGATACTCAATCAACTACGGACAAGAAAAAAAAGAAAATAAAACCACCATATCTCCCGGGGGAAGACGTCTGCCGCGTATCCCGGGATCAGGCTGACAGGGTCTTCGGGCAAACTAAGAACCCGATGCCCTTAAAAGTTCTCTGGAACTTCCGGCACATCAAGGGTGTAGATGTGGAGGTGCCGGAAAATTTTGAGGCCCAAAATCAACTAACCGTGGTGAGAACTGGCCCGGGTACGCGGGAGATATGGGGCATGATAGAGGAGGCTAAGGCCTCCTTGAAAGTGGTGCCCCCAGCAGTAGTTCTCCTTGAGGAAAACTTAGACGAAACTAAAAAGTGTAAAGGGAGGGTCCCTCTTTATGTTCACCCATCCCTTTATAGGGCTCTTAAGTTAACTTATCCCGCGGACATCGGTAGCTTGTCTCACAGTGATACTCTCGATACTGAGATGATGTCAGGTTCGATGGGACAAGCTGTCGGTGTCCTCACCCCAGCCATGTTCTATCCTGAAGGACAACCCTAATTCGATTGACAATGTCTCTCTGGTTAGCTACGTTGAATGTCCGGGGCCTGAGGTCCGAGTCTCGCAGGGCGAGGCTCACTCGTGACCTTCAGCGCCTCGGGGTGAATGTATGTTGTATACAAGAGACCCGGTTTTCTTCTCATGATCGTGAGGACATACTGTCTAAGGGGTTTGCCCTTTATTCAGCCTGTTTTGATGGTCGTTCGAGGGGTGTCTCTTGGCTAGTGAGCAGGTCTTTGAAGGCTGCTTGTACCCTTGTCTTCGCGGATCCGGCGGGCAGACTTTGCGTGCTGGATGTTACCATAAAGGATAAGGTTCTACGTCTCATTGGGGTTTATGCGCCCAATACCCATTCCGAGCGGCCTGCTTTGTTTCGGCAGATCGCGCCGTTCTTGACGACGTCTCGTCGGGTAGTTTTAGCGGGGGATTGGAATGCCGTCCTTGACCCCGATATAGATCGTATAGGGCAAAAACAAGGTACTAACAACCCGGATGTGAAACCGTTTCGGGACTTTATCGATGAGTTTGATCTTGTCGATAAGTTCCGGAATGAACACCCTCGGGAGGTAGCATGGACTTGGACAACTAGTGGCAACTCGGCTCCCGGGACGCTTGCGAGCTACCTGGACCGGGTCTTAGTTAGGAGAGTCGACGTAGGGCTCTTAGGGTGTCCAAGTTTCCATTATATAGTTTATACGGATCATAGGCTTGTCCGGGTCCGTGTAAACTTAGATAAGCCTAAGGTTAGATTGGCTGGTTACTGGAAATTGAACTGTTCCCTTTTTGGTGATCAGGGTTTCCGGGACCAGCTTTTACTAATGATACAAAGGGAACTGACGGGTGCGGTTTTGGGAAATGCCTGGTGGGGCAAATTAAAATCTCAAATTCGAACGTTTGCTGCCGATTTTAGTCGTCGACTCAATCTAGATAGATTAGCGGCGCAAACTGCTTTAGAAGATAAAGTCGATCGGGCAGTGAAATCCCGTGTTAGTGGGGACATAGCTTTAGCTAAGGCAGAGTTGTCCTCTTTGCTTATCAAGAAGGATCAAGCTCTGGTAGTTAGGGCTAGGTTAAAAAGAATGTCTTCTGAGGCAACGAATATGGCCGCTGAACTGCGTGCAGAGGAAAATCGAAGCGCGTCTAAGCGACATATTGCATGCGTCACGTTGCCGGATAAGCGGACCGTGACTACAAACGCGGGCATATGTGAGGTGTTTCGGGACTACTTTCAGGATCTTTTCACCAGGGAGCCCGGTCTGAGCTCTGCTCAGTTCGACGCCTATTTAGCTGACTTTCCCTGCCTTTCGGCAGCTGAAGCGGCTAGGTGCGAGGGTCCCATTACAGAGTCGGAGATCTGGGAAGCGCTGAAGCAGGTTGGCCTGGATAAGTCTCCGGGATTAGATGGTCTTCCCTACGAAGTGTACTTGAGGTTGTCGCACGTTTTTGTTCCTTTGCTGGAACTGATTTACAACCACTGGATGAAGCAGGGGTCTTTACCCCAACGCTTCACCAGGGGTGTGATCAAGTTGCTGCGTAAGGACAAGGACGGTGGGGATGGGTTAGGGAACTTTCGCCCTTTAACGATGTTAAACACTGACTTAAAGATTTTGGCGAAGATCTTAGCCAACCGTTTGCAGCTTGTCCTGTCTAGTCTGATTGGCCCTGAACAGACTTGTGCTGTGAAGGGGAGGACTATTCAGGATAACCTTCATATGGTACGCTTGATCTTAGAACAAGTCGACAGTGAAGCCGCGCTGATCAATTTAGATCAGTCCAAGGCCTTCGATAGGGTTGACCATCGATTTCTGGAAGCTGTCCTTTCGGCGGCCGGTTTCAGAGCCGACTTTCGCTCCTGGATCCGACTTTTGTATGCGACCCCCGGTGCGCTGGTGGAAGTGAATGGGGTAAGATCGAAGCCTTTCGTATTGTCTCGCTCCATTCGTCAAGGTTGTCCGCTCTCGCCTCTGCTTTACGTTCTTGCGTTGGAACCATTCCTTCGCAAGTTGAAGGCGAATCCGGTCCTGCGCGGAATTTCCCTGCCTGGGGCTTCCACCTCAGCCAGGTATTCTGCCTATGCTGACGACGTTTCGGTTCTTGTGTCGAGCAGAGCCGAGATTGACGTCGTCAGCAAAGAGATCAGTGGGTATGAGATGGTGACAGGGGCCAAGATCAACCGCGATAAGTCTTTGGGCTTGCGGTTGGGTGCGTGGAAGGGAGTTTCTCTTCCCGGACCTTTCCTCTGGACGGATGGGCCGATCAAGATACTCGGCGTCTGGTTCGGTCCTGATCTCCAGTTGGAAATGAATTGGTCGGAGGTGCAAGGGAAGGCCGAGATCGCGGGTAAACTGTGGTCTCGGAGGAGACTTTCCCTGAAGGGAAGGGCGGAGGTATGTGTTTCACACATATATCCGATCCTCCTTTACCGACTTTCTGTGCTTCCGCTCCCGTATGCCAGACTAATGTCATTAGTCCGGACCTTGTTCTCTTTCTTGTGGAGAGACAAGGCCCCTATGGTGTGTCGCGAGATCTGTTGCCTTCATCCCTCTGAGGGCGGTCTGGGTATGCCTAGCATTGAGATTCGTCAATATATGCTTCGCATTACCTTTCTAGACCGAATGTGTCGCGGATTGGATGAGGTGGGCACCTTTTGGAAAGAAGATGTCCGAAAACATTTCCCATCCCTGAGAAGTGTGCACTCGTGCGAGGTGGAGGCTGGCCGTACACCTCGTGCCGAGTGCTCCTTCTACCGCGAATGTCGTAGTGCTTTGAAGCTCCTCTTGCGGACGACGGATGGCCTCTCCGACGCCCAGGCGTTGTCTCGTAAGGCATTGTATCAGTTGTTAGTTAGGGGGTCCGTTCAAGATGGTCTGATCGACGAGCTCGGTCTTACGAAGCAGGAGGCTCGCTCGATATGGCCTTGGGCGCCTGGGTTGAAATGTCTCAATAACGATGAGGCATCACTCACCTGGCTGATGATTCGTGGGGCCCTCTGGGTCGGCAAGAGACTTTGTTCAGCAGGTTTGGAGAAATATCCAAACTGTCGTCGCTGTACTGGCGAAGTCGAGACCATTGGTCACGCCTTTTTTCAGTGCAAGACGGTAGTGCCGTTGTGCAAGTTTGTTGAAGGCCTCATGGTTCGCATGCTGCAGGGAAAGTTCTTTGTCCTGGAAGCCAGTTCTGTTTGTAGCAATGTGGTGCCGCAATTGACGAAGGCTGAACACTATGTGTTCTGTTGCTTACTAGGGATTATGAGAGTCGTGATTTGGACGACGCGTCAGAAGGGATTCCATGAGGGCGAGAAGTTCACCTCTTCCCAACTGATCTTGTTCTTTGAGCATCAGCTTAAAGTCAAGATTAGGACGGAAAGGCGGCGGCTCCCTTCATCGGAATTCGGCAAAAGGTGGGTGAATCTTGCGCGAATGTGTAGAGTGAAAGGGGCTGACCTAGAGTGGCACTTGGATGTCGGTTAGGTACAGAATTTTGTCCTAACAGGGTTGAACATAGGCAACCCACCCAGATTTTAGGTTAGACTAGGTTTTCGATTTTTGAATCTTTAGTTTTCCCTTTTTTCTAGTAAACTTAGCTAGGGTATGCATGCGCATTGGTCCCTTTTATTTCTGTCCCTATTTTCCTTTTGTTTTAATTCCCCATCCCCTCCCTCGTTAGGTGGTCAGTGACTTCAGTTCTCTGGTGGATGCGGGGCGCCTTTCGTTTCGTGTGTGTGCTTTTTCGTATTTGTTGTTGTGTATGAATGTGTGTGTGTCTGTGTGAATGCTTGGAGGAATGAATGGTTTTTTTTTTTCTTATTTTTCTTAGCCCCGCATTGATTTCGTCTAGTTAACTGATTTTGCTGCCACATTTATGGTTTGTGGGGGGTTTTATTACTAACACAGTTTTGTTTAGTTCTTATTGTAAATACTTAAGTCATATTGTATATACTCATTTGGGGATCTTTTAAAAGTTGTTGTTTTATTGACCCTCCCCCCACAGACAATTTTTGTACATAAGGGGACTAGTTAGGACTTCATAGAGAATTTGAGGCATTATGGTGGACGTAGTAAGAAAGGTAGGAGTGAATGTGTTGTTTTGGTGATTGGAATATTGTTAGTTTGTTTGGGTCCGTGTCTGGGACTAGCTAAGTTTAGATTTAAGACAGAAGAAGACCGTCATTCCCCATCCCCCTTTTAGGCCTTGTGCCACATTTTATACATTTTTGTATAAATAAATATTGTGAGCTTCGTGATGGTTTTTGACCTTTTGTTTGATATTTTTGACTTGGGACGAACCTTTTTTTTGCTGCTAACGATTTTCCTTTCAGTGCTTCAAGAACTTTTTGGACGAACTTCTGAGGATTTTTTCTGATAAGTTATTCTTTAAGTTTTATTTATTTTGATTTTATTCTTCTATTTCTTTTTGTTTGTTTTATTTTTGGGGCTTCGGCCCTCATAATTTTTTTATTTTAGTCCGGTTTGACAAAGTCTTACCGGACGATTTCTTTTTTATTGTTTATTTATTTCTAGTTGTTTTAGAGAAAAAAAAAAGTCAGCACAGTATTTGAAAAAAAGAAAAAGAAAACTTTATTTTTTTTCCTTTTTATTAGCGACTTCGGTCGCATTCTCTCGTCTCGTTTTTGATTTAACTAGTTTGTTTTTTCTTTTGCATTTTTATTTTCTTTAGCGGCTTTGGCCGCAAACCTTTATTTTTTTTTTCTGGTTGTAAACCAGACTTTTTCTTTTCCTTTCTTTTTCTTTTTGTACATTTTCGTGAATTTTTAAAAAAAGAGAGAGGAGTTTCTGTTTTTGTTTTTTGCTTTCGGCTGCCTTTGGGCGCCATTTAGATTTTTTTTTCCTGTTTAATTTTTTTTTGTCTTTTAATTTTCCCAGTTTATTTATTTTTTTTTAAAAAAAAAAGTTTATTGTCTTTGTTTCTCTTCTTTTAATTTACTGGTACATCCAGGCTTATTTGTTTAATTTTTTTTTTTTTTTTTTTTTTTTTTTCCCTCCCAAAACTCCTTTCCCCAAATTTGGTGATTACATTTAAAAAGACCCGCAGGTGGTAGTCTCCACGTTTTTCAATATGGCCGACGGTGCCAGTCGGGCCAATATAAAAAAGGACCTTTTTGGGACGGCTGCTAAAGCCAACCCCCCTGATAATGCTGCCAAGAAGCGGGCTGATGGTAGCCCCAAAGCTGACCGTACTAGTAGCTCCAAGAAGGGAGAAGCTAGTAATAAGAATATTGAGGTGCCAAAGGAGGCACAAAAGACAGCCGAGGAATTGCCCTCATGCTGGAAGTCCCCACCAAGTTGTATTCTGAACATGGCGGATTTCCTGGATAAGGCGAAAAGTTACGCCCATCTTGTAAATAAAGATGGGTTCGTCGATGTTGTCCAGGAGCTCGATGTGTTCACAAAAAGAATGGTGACCGTTTTTGTGGTGGACAAAAAAACCAAAAAGATTTGTCGCTCCACTAAAGACACAGTGATTAAATCACTTTTGTCCCTGGGGATAAAACCCCAAAGAGTAATTAAGGGTAGAGGGTTCTTCATGTGGGACATTCTGCTGCCCACACCAGAAGATTGCCTAGACATGGCAAAAAAAGAATTGATCACAAAAGATCTAATACTAAGAACGGAATATGAAGGCCGAAGACGGACCAGGGTGGCCGTGTTCGAGGTTCCTCCTCAAATTTCGGGAGAGCTTCTGGCTGCATTTTTTATGCAGTACGGCCAAATTTTAGGGGCTCTCTCCGACAATTTGAACGGGGGATGGACTTTTGATATCATGCTTGATCAAGAGGCCTTCAAGTCTGTCCCCAACTGTTTGGTGTTTGGTGACCGGAAAATGCCGGTCATAGTGACCGGTAGGAGACCAACTTGCTGGAGGTGTGGAGAGACTGGTCACCTTTCCTCCTCCTGCCCAGGGAAGAAGGCCCCTGGAGTTCCGGTCACAGGCGACCAAAATACCCCCTTGGCCGAGAAAGTAAAATCCGCGGCGCCTGTAGTGGGCCTAGCTGCGGGGCGTACTGTTGGGGAAAATCCCTCGGTTGGGTCCAGACCCACATTACCCTCAAATCCGACGCCTGCCACAAGTGTGGTTAAGGAGAAGGATGAGGGGGAATGGCGCCTCGTGGTTAGGGGCAAGGGGAAGACCCAAACAGCGGTTCCTCAGTCCCAGCATGACCCCGGGGACATTGTCACCTACAGCCCCATTCCCTCTACCAGCTCTGAGGGCGACGCCTCGGCGTCTTATGCTGAAACTGCTACTGCAGCCCAAAAATTGAACGAACCAAGTTGGCAGAAAATTTTGGACCTAAAAAAGTTGAAAGAAAAAGTGGAGGCCAAGCGGGCTAAAAATAAAAAATCGCTGGGGGTACCGGGCCCCCTATCCTCTGCCCCGTCTTCCCCCCCATCACTTAAATACAAATTCACAAAACCACCTCCGCCTAAATCTTTGACAAACTCTCCAGTGAAATCTCTTCGTTCCTCCAAACCTTCACCCGTAAAGACACCTTCCGGCATGACTCCATCAACTACACCGAGAGACACTCCTATGCATACACCCACTCACTCTCCTCAGAAAAAAAGAAACAGAAGTCCGGATACTCAATCAACTACGGACAAGAAAAAAAAGAAAATAAAACCACCATATCTCCCGGGGGAAGACGTCTGCCGCGTATCCCGGGATCAGGCTGACAGGGTCTTCGGGCAAACTAAGAACCCGATGCCCTTAAAAGTTCTCTGGAACTTCCGGCACATCAAGGGTGTAGATGTGGAGGTGCCGGAAAATTTTGAGGCCCAAAATCAACTAACCGTGGTGAGAACTGGCCCGGGTACGCGGGAGATATGGGGCATGATAGAGGAGGCTAAGGCCTCCTTGAAAGTGGTGCCCCCAGCAGTAGTTCTCCTTGAGGAAAACTTAGACGAAACTAAAAAGTGTAAAGGGAGGGTCCCTCTTTATGTTCACCCATCCCTTTATAGGGCTCTTAAGTTAACTTATCCCGCGGACATCGGTAGCTTGTCTCACAGTGATACTCTCGATACTGAGATGATGTCAGGTTCGATGGGACAAGCTGTCGGTGTCCTCACCCCAGCCATGTTCTATCCTGAAGGACAACCCTAATTCGATTGACAATGTCTCTCTGGTTAGCTACGTTGAATGTCCGGGGCCTGAGGTCCGAGTCTCGCAGGGCGAGGCTCACTCGTGACCTTCAGCGCCTCGGGGTGAATGTATGTTGTATACAAGAGACCCGGTTTTCTTCTCATGATCGTGAGGACATACTGTCTAAGGGGTTTGCCCTTTATTCAGCCTGTTTTGATGGTCGTTCGAGGGGTGTCTCTTGGCTAGTGAGCAGGTCTTTGAAGGCTGCTTGTACCCTTGTCTTCGCGGATCCGGCGGGCAGACTTTGCGTGCTGGATGTTACCATAAAGGATAAGGTTCTACGTCTCATTGGGGTTTATGCGCCCAATACCCATTCCGAGCGGCCTGCTTTGTTTCGGCAGATCGCGCCGTTCTTGACGACGTCTCGTCGGGTAGTTTTAGCGGGGGATTGGAATGCCGTCCTTGACCCCGATATAGATCGTATAGGGCAAAAACAAGGTACTAACAACCCGGATGTGAAACCGTTTCGGGACTTTATCGATGAGTTTGATCTTGTCGATAAGTTCCGGAATGAACACCCTCGGGAGGTAGCATGGACTTGGACAACTAGTGGCAACTCGGCTCCCGGGACGCTTGCGAGCTACCTGGACCGGGTCTTAGTTAGGAGAGTCGACGTAGGGCTCTTAGGGTGTCCAAGTTTCCATTATATAGTTTATACGGATCATAGGCTTGTCCGGGTCCGTGTAAACTTAGATAAGCCTAAGGTTAGATTGGCTGGTTACTGGAAATTGAACTGTTCCCTTTTTGGTGATCAGGGTTTCCGGGACCAGCTTTTACTAATGATACAAAGGGAACTGACGGGTGCGGTTTTGGGAAATGCCTGGTGGGGCAAATTAAAATCTCAAATTCGAACGTTTGCTGCCGATTTTAGTCGTCGACTCAATCTAGATAGATTAGCGGCGCAAACTGCTTTAGAAGATAAAGTCGATCGGGCAGTGAAATCCCGTGTTAGTGGGGACATAGCTTTAGCTAAGGCAGAGTTGTCCTCTTTGCTTATCAAGAAGGATCAAGCTCTGGTAGTTAGGGCTAGGTTAAAAAGAATGTCTTCTGAGGCAACGAATATGGCCGCTGAACTGCGTGCAGAGGAAAATCGAAGCGCGTCTAAGCGACATATTGCATGCGTCACGTTGCCGGATAAGCGGACCGTGACTACAAACGCGGGCATATGTGAGGTGTTTCGGGACTACTTTCAGGATCTTTTCACCAGGGAGCCCGGTCTGAGCTCTGCTCAGTTCGACGCCTATTTAGCTGACTTTCCCTGCCTTTCGGCAGCTGAAGCGGCTAGGTGCGAGGGTCCCATTACAGAGTCGGAGATCTGGGAAGCGCTGAAGCAGGTTGGCCTGGATAAGTCTCCGGGATTAGATGGTCTTCCCTACGAAGTGTACTTGAGGTTGTCGCACGTTTTTGTTCCTTTGCTGGAACTGATTTACAACCACTGGATGAAGCAGGGGTCTTTACCCCAACGCTTCACCAGGGGTGTGATCAAGTTGCTGCGTAAGGACAAGGACGGTGGGGATGGGTTAGGGAACTTTCGCCCTTTAACGATGTTAAACACTGACTTAAAGATTTTGGCGAAGATCTTAGCCAACCGTTTGCAGCTTGTCCTGTCTAGTCTGATTGGCCCTGAACAGACTTGTGCTGTGAAGGGGAGGACTATTCAGGATAACCTTCATATGGTACGCTTGATCTTAGAACAAGTCGACAGTGAAGCCGCGCTGATCAATTTAGATCAGTCCAAGGCCTTCGATAGGGTTGACCATCGATTTCTGGAAGCTGTCCTTTCGGCGGCCGGTTTCAGAGCCGACTTTCGCTCCTGGATCCGACTTTTGTATGCGACCCCCGGTGCGCTGGTGGAAGTGAATGGGGTAAGATCGAAGCCTTTCGTATTGTCTCGCTCCATTCGTCAAGGTTGTCCGCTCTCGCCTCTGCTTTACGTTCTTGCGTTGGAACCATTCCTTCGCAAGTTGAAGGCGAATCCGGTCCTGCGCGGAATTTCCCTGCCTGGGGCTTCCACCTCAGCCAGGTATTCTGCCTATGCTGACGACGTTTCGGTTCTTGTGTCGAGCAGAGCCGAGATTGACGTCGTCAGCAAAGAGATCAGTGGGTATGAGATGGTGACAGGGGCCAAGATCAACCGCGATAAGTCTTTGGGCTTGCGGTTGGGTGCGTGGAAGGGAGTTTCTCTTCCCGGACCTTTCCTCTGGACGGATGGGCCGATCAAGATACTCGGCGTCTGGTTCGGTCCTGATCTCCAGTTGGAAATGAATTGGTCGGAGGTGCAAGGGAAGGCCGAGATCGCGGGTAAACTGTGGTCTCGGAGGAGACTTTCCCTGAAGGGAAGGGCGGAGGTATGTGTTTCACACATATATCCGATCCTCCTTTACCGACTTTCTGTGCTTCCGCTCCCGTATGCCAGACTAATGTCATTAGTCCGGACCTTGTTCTCTTTCTTGTGGAGAGACAAGGCCCCTATGGTGTGTCGCGAGATCTGTTGCCTTCATCCCTCTGAGGGCGGTCTGGGTATGCCTAGCATTGAGATTCGTCAATATATGCTTCGCATTACCTTTCTAGACCGAATGTGTCGCGGATTGGATGAGGTGGGCACCTTTTGGAAAGAAGATGTCCGAAAACATTTCCCATCCCTGAGAAGTGTGCACTCGTGCGAGGTGGAGGCTGGCCGTACACCTCGTGCCGAGTGCTCCTTCTACCGCGAATGTCGTAGTGCTTTGAAGCTCCTCTTGCGGACGACGGATGGCCTCTCCGACGCCCAGGCGTTGTCTCGTAAGGCATTGTATCAGTTGTTAGTTAGGGGGTCCGTTCAAGATGGTCTGATCGACGAGCTCGGTCTTACGAAGCAGGAGGTTCGCTCGATATGGCCTTGGGCGCCTGGGTTGAAATGTCTCAATAACGATGAGGCATCACTCACCTGGCTGATGATTCGTGGGGCCCTCTGGGTCGGCAAGAGACTTTGTTCAGCAGGTTTGGAGAAATATCCAAACTGTCGTCGCTGTACTGGCGAAGTCGAGACCATTGGTCACGCCTTTTTTCAGTGCAAGACGGTAGTGCCGTTGTGCAAGTTTGTTGAAGGCCTCATGGTTCGCATGCTGCAGGGAAAGTTCTTTGTCCTGGAAGCCAGTTCTGTTTGTAGCAATGTGGTGCCGCAATTGACGAAGGCTGAACACTATGTGTTCTGTTGCTTACTAGGGATTATGAGAGTCGTGATTTGGACGACGCGTCAGAAGGGATTCCATGAGGGCGAGAAGTTCACCTCTTCCCAACTGATCTTGTTCTTTGAGCATCAGCTTAAAGTCAAGATTAGGACGGAAAGGCGGCGGCTCCCTTCATCGGAATTCGGCAAAAGGTGGGTGAATCTTGCGCGAATGTGTAGAGTGAAAGGGGCTGACCTAGAGTGGCACTTGGATGTCGGTTAGGTACAGAATTTTGTCCTAACAGGGTTGAACATAGGCAACCCACCCAGATTTTAGGTTAGACTAGGTTTTCGATTTTTGAATCTTTAGTTTTCCCTTTTTTCTAGTAAACTTAGCTAGGGTATGCATGCGCATTGGTCCCTTTTATTTCTGTCCCTATTTTCCTTTTGTTTTAATTCCCCATCCCCTCCCTCGTTAGGTGGTCAGTGACTTCAGTTCTCTGGTGGATGCGGGGCGCCTTTCGTTTCGTGTGTGTGCTTTTTCGTATTTGTTGTTGTGTATGAATGTGTGTGTGTCTGTGTGAATGCTTGGAGGAATGAATGTTTTTTTTTCTTATTTTTCTTAGCCCCGCATTGATTTCGTCTAGTTAACTGATTTTGCTGCCACATTTATGGTTTGTGGGGGGTTTTACTACTAACACAGTTTTGTTTAGTTCTTATTGTAAATACTTAAGTCATATTGTATATACTCATTTGGGGATCTTTTAAAAGTTGTTGTTTTATTGACCCTCCCCCCACAGACAATTTTTGTACATAAGGGGACTAGTTAGGACTTCATAGAGAATTTGAGGCTTTATGGTGAACGTAGTAAGAAAGGTAGGAGTGAATGTGTTGTTTTGGTGATTGGAATATTGTTAGTTTGTTTGGGTCCGTGTCTGGGACTAGCTAAGTTTAGATTTAAGACAGTAGAAGACCGTCATTCCCCATCCCCCTTTTAGGCCTTGTGCCACATTTTATACATTTTTGTATAAATAAATATTGTGAGCTTCGTGATGGTTTTTGACCTTTTGTTTGATATTTTTGACTTGGGACGAACCTTTTTTTTGCTGCTAACGATTTTCCTTTCAGTGCTTCAAGAACTTTTTGGACGAACTTCTGAGGATTTTTTCTGATAAGTTATTCTTTAAGTTTTATTTATTTTGATTTTATTCTTCTATTTCTTTTTGTTTGTTTTATTTTTGGGGCTTCGGCCCTCATAATTTTTTTATTTTAGTCCGGTTTGACAAAGTCTTACCGGACGATTTCTTTTTTATTGTTTATTTATTTCTAGTTGTTTTAGAGAAAAAAAAAAGTCAGCACAGTATTTGAAAAAAAGAAAAAGAAAACTTTATTTTTTTTCCTTTTTATTAGCGACTTCGGTCGCATTCTCTCGTCTCGTTTTTGATTTAACTAGTTTGTTTTTTCTTTTGCATTTTTATTTTCTTTAGCGGCTTTGGCCGCAAACCTTTATTTTTTTTTTCTGGTTGTAAACCAGACTTTTTCTTTTCCTTTCTTTTTCTTTTTGTACATTTTCGTGAATTTTTAAAAAAAGAGAGAGGAGTTTCTGTTTTTGTTTTTTGCTTTCGGCTGCCTTTGGGCGCCATTTAGATTTTTTTTTCCTGTTTAATTTTTTTTTGTCTTTTAATTTTCCCAGTTTATTTATTTTTTTTTAAAAAAAAAAGTTTATTGTCTTTGTTTCTCTTCTTTTAATTTACTGGTACATCCAGGCTTATTTGTTTAATTTTTTTTTTTTTTTTTTTTTTTTTTTCCCTCCCAAAACTCCTTTCCCCAAATTTGGTGATTACATTTAAAAAGACCCGCAGGTGGTAGTCTCCACGTTTTTCAATATGGCCGACGGTGCCAGTCGGGCCAATATAAAAAAGGACCTTTTTGGGACGGCTGCTAAAGCCAACCCCCCTGATAATGCTGCCAAGAAGCGGGCTGATGGTAGCCCCAAAGCTGACCGTACTAGTAGCTCCAAGAAGGGAGAAGCTAGTAATAAGAATATTGAGGTGCCAAAGGAGGCACAAAAGACAGCCGAGGAATTGCCCTCATGCTGGAAGTCCCCACCAAGTTGTATTCTGAACATGGCGGATTTCCTGGATAAGGCGAAAAGTTACGCCCATCTTGTAAATAAAGATGGGTTCGTCGATGTTGTCCAGGAGCTCGATGTGTTCACAAAAAGAATGGTGACCGTTTTTGTGGTGGACAAAAAAACCAAAAAGATTTGTCGCTCCACTAAAGACACAGTGATTAAATCACTTTTGTCCCTGGGGATAAAACCCCAAAGAGTAATTAAGGGTAGAGGGTTCTTCATGTGGGACATTCTGCTGCCCACACCAGAAGATTGCCTAGACATGGCAAAAAAAGAATTGATCACAAAAGATCTAATACTAAGAACGGAATATGAAGGCCGAAGACGGACCAGGGTGGCCGTGTTCGAGGTTCCTCCTCAAATTTCGGGAGAGCTTCTGGCTGCATTTTTTATGCAGTACGGCCAAATTTTAGGGGCTCTCTCCGACAATTTGAACGGGGGATGGACTTTTGATATTATGCTTGATCAAGAGGCCTTCAAGTCTGTCCCCAACTGTTTGGTGTTTGGTGACCGGAAAATGCCGGTCATAGTGACCGGTAGGAGACCAACTTGCTGGAGGTGTGGAGAGACTGGTCACCTTTCCTCCTCCTGCCCAGGGAAGAAGGCCCCTGGAGTTCCGGTCACAGGCGACCAAAATACCCCCTTGGCCGAGAAAGTAAAATCCGCGGCGCCTGTAGTGGGCCTAGCTGCGGGGCGTACTGTTGGGGAAAATCCCTCGGTTGGGTCCAGACCCACATTACCCTCAAATCCGACGCCTGCCACAAGTGTGGTTAAGGAGAAGGATGAGGGGGAATGGCGCCTCGTGGTTAGGGGCAAGGGGAAGACCCAAACAGCGGTTCCTCAGTCCCAGCATGACCCCGGGGACATTGTCACCTACAGCCCCATTCCCTCTACCAGCTCTGAGGGCGACGCCTCGGCGTCTTATGCTGAAACTGCTACTGCAGCCCAAAAATTGAATGAACCAAGCTGGCAGAAAATTTTGGACATAAAAAAATTGAAAGAAAAAGTGGAGGCCAAGCGGGCTAAAAATAAAAAATCGCTGGGGGTACCGGGCCCCCTATCCTCTGCCCCGTCTTCCCCTCCATCACTTAAATATAAATTCACAAAACCACCTCCGCCTAAATCTTTGACAAACTCTCCAGTGAAATCTCTTCGTTCCTCCAAACCTTCACCCGTAAAGACACCTTCCGGCATGACTCCATCAACTACACCGAGAGACACTCCTATGCATACACCCACTCACTCTCCTCAGAAAAAAAGAAACAGAAGTCCGGATACTCAATCAACTACGGACAAGAAAAAAAAGAAAATAAAACCACCATATCTCCCGGGGGAAGACGTCTGCCGCGTATCCCGGGATCAGGCTGACAGGGTCTTCGGGCAAACTAAGAACCCGATGCCCTTAAAAGTTCTCTGGAACTTCCGGCACATCAAGGGTGTAGATGTGGAGGTGCCGGAAAATTTTGAGGCCCGAAATCAACTAACCGTGGTGAGAACTGGCCCGGGTACGCGGGAGATATGGGGCATGATAGAGGAGGCTAAGGCCTCCTTGAAAGTGGTGCCCCCAGCAGTAGTTCTCCTTGAGGAAAACTTAGACGAAACTAAAAAGTGTAAAGGGAGGGTCCCTCTTTATGTTCACCCATCCCTTTATAGGGCTCTTAAGTTAACTTATCCCGCGGACATCGGTAGCTTGTCTCACAGTGATACTCTCGATACTGAGATGATGTCAGGTTCGATGGGACAAGCTGTCGGTGTCCTCACCCCAGCCATGTTCTATCCTGAAGGACAACCCTAATTCGATTGACAATGTCTCTCTGGTTAGCTACGTTGAATGTCCGGGGCCTGAGGTCCGAGTCTCGCAGGGCGAGGCTCACTCGTGACCTTCAGCGCCTCGGGGTGAATGTATGTTGTATACAAGAGACCCGGTTTTCTTCTCATGATCGTGAGGACATACTGTCTAAGGGGTTTGCCCTTTATTCAGCCTGTTTTGATGGTCGTTCGAGGGGTGTCTCTTGGCTAGTGAGCAGGTCTTTGAAGGCTGCTTGTACCCTTGTCTTCGCGGATCCGGCGGGCAGACTTTGCGTGCTGGATGTTACCATAAAGGATAAGGTTCTACGTCTCATTGGGGTTTATGCGCCCAATACCCATTCCGAGCGGCCTGCTTTGTTTCGGCAGATCGCGCCGTTCTTGACGACGTCTCGTCGGGTAGTTTTAGCGGGGGATTGGAATGCCGTCCTTGACCCCGATATAGATCGTATAGGGCAAAAACAAGGTACTAACAACCCGGATGTGAAACCGTTTCGGGACTTTATCGATGAGTTTGATCTTGTCGATAGGTTCCGGAATGAACACCCTCGGGAGGTAGCATGGACTTGGACAACTAGTGGCAACTCGGCTCCCGGGACGCTTGCGAGCTACCTGGACCGGGTCTTAGTTAGGAGAGTCGACGTAGGGCTCTTAGGGTGTCCAAGTTTCCATTATATAGTTTATACGGATCATAGGCTTGTCCGGGTCCGTGTAAACTTAGATAAGCCTAAGGTTAGATTGGCTGGTTACTGGAAATTGAACTGTTCCCTTTTTGGTGATCAGGGTTTCCGGGACCAGCTTTTACTAATGATACAAAGGGAACTGACGGGTGCGGTTGTGGGAAATGCCTGGTGGGGCAAATTAAAATCTCAAATTCGAACGTTTGCTGCCGATTTTAGTCGTCGACTCAATCTAGATAGATTAGCGGCGCAAACTGCTTTAGAAGATAAAGTCGATCGGGCAGTGAAATCCCGTGTTAGTGGGGACATAGCTTTAGCTAAGGCAGAGTTGTCCTCCTTGCTTATCAAGAAGGATCAAGCTCTGGTAGTTAGGGCTAGGTTAAAAAGAATGTCTTCTGAGGCAACGAATATGGCCGCTGAACTGCGTGCAGAGGAAAATCGAAGCGCGTCTAAGCGACATATCGCATGCGTCACGTTGCCGGATAAGCGGACCGTGACTACAAACGCGGGCATATGTGAGGTGTTTCGGGACTACTTTCAGGATCTTTTCACCAGGGAGCCCGGTCTGAGCTCTGCTCAGTTCGACGCCTATTTAGCTGACTTTCCCTGCCTTTCGGCAGCTGAAGCGGCTAGGTGCGAGGGTCCCATAACAGAGTCGGAGATCTGGGAAGCGCTGAAGCAGGTTGGCCTGGATAAGTCTCCGGGACTAGATGGTCTTCCCTACGAAGTTTACTTGAGGTTGTCGCACGTTTTTGTGCCTTTGCTGGAGCTGATTTACAACCACTGGATGAAGCAGGGGTCTTTACCCCAACGCTTCACCAGGGGTGTGATCAAGCTGCTGCGTAAGGACAAGAACGGTGGGGATGGGTTAGGGAACTTTCGCCCTTTAACGATGTTAAACACTGACTTAAAGATTTTGGCGAAGATCTTAGCCAACCGTTTGCAGCTTGTCCTGTCTAGTCTGATTGGCCCTGAACAGACTTGTGCTGTGAAGGGGAGGACTATTCAGGATAACCTTCATATGGTACGCTTGATCTTAGAACAAGTCGACAGTGAAGCCGCGCTGATCAATTTAGATCAGTCCAAGGCCTTCGATAGGGTTGACCATCGATTTCTGGAGGCTGTCCTTTCGGCGGCCGGTTTCAGAGCCGACTTTCGCTCCTGGATCCGACTTTTGTATGCGACTCCCGGTGCGCTGGTGGAAGTGAATGGGGTAAGATCGAAGCCTTTCGTATTGTCTCGCTCCATTCGTCAAGGTTGTCCGCTCTCGCCTCTGCTTTACGTTCTTGCGTTGGAACCTTTCCTTCGCAAGTTAAAGGCGAATCCGGTCCTGCGCGGAATTTCCCTGCCTGGGGCTTCCACCTCAGCCAGGTATTCTGCCTATGCTGACGACGTTTCGGTTCTTGTGTCGAGCAGAGCCGAGATTGACGTCGTCAGCAAAGAGATCAGTGGGTATGAGATGGTGACAGGGGCCAAGATCAACCGCGATAAGTCTTTGGGCTTGCGGTTGGGTGCGTGGAAGGGAGTTTCTCTTCCCGGACCTTTCCTCTGGACGGATGGGCCGATCAAGATACTCGGCGTCTGGTTCGGTCCTGATCTCCAGTTGGAAATGAATTGGTCGGAGGTGCAAGGGAAGGCCGAGATCGCGGGTAAACTGTGGTCTCGGAGGAGACTTTCCCTGAAGGGAAGGGCGGAGGTATGTGTTTCACACATATATCCGATCCTCCTTTACCGACTTTCTGTGCTTCCGCTCCCGTATGCCAGACTAATGTCATTAGTCCGGACCTTGTTCTCTTTCTTGTGGAGAGACAAGGCCCCTATGGTGTGTCGCGAGATCTGTTGCCTGCATCCCTCTGAGGGCGGTCTGGGTATGCCTAGCATTGAGATTCGTCAATATATGCTTCGCATTACCTTTCTAGACCGAATGTGTCGCGGATTGGATGAGGTGGGCACCTTTTGGAAAGAAGATGTCCGAAAACATTTCCCATCCCTGAGAAGTGTGCACTCGTGCGAGGTGGAGGCTGGCCGTACACCTCGTGCCGAGTGCTCCTTCTACCGCGAATGTCGTAGTGCTTTGAAGCTCCTCTTGCGGACGACGGATGGCCTCTCCGACGCCCAGGCGTTGTCTCGTAAGGCATTATATCAGTTGTTAGTTAGGGGGTCCGTTCAAGATGGTCTGATCGACGAGCTCGGTCTTACGAAGCAGGAGGCTCGCTCGATATGGCCTTGGGCGCCTGGGTTGAAATGTCTCAATAACGATGAGGCATCACTCACCTGGCTGATGATTCGTGGGGCCCTCTGGGTCGGCAAGAGACTTTGTTCAGCAGGTTTGGAGAAATATCCAAACTGTCGTCGCTGTACTGGCGAAGTCGAGACCATTGGTCACGCCTTTTTTCAGTGCAAGACGGTAGTGCCGTTGTGCAAGTTTGTTGAAGGCCTCATGGTTCGCATGCTGCAGGGAAAGTTCTTTGTCCTGGAAGCCAGTTCTGTTTGTAGCAATGTGGTGCCGCAATTGACGAAGGCTGAACACTATGTGTTCTGTTGCTTACTAGGGATTATGAGAGTCGTGATTTGGACGACGCGTCAGAAGGGATTCCATGAGGGCGAGAAGTTCACCTCTTCCCAACTGATCTTGTTCTTTGAGCATCAGCTTAAAGTCAAGATTAGGACGGAAAGGCGGCGGCTCCCTTCATCGGAATTCGGCAAAAGGTGGGTGAATCTTGCGCGAATGTGTAGAGTGAAAGGGGCTGACCTAGAGTGGCACTTGGATGTCGGTTAGGTACAGAATTTTGTCCTAACAGGGTTGAACATAGGCAACCCACCCAGATTTTAGGTTAGACTAGGTTTTCGATTTTTGAATCTTTAGTTTTCCCTTTTTCTAGTAAACTTAGCTAGGGTATGCATGCGCATTGGTCCCTTTTATTTCTGTCCCTATTTTCCTTTTGTTTTAATTCCCCATCCCCTCCCTCGTTAGGTGGTCAGTGACTTCAGTTCTCTGGTGGATGCGGGGCGCCTTTCGTTTCGTGTGTGTGCTTTTTCGTATTTGTTGTTGTGTATGAATGTGTGTGTGTCTGTGTGAATGCTTGGAGGAATGAATGTTTTTTTTTTTTCTTATTTTTCTTAGCCCCGCATTGATTTCGTCTAGTTAACTGATTTTGCTGCCACATTTATGGTTTGTGGGGGGTTTTACTACTAACACAGTTTTGTTTAGTTCTTATTGTAAATACTTAAGTCATATTGTATATACTCATTTGGGGATCTTTTAAAAGTTGTTGTTTTATTGACCCTCCCCCCACAGACAATTTTTGTACATAAGGGGACTAGTTAGGACTTCATAGAGAATTTGAGGCATTATGGTAGACGTAGTAAGAAAGGTAGGTTTGAATGTGTTGTTTTGGTGATTGGAATATTGTTAGTTTGTTTGGGTCCGTGTCTGGGACTAGCTAAGTTTAGATTTAAGACAGAAGAAGACCGTCATTCCCCATCCCCTTTTTAGGCCTTGTGCCACATTTTATACACATTTGTATAAATAAATATTGTGAGCTTCGTGATGGATAACCAACTGCCAAACAACTCCACGTCACTCATACTTTTGAAGTTACAAAGTTAAATTTATTTAACACGAAACAACTCCAATACACTCACTCACCAACCTCTGAAATCACTCCTGAACTTTTATCAACTTTAGAACTCACAATTCCAAACTTTATTCTTCTGAATTACAAGTTCAATATTACAGTAAAAGGTAAATTACTTCTTAAGAATTTTCTGTTTAAAAGACACTTAATTAATAATATTAACAACTTTAATATCAAAATTAACGAACGATTACAAGAAAGACATTCTGAAACCTAAAACATCATACACATTTGCCAACATAACATATACCTAATATTCTGCTTGTATATCGTTTTGAATTGTATATAAATGTTTTATCAGTTTCTAATTCAATATATCTTGTTCGTAATATGAACTCTGGTACAAATATTTCCAAGTTAAAGGGACACAACTCTGTCCTACCTTTTCATTGCATGTTGTACGTCAACCTAAATAAATCTATTTGATACGTTATAAAACAATTCAGTTGAATTTTGTATTTTATTTTGATGTTAGTGAAAATAGTTAATTGACACGCAACCAATTCTCAACAAATATTACCACATACTTAACCCATCCACTACAGGGCTCTGATATTTGGGGGTCCTGGAGTTTCACAGTCAAAGTGTCAGTGAGGCCTGTCTGTAGGAGGACATTTAGGTGGTCAGCGAAAAGAGATCTTGAGATGCGAGAGCAGACAGGGATCTGTTCAGTAATCATCCGCTCCAGGCATGGAACTGGTTATGTGGACATCCTTTTTGTCTCAGGATTGATATGAGGCCATATTCCAAGGTGTGTCAGTGATTAGATCTTGGATGCTATAGAAATTAAATCCTATATATATTTTTCAACCAATAAAATCCCATCAGAAGGTTTGTTTGATAAACTCAAATACTGCCAAAATACTTGGCAGACGTAAGTTGTAGACCTACCATGTGTCATATTTGGACCATTTAGAAAACAGCAATAAATTCCTTTCACCCCACCCCCGTAAATTTTGAGAAAAAGATTTTCAGGGGCCAGGTTGAAATTATAAAGTAATGAAAACCTAGTATTCAAAAAACTTCTATATGAAATTAGATTTTGGATCTCCTTTATAGATATAAAAATAAAAGCATACTACCTCTCGGGGTTCAAATCAATTTCAGCGGCCAGTTTGATCTATACGTAAAGTAAGTCTGTTCACACAACTCACACTGATCTATGTACACTTAATTATTTTATAAAACAAATTTCACTGCAAGAAAAATGTAACATTTTATTGTTATTTTATATTTCTGAAAAGAATAAATTTTATTTCAACTGATGTTTCTGCTTCTTTTCTTTCAGAAAATAACCATTTTCATGGTTCGTGATTTAAAGTTGGACAATTTTTTTTCTAGAGATAAATTGATTTTTGTTTATTTTTTTTACTTGCACCAGTTTTTCATTATTTTATGTTTTTTCTGTATTTTTTAAATGAATGTTGCAAGAATTTCAGAAATTAGGTATGTTAAAACGAAAAGTATTGAAATATGCAAAATAAATCTTTATATAAGACTATATAATAATACAGAAGGATAAGATGAAAAGTTTCAAGTGTAAAAGATCTGTTGCATAAGAGAGACAGAAAAGAAAAAAAGAGTCCTGGTGGAAGTATATATATATATATATATATATATATATATACAGTGTAACCCAGATATAAGAGACCAGGATATAAGAGAAACCCGGATATAAGAGTGATTTTCTCTGGTCCCAAATTAGAGGCTGTGTTAATGTATATAAATTAGACCAAACCCGGATATAAGAGAAACCTGGATATAAGAGACTTCTTCTCCAGTCCCGCCAACTCTCTTATATCCGGGTTACACTGTATATATATATATATATATATATATATATATATATATATATATCCAAATGTAGTAGCTGCTAATTAACATTGTGATGAAGGAAGGTATGTTTGTTTTCAATGTAGCAAGGATGGTTTAGCTGTGTAAAGTCATTAGCTAGTTCTGAACATGTCATATTTCATTTCTGGTTATGTTATGATGACTGCAGCATCAGAAAATGGACAGAATTAATTTATCAACTCTGGTTTTGATTGATTTTTCATCTGTTTATATACACATCAATAGATCTGTTTTGAAAAAGGCACTTGGCTTCTTATTGGCTTATGGCCTATATCCTGGTTGTAGAAGCTTTCTAATTTTTAGAAATGGTGAAATGTTGGTCTCCTTGTTATTATTTGTTTATTTCTTTTCTTACATCTTGGTTGTGAAACCTTTCTGATTGGTTGGTCAAACTATGGCTGTGTTTGCCTGACGATTTTTATTGTCTGTCTATTTTTAGAGATGGTGAAACTTTGGTTTTCTTGTTATTTATTTTTTTTATTTATTTCTATCAACACAGTTTGCAATTGTAACTTGTTAACCACAGCATTACTGCAAGCAGCAGCTTGACATTAAAATAATGTCCAGATTAGAAAAATAAAAACTTTTATTATACACTAAATTTCTCTTCTTTATTGTGATATGCAGTTGGTGTAATGGTCAGAAGAAGACATCAGCAAGCCAAGTTTGAATTCTAGTTAAGTTTGTTACATTCATTTCCACACAAAACTTTTAGGAAAGTTATGAATCCATCTCTTCTCCTCTCAGCTATGGGCTCTCTAGTTATGATTGGCAATCAGTCTAGGAGAAAGACATCTCTGGATTCAAAACAGTATGTAACCTATATATAGATACTACATTTTGATTCCAGCCTTAAGATCAGAGAGTGTGCCTGTGATTTTTTTTAATTTACTTACAGGACAAGGAATCCTCCTATTTTAAGAGGAAGAAAGGACAGATACTATACTTTGATCCCAGCACAAAGCCAAGATATTTACTTGCATCCCCATGGTGATGGGATGTGCCACAAAGTTATTTTAATTCTGGTTGGCCATACATGTACATATGGGCGAAAGTCAAAAATTGTCCAGTTCCCATTAACACTCTCATGCTGGTGTTGATATCCACCAATACTTCCTTTTTAGTGCAGTGAGGGAGGTGTTGCCACAGAATTGGAATCTCCAGGACCAGACATCCTTCAAAGCTTTTCTGAGAACTCTCTAAAGAGAGAAAGATAGCAGAGATGTGGAAAACAGATACTACACTTTCTTCCTGACCTTGGGAGTGCTACCCTATGATCCTAGGGAAAAAATTCTAAGAAATAATAGTTTAATCAAAGGTAATGTGTACAGCTCCTATACTGTCATTCTAAACAGTAGGATGGGGAGTGGCAATTTGACTGTAGACAAAAGGCACTGATAATACACTCAGGTTGGTAAATTGATACCACAATGTATAAGTACACTTCTAAATATCTTGATGACAAGTGTCTGGCAGTTGATCTCTCCTTGGATATCTCTCACACAGCTCAATGGTGAAGAGACTGTCTGGTATCATTCAATACATCCAAAACTAAACTAGTAATATTTCTTCACCACTAAACAGACAGCAAACCTGCACCAATCCTGACGAGTGGTCATACTCTCAAAGATGATCACTGCCTTGATTGCTTACTGGGTCTAAAACTCACACTCAACTTCAAATGAAATGTTTACATTGGTACCATTACAAAAGATACTGGAGTAATAGTCGATTCCTTGTATTACTACAAAGAATACCTAACTCCAACTTGCATGCTCTATTTTTAAAAAGAGTCATATCAGACCAAGAATGGTGTATTGCTGCTATATCTTGTCTGGTGCTGCACAAACCTTGATACAGTTCAAAAGCGCTTATGTGCCCTTGTGGGTGATGAATTATTCTCCACTCTGCAACCCTTATCCCACAGATGAAATGCTGTTAGCCTCTCATTAATCTATAACTATTACTGAGGCAGATGTTTGAACGAGTTGTATTACTTAGTGCTACAAGCTTCGACCTTCGCTATTAGGATCCATCATGATGTGTTCACAGTGACAAATCATCCCCATTCCCTTTATGTTCCTTTGATAAGGAGCAAGTTCCACTCACACAACTTCTGCCCCAGAATTGTTACTTTTTGGAACAGACTCCCATTAGGATACTTCAATGATAATTAAAATCTTTGTCTCAGTCCAGAATTAACTGATATCTCTCCTACATGTCTTCATAATATGCATTTCTTACTTCCTCCTTCCCACTCAGTTACAACAATCTCAATCAGTAACTCTCTACCTTGAGTAGCTCTTGAGCCTTGTATTGGCTGAATAAACAGTAAAAAATACAAAACAAAAAAACAAACAAAAACAACAAACTTTCCATAAAGGTATGATGTGGCACAAGATCAGTTTTTAATGTGGGGTGCTGTACATACAAACCAAGCCCCCAAATTGTCCAGTCTCCATGAACACTATCACACTGGAGTTCAATTTAATGCAATGAGCAAGAGGCTCTCTGATATATACCGTACCTATAAACACTAATGTGTATGTCCCAATCCTCATAAATACGTTGGACATTATTGTAAGTGGGGGTAATATGCCGTCTAAGTAGTCCACCACTAGCAGTGGTTTACCTACTTCATGCTGCTGGCGAGTATTGCATTTTGTTGATGTTATAAAAATTACCATTTCATTTCTAACCTTCATTTTGGTTATTCTTCAACAGGTAAACTTTTCTATGGTTACAACACTGTCTCAGGGTTGGAATCCCTCATAACTTTAAGAGGAAGAGAGAACAGATACTACACTCCAGGTGGAAGGCTGCATAGGGAAAATTTAACCAAAAGCAGTGTGAACAAATATTGCACATATCCTAGAGCCAGCGAGTGATATACAGTTCATAGGCAGAGTGTACAGATACTATGCTTATTCTAGGCAAAGGACAATAGATTAACACTTTGGTACTTGGCAGAGAATACAGATAGTCTGATCCTAAGCAAAAATGCCAGTGCAGCCATAAATAAATGTCACTGATGATGGATGGGTACTATGTTAGTAATATTGTTTATTTTCTTCTCTGTTGGAGAATATTTCTGTGTATAATATAGAATCACCTATATTACACAGGTGATCTAAATGGTATCATTTGTGTGACTCATATGGTTGGAAATGAACCAAGCTGGTCATTATTATTAGTTAGCATCCTTTGCTTTTTACCAGCTATTTCTAGAGAAGAAAAAATCTCTCAAGCAGACTTGGCAAAACAATGTGATGACAACAAAAGCAAGAACAAAAGCAAGAATGTGAACATTTGCTTGAATGGAATCAAAGTAGTTATTGAATTTAGTGGAAGTTGTCAAGACATCTTCAATGCTTGACTGCTGTATCTTGAAAGAAATAAAAGAGGCAGTATTCTGAATAGAAACCTTTCTTCAAACCCTCCATCCTAAGTGCAATAACCCAGCTCTTGGGTCAAGATACCATTTTATCGACTTTCATGGTTCTACATTTTCATTAGTATGAAGAATTTATGTGAGAATCTGGAAAAATTATATGAAATATTTAAGACTAATTTCTACAGCAAGGAAAAACCGACATGAAAAAATGGTAATTGAAATACACTGGCATGCAAAACATTTTGGCCACCTTCTTAAATTAATTAATTTTGTTAATTTTACCCCAAAACTGACAGTGATTAGCAGTGCGATTTTTCTTTGTACATTTTGTGATCTTTGAGTGCCAGAAAACAATTTACCATATTTTTGTTAATATTCTATGGTGGATGATAGAACATCTTAAGCATAGTGATGCTGAAAAAAGGCCATACAGAAATACTTAGGCAACCAGCAAAAATTTCACCTTTCATTTCTTTTCTTAAGTTAAAAAGGAATTTTTTTGCAAAAGGTGTTCTTTATTATTACAGAAATTACAAAACATCTAAATATGGAGTTAATAATCGGTCTTGCCACTTTTGGCTTGAATAATTGCCTCAGTTCAATGTGGCATTGAATGGAATAAAGTTCATATTTTTCACATTCTTCTTGGCAGTAATCCCAAAACTCTTGGAGATTGTGTGGTTTTCACTGGAGTTCTTTATTTCCTACCACACTGGTTCAATAATATTGCAGACAAGACCTTGTGCTGGTCAGCCTGCCAAAAGTTAAACCTCTTCATACACAAGAAACATTTTTGTTTCATGTGATGTATAACAAGGAACACTGTCATGCTGAAAAATTTCTCCATCTTTGTAGTTGTGAAGAAGATTAAATTGTAGTAGACTAATATATTTTTCACTGTTTATGTTTCAACTTTTACCAATTTTCTTCTACCATTGCTTTTGATGCAACTCTGGACCAGTAGTTGGCCACCACTAAAGTTTACCATCTTTATGGGGTATCTTGCATTGTTTCTTTCTCCCACTGGTCTTCTTACATATTCTCTTACATTCTATTTTGCAGACTTCACTGATAATTACTTTTACCAGTTTTTTGTATCTCATGTTAGATATTCTTTTGCACATGTAATAAGGAACAGGACTAGAGAAGTACCTTGACGAAGACATTAATGAATAGAGTACTTCACGACGACACTAAGAGCAAATGAGAATACCAAGAATAGAAGTAAAAGAGGATATGTATATATATAGTACAGCAAAAGGTGGATAAATCTGGAAGAGTCCAAAATAGGGAAGTTAATACAATCTTCTATTCCAATGATTTTTTTACTGTTATATTCCCATTCAAGCTGTTTTTTGTAATACTCCACACACTATCAACTAAAACCTCACTGTTAAGACTTCATTCACTCCTCACTAGTCTAGTTGTTAATTTTGGATTGCCTATCATAATCTTTCTTTCATTTCTCTTGTCTAACTTTGTGGCCTTCCAGTTCTTTGCACTTAAAACATTTCTAGGAGCAAACATCTTTTGGGTGGTTTTAACACTGTTTCTATTATCTTCTAATTCACAACCTTTACCTTTGTTTCAGCAGAAATTTTAACCATGATTTTAGTGTAAAGAAGCAAGCCAATGTTCAAAAACAATGACTTTGGAAAGCAGCTTACACTCATGTTAATAAGCTGGAACAATTCTTACTTAGAAATTTGCATATTATGATATTATCATCTCAGATTTTTTATTGGCTCAATAGATTTACATGGTCTTTTTTCAGCTTCAAGCTGCTTAAAGTGATCTATCTTCTGTTACTCATCACTTATGAAAATGCAACAATTTATGTTTCAATCCTCAAGGTCCACAGACACTACTGATAAAATCATATGGCTAAATAATCTTAACTTCTTAATAAAATAAAGATGTATAATCATTTTATGTAGTTGGTCCAAAACTTTTGCATGCTAGTGTAGCTGACAAATATTCAGCAAATACACTCTATTGCCCATACAAATGACTTTGCTATACTTAAGTTGAGTCCAAGACAGAGTTCCTCAGTTTTCTTGTGTTTTTGGGGAGTTTCAAGTGCCCTCACAATATGATTTTTGTTAGTTTGAAGTTTGTGTTCCAAATTCACAACAGTCAAGTATTTTGTTGGGACTGTAAGTTTAATCATAACAGTTTGAAGGTCATGTTTGTGGTGTTATAGGAATTAAATTTCATATATATTTTTCAACCAATAAAATTGCATCAGTTTTGTTTGATAAATGATCATTACAAGGGAAAATACTTCCAAAATACTTCCGGGTGTAACTGTAGACCTACCACATGTTACTTTTGAACCATTTAAAAATAACAATAATAACGCCTTTCACCACTCCTGCAAATGCAAGAAAAAGATTTTTGTGAGCGAACGGGAAATTATTTTCTAACTAATGAAAACCATGTATTCAAAAAGTTTACACTACTATGTGAAATTAGATTTCAGATCCCCTTATAGATATAAAAATAGAAGCCTACTGCTTCTCAGGGTTCAAAACAATTTCAGAGGACAGTTTGATCTACACGAGCATAAACACACACACACACACAGAAACAAAGGAAGAGACTAAAGCTTTGTCCATGTACACAATAGAAGTAAATCACCAGCAGTCACTGACTAAGTCTTTGTCTATGAACTCGCAAACACATTAGGTGGACCATCATAAAGTAAATCTGTCCACAAATTTCATACCAACCTACAAACACTTAATTATTAAATAAAACAAACTTCACTGAAAGGAAAATTGAATATTTTTAATTGTTATTGTATATTTCTGAAAAGAATCTATGTTATTTCAACTGATATTCTGCTTCTACTTTTCCTTCAGAAAATAACTTTTTAAGTTTCATTTAAAAGATGTACTGTTGTTAAATGTTTGGATTCTCAACATTCAGATAGCAACAAAAACCTGGATAGACAGATCTCAACAGTGGTTCATGCAAAACTTTAAAAGCAATTTCATAGAGGAAAACACTGCATAAAGATGACATTTATAATTCATCATTTGAATTAAAGTAGCCATGTATTTTATATCAGGTCACTTTAAAAACTAATTAAAACTAAATAAAATTAAATAGTAAACTAATTATGCTGGGATTTAAAATGATTTTTATAATCTTTGGTAATGTGGAATTTGTCTATCTATTTGTGGAATTTGTCTATTGTCTTCTCTTAACACCTACCAGGTGGTCTTGTATCAAGCAGTATGAAAGGAAAAGACAAAAAATTTGCTTTCTTTTTTCTTTCTTTTCAAGCACAGGATGCTGTAGTAACAAGACATGTCTTGTTTTCATTCTAGAAAATTTAATCCTCAGTATACAACATGTGCCACATGGTAAAGCACAAGACTTTCTGAGCTTTTTTGAATTCATTTATTTTGAAAGTTTTCAACTGAATGTTGTTAAAATTGTGTTGTGGATTCCGGGATGAAATCCAGTCTCAAATGAATGACAAACGCATGAATGAAATATAGCAAATAAATGTATTGACACAATAATACAATTGGTAATACAGTTAGTAGATCCAGAAATATGGTTAGTAGCAATAATAATATATATACACTCTGGGAAATTCAGTATCGAAGTATGACTTCCTTCTGAGTCCACGTGCTTGCAACTGTGACTCCTACAAAGCGGTTACCTCACACTCTCACTCTCTCACCCCCTCTCTTCCAGGTATTCACTGGCAGCAGTACACGTATACATTGGTTGAGTCCACTTGTATAAAAAGGGGTGGACCCCTTAATACCCCGCTCCTTAGATCCCTTTTTGGGGGAGTTAGTATTTTTTTTCATTTAGGAAAAAATCACACTTTTCTCCTTTTACTTTGAACCCAAAGTCCTGAAGTCTTCTGAAAACTTCCTTTATGTGTGATCTTCAACATTGTCGCATTTAATTAGAATGTCATCCAGATAAGTGGTCATGAAATTCTGGCCCATGAGCATTGTGTCCATCGTTTGCTGAAAAAGTGCTAGTGCAACTTTTACTCCGAATGGTAGTCTGTTGAATTTGTACAACCCTTTGTGCGTATTAATGCAAAGGATTTTTGTACTCTCTTCTTGTACTGGGATTTGTAGATAAGCCTCACTTAGATCTATTTTTGAAAATATCTTACCGCCGTTGAGCTTTGTAAATATCTCCTCTGGGCTGGGTAGTGGGTAATGATGGTCTTTTATAGCCTTGTTAAGCCCCGTTGAAAAATCTCCGCATACGCGGATTTCTCCTGATTTCTTTTTGACATAAACTACCGGTGCTGCCCTTTCACTAAACTCTATTTTTGAAAGAATCCCAGTTTGTTCAAGTCTCTCCAATTCTTTGTTGATTTTTTTTATAGTAGTGAACGGTACATTTTGCTTCTTTTTAAAAACTGGTTGGACATTTTCTTTTAATTCAATTCTGGCCTCAAATTTGTTGCATTGTCCCAACCCACTCGAAAATACCTCAGGAAATTGGTTATATAATTCCTTCTTTAACTTTATAGCATCTGATGATTTAACCTCTAACTTTTTGCAAAAAGAGCTGATAGGTAGATCCCAAACGTTGAACATCCAATCGATACCTACTAGATTTTCAGTATCTTTCATGATGTATATCTTAAGTTTTTTATTTTCCCGTGAAATTTAACATTCACGATTATTTCTCCTTTGAATTTTATTTGCTTGTCTGTAACCAACTTAGCAATTTTTCGTGTATGTAACATGGTTGGTCTGTTAAATTTTCTCCATGTCTGTAGGTTGGTTATCGTGAGGTCGGAACCCGAATCCAGTTGCAATTTTATCTTTTTATTTAAAATTTCAAGTTCCACATATTTACTTATGTTGGTGTTGTCTTCGTTATGCATCCTAGTAGCTCTTATTCTACTAGTATCTTTTCTGTTCCTACATTGGGATGCCTTGTGGCCCATTTTTCCACACTCAAGACAGTTTTTATATTTAAAACGGCAATCCTTGTTCCAATGTAGTCCTCCACATCGATAACATGCAGATGGGGGGGGGCTTATATTTGCTTCGATTTTCGTCATAATTTGTCCTGTATGTTGTACTTTTCTTCTTATTATAAAATTTTCTTTTTCTTTCCGGGGAGGGTGAGAATCTTTTTTTCATTATTATAGAATTTTTGTTTTCTTTCCGGGGAGGGTGAAGAACGTAGACTTTTGTTTAACTTACGTATGAGATACATCTGACTCCTCAATGTCCTTCGAGTCTTTCTTTATACTTAGACATTTCTGGCAATCTTCTGATAATTGTTTTAGTGTTAGTCCAGGTTCATTTTGTAATTTTGAAAGCATTCTTTTGCGCATTTCACTATCTTTTGTTGAAACTAACCCTTGAACAAAGATAAGACCCTTGAAATTGTCTGGGTTAATTCCGCTAATTTGAAGTCGTCGCAATGTTTATTTATGATTGCAGCAAACATAGAATAATCCTCATTATCGCCCTTTATCAGGTTAAGGCATTTCCACCTCTTGTGGAAAAGTGATGTTTTTGGGCTGAAGAGTTCTTTAAGACATATAACTGCTTTGTCAAATGTTAATTCGTTCGTCTTTTTTGGCAAGATATAATCCACAAACTTTGTATATTCTTCAGTTCCTAATTTTCTAAGCAATAGACGTAGCTTTTTTGCTTCTGTCCAGTTTTGACAGTCGATGTTAAATATGTCTTCATGTCTTCTGAAGTAATCTTCGAAATTTTTATCCTCATCTAGAGAATATTTGAAAATCTCTATGGTATTCCACACTGCGTCTTGCAAAAAAGTTGCCTCTTTTCCAATATCTAATTGTTTGTTACCCGCTACTTTCAATATTAGTTCCTGGAGCTCTATTTGTCTTTCTTGATTTTCCTTCTGCGTTTGTAGTAATTGCTTTTGCCATTTTTCTTCCATTCTTTCTTGTAGTTGTAATTGTTGATTATTTTGGTATTTTACCAGTTCTACCAAAATATTTTTAAAATCTTCCATGATAACTCAATTTTATGTATTTTTAATCCTTGTAACTCTTTGTTGTCAATTTGTTGTGGACGACGGAAAAAGTTTTTGTTGTTTGTTCTTCCTGTGTGAGTTCAAATCATTTGTCGCCAATTTGTTGTGGATGAGGGGAGGATTTTTCTATTTCTTCTTCTCGTGTGAGTTCGAATCACTTGTCGCCAATTGTGGATGACGAGTGAATATTTTTTGTTGTTTGTTCTTCCTGTGTGAGTTTGAATCGCTTGTCGCCAATTTGTTGTGGATGCTGGGATTAAATCCAGTCTCAAATGAATGACAAACACAGGAATGAAATATAGCAAATAAATGTATTGACGTAATAATACAATTGGTAATACGGTTAGTAGCAATAATTATATATATACAGTCTGGGAAATTCAGTATCAAAGTATGACTTCCTTCTGAGTCCACGTGCTTGCAACTGTGACTTCTACAAAGTGGTTACCTCACACTCTCACTCTCTCACCCCCTCTCTTCCGGGTATTCACTGGCAGCAGTACACGTACATACTGGTCGAGTCAACTTGTATAAAAAGGGGTGGACCCCTTAACAAATTGATAACCATTTTCCATAACAGTATTAACGTCAGCACAAAATGTATTTTATGTCATTAGAATTCCATTGTGTCCAAAACCATATTCAGGTTTATGATTTCTAGTCCACTGTCCATTGTTTCAGAACCAGACTGAATTACTTAATTTTCAAAAGTCATAAAGGTCTTGCAGGAACATTTTAACAAAATAATACTGACCAACTTAGAGAGATTATTGAAGACTTTACTGAAATGTGTAATATCTTTGTCACAGAGTTTAATTGTCAGTACCTCATACTAAGGCTAGGTAAATCTGGGCCAAATTTTCTTATCAGTTAATCTGTGATCCTGTAAGTACTTTAACTTTTCCTGCCAATATCTGATACACTAGCTGCATATCCAGGATCAAATTCCAGGTTAGTTTGTTGCTAGATTTTTTTTTGCAAAATTGCTCCTGGGAAAGGCACAAATCTATGTTTTCTTTCTCCCTCCAGCTATGCGTTAAGAAGCCTTGGGTGGCAACCAGTTTAGGAGAAGAACAACTCTGAATTCAAAACCAGCCTGAAGAGGCATGAGTGCTATCAGTCTATCTTATCCTAGACACATCCACTGCTGCTACAACTGCAGTATATAAGATGTACCTTTGACCCTAATGGGTTACAGGATTTTTGATCATTATCATGAAACAGTTCAAAACACCAACGTTACAAATGTCTGTCTAACTCATTTAGTCTTAAATCTTTACAGTTGATATTGATGGTAGGCATAGATCTATACTATATTTGCACTGATATATAATTTGATGCAATTATCTTTATATGATTTTCACATATCCTCACACAACAACTGACTAATGGCAGGAGAGTACACTGACAAATATCAAGCAACCAAAGAGCTCTAAAAAGAAAATGGGCATAATACTTATGCCTGGTTTTGAGAAGAAAAGGAAAATTAGCTTCAATTTAGCTGCTTTGATTTTGGTGGATTTAGCAGAGAACACATCATGCGTTCATTCAGATAGAATAATTGACCAATCATATAGTTATACAGTTCAATTAGGCTTGAACTGATATTAATTTCAACTTCCCCAGTATAATGATATCAGGCATTTATACATATTACTAATGAATGGCTTTTATAACATTAGTGGTAATATTTAATTTGCATAACAATTTTTAAAACATATTTTGATAAATATTTCTTTTGTGATATTTATTTTTAATTAAAATTTTAAAAATGTCATAAGCAATATTTCTGTTGATAATTTTTTTAAAAATTTGTTATTTCTGTATATAACGAATTAACATCTGCTTTGTCAAAATTCTATTGTAAATTTGAAAAACCTACAATGTTCATAATAAGCATTGTTGTTGTCTGCTATTTCACATTACTACACATCATACAAATGGAGCTGAAAAATAAATTTATTAAATTATTTAAATAAGTCATAATAATCTAATGAAATTTTCTTAAAACTGTAACAAATTATTTAGACAAGTGAAAAAATAGTAAGTTTGCTGAATTCGTTTTTATTGTTTTATTAAGATAATTGTTAGAAAATTAATCAAATGTTTTTCTTATGGTTATCTCTATTTAACTGTGTCCAGAGTAAAAAATTCAAGTGGAGTTGACTAAAAGAACTTTAGAGAATAGATGTCTTGTTGAAAATATTGTTTATCCAGAAATTTTAGAGAGGTAAAAGTACTTCAATGACAACATCTCTCTGTTCGTAGCATGATTATTTGGTTAGTTATGCAAATAATAAACTCCACATCCCAGAAATTCAGACAGAAAATATTCACCTGTGTACAGTTTTGTTTTCTTATGCATAAATGTCCAGTTTCTATTTTCTGCAATATAACTTCTTTTTCTCATCCATTTTTGATATTGTTGGAAACTGTATAGAGGATAGTAGATTATCACTTAAGGTTGTCTTACCTTTGTTGCAGGTGGTATATAGGCCCACAAATAGATACTCAATGATGAAAAACAACAACAAACAAAATGGAGACTTGAGTAAAAACATATTGCCAAGTTTATTTTCTTAAAGAATGACGAAAATAAGGTTACACTGCATGAGGCAAAAAATATCTCTGAATGTTCTCCATTTATAAATAATTTGTTGCACAGTGTTGACATGCACTCTGAATCATTTTTGATAGTTTTTTGTAGCTTTCTACATCAATATAACTATCAACTATGAATTTTTTAAAAATTCAGGAAGTTCTTTTGATCTTTGTATATATAGTTTTATAAATTTAGTCTCTAAATGTACACTTTAGCATACACAACAAGTTAATATTGTTTGACTTTAGTATATACTGCTATGGGTGCATGTTCTTTAGTGCATATATCTTTTGTATTATTAATGATTCAAGAAAACAATGAAACTCTAAATGTGAATCAACAAGTATATATTGAAATAACATACAAGAACAAAATATACAATAATTTGTATTCAATGTATAGATTAAGGGAAAAGAAGTTGCTTCCCTTTTACCATATTTTGATTTGTAATTGATTGTTCGAAAGAAAGTTCTCTTGAAAGAGAAATGTTCAGGAATCAATGTTAGAACAAGTCTGCTGTTAGATAACACAAGAATACAATTGACCAGAAAGTGTGTTGTGTTAGAGAAATCAACAGAGTCCTGGCTGAGTCACAGAGAGATATGTATAACAAAATTCTGTGTCTGTGTGTGCATTTGAAATGTTGTGAGTAAAGCCATAAGTTTGTGTTGACAGGTGAATTTTAGTGAACTCTACTGGCGGCGTGTGACAAAGTTGCCTCTTTTATGGCTACAGATAGACTTCCAGTGAAACCGTGGGAAAAGTTGATTTTGCACTAAAATATGTGAAAAATTTTACCAATCGCTAAATTTGTACTAACGAAACAAGTAAGCAAGTTCAAAACAGAAAAATTCAAAGCAACAACTGCAATGGCTAAATTGTCCTATAGAAAGGCAGTATTGATTTATTAGCCAATTGCAGACAAATAAAATGTGGGCATGGAAAAACATAGCTGTCACTACAATACAGCTTACCAAAAAAATGAATATATGACATTTTGATTTTTACATGTGCACAAAAAATTATTTGCACTTGCAACCATGTAAAACAAAAATACAGAGTGTAAATGTAAGGGTTCACTTACTTTTGTACAACTTAATTTTTAATCTTTAATTAATATTTTTATTCCAGCTTGATAGAAATTTTTGAAAGTGGTTGTAATTAATCTGATAAAGGTTTGTCTTAATAAATATATAGTTTAAATAAGATTTGTTTATCATCTGGAAAAAATAAACAATTTTTTAAAATATTATTTTAGGGGTTCACTTATTTTTGCATAGCACTGTATATTCAGTTATTTAATTATTATATATTATTGACTCCCAGCAAATATCAAACCTATTTTATGCTAAAATTGTAGTTTTTTTTTTAAGCATTTCACCCCAAGCAAGGCAGGAAGCCACTAGCATGCAAGGGTTTACAAAGAGTTGGAGCTAGAGCAAATAGGAGTGATAGAGGAAAGGAGGAAGAGAAGGATAAGGGATGGAGCAGGGCATCTGGAGACGTCGATTGACATTACATTTGAATAGTTGGAGATTATAGCTATCAGGAAAACAGGAAGAGGGGAGAGAGTTCCACAGGCGAGAAATGCAAGACATGAAGCTATTGGAATAGAAGAGATGGCTACATTTAACAGTTTCGACAGTGAAAGGGTGAAAGCGAGATGCCAGCCTAGTAGAATGCTTAAATTCATGAAGTTTGGGAACCAGAAAAAGCAACTCATCGGAGCAGTTACCATGAAAGTATTTGTAAAAAAGACAGGAGACAACAGCATGTCTGTGAGAGAGCGATTGCAGACAAGATACCAGATCAGGGCCAGTTATGTTGTATATCCATCTCTGGATCTTATCAAGAACCTTGGGACAAACATATGTGAAACTATTACATAACTTTCAGTATTTCTATCCTTAACATATGTAGATGTCCATAATTTAGTTGAGTTGTTACCATAACCCTTATTTCAGAAGTTTGCTTTTGATTTTATTATGGTTTATTAAACTGAAATAGTCAAAACAATACAATACACTGATGGCCGATGAATGACATAGAGAGAGAGATTGACAAAAGGCAGTTGTCATATAGAGCCCAGAGATGAAGGATGTCCTAAGGCCACAGTGGTAGGTCTTACAGGAAAAGCATATGGCCTAGCCCAATTCATAGAGAAACTGCTGAAACCCCTTTTGTTTGTTTGTTTGTTTGAGTTTTATGGCATATCAACCACTGTGGGTTATTTAATGCCAAATCCAGTTTATATGAATTTTAAATGCCTATTTTGTATGGAATAAAAAATGTATAGCTGGCAACATTATTGTTTCAAAAAAAAAACCGTATAGCTGGCAACATTATTCTTTTACAAAAAACGTATAGCTTTCAACATTACTTTTTTACAAAAAAAACGTATAGCTGGCAACATTACTTTTTTACAAAAAAAAACGTATAGCTGGCAACATTACTTTTTTACAAAAAAACGTATAGCTGGCAACATTACTCCTTTAAAAAAAAACGTATAGCTGGCAACATTACTTTTTCACAAAAAAACGTATAGCTGGCAACATTATTGTTTCAAAAACTTAGAGCTGGCAACATTATTTTTCTGAAAACATTATCTGAGACCTTGCTGTTGGATGTAGTTTATCGCTGTACCCAGGACGTGGATGTAGTTTATCATCATACCCAGGACGCGGATGTAGTTTACTGTCATACCCAGGATGTGAGTAAAACTTGGAAAACTAGGAGTTCACTATTTGCCTATAGCTGGGACCCTAACAGGTGCTACCACCCCGGGTCAAGGTGGACCTGGGAACACCAGCAATTAAGAGGTGGTTCCACGCTCCTCAAAACTTCCTGATCAGAGGCCTTGCTGTTGGATGCAATTTAATGTCATACCCAGGACGCCTCATTGGGGGGGTCTTACCCCTCTACAGAGGTGCAGTCGGCATATTCTAAAGCCCCAGCCGACAGGGCCGGCTGAAACCCCTGTTTTCCCTTCAGAAAATATAACAGCTAAGGTACCTGTTTCTTACACACTGTTTGTAGAGAGAGAGAGAGAGAGATATTGACAAGAGTCGGTTGTCATATAGAGCCCAGAGATGAAGGATGTCCTAAGGCCACAGTGGTAGGTCTTACAGGAAAAGCATATGGCCTAGCCCAGTTCATAGAGAAACTGCTGAAACCCCTGTTTTCTCTTCAGAAAATATAACAGCTAAGGTACCACTTTCTTACACACTTTTTGTAGAGAGAGAGATTGACAAGAGGCAACTCCCAACTCAAGCTCAATTTGGTAATAATGGTTAATCTGGCAACTTTGTTACCATGCCAATGATCGTATTGTCTTTCATTTCAATCATTTCAGTGTCCTGACATATGCTAAAGAGTTAAGACATGGGGTGTTTTATTCCAGCCTTACAAATTTTACGCAAAATGACTTATTCAAAGCCATCTAAAAAGCAAAAAATTGAAAACGAATGCTGAGTGTTTAACAAAGAGTGGACTGAATGGTACTTGTTTACTGACATTGGAGTTAAAGCTGTATGTTTGATTTGTCAGGAAACAGTTGCTGTGTTCAAGGAATACAATTTGAAATGACACTTTCAAACCAAGAACGCCAACTTTAGACACTGTTTATCAAAGCAAGAACTGCAAAAGAAGGCAACTGATCTGTTAAATGGTTTGAAGCAACAGTAGACTGTGTTTGAGAAAACTTCATCTTTACAAAGGAGCACAGCAAATGCAGGTTTTGTATTGACAAATAAAATTGAAAAGCAAAACAAGTCTTTTGCAGATGCAGAATTTATTAAAGATTGCATGGTTGATGCTGTCAATGTTGTGTGTTGTCAGTGCTGAGGAACAGCATAAAGAACTTGATGCCTAATTTTAACAAACTGGTAAATAACTGCAGTTTTGAATTAATACACGATGTGGCCTGATAAAATAGTGAATTTTTTAATGTGGCCCTTGCATTGAAATGTTTTCCCAACCCTGTGTTAGATGAACTGGATGCAGAAGCAATTATTGGCAAATTTGCACAATCATCATGTGAACACAAACAATTGCTCTTCATATATAGAACTGCATGCAATACTCTATTGTGCTTTTGAACTATTTGTTAATGTGTAAATTGAGCAGTAAACTTTTTAAAAATATCAAATATTTTATTTAAAATTAAAAAAATAAATTAAAAATTAAATTATAATATTTTGTATTTATATTTTGTATCTACTGCTAGTAATATGTACAGAACATGTACACTTAAATTACTAAGAAATACACACTTTTTCCACAAAAATTTTGATTGTACTTTTTTTTTTCCATATGTATTTTTTGAAAATGTTATATATTTGTTATAAAAAATTAAATGATAAGCATTGTAGTTGTGGGTGGATCCCCTCTGTTTCCTGTTAGCCAATAATTTTTAGACCTACTGATGGAAGATGAAATTTAATAAAGGCTTAATTTTTCCTCCCACTTTATTTTCCCTTTGATTTATTTTCAAAGTGTTTAGCTAATGGAATATCCTGGGTGTGATATCCTTCTATATGATATCCTGTTTGCTAAATGAAGAAAAACATGGAGGTGCAAAGAGGAAGTTAAATAAAAAAAATGGGTCATATAATGTAATGGGTTTTTGCATGAGAGAGAGAGAGAGAGAGAGAGAGAGAAGTGTAAGCATATTAATCTTTGTGTATAAGTGTCTCTATGTGTGTGTCTGTATCTGCATGTGTGTGTCTGTGTCTGTATGTGTGTGCCTGTATGTATTGTGTGTTTATGTGCGTGTGTAAATCTGCTTAACTGATAAGCTACTCCTCTTAATTAAACTGGTATTACTTTTTGATATTTGTTCCTCTCTGTAAAAAAAATTGACTTTGACAGATTGTCACATGCAAAATGGTCAGATTAGTAAGATTAGCCATTTCCTTATGAGGAAACATTTGGCATTCATTGACTGACCAGTTAGTGTTACTCTTGGTTGAAATTTAAAATATTTCTCTTAAGACAGCTTTTCCAGAAAATAAGTTTCTCATGTCTGCTGTTATCGCTATTTCTAGAATTTGATAGGAGTTTCCTTTCTAACCTTGTGTTTAAGGTAGTGTGGAAAGCCAGTATCTTGATTATATCATTATTTTCCCTTCTAGTGCTATCCATTTTAGTTGTTGTGGTGTTGAAAGTTTTCAGTTTGTGTTTTGTTTTTGATAAAATTCTTTGATTGTGATTTTCTTGTGCCAATTTATAAAGCCTGATGAATGATTGTCTTTTTAAAAACCTAAAGAATTCATTCACTTGATACCATTTTGAATCATTGATCTGAGAAAATGGTAGTTTAGACATTTCTGAATAAGTTGGATGCTATGCATGAATCCACATGAGAGTCTAGATTTGATGAGGCTATTTAAGAACATGACTTAAGTTCATAAACATATACCTAAGAGAACCTGAGGAACATGTATACTGAATGTTGTGCCAAAACAACAACGCTGACAATATTAGTTAATACAATTTGGAGATTAATATAAACTGAATAAACTGGAAAATAAGTTTTTGTTTTTTATATACAGAATCTAGATGAGAAAAACAATGGTCCAATTTTATATTTTTTTTCACTTTTTTCAACACAATGTATATAAATTTCCATATGTTATGCATTTAGCATTCTTTTTAAAAATTAGCATGAAAATGAAGAGGAAGTTAACTTATTTTAAAAGTTAACTTCCTCTTTGGCTTTTTGGTAAGTGAGAAAGTAAGCGAGGTAGAGAAAAAACAAAAGAAAAATTGTAATAAACTAGAATAGTACCCATAAAAAATGATGTTTTTTTTATGTATGGATCAGTATTTTTTACTAGGATAAGAATATCTGTATGCTCTGATGAGAATCAGCATATTATTTATATGCTTTTTGTACACACACACACACACTATCTACCTATATATATATTTAATCAATTCACCCCCAAGCAAGGTGATAATGCCACTAAGATGCAAGGGGATACTCAATGTGAAAGAGAAGGAAAAGACTTTAAAATGAACTGGAAATCCAATCCTAAACTGGAAACAAGGGATAAACTTCTACTCCTCTTCAAAAGATCAGGGAGGAGTGTGAGCTGGATGATACCTATCTACCACTATTAAGGGAAAAAAAAGGATATAAATAGTAAATAAAATTTCAGAGTTTAGGCAGAGACATTAGAAGTATAGAGTTGAAGTAGACTTTAGAAGGAACTGGGAAACCAATCCTGAACAGGAAACAAGGGATTATCCTCTACTCCTGTTCAAAAGACCAGGGAGGACTATGAAACAGATGATATGTTCACCTATCTACTCTTAGCAATATATAAATGGTGTGAACATATAATTTAACACTACATAGGGACTGTTTCATACTGTATGCAATCAACAGGCCACCTGTGGACACTGTATGTGGACAACATACATATAGGTTGTTTATTTTAATATTTTAACGCATCCCATTTTTAGTAAAAAGTTATTGCTTTCTCCCTGAGAGCAATAAGGAAATTCTGACCTTGTTGTTTATTTTTTAAAATTCAGATACTATCTCCAATTTTGTTTTTAATTATTTCACCCCAAGCAAAGCAATAAAGCCACTAAGACACAAGAAGTTAGAGAATATGAGAAAAAGTACAATTAAAGAGAGAGGACAATAAAAGTGTGATGTGAAAACGGAAATAAACAGCAAGACAGTCAAACACTAAATTATAAAAAAATGGTTTCTCAGTTGGAGGATTTGTGCATCTTTCTGGTTAATAAATGAATCCTTTGAAATCAAATATTTAGCATTTTTCAACCAATAGGTTGCATTCCTACTAACAATAAAAAAAAAAGAAAAGTTTTGTAATCCCTTTGAAGGGTATATAAGCAAAGTTTCTAGACCAGACAAGCCAGTGAGGAGAAGGGTTGGCAACATATGACAAGTTCATAATGCCTTGGAATAAAAAAATTTTCTTACTCATTCACCTGTCTTCCTCATCAAGCTTACATTTTCCTCCTTACAGACAAGGACTGTAAGAACACTCATAGACACTATGAAAAATGAAGTTGTAAAGAACACAAAGATAAAAATATTTTATATTTTTATATTTAAAAACCTTTCTCGCCTTTTTCTTTGTTGTTGGTTGATTCAAATCCGCAACAAAAGAATAAAAATTAAGAAGACAGAATATAATGATTGACATTGCATTTAAATTTTTGAAGATAAATGTTGACAGGGAAGCAAGAAGCCAGAAGAAAGTTCCATAAGTGAGAAATACAATAGAAGAAACTATTAGCATAGAACTTACAGTTCCATCTAGCCATTTCAATTGTAAAATGATGAGACTATTGTGGGTTGTAGCTGAGTATCAGAAGGTAATTTATGTAAGGCAAAGATTATGCGTGCTTATTATGCATTATCTCACAACACGTAGATCAAATAAAGAATATAAGGACAATTTGTATTGCAAGAAATTACTAAAAACACAGTGGTTAGAGATCCAACAATAAAGAGATTTTTATATATACAATAGATATACATGCAAGGATAACAGAATGTTTGTTGATTGTGGCAATTGAGACAAGGTTATGAAGCATGTTCATGCAGAAATTTGGTCAGTAAAAGTTAATGGTTTTGATTTGTTAGTGAAATTAAAATAATTTGGTTTCTGCAAGAAAAAATCTCAAATGCATTCGGTCAAATATTAGTGTGTATACATGTGTTACTTGTTAGTTAGAATTTAAGTTGTGAAGAGTTGTTTGCCTTTAATTGTTTGGCTAAATTGATGAATTGTACAATTACTGTTTGTGTAGTGAAAACGTTCACTTTTTAAGTCAATTTTTAAGTGCTGTGTTGAGTTTGTTGAGAATTTTGAAATGATGTTGAGTCAGTGAATTGACACGCGTGGAGTTTGGTAGCATCTCACGAAACTTGATGACTGACTGACTTGAATTGAGTCATGCGGCTGTTTATATAAACTTTGGTGTCTAAAAATCGGCTCCAGGGAGTTTCGGCGAGAAAAAGGATCTGTTTTGACTTTGCTACAGTTTAGTGTTTCTTAACCAATAGAAGATTGAATTTACTGAAACAAAGTGTTGATTGGTTAGGGCTTTTTTTTAGGGAGGAATACATTTTTCCGAAAGTGGTGGAAGGCTAGTGTGGAAGATTCTACAAGACCTTCCTGCCAATCAAGGATTGCACTTAAATTCCTAAAGTCTAGATACCAGAGAAGTAAGTTCATCAGAACACTTAAGTATTTATAAAAAAGGCATAGGGAACCTATGCTATGGTGGCAGAAAAGAGACTGAAGCCGAGATGCCAGGTCAGGACAAATAACATTGCAGATTCTTCTTGGGATTTTATCAAGAATATCTAAATATATAGCAGGAGCATCAGACCATTTATAAATAAAAATTTAACTGTTTTAAAATTTTAACAGATTAAAAATCGTGAGACTCTTTTTCAACTTTACCATGTTGCATAGAACAGCAATAAATAAGGAAGTGCACTGTGGCTGTTGTATATTTCTTTCTGATACCTGTATTGAAGTCTAGTTAAAAACCAGGATTTATAATTTTAATTTTCACCTCAGAATCTTATTTAGAAAATAGGTATGATGATACAATCACCTTATCCGACATTTCTCATATTTAGAATTATACCAGACTAAACTAGATTTGGAAAATGTGTAAAAAATGATAACAATATTTATATAAATTAATGGAGTACTTCTCAGTACTATTTATTTATGAATTATAAAAATAAACTACACTAAAAAAATATTTATATAGATTATTCTTTCCTATTTTTAAATTACATACATTTTTGTTGATTAATAAAAAAAATATCTTCATGTAAAATTGTTATGCTACCCTTTCCTTTTTTATATGAAAAAAAACTTTTAAAAATTAATTATTTTTCAAACGAGGCAATGGCGGTTTTTTAAACTTTTGATGAAGAACTTCGGAAAAATACAAAATAAAAAGCTCGTATCAGATTAAATGACGGAGCCTTATGAAACTTTTTAGTATTTAATTTAATGTTAATAAAAATATGCTTTTTGTGAAAGTTACATACATCTGTAAAACATACTCTAACGTGAGAGGAATTACTATTCTCTCCCTCGCACTGTTTTTCCTTCCCTCACTGATTCAATATAGCAACCATAGCAGTAGTCATCGTAGCCCCCGCCGCCGCAGCAGCAGCAGCTCATATTATCATCCGGGTCTCGGCCTTGGCCGAGAGAGCCTCGCTGTGGCGTTTTCCAAGTCCCCATCACCACCAACCACCATTTTTGTGGTTATTTTCAAGAAAAAATATGTCCATCGAGACTCCATCAGCGACTAATATTCCAGTAGAAAATGTATCAGGTGAGTAACATGAAAAACGAGTGATAGCGCTTGACATCTTTGACTCGCGTGTGGCGCGTCCGATGTGGAATAAAGGGGTGCTAATTTTCTCTGGTATAGTTCCGCCATGTTTTGCAATGGGCGCAATGATACGTTTTAAGTCAACTGGCCACCACCGTCTCACATTGGGAAAACAGACTCAGGCGTCGACGGTGGACTCTTTGCATGCTCCTCCTTTTAGACCGCCTATGTGTATATAGTATATAATATATATATATATATACACACACACATACATACTCACACACATAGTGTATAAGTCTTGGATTACTTTCTTGTTTTTCCTTTAATGTCTCCTGTCAACCTCTGTCCTTTGAAAGTGATTTACTTTTTACCTCCATACACTTCACGCTACTTCGTAAAAGGCGACATCTCTTGAAAACATTCACTCACTTTTTCTTTTTAGGGAATGCGCACTTCTGGGATAAAAAAAAAACAACATCTTTCTTGTTATTCAATTTGAGGGAGAGGATTTACAGAAATAAATGGTAAAACAAAAGCATAAAACAACTGAAAAAACAATGGACAATGTAGTTTTGTTTTAGCTTCCTTAAGTTAACTCAACTGTATTTCAAATAAAACAAAAAACTAAAAAGTGTACAAAATTTTCTATTTATTTTTAAAACTAAATTTTTCTTTTTTTGAAAACATACCTGGCTAAAAATAACTTAAAAAAAATATACACTTTATAATTTATTCTAAGATAAACGTAATTAATTTCACTTTTTGCTCCTTGAGAGGTCTACAACAATCATTATTTTTCAAATTAAAAAAAAAACTTCAATTTTAACCTTGAAAACGTGTTTACAAAGCAAGATCTCACTTTTTCTTTGTTAATTTATTTTTTATCGTGGTTAAAAATTTTCCAAACAAGGATGTTTAAAAAAAAAAAAAAAAAATTAGTAATAAAGTCAGATCGTTAATCACGTGTCTTTATATTACTATTTTAATTTTGAAGCCAATTTTTATGGATGTGTCATGAAAAATTATTTTAAGATTTGTTTAAAAAAAAACATCTTGGTTATTGACTTAATTGTTAATTGATTTTTTTTAATACACTTTAATTGTCACTTTTTTTTTTTTAGTTCATTTTTAAATTGTGAATTTTCTTTTGAAAATAAAAAATAAATCAATTTTTACAATTTACCTGAAAACTTTTTTTTGCACCTCGCGTAACAAATCACATAAAAAAGTGAAAATGTAATTATTGAATATATATAGACTTTCACTAAACAATCGATTTAACACATTTTTATTTTTAAATTAAAAAAAAAAAAAGGGATGTAAATTGAAAATTATTCTTACTTTTTAGTTTACTTTTATGTATCGTACTTAAATTCTTACCAGTGTTTTTTTTGTCTGAAGTTTAATAAACTGAGAATTTTTTAAATTCTGCCTGATGCACGTTTTAATTTTTATATTATTAGTTATAGTACTGAAATATACTAGATTTTTGACCAACTGAGGGTTTGGGTGTAGAAAGGAATAAACTTTAATTCTCAAGAAACTCTGAAAGTAAAATCAAATGAAAAAGTAAAAAACATCTTTGTGAGCTGTTTATTTCTCTTAAGTTGTTTCCCTTTTTTATTGTAACAATCGATTTTTTTAAGAACTTACGAAACCAAGAAACGTATACGGACACACACGGATGTGCTGATAAGTTCTTAGCCCAACTAAGCAGATCCCCCTCCCCCCACAATTCTGATGTGTGATCAACTTTTGGGGAGTGGATCGGGTTAAGAGATGTTTGTTCACTTTACCCCATTGTGTGTGTGTGTAAATTTGATAAAGAGAGACGTCTTCGTAATTGTCATTTAGTTTTTTAGTCTGTGAAGATTTCTTGGTAAGAGGCACTTGACGGATTTTGTTTTTACTAAAATTTGTTTATTAACTAAAAAAAAAAAAATAAACATCGTGAAATATTCTCTTTAGTAACATATTGGTAATTTTTCTTTTCCAAAAACAATAAAAAAATAAGTGAAGAATATTGTATTTTTTTTCTTGTTTCAATATGTTCAATAAGTAAAAAAGTGATACAATTATTATTGAAGTAATTTAACAATTGATTGTGATTTTCGTAGAAGAATTGGGTGAGGTGACTTGACTTTCATTCAATAATAATATATAGTCTTACTCTTCAGTCTTCTTACTCAACTTTTGTCTTAGGCCACATAAAAATTAAAATTACACATCACAACATTACTTTTGGAGTCGGAGGATTATCTCTGATCAAAGATAAGTGGCGTGGCTAAGATCATATAACTTCTTAGGAATATGATGCTTATGAAATTTAAGTTAGTAACCGCCATTGTCATAAGGCCATAATAGGTCGCCTAGTGAGGATCGAGCTCAATGTAGAAACAAATAAATTCATTATCACACGACCGCAAAATTCGCCCAAAATAGTGTCTATGTGTAGGTATAAACATAGCTGTGATTGAAGGCAGAGTTGGTAAAAAAATTAATTGAATCTAAGATAAAAACATAAAAAAAAACTATTTTAGTAGTAAATTTTTATTTTTCCAGGAAAAAAAATTGTAAATTTTGTTTGAAAAATTAAAAAGATCCACACACACAATACAGTTTAGAAAATAAACAGGAATATATACTAACAATGAACCCCTTGAAGATGGTTAATGAGTTGAGTGCTTGGGGACAATAATCAGTATGGAGAGTTTCTACACTCGCTTAGTCATCATAAAAGGAAAACAATTTTTTTCTTATTTGTTACATTCAATGAGACATGTATAAAAAGAAATGTGTCTGTGTGTAACACTTCAAGGAGCACAGAGATACTACAGTATGATCGAAGGGCTGAGGAGTGAACTTTGATCTAGTCAAAAGTACCCATTCATATGTAAATAATCCTGTTTTTTACAAGTATCTTGCGTGTGTGTTGTTAAAAATTATGGACAAGGATTTTTTTTTTAATTCTTAAGTCAGCTATTAAAAAGAAGATATGTTTTGGTCTCAGTACAGACATTGAAATGCTAATGAGTGCTTTCAACCCTGCTTCTGATCATCAAGATCCAAAGTTATTTAAACTTAATGAAATACTTTTTCAAACCCAGTGTTGGCTGTTGCACTTTATGGTGATATTGTGGTCAATATTCTTCATAGTTTAAATGTACCATCTGTTGTTCAATGCATTTAAAACTGCAGTTCCACTATTGAAGATTTTTAGGTTTGATGATTAAGAATTTGTTTATAATAATTATTATTATGTTGTATATTTAATGCTACAGTATTTGCCTTATGTTGATAGATCTTTTTATTGGCAAATGACATGTTTAGTGATGTTATCAAGCATGGATTACACTGTGATCCATGAGGTGGTGGGTTAACTTATGGCTTACAGTAGTGTTTGTATGTTCTACATATAAATTTGTGTATTGTAGGGAAAGCAATTCTCCAGCAAGTCAGTCAATTATAAGCCATCTGTGATACATGCTTAGGCGATCATGTATCTTTCGATACATGATTTACAAGGCAGATTTTTTCCTTCAGTAGGTTGCCATTTCTTTCTGTGGTAAACAAGTTGCCATCAAATGCTATAGAACCTGGTCTGTCCTGCTATTTACCCGTAGCTGGTGGAAGAAGAGGATTCATATCTTTCCCAAGGGTATTAGCATGTAAGTGAATGTAATGGATTTGACTGGAATTTGACCTCGACTCTCCGATTCCTCAATCCAAGCCACTATCCATTACTCTACCATTGAGAGTTCATAGATTATATTTGGTGTGATGCTATGTGAGTTTTTTTTTGGCATTGTTAGTGTTGAGATTAGATGATTTTAACTTTTTCAAAGCAAATTGTTAATTTTATTTATTGTCTTCAGCTGGTAATATGTCTTGGCATATATTGCTTTTAATGGCTGTTTTATTTATATTCTGAGTGCATTTTGGTCCAATAAAATAGGTTTATTGTTTTATTGATTTTATTACTTTCTATGTTGTTGGTAATTGGAGTTTCATTAGTTTTATTTGTTGATGGCATTTAGGAGATATTTCTAAGTGTTTGATATTGTTTGTAAAAGTCTGTGGGAAGAGGAGATTTCATTTTGCTTTGATCAAATTTTTAATTATTGCTATTTCATATCTGTCTATATTTCTGAGATGAGGTATTATGTACACTATTTACATTATTCGGGCTATTGTCCTCATCTTTGTTGCCATATTTATTACAACGTTTCGGTCGTTGTACACTCCGGCCTTCTTTAGGTGGTTGGAATGTCGAACTGAACCCTTTATTTCGCTCACTGGGGTAGAATGTTCTAGTTCCACGTGTCATGTCTAATGGATGTCAGTTATCAGTTATCTCCTGCTTAATTCCCTCCCCAACTTCTCCACTGCCTTAACCAGGTATTGAACTCACACTCTTTGGGTCCTGTCACTGGATCTAACTAATGCCTTTATCCACTGTGCCATGGAGCCTGATAACTGATATCCATTAGACATTCCTTCACCCAATTCTTCTATGAAAATCACAATCAATTGTTAAATTACTTCAATAATTGTATCACTTTTTTACTTATTGAACATATTGAAACAAGAAAAAAAATTTAAAAAATACAATATTCTTCACTTCACATTTTTTATTGTTTTTGGAAAAGAAAAATTACCAATATGCTACTAAAGAGGAGAATATTTCACAATATTTATTTTTTTAGTTAATAAACAAATTTTAGTAAAAACAAATCCGTCAACCTCTGTCATGGAAGAAATATCTCCAAAATGCATGGATTTTTGATCATCTTTTATAAATTTGTGTAAAATAAAATTAGTAAGCTGAAACAGCTTAAATTGTTAACACTTGATGAAGAGAATAATCCATACATCCACATAGAAATTTAATACAAGGTCGAGTATTATTTGTGGGATTTGACAAAAAATGCTGAAGCCTTCCTGGCACACTCCCTTTTAGGCATGTCTCAGGTGATGGGTAATGACTCCAGTTCTCTGCTTGGGAGATGGCTCCTGGGGTTTGAGCTAAAATTAATTTTGCCCCCGCACACAGCCTGGCTGAACCAAGTATGAAAGAAGGCTTACCAAATGGAATTAACAGCATTAGCAGTGATATTTAATTTGCATAACGATTTTTAAAAGCATATTTTAATAAATATTTCTTGTGTTTTTTTTTAATTAAAATTTTAAAGTTGCATATATAAACAATATTTTTTTTTAATTCATTGTTTTTTGTACAGAAAAAATTTATATATGTTTTGTTAAAATTCACTCATAAGTTAGAAAAACCTACAGTGTTTATAATAAGCAGTGTTGTTATCTGCTATTTTGCATTACTACAAATTAGTTGAATGAAGCTAAAAAAAATTACAGAATTATCTGAAGTAGTCAAAATAAGTTGCTTAATTAGATTTTCTTAAGCAAGTGAAAAATAGTAGGTTTGCAGAATTAATTTTATTATTATTAATTAGAAATTATTCAAGCATTTCTCTGGCTTATGACTATATCATGGTGAAACATTTGGTTCTTGTAAGATCACTGCAGTTAAGCAACATTGAGCCTGGTCAGTACCTAGATGGGTGACTGCTTGGGAAGTGTTATAAACTTGGATGTGCAGGTGCTGTAATAGATACCGGCTTGAAACTAGAAATCTGAGAGCCAAGTTCCAATCCCAGTCACGTTTGTTATCTCTACTTACGCACAATTACTCTTTAGAAAGGTATGGATCCATCTCTTCTCAGTCAACCATGGGTTAATAAGGACAATCTAAAAATATTTTCTGGCTTTAAATAATGTGAAAAATCTTGATAAGCCATAAAAAACAAATCAATCAAAATCTTACATGGTCATATCTATGTAGCTAAGTTTAGGGTATGAAAATTAAGTGAATTCATGATAATGAAAAAAGGACTTTAGAAAATAGTTGTCTTGCTGAAAATGTTGTTTATACAGGAATTTTATCGATGTAACACATCTTCTATTGTAACTTAATTTTTTGCTGTTCTTAGGATAGGTATTTAGCTAGTTTGCATAAAATTAATGTGGATTTGGCCTGATACAAAAAGCATAAAAACTTAAACTCTGTCTATTGAGTAAGTAAACAGTTTTAATAGTATATTGGATAAATCAAGACTTTTCTTAGACTCTGGGTTCAGAAAGCTTTCCGCTATATACTTTCCTTTTATATTTTCACATATACAACTAACCATTGTTTCTGCATGTCTTTTAATTATTCTACATGGAAACAAGAGTCTGGTAATCACATCAGTCTTTTCAGATGGTTGTGGTCAGCACTAAGCTTTCTTTATCACAATGACAATTTTTTTTTTTTTATCATTATTTTGATAACGGTGTACTTCTGATTTTGTAAATTTAATGATTTAAGTTAATCATTTTGCTGCGTTCTTAAGAAAATTAAAAAAACACTGTTATTTAGAATTTGGATAAATAATACATTGTCGATTAAATAAAGGGTTCAGTTTAGAATACTCTGTAGATTAATTGGATTGATATTCACCTGAGGAAGGCTGGAGGGCACAATAGCCAAAACGTTAGGATAAAAGCAACAAAGACAAGGACAATAGTCCAAATATAAATAGTGTAAATAATGATAACTCCTCATCCCAGAAATTCAGACAAAAAAATACGAAATTGTACTTTCCTGAAAATTTTTCAAGCAGTTTATTAATTTCCATATCAAGTGAAAATATTTTTTTAGGAGATACTGTTTTAAACAATCCCTTGAATTTTCTGCATATTCTATTACAGGAATAAATTTTTCAAAGGCTTAAGATTATTAGATAGCTTCTGATGAAACTTTGAAAAATTAAATTCCTCAGTAAAATAATTCCTGCTGATCTTGAAACATAATTCTTCAATATCATTGATCTAAATTCAAGTCTAAACAGTTCCTGTGGATCCTGTTTTAGTAGGTGACACTTAAGAATTATAAAATCAAAAATATACCATTAAAAGTTGAGATTAAAAAAAAAAATTACAGCTTGGTGCTTGACTGAATTTACTACAGTCACTTTTAACTTTGGTATAATGAAATCATTTGATGGCTTACTTCAAGGCTGAGGTAATTGTTGATACTTCACCAGTATCAATGATTGGCTTTTGAGCCCAGAATTTAAAATGCAGATTTTTTAAGGTCAGCAGGTAAACACATGTTTGTATATATATATTCATATAAATATAAAATAGTACACAATGAGTGCTGGTGGTAATAATAAAATGGTGCTTCTCAATGTAAAATAACAAAACTAATTTATACTAAGAATAAATATAGTTAATTTTCTTATTATTGAATATAGGTTTGGTTTGGTTTATTTTGTTTAACGGCATATCAACCTCAATGGGTTATTTAATGCCAACATTTTTAGGATAGATTTGTATGAATAGAGTATGTTTTCTTTGGTTTAGATTGGTTTGGTTTATTTTGTTTTATGGCATATCAACCTCAATAGGTAATTTAATGCTGACAAAAATTTTTATTGCTGGTAATATTTTGGTAATATTTTGTTTTGTCAAAAATCTGTTTCTGGTAATATATTTCCTTCAAAATTGTATTGCTGGTAATATTTTTTTTCAAAAAAGTATTGCTGGTAATAGTTAACTATTTGCCCATAGCTGGGACCCTAACAGGTGCTACCACCCTGGGTCAGGATGGACTTGGGAAAACCAGCAATTTAGAGGTGGTTCCACGTTCCTCAGAACCTCCTGATTAGAGGCCTTGCTGCTGGGTGTAGTTTAATGTCTTACCCAGGATACAGATGTAGTTTAACGTCTTACCCAGGATGATATTGAATATAAGCACTTCAGGAAGAGAAAGGCTCTATGATGTGAAGGGAAATTATTATTTTTGAAAAAAGGCATGAAACCTTCAATTTTTAGGTAATTCTTTGAAATTCAGTGGCTGACCAGATACACACATTGTATCATAGTTGGAAGGATTATTTTTGTTAGTGAGGTTATTTGGCAATGTCCATCTCCTTTTCAAGTAATATAGAACAAGTTGCAAAGAAAAATTTCTGGTCTAACTATTGTGTGTGTCTATATATATATATATATATATATATATATATATATATTTTTTTTTTTTTTTCTTTTAATAAGATTTCTCAAATTTTCAGGCCGGTAGATGAAAATGAATAAATATACAGTTTAATAAATAAATGGAATGCCTACTCAAATACAAGTATCCACTAAAAATAATGTTTAAGTAATAAAAATCTGTTGGATTAAAAAATGAAAAATCTATCCCTTTCTTAACAAATTGCTTTGTTTACGTTAGACATATCTGCTCAGTCTCATATCCTATTTCAAGAGTCAGAGAGAAATCTGTGTATAAAGTCATTATTCAACTTTGCTTGGTCATCAATGAACTCTATAGTGAAGAGGTCACAGCCATGTCAGATTTAACAATGGTTTTTTTCTAGGGGATTACAGGTTTAAATCCTGCTAGAAAGCGCATATTTTTATCGAATAAGATTGGAATATTCAGGCCGGTAGATGAAAATAAATGTACTGCTTAATAAATAAACAGATTATTCACTAAAAATAATGTTTAAGTAATATATATATATATATATATATATATATATATATATGGTGTCATTCAAAGACAGCCTGTTTCACTGTATCACAGTTCATTAGTGTGGCTAGACATCCAATTGTTTCAAGTTGGGGTCAAAACTTGGCCAATTTTTAAAAATTCAGAGACTCTTACCTCTAGGCTATCAGCACATGGCAGAGAAAGGGAATTTTTAACACATTATATACGTGATATATAAATGCCATACCATCTGCCATAGCACTCAATTCTTACAAAGAGCGTTGCATTTAAAGCAGCAGCAGCCATTAAAATTCCCTTTTCTCCATAGTGCTCAATTGGCGAACAAGAGCATATAACTGATTGTAATGTCAGAGTCTAATTCGACCAGGAGACAGTTGTATTAAAAACTGCTCTATACACAATTTGATAAATTGAACACGCAGAGCTTTAAATATTAAAAGTTAGGAATTACTTAAACATTTACTATCTACTTAACTACCAGTTAACTTCTTAATGCTTCAATGGCTTATTTTATAAGCATTAGGAAGCATTAACTAGCATCTGCTGCCTGACGAAACCTTGATGCTTGAAACCATGGTAGCGGATGTGTAAGTAATTCCTAACTTTTAAAATATATACACACACAAATGAGAGAAAGAACAGATGAAGTAAAAATCCACAGTTCGTAGCATTTATTTTTTAAAAAAGTGCTCAATACAAAGTAGAGCAAAATATTATTATAATATTTTTATTATAATACAATAAAAACATTTTACATTGCTACACAAAAACTTTCATGTTTCAGTACTAAGATGGTACTTCTGATGATGATGATGGTAGATAACTTGTGACAAAAATGAATTATTAGGGAAATTTAAAAACAAATTTTTACCTCTTTTTGTAAGTTAAAGGGGGCAAATAAGGTCAGAATTTAAAATATATTTATGGGTATGTCTAGATTAACCAATGAACGTCAGGTCTATGCTAAAATATAAAAATAAGGTCAGCAGTTATTATTTTTTATGTCAAGAGAACTGATGCTTCGACATGTTATTCAATGATACCAGGGAACATTGCAGCGACAAATGTATTATTGGTGTATCCAAGTTTGATTTGTTGAAGTAGACATAAATTTATCAAGAAGTAGCCTAGTCTGACTCCCAAGGATACAATACTTTGCTTATTTAAATAATACATTTGAACACACAATGCAATATAGTCTGGATACTTCCAGTTGCCCTATCAGCATTATTATTTCTTCTGATATTTTTGCTAGTAAACCATTCCCTGTTGTGGTGTCAGTATCTGGAATAAAATTTCAATTCTTGTGACTAACCACAGTTATTTTGTACAGATGTCTCCAAAGAAATTCTCACTTATACAAATATGTATCCTTATATATGAATAGTAAAAAACATTACCAAAGTTCAAACATGGCTACGTGCATTGAAAAAAAAATTCTAGTTCAAACCTAGGTAAGAGCAGTGGTATTCTCTTCTTACACTGTATCGGCTAGATTAAAAAGCAAGTTTTAGCATAAGCAACAGAGATGACAAGTAGCCATTTTGTGGTTAGACTAATAGGAATTATTCTGTGATATTTTCTTTATGACAGTGGATTAAAAAGAAATTACATTTGCTAAGTTTTTTTTCACTTTTTATGTAGCCAAGAACTATGAAATGTTTTTGTTATTCTTTTTAGCTGATTATAGAAATACATAAAAATATATAGATTCACCAGAAGAAATAATTTAAATCAGATTTATGATTCATACAAATTAAAGGAAACATGGGTAAACATATCTGTCTATATTTCTGAGATGAGGTATTATGTACACTACTTGCATTGTTTGGACTATCATCCTCATCTTTGTTGCCACATTTATCACAACATTTCAGCCGTTGTACACACCAGCCTTCTTCAGGTGGTTGGAATGTTGAACTGAACCCTTTATTTTGCTCGCTTGGGTAGACTGTTCTAATTTCACATACCATGCTTAATGGATGTCAGTTATCAGTTATCTCCTGTTAATTCCCCTCTCCAAGTTCTCCACTACCTTAACCAGGTATTGAACTCACACTCTTTGGGTCCTGTCACTGGATCTAACTAACACCTTTATTCACTGTGCCATATGTCCTTGAGGACATCTGTGTATGAATTTCTGGGTGTTATAAACCTAATATCTTCAGCAACCATTTTTTACCAGTGCTCATATTGCAATTTTTGCTGTTATCATTATATATTTTTTACCAGAGCTCATATTGCAATTTTCATTGTTATTATTGCTTTTCTCTGGCACTCCTTATTACTGGTTCCCATATTGTATTCATTTCTATGCTTGGTCAGCTCAGGAGATTTTTGTGGCCTAGCATATGTGCTGATTCCTTAAGTTTACGAATTTTCCAATGATGTTCTTTGTCTATGATTTCAACTGGATCCCACAGAGGGCAGTGATTTCTCTTTTCTCTCCATATGTGGTCAGCCACGCCTGATTTTTCCACTTCCCCTTATGTTACAGCTTTTTGGTGTTCTTGAAACCTTACCATAAGGGGGCGGCCTGTATCCCCTTTATATTTCTTTCCACAGCTGCAAAGGTTGGCGTACACACAGTCTTTAGTCATGTTCTCCTCTATGGAAATCCTCGAGCCTCTGGGAGATATGAAGTCTCCGTTTTATCCAACAATTGTACTGGATTCTCTTTTGGACAAGGCCACAAAAATCTCCTGATTTTTGTGGCCTTGAGCCGACCAAGCATAGAAATGGATACAATATAATAAGGAGTGCCAGAGAAAAACAATAATAACAACGAAAATTGAAATATGAGCACTGGAAAAAATGATTGCTGTATACATTAGGTTTATAATACCCAGAAATTCATACAAGGACACATGGCACAGTGGATAAAGGCATTAGTTAGATCCAGTGACAGGCTAAAGAGTGCGAGTTCAATATCTGGTTAATTCAGTGGAGAACTTGGAGAGGGGAATTAACAAGTGATAACTGATAACTGGTTTCGATTAGGCTAGAAGAGTCTACTCCAGTGAGCGAAATAAAGGGTTCAGTTCGACATTCCAACCACCTGAAGAAGGTTGGAGCGTATAACGGACAAAATGTTGAGATAAATATGGCAACAAAGATGAATGCTGTAAATATTAGGTTGGTGCAAAAATAATGTCGTTTTCTCACATATGTTACTATGTGAGAAAACGACATTATTTTTGCAACAATCTAATATGGATAAACATGCTGGCAATAATATCAAAAGGGTGGTTTTTCTAATGACACTACTTTTTAACTGGATGAAAGTGAATTTATACATTTTTTTTTTGTTCTTGAGAATTTACAGCAAATATTAAACACTATTAGATTGTTTATTTACAAGAATAATTTTATATTTAGAATATTCTAAAAACTAAAACAATTATTGCAATGCAATATTTATCATTTAACAATTCATAAAGAAATAAATGGGGAAAAAAGATTTTTATTCATAAATTTATGAACTAAATTATTAAAATACGCAAACCAACTATAAGTAAATTCTTATTATTTATCATTCTATTAGCTGACATTTTGCAAACCATTCCAATAAACAATAAATCTAATAAATAAAGTGTTTATTATTTTTATTGCCAATTCTCAAGAACAAAGATAATCTATAAATTCACTTTTATATGTTTAGGTTTTATTCTAATTCTAATCATCACTTTTTAAAATCATAAATATTGCTGAAGAGTAAAAAAGTAAAGAAAGAAATATGAAGATAGTTCTACAAGTGAGAAGTTCAAAAAAGAAACTGTTAGCATAGAACTTGTGGTTACATCTAGCCATTTCAACTGTAAAATAATGCGACCACAGCTGTCAATCTAGTACTGTGCTTAAATTTGTAAAGATTATACCTGATGATAAGAGTTGAAAAATTCGTTTGGCCAAATCATTGTGTTAATAAATATACAAAGAAAAATGTCTGAACAATATTGGATGTTTACTCTTTTTAAAGTGTCATACATTACACTAAGTTGTTGTCTTTGTGTCTATTTACACAGAATGTGACACAAGGTTAAAGTACGATTTAGTAGCTATAAAAAAATTGCTTGAACACCCTTGACACTTTAACATTTGGGTATTCCTCGGACACTGGGTAATAGCTCAGCCTCATCCTGAAGGATACATAATACCTGAGGCTTGTGATATTTAATGTAAATTCTAAAGTCTTAATTTTTTATTTTATTTTATTTATTTTTTTTTTTTGAATCATTTCACTCCAAGCAAGGCAGTAAACCATTATGACGTAAGGAGTTACTGAGTATGAAAGAATAAGAAAAAGAAAAACATTATTAAGAAGAGAGAACAATAAAAGAACAGGAATTAAGAAGATAACGATTGATATTGCATTAAAATTTCTGAAGATCAAAGTTGGCTGGAAAGCAAGAGGCCAGAAGAGGGTTCCGCAAGTGAGAAGTGCAAGAAAATAAACTGTTAGCATAAAACATACAGTTACATCTAACCAATTCAGCTGTAAATTGATGAGACATCATTGTCAATCTACTATTGTGCTTAAATTCATAAAGTTTAGGTACCATATAGCAGGGGTCAGCAACCTTTTGCTAACTCTGTGCTGACTTAGAGTTTTAAAATCATTCAGTGTACCAACAGCATACATATTTTTATACAAGTCAAAGTCAATATACCTGTTCTACAATAGATTTTATCTATTAATATATAGTATATATACTTTAGTATATATTAAAATTGAAACAGCTTTGTGTTGTAGTAGTTATTGGTTTGGACTTTGTGATGTCATTTGTGGCTGTGTGCCATTGGAATTTGCTTGGCGTGCCACGTGTGGGATGCATGCTGTACGTTGGCAACCCCTGCCATAGAGGAAAGTTCATTAAAAAAATTAGCATAATAGTATTTATAGAAACGGCACAGGAAAAGCTACATTGTGAGAAAGTGACTGAAGCCAAAATGCCAGGTCAGGACCAATAACATTGTGGATTCTTCTTTGGATTTTATCAAGAATTTCTAAATATATAGCAGGTGCAGCAGACCATATGTGACAGCAATATTCAAAGCATGGAGTAATGGTAGATTTATAAATATTTAAGATAGATTCAAGAGAGAATTCTTTCAAACATGGTAATTTGTTCTTCACAACAAAATATTTATATCTGTAAGATTTCAAAAATAGCTTAAGAAAAAAATATCATTAGTTTTAATTACACAAGGACCCCTTTTATGTTTTCTTTCTGTTTATTTTGAATCTAATTTGTGCAGCAAGAATATCAGCACTCCTTTTATAATTTTTTATTTTAATAATTTTCGGCTGTTTAAGTAAAACACTATCTCTTGATGAAAGTTTCAAAATGTTTATTAGCTTACAAATTGACAATATCTTGAATAGTATGGCTGAAAAACATACATGCCTTCCTGATTCTTAAAAAGCTTTGTTTAGCAAAATTCTACTTACTACAGTCTTTTATGCTGAAACTGAAAGATTAAACTAAAGAGCAATCCCTTTCGAAAAATATAAAGGAATAATGTCTAAGTTTATACTAATTTATTTTTATTCAAAATAAACTTTATAAAATCTACTAAAAGATAGATGGAATTATTGACATTGGGAATATAAGTTGTAATTAATTTCACTTTTCACAATTTCACAAAATTTCATCACCAAATATAGTAATTAATAAATGTTTTGGCAACATTTTCATTCTTGAAGGTATTGTTTTTTAGACTAAAAAACAATAACTAAAAATTTTAGTTATTTAAATTTTTTGTGCTCTTTTTGTTGGCTGTTTTTTTTTTTTTTTTTTTGTAATGTTTTGTTAATCCTTTCTTATCTTATCACTTAAATTTTATTATCAGGTGAAATTTCAGCCTAAATGAATTTGTACTTCAATTCATAGTTCAGAACACTTGGTGTGTGTGTGTGTGTGTGTGTGTGTGTGTTAGGAGGTGGATTAAGTTGTATAACTCTTCTTCAATAATAAGAGATAATAAATCGCGGTAGATATTTTTTTTTTGTGTGGCTCCATTTAAAATTAAAAAAAATATGTAAATTAGTTTAAATCATGGTTTTTTTTTAGCGAAAATTAATTAAAGTGATGCTGTTTTTTGTTTTGCTTAAGTTTGAATGGGGATGAAAAGAAAAAAGTTTCTAAAGAAAACGAATTTGATTTTAAAAACCAAGATAAGCTTTTTTTTTTTTTAATGATTTAAGTTAACATTTAAAAAATTTTGGTTAATCGCTTTTTTTAATTTACTTTTTTTTATCGTCTGCTTTTCTTTTTTTGAGAATGCCGACGATTTTGAAGTCATTTTTTTATAGGGAAAGCTCGCAAAACTTAGCAAATTAATCACTCTCCTTTTTTTTCATACAAAATGACAAATTTTAAATGAAATTTTTATTAGTCTTTTTTTTAATATGCTGTGTCCCTTTAGGACGTGGGCGATCATGGCTCTCCACAACTTCTCATTCTTTGTTGCTCTCTATTTGTAATATTTGTTTTAAGAAATTTGATTATGACGTAAACGTAAATTGACCAATTATTATCAAACAAATGCTGGTAAAAAACTGAGTAATAAATTAAATTATATAAATGAATCACTTGATGTAATTTTGAGTTGTTGTTGACTATATTGTCACCCCCACTCCGAAGGCTAAATAAAATAATTTCTGTTTTAACAGCTGACTGCTCACCCCGCCCAATATCGATGTTTTCTATTTTATTTTTAATTTTTAATCCTTGGAAAAGACATTTTAAATAAAATCTTATTTTTAATTACTGCTACTACACTACAGTTAGAGACTAATTTATTTACCAGGTTTTACCGCATACAGTATTTTTATTTATTTACATTGCAAAGAATTTATGAGAGTTTGATTGTCTTTTTTGTTTTAGGTGCTTTTGAGCTTCCATATTGTGAAAAAAGTTGTCGCTTTGTTTTGTAGTCGTATTTTTAGGAAGAACATAAACTTTTATTTTGAAAATTTTATTAACCTCATTATTGAATGAAGTTTCTTCCGATGAATCACATTTAAAGTGTTAATTTTGGGGGGTAACATGAGTACTTAAAAAAAATTTTTTTGGTAACTATGCAATAAAATTATAAATAAATTAAATAATGCCATTTTTAGGAAGCAGAAAATATTTAAAATAAATATGAAAAGCTTATTATTTATTTTAAAACATCTTGTGAAAATATTAAAAAAATGCGAAACAATGGCCTTTAATTTATCTGTGGCTCCTTTTGCTGTAAAGCAGTTCACTGTTCACTTATCGATTTTTAAAGTTAAGAAGAGTAAAGTCCAGCAAAGTTTTCTACTCGCAATGACTAAGCATAAATATTTCCTGAAATGCGTGTGTGTGTGTGTATTATCCGATCAAGCTTTTAAAACGACACACACACATTGGATTTTTTTTTAGTTTTTAACACTATGGCAATTTCATTTTAATTTCATCTTTTTTAGTTAAATGATCCTCCAGTCAAAAAAATAATTGTAGTATCCATCCTCCTTGTTTGTTGCGTTAAAATAAATTTAATTAAATCAAAATAATATTTTTTTATTTTGCTAAATATCACTTTTTTTTTTTTTTTTTTTTTTTTTTTTTTTTATTTTACTCGAACAATTTTAATTTTTATTTATGTGAAATTTAAAAGTTGGATTAAAATTAAATTTGCCTGGAGAAATTAGATTGATAAACAATTTCTCCATGTTTAAACAAAGCTAAAAAAAATTAAAAAAAATGTCTGACTGTCTCCTTTCAACAGAAAGAGATCACTTTTCCTCCCATTTCATATGCATATTAAAAAAAACTTTAATATTGAGTTAAAAAAATTCTGATTCAGTTGAAAAATTTTCCAATTCTTAAATGTTTGAAAATAATTTTTATTTTGAAGAAACATCTTTACAAGTTATTTGTGGGTAGGGTGTGGTAACAACAGAAAATCACAAAAATGATATTCAGAACTTAAAATAAAGTGAAACTTTTATTTAAAAATGTACTGTATTTTATCGATTACAGAACAGCATTTAATAGGGTATGATGTAATGAGCTACTTGAAATATTAGAAAAGCTTGATTAACACTGAAAAGCTAATTGAGTAATATGGCCTCTACTAGAAACAGCTTACATTTGGATAGTGAAAAAGGTTAGGGAGTGTACAAAAATAGAAAGAAAAAACACTTTAATTTCAAATAGGGTGTTTGGAATAAAATGAGTGCCTGGAATTTTTATAAATTTTTTTTTTTTTTTTTTTTTTTTTTTTATAATTTTCAGTAATGAAATGCTTTGTTCTATAATCCTCACAGCCTAAATTATGGGTGTGGGAGGAAATTTCCTGAATATTTAATGAAAAGGGTGGTTGGAATAAGGATGTCATAGGTGGATTTTTAATTAATTAAATTGAATAATCATCCTAACTTGTTTATTTTAAATTCAAAGGTATGACAAGGATATGTTTTCTCACTGGATTTATTTAATCTGTACAGAGAGATGATCTTAAAAAACCTACCAGAATTTATTACTGGCAGACATAATCTTAACAGTATAAAATACACAGATAATGTTATCTTTATGGCAGACTAAGAAAGAACTATTGGACAAAGTAGTGGAAGAAAGAAAGAAGAAAGGACTAACTATTAACTGTAAGAAGATTGGCTGTATAGTTGTTAGCTCACCTCTTGAGCTATCGTTTTAACAGATGATGGAAAGGGTAACACCGAAATCCAAAGGTGAATAAGAATAGCAAAAGATGTTTCCCCAAAACTAAGCAAAGTAGTATATATATATATATATATATATATACCTTGTTTAGTTCTTCTTATTTAGTACTTCTCGGTTATAAATCACCATGTTTCCACTGAGCAAGTATACACTATCCAGACCAGGGATTGAACTGACAATTACCAAGATCAACAAGCACCTGATAAATGACGGAGGGTACAATTGCCAAAATGTTGTAATAACAATATATTCCTGGATATGGGCAGTGGAATGAGAGCCATCTACCTCTGAACATTATCTGGAATGACAAGCACCTAATGACGGTCAGAAGACACAATGGCTGAAATGTTGTGATAACAATAAAGATGAAGATATTAGTCTGCATGTAAATAATGTAAATAATAACTTCTCATCCTAGAAATTCACACAGAAGGCAATCAGGTGATAATAACAACAAAGATGAGGACAATAGTCCGAATATAAATAATGCAAATAATGATAACTCCTCATCCCAGAAATTCAGACAGAATGTATAAAGAAATGTTGTTAGAAACAAATCAAAGATTGTTGAACCGAACATAATATTTAATCTCGTATATGGAAGAACGTGTGGGTTGTATAATGGATTGTGGCTCAAAATGAGAAATCAGAAAGCTGAGTTCAAATTGCAGTTGAGTTTGTTATATTCAATTATGCACAAATAACCTTGGGAAAAGTACTAATCCATCTCCCCCCACAGCTATGGGTTAAATAGTAGGACTTGTATCTGGAAAAAATCATTGTTATTCTCAAAAATTGTTAATGTAATATTTATTTGCAAAAAAAAAAAAAAAAATTCTTACAAGCCAAAATATATTTTGGATTTAAATAACCCATAAAGGTTTGATAAGTCATAAAAAAAATCAATCCATATCCAATATGGCAGTGAATTGTTGGACAATATACTTACAGATAAAGTAGAGATTTGGAGTGATAGTTATATGATTCTATTGATGAATATTGTGAATTTTGAAGTTTGAAGAATTTGCAAGTTACTATATATCAGCAAGAAGACAAAAATTCTCAATTCAATTTATTTTGGAGGCATGTGTTAGCCACTGTTGTTGATAGAGCAAGAATTTGAATCCATTAGTTGGTGAATCAAGAAAATACTGACTTGCTTAATGTTGTAGCATACTTACAGATGATAATCGGTATGTCCCCATTCATATAAATACAGTAGTAAATACTGTATGTTGGTCTGCAGTTGAAGATTCATTGTAGAATTCACTTGACTCACTTCTAGCAGTTGACTACTACTTCTATGCACTACTGGTGAATCTTATATGTGTTGTTTGTATCCTAAGTATTATCATTCATTACTAATCTTTGTTTGATTATTCTATTCACTAACCTTCCCTAGGTTACAACTCTTAACATTTGGGAATTGGAGAACTTAAACTAGAAATCTCATAAGAATAATTAAGAAAGTAAAATGTGGGCAGTTGTTTCTTTTGTATTAGTATGATTTAATGTACAAAGGATAAATTACGTTATTGTACCATTTATAGTGCACTTGATCAAAATAAAATTCCAGAAAAGTATTTTTTTAATGTAAAATAGAAATTTAACAAATTTAAAAAAATATCTCTATTTATTCAGTTTTGTATTCCTTGATTGTTAAAAATATCTTTTTTTTTTTTTCTTTTTTACACAGCACCATAGTAATCAGTTTTTATCTGCTGTTTCAATCAAATGAAAAAAGATCTTTAAACATGCTTAATACACCATCTCTCCTCACTCAAAAATATTTTTGAGTGCGCTAAGCATGAATTTTTGTGTCAATTGCTGCCGTTATGCAACAATAGAAAATTTATTGCACTCTTAGCAATAAAAAGAAAAATCTTTGTTACATTTCAAAGATGACTGAGTGCATATACAGCATTTGTACACTTGTGTGCAATGAAAGTGTTTCAGAAAATGCTATTGATTTAATCATTAGTTTAATCAAGTATAATGGTGATAGTCTGTAATTCTTTGTTATTAAGATGTTCACTTCTGCAAAGAGGAAAATATACATGTAGAGTAGATATATATATATATACATATAAATATACACGTAGAGTAGATAACTTGATTCTGAAATTACGATACAACTAAATGAAAAAGAATTGCTGTTGTGATATTTATACTGAATAAAAATAAATTACATGCTGATGTTGATATACATAAAATTCACATTGTGGATTCTATTAATATACTAAATAGTATATAATATAGCATATAATATAGTAACAGTGTCTCTCTACTTTGCTCTTGAATATCAACATTTTTACTAAATGAGCCACTGCACTACTTTTTAGTTGTGATTGCTGTTAAGTATTTTGTATGTATTTTACTAAAATAAATATCAAGTAAGAAATATCAAAAATCTAAAAATGAGACGGCAATGCATTTCTGTTTCTATTTAGATTATTTACATGCAGGCTATTGTCCTCATCTTTCTTGTTATGACAATGCTTCGGATGTTGTGATTTCTGGCCTTCATCAGGTGTATGTCGATCTGGGTTGAGTAATAACTGAGCAGTAGTAAAAATAAAACCTTGATGAGATATCCCTAGACATGTATGAGAACAATCTCCCCCTTCTCTATAGATTAAATAAAGTGTTCTATTTGGAATTCCCTGTAGGTTAACTGGATCAATATATACCTGATGAAGGCCAGAGAGCATAACAGCCGAAACATTGTGATAATCACAACAAAGATTACGACAATAATCTGCATGTAAATGATATAAATAAAGATAATTCCTCATCCCAAAAATTCAGACAGAAAATTTCTGTCTCTTTTGGAATGTCAGAAAAAACATTTTTTTTATAATCATTTCATCATAACCATTTTGACTGGTGTCTCGGTCCCACCCTTTCACTGTCAAAATGGATAAATGTAACTGCCTCTTCTACTCAAACAGCTTCTTCTTCCACACTTCCCATCTGTAGAACACACTTCCTCTTGCTTGCTTCCCTGATAACTATAATCTTCAAATATTCAAATGTAATGCCAATCGATATCTTCTGATACCTTGAGCTTGTTCCCTGTCTTTCTCTGTATCCTTTCCTCAAACAGGACTCTTTACTCTTGTTCTCAATCATCTGTAACCCCTTGTGTGCTAGTGGCACTCCTGCCTTGTTTGGGGTGAATTGCTTAACCCCCCCCCCCAAAAAAAAACACTCTACCTTAAATTGGTCTTGAACCATGTATTGGTGAAAATTAGTATTAAAAAACAAATTTTAAAAGTATATACCATAGAGCAATTTTTAGCATATTAAAACCTTTGCTACTGCATTATTATAGCATTGTTGCCTGGCTGTACTGACCTGTTTTGGGGAAAAAAAGGAAATTGTCATTTACTGGAAATAAATGACAATAAAGACACTGATCGCAGTTTCTCATGAGTGCCACCATTTTGGTTTCAGTTGTCTAATTTGCAATACAGACTAAGCTAAATGTTGCCTCTAACATGCAAGGGACCAACATTTCAGAAAATCTTGAAAATGTATATCTATATCAGCAGCAGGCAATGTCAGTTTCATAAAGTATAAGTGTGTTGACAACAGTAAATGTTTTTAATGGTATAAGTTAGTTTGTATTGAGCACTCCATTATTGTGGCTTTGTACCAGACTATGTTCTATTTCATAGATACATGAAATCTACAAAAAATGTACTGAAAATAATGTTTTTAGTACAAAAAGTGAGTATTTTTATTTTTATTTTTTTCAGATTATACACAATATTTAAGTCAGGTAGCAGAAGCTGTGGCTCGAACTTCTGGTGGTACCATGACATTTGTAAGTCAAAATAATGGCCTTTCCCTGTCCCAAGAACAAGCGAATCTTCCTCACACGGTGGTATTTGAGCATATCACCGAAGCTGATGCTGAGCATGCTGTTGTTGCAGAAGCAGCTGCAGTGTTATCGCCGGTCAACCCTGGACCAACACTGCCTATTCATACTGCAACTGCTGAAGCAGTTATTAAACCTCCAGTGGGCAAAGTAAGTAGTACACATTGTGTGTGTGTAAATGTTTTTTATTTTTTTTATAATTGTTATTTGTACAAATTTGCATTGTTGGTTGGTTGTTTGGTTGGGTTTTATGGCATATCAACCACTGTGGGTCATTTAATGCCAAATTAAGGTATATATATATATATATATATACATACATACACACACACATATATACATATATACACACATATACATATACACATATACATACATACACATATACTTATACATATATTAAATATACAGTACTATTAAACATAGCTGGCAACATTATTTTTTCAAAAACGCATAGCTGGCAACATTATTGTTTCAAAAACATATAGCTGGCAACATTATTTTTTCCAAAAATCGTATAGCTGGCAACATTATTGTTTCAAAAACGTATAGCTGGCAACATTATTTTTTCAAAAACGCATAGCTGGCAACATTATTATTTCAAAAATGTATAGCTGGCAGCATTATTTTTCCGAAAACATTATCTGAAGCCTTGTTGTTGGACGCAGTTTATTGTCATACCCAGGATGCGGATGTAGTTTATCATCATACCCAGGACGCAAATTTGCATTGTGCATCAGAGTCAGTATGTCAGTCCCGATTAGAATAAATATAAAAATAATATATATAAACAAAAATAAAAAGAATCCAAATTAAAATAAGGCATTTATGTTTTCCGTAAAACCTTGTCTCTTGCCATCACTCTCCTCTTCTTTGTTTATGTATATTCTTTTATTATTATTATCAGGACTCAGTAAAATTATCTATGATTCATTAATAGTGTTTGTTCTTTGATTTGACTAATGTTTACTAGGCACATGGTGCTGGAGGAAGGCAGCAATTTGACTAAATGGAATTGGTAAACACCTGTATAGTGCTGATAACAACAAAGAATATATTCAAAGGATTGTGATAATTACAACAAAAATGAGGACATTCGTCTTTAAATAATGTAAATACAATAAAACCTTGACTTCATTGAACAAATTTTTGGCAGAATGTCTTCTTTAAATCTGATAAATTTCTCATTTCGTAAAGAAGCAAGTTCTGTAGTTCACTGCATTTAATAAACATTGTTTTGTTCAATCCAAGACAGTCAGCATAAAAATGACCAATGTTACATAAAAGTGTATAAAATATCAAATAAAACAATCATACATATTTTTCTTTGCTCATATTGAGATGATTTTTGGAAGTGGTGCTGTTGATGTAAGCTGCACTTTAGTTTACTTTGTACTCATAAATGAGGTTGAGAAAATTTCCAAAGTTTCAGATGTAAATAATCCTGTCAGATTTGATGGATACTATGCACGCACACACACACACACACACACACACACACACACACACACACACTGTTGCCAAGTAGGATTTAGTTATAGTGAAAACTATTTTAAAAAATAGCTGAAATCAGCAAGATTTTTCTTTTTACAGCTCTCTTTATAGCTAACAAAGTTGACATGTATCTAAGTAACTTAACACAGACTTGAATGATTTATTCTAGCATTTATCTTATTTGTTTCAGTAAAAATAAAAGTCAGTCCTTTATGACCCATATGATCCGCAAGTGATATTCTTTAAATTGAGGAATGTTAAATTGAGATTTTATTGTAATAGTAAGTTCTCCTTCCAGAGATTTCACACCTGTTCATTTTGTTAGTTCCTTGTAAATGTCTCTTTCTTTTTCTTTGTTCTTTTAGGGCCCTTATCACTGTGAAATCTGTAATAAAGTCTTCCAAAAATGGAATCAGCTACAGCGTCACATTAAGACACATGATGATGACAAACCATTCCGTTGTACACAGTGCAATGATTCTTTCAATGTGGAGGACAACCTGAAGCTCCATATGGCAACACACCCCCAGAATCACAATCGCCAGCCAACATGTCCTGAGTGTGGCAAAACGTTTACTCGTACTGCTAGCCTCAAAGCGCACATCATACTGCATATTAAGGAGGAAAATCTCATGTGCACCGAATGTGGTGATGAATTCAGTTTGCAGGTAAAAGAATTGCTCATGTGTTTAATGCCTATTTCAGTGAAATGGAAAACCTTGTCAAATTTTATCTGTACCCTCTTACTTCTTTAAATGATGGTTGTCTACTTGTCAGATCAGCATGACCATCATTGACAAAAATTGTAGCACAAGATGTTATGTATTACATGTCAGCAAAGTCGGTGTGAGGGTTTAATTGTTGAATGCAGGTTACACAACACCGCAAAGACTCTTACTCAAGAAGCTAGAAAACCCAGAGATAACAAGAGTTCGAGATGTTTGGTATAGCTAATAGATTGTGTTTGTTATACAAGTTTTTCTTCACCTAGAGGCATATCTTGACAAAGGCTAAGGGTTCCTCACTCCCAGTTAGCTTACTGCAACCTCAGACACCAAATCAAGTTTTTCTATGTCCAGTTGCAAGCTTCTTTAAATAATGACCTACCTTTATACTTATGATTGTCCACAGGTATTTTATTGTTGAAGAACTTGCAAGGTGCTTACTCAATCATTAATTTGAGAATTATGATTCATCAGAATATTCAAATAGTAAAACCATCAAATTTTCACAGGTATTTCTGGTACTATTCTCTTATTTATTAACAATTCATATATTGTTTTATCAAAATTGATTTAAATCAAATTTGGAATAATTAATGAGAAAAAAAATAAAGAAAATAATCTAAGAGGTCAAATACTTTTGTGTAAAACTGCATTCATTACTTTTGTTGAGACTATCACTAAAAGGTCAGATAAAGCATTTTGGCACGAATGGAAGTAAAAGGTCAACAAGTGTAAATGCTCATACAGTGAAATAAACATCATGGCAAACTAAATGTTAGCATTCTAATCTGGAAACTACAAAAAAAAAATCTTTTTTTTTTAAACTATATTTGTCCCTTTGTTTCTCTTAGTATGTATGTTACATCATGCCAATTTCTCATAATTAATCCTCTTTTGATCAAAAAGAAAGACATCAGAGATGCTGTTTAGTTTCATTGAGGAAAAGAAAGAAAGAAAAAGAGGGGAAGATAGTGGGGATGATAATGCTCTCATGCATTTAACATCTGCATGGAAAAGTTTGTCAATTTTTACTCTTTTCATACTCTTTACTTCTTTAAAAATAACCTTCATTCATACTTATGATTGTTATTGCAATATTTTGTTAAACTCAATATTTAACAATGCAAAGGGGAATTTCCATGGGTATCTTATTGTTGAAGATCTTGCAATATGCGTATTCAATCTTTAACTTGAGAATTATGATTCATCAGAAAATTCAAATAGCAAAACCATTAAATTTTCACAGGTGTTAATAATGATTATATTAATTTAGTCATAATTTAATACTGTAAAGGCATTATTACATAACATGTAATTCTCAGATCATTAATAAATATCTATGGAGGCAATACCACTGTTTATAGGTGCATCTCCAAACATCTATATGATAAGAACTTGGCAGTATTTTGTCTAATTTGTATAATATTGGGCAATTTTGCATTTATTACATGTATGTTTAATGGAATGTAAAATTGAGCAAAGTAGACAAAATTATGCAAAACCTACAAAACCTACATCAACAATCTATATGTATATCAAAAATAAGCATCAAAGACCACATCAAATTTAAGACTCACTCCATTTAGAGGGGGGGGGGCCCAAATTCTCTAAATTGTTTCAAATTAGTTCAAAGGAACCCCATTAAATGTGAAAATAAACAAATATCTTCTGTTCTTATGTCTTTATTTTATTTTATTTTTTTTTTTTTAGTTTTATCAGGGGCTCATCAGGACTAGAGGGCACTTGGGGACCCCTTTTCTCTTGGGGCCGTTTCACATCAGCCCATCCTAGATCCACACTGTTAGCAGCCATTTACCACTGATCAACATTAATTTATAGCCCTTTAAATATAAAATAATTTTTTAAATATTTTAATATATTGTTTATCACTTTGTAGATTAGATATTACAAAGTACAATGAACATAACATGTACAAGAATAAACAAAGTAAATAATATTCAGTTGTATGATTTTTTTTATTTGTAGAGCCAATTGGATAGACACATGAGGGAACATCGCCAGGATCAAGAAGGGAAGCGATCATACTCTTGTCGTCAGTGCACACAAGAATTCCCTAAAATGACATTGTTACGGGAACACATGAAACAGCATTATCGAATAAAGTGAGCAACTCTTAAAACATTTGAAAAATAAAATTATTTTATTGGCAAACATAGATTATTGTGCCCTCAATAAGACGTAATGTCAAAAGGATGATTTTTCTCATGATTCCACTTTTTTTTAACTACCTTCATTCTTTGGCAATATTTATTGTTTTAAAAAGCAGTGATTTGAATTTTAATAAAACCTAGACATATGATGACAGTGAATTTATACATTTTCTTTGAGAATTTGTAACAAAAATAAAAAACACTAATTATTTATTAGATTGTTTATTTACACTATTATTTATTGGAATCATTGACAAAACATCAGCTAATTTCTAATATTCAAAATTCATAAAATGGTAAATAATAAAGATTTTCTTATAGTTGGTTCACATATTTTAATAATTTAGTAAATTTTTATAAATTTATGAATAAAAATATTTTTCATATTTATCTTTTTAAAAATTGATAAATGATAAATATTGCATTGCATTAGCATTAATTGTATTAGTTTTTAGAATATTGTAAATGTAAAATTATTCTTATAAATAAACAATCTAATAGGGTTTAATATTTGTTGTAAATTCTTAAGAACAAAAAAATGTATAAATTCACTTTTATCATGTGTTTAGGTTTTATCCCAATTCTAATCATCACTTTTTAAAATAATTAACATTGCTGAAGAGTGAAAGTAGTTAAAAAAGCAGTGTCATGGAGAAAAATTGTCCTTTTGACACTACGCCTTATTGTGGACATGTTTATCCATGTTTGCTGAGTTTTTTGGTATCTAAGTAAGCCTACCTTTTCGTCTTTCCTACAATTTCTTGCTAAGCTAAAAAAAAAGCTGCAGTCTAGTTCATTATTTTAATATATATTTGATAAGGGAAATTGCTTTTGATAAATGTATTATATTTACCAGAATTAAGTACTTTTACTTTGTTGTGGATTTGAATCAACCCACAACAAAGGAAAAGGCAAGAAAGGTTTTTAAATCTCAAAATATAATTTTTTTTGTGTGTGTGTTTTTATAACTAATATTTTTCTTATCATGCATATTTTTTTACAGTCCTTGTTTGTAGTTGTTTGTTAAGATGAAAAGAAATGTGATTTCTTCGAGTGTATGTATGGGAGGGAAAAGAGGTGAAAAAAGCGAGGAGGAAAGTGTAAATATCATGGTGCTTGGTGAGGAAGAATGTAAATGACATGTAGCTTGGTGAAAAAGAGTGTATATATGTGTCACGTAGCTTGGTGAGGAAGAGTGTATGTGTCACGTAGCTTGGTGAGGAAGAGTGTATATGTCATGTAGCTTGGTGAGGAAGAGTGTATGTGTCATGTAGCTTAGTAAGGAGTGTATGTGTCCCTAGTTTGGTGAGGAAGAGTGTATGTTTGTGTTACATAGCTTGGTGAGGGAGGATGCATGTATGTGTCGCATAGTTTGGTGAGGGAGGGTGCATGTATGTGTTGCATAGTTTGGGAGGGAGGGTGCAAGTATCACATAGCTCTGTAAGACAGGTGAAAGAGTAAGGGAATCTCTTTGAAGCTGTGCAGGCCTTTGTGAACTGTTGCCATCTGTTGCAGTTCTTACTGGCTTGTCTGGTCTAGAAGATTTGCTTAAATACACTTCAAAGGGATCACAAAGCATGTTTTTATTGTCAGTGGGAAAGTCACCCATTAGTTGAAAAATGTTAAATATTTATTTTTAAGGGATTATCTTGACTATCTTGATGTTTATTTCCATTTCTGCTCCACAACTTTATAGCAGAATTATTATGAATTTGCATTGGGTATTATCCCTTTGTTCAAGGAACTCTTCCAGTTTGAGTTATAGAAGCTGGCTAGTGAGATGAGTGTTCTCAGGAGATAAATACCAAGTTAACTGCTGGTAATCCACAAGACTTATCAGAAAGTGTGCCAACAATGTTGTATATTTTAATGACAAGGAATTTCAAGTTTTCAGCAGTGGTAAATGTCTATATAGTTCCAATAAACATTAACCAAAAAACTCTAGTCATGTTCTTTAGTATCGTTGTCAAATCAAGACTTTCATATGGATGTCATGCACCAAACTTGTTCAGAAATAGCTAAACTGTCAGCTGTGTATAACTGCTTTCTCAGATTAATGATTAAAAATGACTTTGAGCAAATGAAGTTTGTAGAGCTTAACAAGGACTATCCATCTTTGAACTTTGCGCACTGATACTACATAATCACAAAGAACTATACCAAATAATAGAAACCACATCATTTGAGGACTTTCAACAACTGCAACAACTAAAATGGATATCACATGCAACTTGAAGAGAAAATAATAACATAATGAAGATGTTGGTGTTCCACAGTACTTCAAATAATGAGGAAAGAAACTCTTGTCAGCACTTGAAAAAACAACCTTGACTTGAGAAACCTCTATTCCTGAAAAATTGTTTTAATAGAAAGATTTTATGAATTTCAATCAAAAGTAGCACTGGTTTCTGAGTGAATGAATGCCAAATATTTCTTTATAGGGATAGGGCCATATTAATCCTCTCACAACATTATTCGTGCCTGAATTATTCACCAACAATTTATTTCATTTTTATTTTTTTTCTCCTCCACCAATAGGAGTAGAAAGGTTTGCCTATTGTCTGTTTCACACTCCTCCCTGGGGTAGAGTAGATGTTTATCCCTTGTTTTCTGTTTAGGATTGGCTTTCCAGTTCCTTCTAAAATCTGCTTCAGCTCTGTACTCCTAACATCTGTGCCTGAACTCTGAAATTTTGTTTTCTAACCATTTGTTTTATTTTATAAATATTTTTCTCTCCTCCACCAATAGGAGTAGATAGGTTCACATTCCTTTCATGTTTTTTGAACAGGAATAGAGGTTTATCCCTTGTTTCCTGTTTAGGATTAGGTTTCTGGTTCCTTGTAAAGTCTGCTTCAGGTCTATACTCCAAAAGCTTGTTCTTTCCTATGCTAATATATGTCCACACAGTAACCCTCTACATTGAGTGGCTCTTTGGCCTTGTACTGGGTGAACGTCAGTAAAAAAAAACAACAAAAAAACTTGCTACTTCAATGAGGTCAGTTCACAATCCAAGTGATATAGATTCTAGTTGATGATGCAAGATGCTGAAAGTGTGAGCAATATGCAACTGATGAACAATTTTATGGAATTTAATGGTACCATGATTGTCTGTATTTTAAGTGGGTGTGTATTCTCATGTAAACAATCAAAGAAGCATACAAAAACTTGGGTTTCTACCATAAACTGTTTATTCTCTTTTTTTTTTATTTAAGCTGTAGTGAAACAAAGTTCTCAGTGTCTCTTGCATGTGTCTGTTTTCTTTTTCTTTGTCTAGAAGTTTGGGCAAGTAAGGATAAGCATCGTTCGAACTCAAGTCCGCTTAACACCCAAAGAAAAAGCTTGACTTCATAGGTGGAGGCTTTTGAAGCAATGTGCAAATACCACGTGTTGGAAAGTGGAAAGACAGATAGTCAATTTTTAGTGGACTGGAAAACTAATGTGTCCCAGCAGGACTGCTACATCTTGGAGTAGGGAGGAGAAAGAAGGTGAAACAGGAAAATGTCTATAGACTTTTAATCAGTGCTGCCTAATGTCATTTGACGAAGCCAAGTGGGGGCAATCATGTTTCCAGTTCCTTTACTCTTAACATCATGGGAAAATATATTTCTTTTTTTTTTTTTTTTATTATTACTCATTATTAATTTTTATTATCAATTTTATATCATTTTCTCACAGTTTATCCATCTGATGATAGAATAAAGTTGGGTTTGAAAAGATGGTCATTTGATTGATTGGTCATTGATCTTGATTCTTTTTTTTTCTGACTGCTTCTTAATTCCAGATCTTCATTGTCTCATCGTTCCTACAAGCGAAACATCGATCGATCGAATTTCCACCACAAGTGCCAACATTGCGGCAAATCGTTCCAGAAACCAAGTCAGGTGTTACGGCATATCCGGATACACACAGGTATGTTTCATTTCCTAAGTCTAATACAGATTCATTAAAATAGAATTATTTTGCCATAACATAAATGTTTTAGCGTTTATTGCAATTCTTTGGATTCCTGAGGGTGATTAAAAATGGAACCTTTCCAAACATTATTACAGATAATTTTTCAGCTGGGGTTTTCTTATAATCAATTAATCCTAGTCCCTAGAATTGATCTTTGCTTTATTAGAGAATGATCTGAAAAATGGTTGCTTTTTCAAAAGGCAAATTTTGTTACTTAGTACTTTGTTTTTAATCATTTCACCCCAGGCAAGGCGATAAAGCCACAAAGATGCAAGGGAGTTACTTGGAGATAAATAGTCTGTGAAAAAGAAAACATTATTAAAGAGAGAGGACAATAAAAGAGCAGAACCATCCCGGGTATGATAAGCTACATCCGTGTCCTGGGTAAGACGATAAACTATGTCTGACAGCAAGGCCTCTGATTGGGAGGTTTTGAGGAGCGTGGAACCACCTCTTGCTTGCAGGTGTTCCCAGATCCATCCTGGCCCAGGGTGGTGGCACCTGTTGGGGTCCCAGTTATGGACAAGTAGTTTATGGTGGAGTAATGGATAGCGGCTTGGATTGAGGAATCAGAGAGCCGAGTTTGAATTCCAGTCGAAACCATTATATTCACTTGCGTGCTAACACCTCTTCTTCTCCTCCCAGCTATGGGTAAATAGCAGGACAGACCGGGTTCGGTAGCCTTGTATGTCAACTGATCTACTGCGGGAAAAAAATCTACTTCGTCAGTCATATATCAAAAGATACATGATTACCTAAATGTGCATCATAGCACATAACTAAGTTAACCCCTAGGCTTTAATACCAGAAATACTTTTTTGTAAAAAATTATTACCAGAAATACTGTATTGCCAGCAATAGATTTTTGTAAAAAATATTACCAGCAATAGATTTTTGAAGAAAAAAAAAATTATTATCAGCAATAAAAATTTTGTCGGCATTAAATAACCCATTGAGGCTGATATGCCGTAAAACAAAACAAAATAAAAACAAACTTACAAGAGCAGGATTCAAAGAGACAGAAGTTGACGATTGCCAATTTTTGAAGATCAAAGTTGACTGGAAAGCAAGAAACTGGAGTTTCACAAGTGCAAAACAGAAGAAACTTATGGTTACCTTTAGTAGAATCTTTAAAATGATGGGACCTAGCTGCCAATGCTAGTAAAGGAGTTAAATTTTAAAAATTTAGGTACCAAAGAGGAAAACTCACCAGAATAATTACCATAATATTTATAGAAAAGGGAAGTTGTGTGAGGTCAATGGAAAGGAGACTGAAGCTGAGGTGTCAGATCAGGACTAATAACAATAATAATAATAATAATAATACACTCTTTGGGTAATACTTGTAAACTAGACAGTATTGCAGCTTGTAAACTTGAAAGTATTACTGGTAATGCTTTCAGTATTAAAAATTAGTACATGATATATAATTAAATCTGATTAAAAATTGGTCGTTTTCAAAAAATTTGAATTGGTGATTTGACATAACAGTATTTTCTTAATGATGTATTCTTATTTCTCTTCTGTATCCAGGTGAACGGCCGTTTGATTGTAAAATGTGTGATAAGACTTTCAACCAGAAAGGTGCTCTTCAGATTCACATGACTAAACACACTGGTGAGAGGCCGCATATGTGTGACTTTTGCTCGGCAACTTTTTCTCAAAAGGGAAACTTACGTGCTCACATCCGGGTGAGATACATCTATCTCTTGAAATGGCATTTCTCAGACCCTAACATCTAGAAATTATTTTTTTGATTTTTGTTTTATTTTTTCTTGATTTAAAATATTCAGAATTATTAAATGATCTAAGAATTTTAAAAAATTTCTTTTTTAAACGTTTTTTTTTTCTTAATAATTTGCCATACATTGTTTGAATTTTATAATTGAGTTCACCACATGCAAGGCAGTAAAGCCACTATAACACAAGGGGTTATTGAATGTGGAAGAATTAGAAAACAGAAAAATTACTAAGGAACCAGAAGAAAAGAAGAGTAATTAGGAGGATAGTAAATAGCGATTAACATGACCTTTAAATTTTTGAAGATTAAAGTTGGTCGGAAAGCATAGTGCCAGAAAAGGGAACTAAAAGAAACTGTTAGCATAGAACTTACGGTTACATCTAGCCAATAACAACTGTAAATTGATGAGATCTCGTCACCACTCTAGTATAGTGCTTAAATTTAAAAAGTCTAGGTACTATAGTGAAGAACTTATCTGAACAATTACCATGAAAGTATTTATAGAAAAGGCATAGGGAGGTACATGTGAGAAAATGTTATATAGGAATGAAGTGTCACTGTCAGCATTTGAGTTTGAACGCACATCACCAGAGTGCAAACACAGGCAATTTCATTGTTAAATTAAGTAGATCACATGACCATAGAGGAAACATATATATGGGAATTAGTGTGGCATCTAATTGATCAACATTTCTACTCTATCCTCTATTACTATTTGGATCACTCTTTCTACACTATCCTCTATCTCTATACTATTCGCTATACTATTTCTCTATACTGATCACTACACAGATTACTTTTCAGTAGTTACTTTCGAGTAAGTACTATTAGTGTGGGTGTTACTCAAAGGCGTCTGATACCAGTATTGTTCAATGGTGTTACTATAGTTGTATCTGCAATTACAAAGTCTCTTCTACAACAAGCAATATGAAAGTGACAGCGAGTATTCATTGACATTACAAAAGTGGCAACAAGTTTTCATTGACATCACAAAAGAAAATGACTGAAACCAAGTCACCAGATCAGGACCAATAATATTGCTGATTCTTCTTTGGATTTTATCAAGGAGAATTAAATAGCAGGAGCACGGGACCATATGTAGCAGCAATATTCTTAACATGGGTGAATGGTAGATTTATAGATCTCGGATGATTATATACTACTAAAGAAAAACCATGTTGGTGTGACCAACATACAACTTGCCAGAAGACATAACACCTTTGACAAGAAAAAATCTTGAACAAGGAAAGAAAAAAAAGAAAAAAAGAAAGACCATATGCAAGCACCTACCAGTGAAGTAAAGTGCTCAATGCACAGATTATATATATATATATATATATATATATATATATATTTGAGTTCATGCAAGGTAGTAAAGCCATTAAGACACAAGGCGGTACTGAATGTGGAAGAATTAGAAAACAGAAACATTACTAAGAACCAAGAACAAAAGATGAGTAATCAAGAGGACAGTGAATAGCGATTGACATTGCATTTAAATTTTTGAAGATTAAAGTTGGCTGTTAAACATAAAGCCTAAATTTATTTCCACAAGCAAGAAAAGAAATGGCATAGAATTTACAGCTACGTCTAGCCAACTCAACTGTAAATTGATTAGCTCTCAACACCAGTCTAGTACTGCATTTAAGTTCAAAATGTTTCGGTACCATAGTGAAGGGCTCATCCGAAAAATTACTACGACAGTATTTATAGAAAAGGCACAGGGTGGGTAACTTTATAGCAGTGGGAAAGTGACTGAATGTGAATAAAATATTTTTAAATTAAGATATTTTTTCTTTGGTATTTGAAAGTGTTTTTTTCCGAGAAATATATAAATTTAAAATGTAAACAAAAATGTGGAGATCATCATTTTTATTTACACTCAGGTTTTGGTTGTTGTGTCCTCCAGTCTTCATCAGGTGCTTGTCAATTCAGGAAACTTTCAGGGAATTTTAATCTGAACTCTTTATTTAATCTATGGGCAGTGATGGACCGACATTTCTGGGAGCCTGAAACATGAATAGATAAGTGAGCACTTTTACAACCAGCAACAATAGATTCAAGAATACAACTGCCAAAATGTAGGCTATGAATAGATTCTGGTGATCTCACTGAGCCCATACAGTTAGGGGGATTAGATGCTGCAAGCCCCCAACAAAATATTGAAATTTGATCAAAAAATTTTGAGGTCATATGAAACACGTTTTCAAGCATATTCTAAGGCCAACATTAGCTAATTCAACCCATTGGCTTATGATTCTAATAATTGCAGACTTAAAAAAAACATTTATATTCTTGAAAAATTCACTCATTAAAAAAAGTTGCTTCAGTGACACCTTCCTCCACTCCTGTGAATGAGAGTCCTGAAGCTTAAGCTTCATTCATTTCTTAGTAGATCCACCACTGTTTATGAGGTAGATTGTTCTCATGCTGCTGACCACGCCTAGAGTCATCTCATCTACTTCGTATTTAGTACTTCTCAGTTATCATTTATCTTATTCCAATCTGTACTATCTGACCCAGGGATTGAACTCACGACTACTGTATCATCCACTATATCTACTAGGCTATTGTGATAACAATGATAAAAATATTAACCTGATTGTAAATAATGATAATTCCTCTTCTCAGACAAAAATTATCACTGTTCAAAAAGAAAAAGAATGAAACAGAAGTTTCAATTAAAAGTGTTTTTAGATTAAATATAAAAATAACTTGTTTTAATATAAAGATTTTTGATTTTTCTGTAAATTAATAAACTTTTGATTTGCAAAAGAAAAAGAACTTGTATTTAATTTTGTTTTTCTTTCAGAAATGAACATTTTTGTAAAATTAAGTTTTTATCTTCTTACAGCGAGTGCACTCATTAACAAAAGATTCCAATGGCCCCAATTTCCAATGTGATGAATGCAGTTGTATCTTCCGAAAACTTGGCAGCTTAAATGCCCATATTAGTCGATCGCATTCAGAATCGGCCGTAAGCATTTCTTCTGATACATTCAGCAAATATCATCAGATAATTTCAAAGCAAAGAGTATGAAGTTATTTAAAAATAAAATCATATTTGGTTTTTAATCAAGGAAGTAGAGTTGTAATAAATTTTGTCCATATTTCAATATTTATGTAAAGTAATTTTTGTATTCAATTTCTTTTATAAATTGTTTGGCCATGTTAATCTTAATAAAATATTTAGGTTGCTGTTAATATATATTTTAATTATTATTTTATATATGAAGCTTAAGGTTTGCTTATCTGTTTAAAAACTATAAAAAATATAACTTTTCATGTGTTTGCATGCAAATATGTAAAACTATGACATCAAATAAATGCAGTTTTATTATTTATATCTACTAACATAGGATTTTATATCTTGTCCAACTTGCTTAATGAAAGTAATTGCATATTCAGCTTTAAAAGTCAAAAAAATGTTTTGTTATTCATTTTCAATCTGGTCTTTTGTGATTTTTTTTATAAATTACCAATTGTTTTATTGATAACCTTTATAATTAAATTGCTTAGTTATTTCAATAAAATGACTTTCTGCTCTGAAAGTGTTAACCACCTTAGCATTTAGAGCACAACTTAGTAATGAATGAAAGTAAGCAGGGTATAATGAAAAGTAATCAATATTGACATTTTCAATAGTACTTGTTCATTTTTCAATATATATGTAATAAATTTATTCTATACATCCACTTATGAGACATTTATTGCCAAAGCATTACTATGATTACAATGTCTCACATATCATCTATGTCCTTTCTTTAACTATTACGAGAGTTTATTTTCATTTATTCAATAACTTCATACTTTAAATTTATTTAATCAAAATTTTGAAATTATTTTTATAATTAGAATATTATCAACCGTTTTTTTTTAAAGTATAAAAATAATCTGCACAAATATTCCCACATTTTTTGATTTTTATCTAATTATATTTAATATAAACTTTTGTTTTTGTAATGGATCAATAATGTATGATGAAAGTATATATTAAAAGATGCACATGCATGTATTTTAAGATGTTTTTCAATTAATTTTCACTATGTCTTGTCATTGTTAGCTAAATTTATAATTGACTTATTGAAATATATATATATATATATACATACATACATACATACATACACATATATATATATATATATATATATATATATATATATATATATATATATACATACATTTTTGACTCTCCTTCACACGCACACATACACACATGCTCACTTAATATGTAATTCAATTTTTTAGCTTTTTTTTGGGAAATGTTACATCTTTTAACTATTATTTTTTTCCTCAGGCTTTACCAGCTCAGGATGAAGTTCAGCCTCTTGCTGACAGTGATAAAGTAATTAATCAAATTATTGAATTGTCAGGGCAATCTGGTGCTAAAGATGTCAATGCGCAGGTAAGATCAATTTTCTTTTTATCTTAATTATAGTAGTAGACAACTGTCAGTCTTAAGAGACTATGGTGTCTACTAGAGTGGTTAGCTAATCTCTGTTGCGAACACCTGCTCAGGTTCATTTTGTGTTTCTTCACAACTCACACAGCCAACTCTTGGTTTAGACTGCAGCTATGCTAAGCAGACCATAGTTACAGTTTGTAGGAGAAAACACATAATCTTGCATGATAGTTGAACAAATCCATGGTCCTGAAAACTACTGACTTCATGCTAGTGCAACTGTTGATGGCTACAATAAAAGAACAGGAATTCAGAAGATAACAACTGACATTGCATTTAAATTTTTGAAGATCAAACTGGAAAGTAAGAAGTTGGAAGAGAGCTTCCACAAGCAAGAAGTGTGAGAGAAGAAACTGTTAGCATGCTTACATCTCACCATTTCAACTTTAAAATGATTTACCTTGCCACCAATCTAGAACTGCACTTAAATACATAAAGTCTAGGTACCAAAGAGGAAAGCTTATCAGAACAATTACCATAAAGATATTTACAGAAAGGCACAAGGTAGCTACCTTACGACAGAAAAGTGATTCAAGTTGTAATTTTTTCTAAATTACGCAAAAAATAAAAATATCACTGACATCTTCTTTTAACAAATATATTCACCAAAATTGCACAAAAATATCTTGAAATATTAAAGAGTAAATTTGTTCAATAAAATCACCACTGGCTTCAACCACAGCCTCCAGACAACTTTGGAATCTCCTGCAACTCTTTTGGATTGTCTCCTTGTTTAAGTTGGTGAATGCTGCCATAATCTTTGCCTTCAGTTCATCTTTAGTGTTACAGGGAGTTTTTTTTGTCTCTCGCTCAATTGCACCCCACACATAATAATCAAGGGGGTTGCAGTTTGGGAAGTTAGGTGGCCAGACGTAAGGGTTGATATGGTCACAAAAATTGTCTGACAGCTATGAGTGGGGTTCTCCCACTTGTTTGGCATGGTGCAGAGTCCTGGTACCTGACATAGTCTTCCAGCAGCTACCCTCTTGACACGGCGTAGCACTACCTCCTTGTCACTTGATGTCGGTTTCTGTGTTGAGTCTCAGGCCTTTACCAACAAATTTGGGAGTTCTTTTCTCATCAGAACGATCATAATGAGTTTTCCAAGCCGTTGTACCTTCGTAATCACCATTAGACTCATCCAACTCTTTTTGAATCTGCTCTGTCCTCATACTGACACCCAAATACTCTGAAATGTTTGTATTGGAGCTTCTGGCATGAATACCAAGCAGTACAGCATGCTATTTCCAAATTTCTGGTGGAGTGAATTGCATCTTTTTGCTCTTTTTCTCACATTACATTGCAGACCCAATTATCTAAATGTGTTTACTAGTTTAGCATTGGCCGAGAGTATCTATCAAAGGGGCACTGCATGATTAGTTATTTTCGTCAGAGGAATTGATGTCAATTTTTATATAATTGAAGAAATGTGGAACTTATGCCATATGAAGTGTACAACAACCATCAGAGTCATACTTGAGCACGTTAATTTATCAATTGAAAAGTTCAATATCGATAGAAATAAAATTTATTCGATTACAGGTGATGGTGTTCCAACATTAATTGGTAAAAATAATGGATTTATTATTTTATTCAAAGAATCAGTTGATCATGATATATTCAACTGCAGATAACATCAAAAATTAAAATAGTGACTTCATGAACATTCTGTATAAACAAGAATTAAACTAACTTGTTTTATGACTTTCACATTTATGAGCTATTTCAAAGCTGAAAGAACAAAGAAGAATAAAAAGTACAAAATTTGGGTAATGATGGTGTAGAAATTGACAATTTTGTTAACTTCTAATGATATGGATGATGATGAAATTTTAAGTAAAACTCCAATGTCTTCAGGACATTTTCCAAGTAAAGGCTAAAAACTTCTGATATTAAAGAATATTGAAAAAAAAAAAGACTTTGAAAACAGCAATAGATGTCATTCAAAAACAAGTGATAACTGTTTGATGATAATTGTTTGTCATAACTGATAATAACTGTTTATTATCACTGTATATTATTAGCTGTAATAACTGATAATAACTGTTTATTATCACTGTATATTATTAGCTGTAATAACTGATAATAACTTTATTATTACTGTATATTATTAACTGTAATAACTGATAATAACTGTTTATGAAATCTGTAATTGCTTTCATTTTGGTTTCATTATTCCTTCAAGTATTTTCTAAATCAATTTAAATATCTGTATGTATCTTACTTGAAATTACTCTTTTTGCCTGAAAAATTAATTTACATGGGTCACTCAAAGAACTAACTTCTGTCATCTTTTTCTTTTCACCAGAGAATATCTGGGTTCAAAGTGTAGCAAATGAGAGAAGGCTGATTGTATTATCAAATATAAAATGAAGTGGGTTCATGTATTTCCCAGGGGCATTAATACAAATTAAATGTAAACTGTCCTAGACTGTGTTTGAATTTAGTTAACCTTGTATTCCATTCTCTGTGCAGTTATCATTAGGCTAAATGCAGCTCATATATTTTTCTAATTTCCACATATGGCACTAACTCTCCAAAAATCTTGGCTTTAAGTTGCTGTATTTATTTTTCTTTGGTGGCATATATTAGGTTGGTGCAAAAATAATATCGTTTTTTGACGTATTTTTTAACGTCAAAAAACGATATTATTTTTGCACCAACCTAATAACACACCAGTCTGAGACTGTTGGAGGAATCTTTTAATCACCACTGAAACACCAGTCTGGCATTGTTGATCTGCTCTCTTGATGGTCATATCACGTTGAAACACTGGTTACTCTACGATCAGTGAAGTTAAGCAATGTTAAGCCTGGTCAGTACCTAGATGAGTGGCTGTTTAGGAATACCAGGTGCTGTAAGCTTGGATGTGAAGTTGGTGTGACGGAGAATGACTCAGAATTGTTAATCGGAGAGCCAAGTTCCAATTCCCATTGGGTTTGTTATATTCACTTATGCTCAAATACCCTTAGGAAAGATATGAATCCGCCTCTTCTTCTCCCCAACTATGGGTTAATTAGTAAGACTTGTATCACTAAACCATTATGATCTAAAATAACATTTACATATAAAAAATATTTTCTGGCTTTAAATAATCTGCAATGGTTTGTTAAGCCATAGAAAACAAATCAATCAGTCAATCTTGATTACAGGGCAAGGGTCTGGAGGTAGCTCCTTCTGGTTTTGGGAATCTTTGGGTTGGCATTTTCTTGTTAGTTTTACCAGCTTACTCATCTATGCTGGCTAAGGGCAACTTAGAAGAAGGTGCCATACTCTGACACCAGGATTAGAAAGATTTATAAACAAACAGGTTTAAAGGAGGCTTTCCTATTTCATAAGGTTGATTTACTTGTTCAAAATACCAAGCTGGTATTTATAACCTTGTTGTTTTAAGGGGCAAAACAATTTATTTTTCTTTCCTTTTTCACATTCTTCTTGATTTCCTTTGTTCTTCCTCTTTCACTCTGCTTATTTTGTCCATCCATCTGTCCGTGAAGTTGTGTCATACTTGATCAAGCCGGAATTTACCTGACCACCCAACAAGGAAGGATGTGGCACATGGCTGATTTTTATGTGGGGTGATCCGAGCCCACAAGCTTGGGCAAAGCTTACTGTAGAACCTGCATAGTCTACCTCCCCAGATGAGACTCTGCCTTTCGGCATAGCCTTATCTGGGTTCCCCTCTGCCTGAAGTAAGTCTTCATACTTGATCAAGTTGGTTTTTACCTGACCTCACTACAAGGCAGGATGTGGCACATGGCTGATTTTTATGTGGGTGATCCCAGCCCATAGGCTTGGGCAAAAATTTCCTATAGACCCTGCATACACGGGTTAGGTTTGTCTACCTCTCCAGATGAGACTCTGCTTTTTGGCATAGCCTCATTTGGGTTCCTCTCTGCCTGAAAGCACATAACAAAGCAGAGAGTTTGACATCTTGATGCTC
>OZ010576.1:15780323-15940323 GCA_963932145.1 Acanthosepion lycidas
CTTGGTTTTGCCTTATCTGATTTATATCTGAAAAAATGTTAAGAACTATTTAAATATTAATGAGCCTTCTCCAAACTATAGAAAATACCAAGATATTTGTTGTTTGTAGATATATTTATATCTTATCTCGGAATATGACTGAATTATTTCCATTTAGCCTCCCTATTTTTTTGTTGTTCTTGGTTTTCCCTTATCTGATTTATATCTGAAAAAATGTTAAGAACTATTTGAATATTAATGAGCCTTCTCCAAACTATAGAAAATACCAAGATATTTGTTGTTTGTAGATATATTTATATCTTATCTCGGAATATGACTCAATTATTTTCATTTAGACTCCCTATTTTTTTGTTGTTCTTGGTTTTGCCTTATCTGATTTATATCTGAAAAAATGTTAAGAACTATTTAAATATTAATGAGCCTTCTCCAAACTATAGAAAATACCAAGATATTTGTTGTTTGTAGATATATTTATATCTTATCTCGGAATATGACTGAATTATTTCCATTTAGCCTCCCTATTTTTTTGTTGTTCTTGGTTTTGCCTTATCTGATTTATATCTGAAAAAATGTTAAGAACTATTTGAATATTAATGAGCCTTCTCCAAACTATAGAAAATACCAAGATATTTGTTGTTTGTAGATATATTTATATCTTATCTCGGAATATGACTGAATTATTTCCATTTAGCCTCCCTATTTTTTTGTTGTTGTTGGTTTTCCCTTATCTGATTTATATCTGAAAAAATGTTAAGAACTATTTGAATATTAATGAGCCTTCTCCAAACTATAGAAAATACCAAGATATTTGTTGTTTGTAGATATATTTATATCTTATCTCGGAATATGACTCAATTATTTCCATTTAGACTCCCTATTTTTTTGTTGTTTTTGGTTTTCCCTTATCTGATTTATATCTGAAAAAATGTTAAGAACCATTTAAATATTAATGAGCCTTCTCCAAACTATAGAAAATACCAAGATATTTGTTGTTTGTAGATATATTTATATCTTATCTCGGAATATGACTGAATTATTTCCATTTAGCCTCCCTATTTTTTTGTTGTTCTTGGTTTTCCCTTATCTGATTTATATCTGAAAAAATGTTAAGAACTATTTGAATATTAATGAGCCTTCTCCAAACTATAGAAAATACCAAGATATTTGTTGTTTGTAGATATATTTATATCTTATCTCGGAATATGACTCAATTATTTTCATTTAGACTCCTTATTGTTTTTGCTTGTATGTTTTATATACAGGTTCTTTGTATATCTCCTTTGGATATTTTTTTTTTGTTGAAATACCTTTTTTAATACTCAAAATCCTATATTGTCCACTAAAATTTCCAATTGCCTCCCCATTTGTTGTTCAGCTGCTCATCACCCATCCAATAGTTGAAATCCCCCACTGGTGTGTGATATCACCCAGGTTGGGAAAGCCCAGTGTAGACAGTAAAATTAAGTGCCATTCAACTGGATGGTGGCAAGTTTCGGTTACAAGTTTTTATATAGTCAGATTACATAATAGAATGGTCGGTTGGAATCTGTGTATTCTGATGTAGAGACAAGTAGAGAAATGGTAGGAAAGAGTTGGAATTCTTGCTGGCTGAAGGGAAAATTTGGTCCGTTAGTCTGTCATGAAAGAAAGATAGAAGTAGCAGCAAAGATGTCATAATTGTCACCTATCTACCCGCAGACTGTTCCAGGTGAATCCATAAATAAATAACCAAATTTATTGAAACCATTTGTATTTTCCTTTCTTGCTATGATGTTATTTCACCTTTTGTTCCCTTGTAAATGCAAATCAGGAGTTTCTTAGTTTTCTTTTATGAATCCCAATGCAAATGAAAATCGAAACACAACATGGGATGATGTGAAAGACTTTATGAGGGCTGTTGTGCTTGTATGTTTACATTTCTATAAAAATATGTTTATAGTAATAAGCAATCTCCTCAGTCCTGACCTGGCACCTCGGTATCAATCACTTTTGCATTGCCATAACGAAGCCTCCTTGTTATTTTTCTATAAATATTAACATGGTAATTGTTCTGATGAGTTTTTCTCTTTGATACTTTGACTTCTTGAATTAAAGTGTAGTACTAGATTGCCAGTTAGGTTTCATTATTTTACTGTTGATATTGCTTAGTGTAAGTTCTTTGTTAATAGTCTCTTCTCTTGCACTTCTTGCTTGTGGGACTCTCATCCGACTTCTTGCTTTCCTGTCAGCTACAATCTTTCAAAAATTTAAATGCTACATCAATCGTCATATTCTGTCTCTTTGAATCTTGCTCTTTTAATGTCTCCTCTCCCCTCAACAGATTCTTTCACTCTCAGTAACCTCTTGCATCTTAGTGGCTTTATTCCCTTGTTTGAGATGAAATGATAAAAAAAATTCCATCAATTGCTTATATTTGTCTTTGGGCGCATCTATGTGTGTGTCCTGTAAATGAATTTTAAGACTAAAGGTTTGCAAACTTATTTCTCTTGTTTTCAGGTGAATGGTGTACGCTGGCACCAGTGTACATATTGTACAAAGGAATTTAAGAAACCTAGTGATCTTGTACGGCATATACGTATTCACACTCATGAGAAGCCATACAAGTGTAACCAGTGTTTCCGTGCATTTGCTGTGAAGAGCACCCTCACTGCACATCTGAAGACTCACACAGGAGTCAAAGAATATAAGTGTGATGCCTGCAATAAAATGTTCTCTACATTGGGGAGCCTTAGAGTTCATTCCCGTTTACATACTGGTAAGTAAAATTAATTTCTCTAGAGTCTCTGATGTTTTCAGCAAAGTTTATTAAAAAAAAATGACTCTTTAAAGCATGTAATCTTGGTAATTTTTTAGTACAATTTTGATGTCACCAATTTGGCTATACAATTGTGTCAACTTTTGTTTCAGTTATATTCTAGAAAATATGGATATAAATCAGCCCCGCTGTAAATTAACCATTACAGAATGAAATGAAATGTAATGGTTGGCTGCTCATTTCTGAGTATACCCATTTGCTAGTGTGACTAACTAATCCCTCTTGCAGACGCTTGCTCAGGCACATCTGTGTTTCTTCAATATCCACAGAGCTGACCTGCAACTATACTGAGCAGACCTTAGTTGCAATTTCTGGTGGAGATCACATAATCTGGCATGATCTTATATTCAAATCCTTGGTCATGATGACTTGTAACTTTGGGCAAGCACAATGATTGATGGTTCTTGAACAGTTTCGTCTGCTCATTTTCACTTGTAAGACTTGAATCAACCACTGGTATGGCTTCCAGGCACTTTCCAATGGGGCTATACACTGGGATCATCTTCTCAGGCTGTCTAGAAGTCATTGCCCTAATAAAACAATCATGGTGAGATTTTAACCCAGATTTGAATCTATGAATGGAAATATATGAAAAAATATTTTAATACATGTGTCCTATTTACATATGTATCATAGTTAATAAAATGTAAATACTGTATGGATTTTTGTTTTATTTTATATAGTCACTGAAACACTGTATATTTGTAGATCTTAGCCAATGAGATATTCTCAAACAAAAGACCAAGTAAAAGGGATTTCATGCTGGTTGTTGGTGCTTCATATGCAATTGAAACTAAATAAAATTTTATAAAGTACAGCTTTTATTTTATTAATAAATAGAGATAGTACACATAAAAATAATATTAAGAAATATATGTCTATATTGTAGATTTCAGTTACATTATATGTACTCTACTCTAAGTTGGGTGTCTACTGAGTACCATTTATACAGCTGACCACACAGTCACTTTGTTATAGTTTTTGAGTTCAGGTTTTGAATGCTTCATACCATTGACTTAATGCCAACTAATATCTACCTGGGCTTAACATTATTATTAAGCCCTAATAAAGAGATGTATCTGTGATTAGACATTGATTGGTTGGTTTTAAGCTAATGCATGGCTTTATATGGAGGTGTAATATACAATTGGTAGAAAAGAAGAAAAATAGGGTAAAAATAACAAATAAGTTTATTTTTTCTGTTTTGCAATTAAGTTACAAATAATATGAACAATCTGGTTATGACTACAATGGAACCTTGGTTATTGGCCATAATCCATTCCAGAAAGTTGGCCAACAGGCGAGGTAATATTTGCATAAGAAATAATGTAAATCTTATTAATCCATTTTACACACCCAAAAATATTAACAAAAATATGTTTTATGCAGAATAACTATAGTTTTGAGTGCAGAAAACAATAATAATAACAATAATAAATATAAAAGACAAATAAATAGAATAAAGGAACATTTGACTTCACCTTACCTTCATTGAAGACTTGTTGGTGTATGTAAGATGGTGAGTAGGGGGAGAGAGGAAAGGTTTTATTGTTTGGAAGAGGAATCCCCCCCCCCCACTTCCACAATGACTCCTGGTAAATCTTTTTTCTGGGGTTATTTCCTTTCTTTGTTTTTGTGCCACTAGAACCTACTTGAGACTGATTGAATTCCTCTCTCACTAAAAACCTGTCCAGAGAGTGTTGTTTTTGTTTCTGTGTGTAAAATTTGCCTGAAATATGACAGAGCATTGTCATTAAACATGACAGCTTTGTTATCGTGATATTTTTCAAGAAACACTTTACACCATACTCCACTTTGAACAAATGTTCTTAATCACCAAAGAAGGTGCATTTTCTCCTCTTCCTCCTCCTCCTCCTCTGAATCTATTTTCCTCAACTGTCATTTGTTGCTGCTCTAGCTGAAAGTTCTTCAGTGATCAGCTCTTCACTGTGACCTCCACCAACTCCTCCACCATTCAATTCAAACCCAATAACTTCCCCAAAGGTATTCTCAGAACTTTCTTTGGGTTCATGGTGGTTTATTTAACAGTAAAACTAAATCAAAAATACAAAAACACTATTTAAAATGAAAATTTTCAGACCAATCCTAGTGGAGATGCTCACTTAGTGAGAGACAAAGGCAGACTGAGTCATGCAAATACTTGATGCTTTGTCTGGATGTTTGGCTTGTGGATGTCACATGGCAGCAAGTGAACAGGAATGTACAGGTTCATAATGAATGGATTTCCTTGCTTGATAACCAAGGAGATGTACAATTTCTGAGATGTATTTTCATTGAAAAAAGTGGACAATAAATGAATCATATGATAACAGAGGTACTTGATAACCAAGATTCCACTGTAGTTCCTTATGACTGCAACTCACTTTTGAGTCTTGATGAAGTTCTTTGTAAGTTGGGACAGGAGTTGACAAAACCTAGGTGTGACCATCTGGAGGATGAAAAAAAGCCGAGTGTTTTGAGTTGATTGTGATGGTCAACAATAGATGGAAGAAATGGATGTGGAATAAATCTGTTACAGATAAAAAGGCCACGTTTTGGTACAGTAATGTTGAATGATAGAGAGATGTTTTTCATGATTAAAAAGATGTACTAAGATTGTGATTAAAAATACTGGTCACAAGAGGAAATCAGTTCCTCAATGAAGAAGTTGGTTATTAGATATGTATGGATAGAACCGATTCTTTCTGGGTGAGGCATGATGCTACCAAGTTTCTGTTCTAGGAAGGATTTACTTGGATTGATTTTCAGTCATATGTGTTGTAAATGTTGAAAGATTTTTATAAAGATTAATGTTATAATCGTCTTCCTCCTTGCTGGTGATAAGCACATTTATTTATATGTGCACAAAATCCTATCTGTGAAATATGTTAAGTTTTCTGCTGCCATTTTATGAATTTTAATAATTTTAAAGGTGTAATTATAACTGTTTTGGTAATGTCCTCTTTGGTCATGGATATTTGATTATAAGCATGTAAACAGTCTAACATTGAAAATAATTTTCCTTACATTAATACTAGTCCTCATCTTTGTTGTTATTATTGAATTGGTATGGTCTCATTGCTATATATCAGTGGCGATAACAACAACAAAGATGAAGATATTAGTCTGAATATAAATAACACAAATAGTGATAGCCCCTCATCCTAAAAAATGCAGACAGAAATAATTTTTCAGTTTTGCAAAGCTAGAACAAAATTTTGTATATGGGGAATGGGATATCTGTCTGGTACAGTAAATAATGTTTGTCTGCTCATATATGAGTGTGCCTGTTGTGTAGTGAGGCTTGCCAATCCCTATTACAAATGCCTGCTCATGCACGTTGGTATTTGTTCAACACCTACATAGCACACCTGCAATTTATACAGCAACTATGCTGAGTGAACCTTAGTTACAGTTTTTGGAAGAGAGTGCATTATTTGGTGTGATAAACAGTCTGAACAAGGCTAGTATACTCAAACCCTCGGTCACGATGACTTGTGACTTTGTGCTAGCTTAATCACTAATGGCTTCCAAATAATGCCATCTACCTAATTTCACTCATGAGGCTTGGGTCAACCCATGGTATGGTTTGCAAGAACTGCACATTGGGATTGCCTCCCCCAGACCGATAATATCAAGTTACCTTCCTGACAAATCGACCATGGTGAGATTCGAACCTGAGTCTAATGGTTGGAAAGCGAATGATTTAACCACTCGGCCATGTGCCCATTCTGGTAAAGTAATTCTGTTGAGAATAATCATATAACTGCCAGTATTGGCTGTTTTTATTTATTTAATTTTGGGGTGAGGAAGATCATTTACATAGTTGATGCTCAATGATTTCTTGATGGATAAATTATTTTCAATTTTTGCATCTTTTGGAATTATGCTTTGATTATTGTGACTTATTCGAGATCACCCCCCCATGCAAGGCAGTAAAGCCACTAAGACACAAGGGATTGCTGGGTGTGGAAGAATTAGAAACAGAAACATTACTATTGAACGAGAACAAAAAGAGTAATCTGGAGGACAGTAGATAGCGATTGACATTTCATTTAAATTTTTGAAGATTAAAGTTGTCTGGAAAGCATGAAACTGAAAGGGGTGAGGCAACCTTATGGTGACAGGAAAGTAAATGAAGCTGATGAATGTTTGGTTGTTGCATGGATAGGTTGATTTCTTGTAGTGTTTTTGCAATGCATTATTTGTTCTCATGTGTTTATGTTTACCATACACACTATGGATTTTTTGTTTTACAATAATTTTTTTAATCTTATAACAATATTGTTTAACAATATAATGTTAAGTGGGAACCTACTATATTGAGAAACAGTGTTGATATTGGTTCAAATAACTACATTTCAAACATTATGTTTTTTATTGTTTCTTTTTTTCCTTTTCCAGGAGCAAAGCCATTTGAGTGTACTCAGTGTGAGAGAAAATTTCGAACATCAGCCCATCTGAAGAGCCATATATTATCCCATTTTAAAGAAATCACTTTGCCAAAGAAACCACGAAGGCCAGTACGAAAACCCTCCAAGACAGACATTCCACTGCCAGAAATTGCTCTCCAAGAACCAATCTTGATCACAGATACAGGTGAGTTGTTAACCTGTTTTGTCTCTTTAGTCTTTAAGCATTAAGAGAAGTGTAACCTGATGTCTATAGCTAAGACTGAAGGGCCCAGTAATTTTTTGGTAACTATCTATATGAAAAAAGGACTTGTTTTGCATTTCATATAAGTAGATATGCAAAATAAATACATTAATATTCATTCATGCATTCTTTGGTTTGGAAGTAAACAAAAAAAAATGAGTATCAATAATTTTATATTGATTGACTAATCTTTATGAAATTGGCTGATTGGTTTAATGTTTAAGGGGAAATAACTGCTAAAAAAAATAAAAATGATTTCAATTAATATAAATTTGTGTTTTTTCTTTTGCTTCATGAGAATGCATACTTTTACTATTAAAACTAACAGAGGATATATATATATATATATATATATATATATATATATATATATATATATACACACACACACACACACACACACACACACGCACGCACGCGCGCAGAGTGTCCATAAAGTCTGTGTGCAATTTAAAATACTTAAGTATTTTAAATTGCACACAGACTTTATGGACACCCTGTGAGTGTGTGTGTGTGTGTATATATATATATATATATATATATATATATATATATATATATATATATATAACTATAACTTCTGTATGCAAGTTGTAGTACTGTACATTTTCTAGTAGTAGTTTGACCTTTTAATCTGAAAAAAATTTAATCAAAATTGTGAGAAGACACATAGTGACATTATGCCTCTCTGTAGCAACAGATGGTATTGTATGTAATGCACCAGGATAACCTTTATATTGGACTTATTGATTTCATCTCTGAATTTTGTTGATCAAAGTTATAACTTCTGGGAGAGATTTAGGTGTTATTCATGGTACCAAGCACTGCCACATTTATTTAAGACGGTTTAAATTTTGAGTGTTGACTCATGCTTTACAAAAAGTTTTAAGTTCATAAAGCAATTAATAAATTTATGTTATTTTTATTTCATTTGAGTATTGTAGTTAGATTTTCTATTTAGGTTTCTGTTGCACTGAACAGAATAATCAAACGTAGGTTGTTAATGAACGATAATACTTAAGACATGAACAACACATATAAGATTCTCCAGTAGTGTGTTGAAGAAGTAGTCAACTGCTAGAAGTGAGTCAAGTGAATTCCACAATTAATCTTCAACTGCAGGATATCTACCAATTGCCCTATGTGGTCAGAATTTAATGTGGGGTATCTGAGCCTGTAGACTCAGCCAAAAATTCCCCATAGACCCTGTATAAAATGGGGTTGGGTAGCTGTTTCTCAAGATGAGACTCTGCCCTTTGATATAGCCTCATTTGGGGATCCTCTCTGTCTCCAGGCAGAGAGTTTGACCAGCACAGCTGGAGAGAAATTTTCAACTGCTGACCAACATACAATATTTACTACTTATGTGAATGGGGACATACTCATTATCATCCGTAGGGTATGCTACAACAGTTTCTATGAACCCAATAGGTTTTAAAGAAATGATAGGTGTACAATCCATGGGTCATAAGTGTTTTGTCAAGTTGTTACTGCATTACAGTGAACAATACCATTTAATAATCTAATCTAAGCTTGACGTTGGAACCATGGCAGTCTGACTGAAGGACTTTATATTTAAATTCAAATATATATATATATATATATATATAAAAGTGAACATATATATATATATATATATATATATATATATATGAATTATATTAATCAGTCATAAGTGAAAAGAAATTTAAAGTCAGTGTTATTAAATATAAAATAGAAAGGTCAGAGTTGATTTATTGTCAAAACTCCATTTTAATTGATAGATGAAAAAAATTCCACTTATGTTAAAAACTTGTGATTATCTTTTGAGTTTTAGTATTTGTTTCATACACAGGCCTAATCCAGCAACCATCACGAAACAATCTTTTTAATAACTACCTCAATGAAATCACCCCTGACCGTCCACACAAATGCGGCTATTGTCAAAGAGGCTTCAAAAAATCTAGTCACCTTAAACAACATGTCCGATCTCATACAGGTAAGAAGTTACCTTTTCTTTTATGTCTGGAGATCCTTCTGATGAAATCGAATGTCAGGAGAGTTTATTCTTGTCTTGAAATAGAATGTGTTTTTTACTTTAGCTTTCAGAAAAGATCTCTTCTCAAACAATAACCTGTTACTCATTGCTTTGTGTCTATATGCACACACACACACACACCCTTTATGATATTTTAAAAAATATTCACTTGAAAGAAAAAATATCATTGTGCTTATATTTAAAGTAAGCATACAATAAATTCAGTTGGTTTCTAAAAGGTTTTTTTCTTAGAAGCAGACATAAAGTAGATAATTTTAAAAAAATATTAAAATTTTTATAAAATTCTGTAATTTTAGGCCAAGCAATGTTAATTATAATTTTATTTCCTACAATGTTTGTAGTAACCATTGTTGTTGTCTGACATTTCACATTACTATAAATTAGTCAAGTGTTAGCCAAAAAAAATTTATAGAATTATCTAAATATGTCAAAATAATCTGTTTAATTAGATTTTCTTAAAACTTTAAAAAATAGTCTGTTAGTTTGTTGAATTAATTGTTTATTTAAATGTGTCTCTCATGGTCAGCTCTATGAAGCTATGTCCAGAGTAGGAAATTCAAGTGGACTTAGCATAATGACAAAATGAAATTTTTAAAATAGTTGTCTTGCTGAAAATGTTTATAAAGAAATTTTAGAAAAGTAAGAGAACTTTATATTGTTTAACTTTTCTCTGTTCATAATACAAAAATATCACAAGGACAAAATCGGTCAATAATTATTTATAACTATTTATACTGTGAATCATAGATGCAATTAAAAGTAATCCATAATAATATTTTAAATTTTGAAGTCATTTATTTTTTATATCAATTTTTTTGAAACTGTTTCTAAATCCTTGTCTTTCAATCATTTCACTCCCACCTGCTATCCTCTTCCACCGCACATACAAAGTGCTCTGCACCATTTGGAAACCATTGGTCTAAAAGAACATCTCTGAATTTAAAATCCTCCTGAAGATGGTTGGGCTCTTACCCCAGGCAAATCCATTACTTGTGTACTTTTTGTCCTTATGTCCTTTATGTATTCTCAAGTTTTCTTTCACTTCATGCTTCTTCTTTTGTTATTGTTTTTCTCAAGGGGAGAAGCCATATCAGTGCAAACTGTGTCATCGGTCATTTGTATCAAGTGGTGTACTAAAATCTCACACAAAGACACATACAGGCGTGAAAGCTTATAAGTGTACAATTTGTAATAGTGCTTTTACGACCAGTGGCAGCCTCAAGAGACACAACTCAACCCACACAGAAATAAGGCCCTTCATGTGTCCGTATTGTCAAAAGACTTTTAAGACTTCAGTCAATTGTAAAAAACACATGAAAACACACAGGTAAGATTACAAAGACATATTTATTTTTACCATTTTCTTAAGTTTGATAGATTTAAAAAAAAAATTTCTCTTAAATTTCTGCTTATAACCATATCATGTTGAAAGACCAATTCTTGTACAGTCACCAAAGTTAAGCAATATCAAGCTTGGTCAGTACCTAGATGGGTGATTGCTTGGAGATACCAGGTGTAGTAAGCTTGGATGTGCGGGTGATGCAATTGATAATGTCTTGGAACTGAAAATCAGAGAGCCGGATTCCAAATCCACTCATGTTCGTTACATGCAAATATCCTTGGGAAAGGTATGAATCCACCTCTTCTCCTGCCAAATATGGATTAAATAGTAAAGGTTGTATCAGTAAAGATAATTATTAATTCTCCCCCCACAACCAAATAAAATTCTTGCAATATAAAAATATTTCTGACTTTAAATAAACACTCCTGCTTCAATAGTAAATTTGGTATCACTGACAAAACTAACATGGCCGTTGGTCTCGAAAAAGACCTCCAATCTCTGCTTGACTGGGGCAGGAAATGGCTGGTAAACTTTAATGCCTCCAAAATGAAACTGCTCTCATTTACCCACCACAGAGAACCCTCCCAGCCTCCCATCAAAATGGCTGATGCCTAACTGCATGATTGCGCCCCTCTGCACCTGCTTGGTCTCATTCTGTCCACTGATCTGAGGTGGAACAAATACATTGAATCAATAGCTTCATCTACTGCAAGGAAAGTTGGTTCTCTGTGTCATACCAGAAAATTTTTCTTGTTTGAGTCCATCCTTCAAATCTACAAATCAGCCATTCATACTTGCATGGAATACTGTCAGATGCCCAGAAATTGCTGTCACTTTCTGTCAGCAATACGTCTCGTCTCGCCGAAGCCTAGAAGAGCCGTGCTCTCCCACATCCACTCGCCTAGTTTTTAATGGTAGCATTGTTCTCTTATGCAAATAAGTCTGCTGCATAAAAATGGCAGTAGGCGTACGCACGCGCGACCGACTCTCTGAGAATGGTTCGACATGCGAGGCAGTGAATTCACTTTGCTCCCGGTAAGTCACTGTCACTTCTATTACACTGCCCCCTGATCGTATGATCACATAAGTGACAGTGAGGGGCTGGTCATTTCACCCGTGCACTCCTTCGCGGTGGTATAACCATGTCTTCCTCCCCGGCTGAATCGTCAGATGTGTCCTGGTCTGAATCATATTCCGGGGGATCAATAAGGATCAAGTCTACCTCTTTCTCGCTTTCAGATGAGGTGTTGCTGCTGCTTACACTGGAGCTTGGTTCTTGCCATTCATGACTCCCTGACGTGTCACCGCCATCATCCGCTGGTAACAATGAAGTGAGCCGTGGACGTACATCTCCCACGTGCTGCGGTAGCCCATCGATGACTACCGACTGTGGACTGTTTATCCCCGTGACACGACCTTTCACAAATTTTGACGTGCAGTGTCCGTGCGGATTTTTTACCCAAACTGTGTCTCCTTCTTTATACCGAGTCGAAGTCGCCTGGTTAGGCGAGAGCACAACGTAAATTCCTTTTATTCAAATTTTGTACGAATGCAGCAGATTGGCGGGCGCAGAAGAGGCAGACACATCATCCCTGGGTTTGATGTTATACCAATACACGGCCTCCATAATAGAGCAGCTCTTTCGCGCAGCAATCCTTTTGATTTTTCAGATGGTTTGTACGCGCAGCGTGGTCAGAATCGGATGCCCCATTCTTCTGTGAATTGTTTGAATTGCTGACTGCGGAATGCAGTGTCATTATCAGCCAGGATCTCCACTGGGGCACCACGTTCGAAAAACACCGACTCCAATTGCCGGATTACGTGTGCAGCGTCTTGTCGAACTAGCGGCCGCCAGATCGAAAACCGTGTGGGGACGCAATCGATCAGAGTTAAAAAATGGCGACCATTATGGTGTGTGATGTCCATTCCCAGATGGCTCCAAGTTTCACGCACACTGAGCTCTCCCTTCTGCCATCGCACATAAGCTGGATCTATTGACTGACACTGTTCACAACTCCGAACGACCGATCTCACTGCTGCTTTTGACACGGACGGGTTGATCCTACATGCAAAATATAGTGTCCGTTTAACTCCAGGGTGTCTGCTGTGTCGATGAATCTCAGTTAACTGAGCAGGGCTCGGGTTTCCTACGGCAAAAGCACATACTGGTTGAACAGGTTCGAGTTCCTTCACATTGTTGAACCACCTCTGGGGAACTCTAGTCAGCAAGTCAGCTCGGTTCTGGTCGGATCTAACTAGCGCTATGTCAACCGAAAGGTTATACTCTTTCACAAGAGAAGTTAGAGTTTCAAGTCGTCGCCTTATGAGCATCTCACTAGCGGCCTTGGTGTTCAGCCGAGACTTTCCTGTAAGGGCATTAGTCACCCAATGGTACATGCAGAGGGAGTCTGTGTTCACGTGTAATACCGTAGCCTGCCATTTTAGCGCGAAGTTGATTCCCTTCAGCACAGCATCCAGTTCAGCCACATAAAAGTAATGATAGGTAGCACCGAGTTTACTTGCTGTTTGGGTAGTGGACTGGCGCTGAAGTCTCGTCCCCGCCTCCGTTTCCCGGACAATTTTTGGCCAGATGACCGGCCTTTTTGCATCGATAGCAACACGCATTAGTTGCCCTTCGCCTCTTCATGTAGTCCCTCGTGAAGTGATTGGACCCATTACATTCATAGCATGTGACAAGTGGGCCCATGTCTGAGGAAGATCAAGGAGTCTGGGAGGGCTGCACCGCAGCGACAACTGGTTCCCTCTCTTGTCCTTTATGATTGCCCGAGCTCAGGCAAATATTTCCTCAAGAGATATATCATCCCACCTGGCCGAGGACCGCAGGAGCCTTTTCACAGGATCAGGAAGCCCCCGCACGAACACGCATGACATCGCACTCTGGCACTCCTCCAAAAAGGACGGTCAGCTTCCATAGATCGTCCAAATATATATCTACGGTCTCACCCGGACACAATACACGTGCCTCGAATTGTTCATATGCCGTGAATTTATCAGGGGCAAATGCTGTTATCAATGCTCCCTTGATTCGAGTCACGTCCGATTTCTCTTCCGTAGATAGTTGCTGGTAAACCGCGAATGCTCCCCTGGTTAAGCGAAGAGGGATGACACGATCAAGTCGCTTCACTCCCGATAGGTCGCACACCAATTCCAACTTCTCGAGCCATTCAACCACAGATTCAGTCCCGTCAAACTCAGGAATAATTTTTAAATCAAACCGGCCGTCCATATTCGCCGAAATAGCTTGTCAGATGTCCAGAAATTGCTGTCGCTTTCTGTCAGCAATACGTCTCGTCTCGCCGAAGCCTAGAAGAGCCATGCTCTCCCACGTCCACTCGCCTGGTTTTTAATAGTAGCGTTGTTCTCTTATGCAAATAAGTCTGCTGCATAAAAATGGCAGTAGGCGTACGCACGTGCGACCGACTCTCAGAGAATGGTTTGACACGCAAGGCAGCGAATTCGCTTTGCTCCTGGTAAGTCACTGTCACTTCTATTACAAATACTGCTGTCATAGATGGTTGGGAGTCCCTGCTGTTTGGCTCGAGGCCCTTGACCAAATCCAAAGACAGATATGCAATATGATGGGCCCTGATCTGATATCTAGTCTACAGTCACTTTCTCACAGACGTGCCGTTGCTTCCCTCTGTCTTTTCTACAAGTATTTTCATGGCAACTGCTCCAACTGTAGCTGTCTCTTCTATTCCAGCAGCTTCTTATCTTGCACTTTCGTCTGTGGAATTTCCTTCCTCCTACTTGCTTCCCTCATAGCTATAATCTTCAAATATTCAAATGTAATGTCAATCGACATCTTCTGATGCCTTGACCTTGATCCTCGTCCTTCTCTTTATCCTTTTCTCAAACACCCCTCTTTACTCTTGCTCCCACTCTCTGTAACCCCTTGTGTGCTAGTGGCACTCCCACCTTGCTTGGGGTGAAATGCTTAAAAAAAAAAAAGAAAAAAAAAAAAAGAGCAACAACCCAACCTAAATTTCTATCTTAAAATGGATTGAAGATTCATAAAACCAGCTGTTGGGATAAAATCAAAATTTCTGTGAGGAATTAAGAGGTACTGGATTTTGTCTGGGTAAATTGTTTAAAGTATGTGACTGCTCTGCAACTAATTCAAGATCAAATTGAGTTAATTTTTACTGAATGTTAGAGAATATGAGATAAACTACTATTAAGAAGAGTGGACAATAAAAGAGCTGAAATTAAAAAGACATAAGGTAATGATTGACATTGTATTTAAATTTTTGAAGATAAAAATTGACTGGAAAGCAAGGAATTGGAAGAGATTTCCAAAAGTGAGAAGTGTGATACAAGAAACTGTTAGCATAGAACTTATGGTTACATCCAGCAGTTTCAACTTTAAAAATGATGTGACCTAGCTGCCAGTTTAGTCTGCAATTAAATTTGTAAAATTTAGGTACCAAAGTGGAAAACTCCTCAGAACTATTATTATGAAGATATTTATAGAAAAGGCACAATGGAGGGAAAGTGATTGAAGTTGAGATGCAAAGTAAGGATCAATAACATTGCAGATTACTCTTTGTATTTTGTTAAGAATCTCTAGATACATAGCAGAAATACCAGACCAGAGCAATATTAAATGTATGGATGACTGGTAGACTTACAAAGGTGTAAGATAGATTCTGATGAGAAAAATTATCTAGAGTGGCACTAAACAAACTCTCCTAGCAGCAGAAGTAGCAGTTTAATCATTTCATTTCATATCAGTGGAAAACTTTCCTACTTTGTATTGGATTAATACTTTCACTACTGTATTCTTATTTCATTGTTGCTTGAGTGTACTGACCTGTTTAGAGAAAAATAGGATATTTTGTTTTTGTTTGGATACTCTGCAGTACAGACTAAATGAAATAACATGTTCAAATAAAATATGTCATTAAAACAGGTTTAGAAATAGCACTAAATGCTAGTTAGTTTATAGCACAAACAGCAGAGACTGACATTTCACAGTGCCTTAAAAATTATATATCATAGATATAAAGTACAGTGTACGTGCGTATATTTGTGCATATGTATGTTCAAGCAGCTCTTCAGCTCACACTGGTTTGATTTCAATGATTCATAGCTCATTCAAAAGCCCTAGAAAAGTTAGGCGCTGGGAATGATTTTCCTTGAGCTCAGATTCAAGGTTGCCAGATTGATGTGAGATTAAAAATATATATTAATATATTATACTAGCCATTATTTTTGCTTTCATGGTTCAAGGGGAGTAACTCTTATTTTCTTTTTGTATCCAAAATTGCAGTGCATGTTTTATTACAAACTAGCTGTCAGGCAGCATTTAAGCTAGCTCCCATGGAGGACTCTTGGTTTGGCCATTGATGCCACCTTCAACATCCCAACACTAGAGTTTCGTAGATGGGCTCTCCCACAATCACTCTGTCCACTTGTCAGGAGAATGATAAAAATATAGTTTTAAGGTATACTATATTTATAGGTAAAAGTGCTCAATATCAGGGATAGGACATATGTAGATATAAAAGTTGACACTGAAGTCAACACCTAACCTGAAGATTGTGTTCAAGCATGAAACAGACTATTGCCAGTTGATATCAACCTCAGTGTTCACTTTCATGCATGCACACACACACACACACACGTGTCTCAGTAGGCTGTAGAATAGTATCCAAACAAAAGTGGAGATAATGAGACAAGATGGAAAAGCTTTTACAGACAACATGTTTCGCCTTTGTTTGGTAGGCATCTTCAGGTTAGAATAAAAGACAAACCTGTGTGTAATTGGAATCTTTCAGGATGAGGCCTTAAACAACTTTATCGGATATTACAGCCAGAAAGTGTTTTTTGTTTTGAAGCTGTTTATATCTCCCATATTTGAAATTAGCCTATTCTAAGTAGATTTCATGTTTTTTTTTCACTATTAATTCATATACAACATTGTTCTACTATTGCTTTTGTGCAGATCGGCAATATTGTGCATGAGCCTGGTCTGAGGTTGCATGTGGAGAATTGTGAGATTAGTGCACTTTCAATACATTTTCTTCTTAGTGAATTTGTTTCTCTTATCAGACTAGCATTTATTAGGTTGATATTATGTTGAAATATATATACTCATATACATATATATATATATATATATATATATATATATATATATATATATATATATATATATATATAATGATATACCTGTGAATTATATAAGATGTTTGTATTTTACATTTCTTTTTGTGCAGACATGAGCTTGCAATGCAGGCGTTGCAAGAGGGACAATCTTTGCAATCTGAAAATGTCCAGCAAAACTCGGTCGTAGAGAATGATGAACATGGGGCAGAGAGGGAAACACTTGCTCCACAAGCATCAAATGTTTCAACAATTGACTCTGGCCAGCCAGAGGCATCGACAGCAGCAGCTGCTTTGCAAGAAAGTTCCATGCCTACCGAACTTGCTGATATCAGTCAAAGTGATCTCACAGGGTCCAATACTGCAGTCTTGTCACAGACAACTATTCCTGAAGGGTTATTGGAACAGGTAAGGAGTACTGCATGCTTTTGAATTTTCTAACTGACACTTCAATGGGAAATTTTTCAGGTAAAAATAAAAGTTTGCTAAAGATTTAGTTTTGATTAATCTAAACTTGTTTTTTTTTTACATTGGCTACCAGTACTTGTATACTTATAAAAGTATAATAGTAAGTGTAAATGGAGGAGGGTTTTATATAGAAAGTGTAGGTATCTAGTAAGTTAATGTATATCAAGATGATGTAGGCTACCTGTATTTGTAGCTAGTCTCTCTCAATAATAGTCATATTAAATGTAATTCAAGATGGGTGGTGTTCTTTTATGCTATCACATATAATAACATGCTGAAATGCAAATTAACACTTTATCATTTAGACATTTTTAAAAGAGTTTCTAAGAACCTCTAAAAAATAAAAAAAAAGAACACAATTCAAAGTTTGCAATCAAAAATTTAACTTGAAAAACATCAAAGCAAAAAAATGTTTGGAAATGGTTTTTAAAGTAAATTTAAAACAAATAATTTGTCATGTTTTTTCTTTTACTTTGTATAATCAAATAATGAATTTTTATTAATTCAAATTCATAGGTATTTTCCCAACAAAACCTTCTTGGAAACCAGCAGAACTTTGCCCAAATCAATGCCTTTAGCCAAGGACAAATGACTTTGCCTGTAAGTAATTGCATATCTGTTATAGAGATGTGTGCTGTAATTAAAAAAAAAAAATGATTTATTCTATATTTAATCACATTGGAATGTAGGCCAGAATTTGATTTTTTGGCAATCTGTTTAAAAGTGGTAATATATATATATATATATATATATATATATATATATATATATATATATATATATTTATTGTACACAAATTTATTCAATATTGTTATCATTGTAATGTTTTAGCTATTGTATCCTCTGACCTTGTTATATTTAACATTTTTGGTGTTATCATTTTAGTCCAATATGGTAGACTGTTTTCATTCTCAGTATAAGGGTTCATATCCAATTTGGAAAACAGAGAATTTTGGTTTCATGCTAAGGAAATCTGGGAAATTTCTAATGCAACTTGACAGGTATTGAATGGCATATTTATTATATACTTTTTTTTAGAGTGAAAATTGTTTGAAAATAAATGCTGAATGTTATTTAAGTGAGATACACACACACACACATATACATAAAAAAAGAAAGAACAGTAAGATATATAATCCAGTGTTCTTATTGATATTTTTTATTTTTACAAAATAGTGCTCAATGTAAATTTACAGAGCATAAATATTATTATAAGTCAACTGATTTAAAATATGATTTCTTTGCTACACTGTAATAACCATGCTTCAAAAACTGATATTTATTTATTTATATATATATATATATATATATATATATATATATATATATATATATATATATATATATATATATATATATATTGTTTTCTAGGATTTGTGAAATTTGAGCAAAAATGTCTACTTCTTTTAATTTTAAAATGATGAACTGAAGTCTTAATTCTGAATTTACTTCATGTGTCCTGTCTGTGAAAGATGATCCAAGTAAAACTATTTGCTGTTTTTGCTGAAAAACAATTTCATTGAGTAATATTGAAAGATGAGCACTTGTTAATCATGTGAAAGTGAAAAGCATAGAAAATATAGAACTTCTAGTGAACACCACAGGTAGCATTATTTTTTTCAAAGTATGCTCATCAAAAACTAGCTCTGTATTAGATTCAATTAAGATGATAAATGTATTGTTGACTTTATTCTGTGACTCAAGTTTCAGCTTTTAACAGCAAATAATCTGCCACAGTGTCATGTATATAAATATGTTACAAAATCAAAGGTATTATTGAGTTTAAAAGTAGTTGCAAGTTGCTTTTCATATAACTCTTCATAAGATATTATGGAACTATTCAAGTTAATGTTTCCAATAACATTGCCAAAAATTTATCTGTTGGTTCTACAAAGTTGGCTTCCTTGATTACACAGGGTTTGGCACTTTATTTTCATAAAGGACTGCCAAAGCTTTTAATGAAATATCCAAAAATGACATTAAATTTCAGGGCAGTTCAATCTAGAAGGGAATTTTAGAATAATCATTGAATTATCAGGGAATTTTATTCATTGCTTGGGCTGGGGACATTGACTTATTTGACTGAAGCTGAGTCTATTGATTTCACTGCTTGATCTGGGGACTGAACTCACAACAAGGTAAACAGCATACATGTAACTAATGATTATATCCACTAGGCCAAAGGACAATTAGGTGGTGAAATGGCCTAATGGATATAAGCATTACTTAAATGTATACACTTTACTTAGTGGCTGTGAGTTGAGTCTCCAGGTCAAGCAGTGAAATCCAGATTCTCTGGTTTAGTGAAATGAGCAGATGCAGCATCACAGGAGTAAACTAGCATGCGCAGTGGAATGGTTGCATTAAATAAAAACTTCTGTTCAAAATTCTGACCATGTGACTGAATATAATAGACACAAAAAAAACAAAAACAAAAACAAAGATGAGGACGTCCAGTATATAAATAAATAATAATAAATCAGGGTACAATTTGCATGTTAACACTACAATATTTACTTACATCTCCTATAGTGCTCAAAGTCAGGGGTCACTTACTGACACCACCTGTAACTCCTCGAATAGTTCCACCAGCATTGTCTCCACATAATCCTTAACATCCACTGGAGTGACTTTGTCACCAATATTGAAGTCCTTGAAAAGGAGAAGATCACCAACATTGAGGCCATGCTGCTGAAGTCCCAGCTATGCTGGGCTGGACACATTTCCAGGATGGAGAATCATTGTCTGCTTAAAATTTTATTGTACAGCAAACTCTCCATTGTCTAGAGAGGCACCAAATAAGTGATTCAAAGATTGCCTGTAAAAAATCCTTTGGTGCCTGTCACATCAATCATTGCCAATGGCCAACTCTAGCTGAGAATCGTGATGCCTGGCATCTCACCACTAACCATTCTGTCTCCTTTGAAAATTCCTGCAGGGCCGCTCTCAGAGACAAAAGCAGAGGAGGAAGTATTGCAATGCTATGTCATTGAGCACAGGCTAGACTTTCAGCTGCAACTACTGTGACTGAGTATGCCTGTCCCATATTGGATTTATCAGTCACAAACGTGCCTGCAAGCGACGTGTACAGACTCACTTTTGATCTTCGTTTTGCAAAGCAAGTCATGATTTACTAACATAATGTATATGATACATTCGGTGGAGGAGGGGTGTATTCAAAATGTGATAATTTTGCGGCAATAGGCACTTAAAGGTTTTAGGAAGTTTTGATCAACATTTCTTTTCATGGTTATCCATAAGGAATTGTAAATATAGGACTACCTTACACTTAAGTAAAATAATAAGAATAATAATATTTATTAAGAATTTATTACAGGAAATATCAAGTTTTATGGAAACATTGTTGACAATTTGTATTTAGTTACATAACAAATAAATAAAAATAATATAAATTTTGATGCTATTTTTGATTTGTTGTTAGGTATTTTTCATTTTCTCCTTTGTTATTGGCAACATTTTAGAATACATTGGCTGCAATGCTAAATTTCCTAAATTGAACAAACTGGAGCTATTTTGTTTAAGCTTTGTTACCTCTCTTTTCCATTGTTGTTTTTAGATCGCTTTCTTTCAGTCATTTTGATGGGCAATAGCGAAATTCTGAAATTTAGAATGATCTTATTCCATTTCAAAAATAAAGCCAGTAAAAAGGAATATTTTAAATAAATATGCTTTTGACAAAAAACCTTAATGATTTCACTATAATTATGTAACAATAATGTAATGATATTCCACAGAAAAATCTATGGTTTATGTTATCTCATTTCATTGTTATGAACTATAAACCTAAACTGAGCTTGAAATATTGTGTAATTGGCTCTAATTTTTTTTATAAAAAAAATGATATAATAAATAATTTGCAGTGAAAAAAGCAATTTTTGATTTTTTTTTTGTTGAATATGCCCCTCCTCTGCCAAATGTGTCATATGTGTTGTTTCTTAAATAATATCAGTCCATTAACATCTACCATAAAATCCAGAATTGTGAAAATTAAAATAAAAATCTGGTATTACAGGTTTCTCCACTGTGTCCCAAAAATGGGATGATAGACTGATAGATGAGTTAAACAAAGCTTCACCCATTTTAAAAGATCAAAGAGATAAAGAAGTAATAAAAACTGAAGGTGAAAGAAACAAATAACCTCGCTGGTTATTTCTTTGTTTCTTTTGTCTTAATATCTTCCACCTTTCTTTTCTCACACTTACTTACCTTTTCATCTTCACTCTTTCTTTCTCACCACTTTCTTTCACTTGCTTTTTCCAAGTCTCTTGTGTGAAAATGAACAGATAGGCAGTTCATAGCTATATTGTGTGTTTGTGTGTAACAATGCCTTTTGCAGGATATACATATATTATACTTATCTTGGGCAGAATTGTCAAGAGGCAGCACTTTGATCTTAGCATATACAGATACCCTATTCATATAGTCAATACATAAATAATCCTGTCATGTTTTTTGGGTATGATGTTAATTATGATAATTTTTCCTCTTAGAAATTGAAATATCTTTTTGTCTCTCGAGATGAAGATAGCAAAAAACAAAGATCACTAAGACCCTAAAAATGAAATGCTTTGCTATTTAGATCATTTGGATTGCTGTCCTCATCTTTATTGCTATATTCACAATGTTTTGGCCATTGTATGCTCTGGCCTCAGAGTGATATACATTGGTATTTCGAACTGAACCCTTTAGTCCATGTGATAGATTGTTCTAGTTCCACGTGCCATGCCTTTTTTGGGATATATCAGAATCATTTAATACTCTTTAGTAACTCAGCTCTCCAAGTTTTTATTCCCTTTGCTGTAGCCAGTCATTGAACTCCCAACTCTTTGGGTCAAGCCATTTTTTAATCACTCAACCAATGCTTTTATCCACTGGGCCATGTGGGTGTAAAAAGTTACAATACTTCATCTTAGAAACACAGATAAATTCTTTTCTTTCTTTCATATTGTTAACTGGTGCAAAAGATGGCTTGTCAATTTTAACACCTCCAAAACTAAACTTTTCTCCATTAATCATCTGAGAGACCCCTCTCTGCCTTCCATCAGCATGGCTGATGCTATCCATCGAGAAAGTGACTTGTTGCGTCTTCTTGGGCAAATGTTCTCTGCTGAAATGAAGTGGAAAGATTACATTGAACTCATTGCTAGATCAGCTTGTAAGAAAGTCAGTTCACTATGTTAGGTGTGACAATTTTTCTCTCTGGAATCTCTTGCATAGCTATATGTCTACCATTTGTCCATGCTTAGAATATTGCTGCCATATATGGTTTGGTGCCCCTCCTATTTATCTGGCTCATATATTATTGGTTCTTATCTGGTGACTTGACTTCAGTCACTTTCCCATCGCCATAAATTTGCCTCTCTGTGCCTTTTTTATACATACTTTCATGGTAATTGTTCTGATGAGCTTTTTACTATAGTACCTAAACTGTATGAATTTAAGTAGTGAGATCTCATCAACTTACAGTTGAGCTGGTTAGATGTAGCTGTAAATTCTATGCTAACAGTTTCTTTTCTTGCATTTCTCACTCATGGAACTCCCTCCTGGCTCCATGCTTTCCAGCCAACTTTACTCTGTAAAAATTCAAATGTAATGTCAATCGCTATCTACTGTCCTCCTGATTGCTCTTTTCTCTTTCTTCTCATTACTAATATTTTTGTTTCTAATTCTTCTACACCATGTAACCCCTTGCATGCTAGTGGCTGTACTGTTTTGTTTGGGGTGATACCGATTTTAAAAAAAAAGCAGTAAAAATTATTTTTATAATCTGCTAAAGTGAGCAGTTTTTTGTGATGTCTAATGCTGAAACAATTAAGCCATATCAATAGATATAAAGGCAAAGCCACATAGAAGATATATTTTTTTATCTGGAATAATTCATAATGAGACTTGCCTGCTGTTTTTTTTTTCAATAAGGTTTTTCTCTATATAAATATTTGCTTGATTTTCCGTTTTACCAGTGTTCATCATACGTCTAAAATAATTGAATGATGGTCAGGTGATATAAATTACATATCAAATAAGTTTAGAATTAGACATTTGCAAACTATCAAATTTCAGATATTAAAAAAAAATCATTTTGTTGAGATTTGTTCACTATTTTTTGAGTAATTTCTTGAAAATGTAAACTCCAGTTGCAATATCAATCATTGAATTATTAATAGTTTATATTATAATAATAATAATTATAATCATCCAATTTCTCAAGGGAGATAACTCTAAATATTTAAATGCTAATTGTAGAATAGTTTCCCTTATTTAATTCGCTATTTATTTTATTCATAAATATCTGGTTGAAAGTAAAATTCTTGTAGTATCTAAATAAATTTGATTTTTTAGAAGCCGTAAGAATTTTCCTTCCAACCAGATATTTATTTTTGATTTTATTAACTGTTAAATTTTCAAAAAATCTCGTGAGTGCATGCTGTTGTTGAGTGGAGGTTATGCAAATCATCTGAAAGGTCATTATAACAACCAGAAGAAAGCCAACTATGGCAAACTGCCTCATTGTCCTGCCAACAATATCAGTGTTATTTGCAATAAGGTTTACAGATCATCATTTGGACTGAAGAGGCACATGGTGGTACAATGGAGAGTTGCAAGCCATGTAGATCCAATCAACACAATTGAGGATAGTTTATCTATGCCTGATACCTATCAAATCAAATGCTGGTCCTGAGTCTCTTTAGTGACCATTGATGCTGAAATGAGACAGAAATCATCATAAACGATGGGAGGGATGAGGCAGCGGCTCTCGTCTGAGTAAGATGTGGTAATCACCATATTCATATATAATAGGAAAAAAGCAAAAATGGCACATCATAGCAACTATTTTATTAGTTCACTGCTGTTAAAATGCTTTAACATGGAGAATAACAAAATTTCTGGTCTGCTTTGTAAGTTTATGTAGTGAACAGTCCCGTAGAAGCAAGCGAGCCAGATTGGCTTGCATTTGGTGCATAGGAAAATAAGGGTCTTACATTAACGTGTGACACATAACATTGGCAAGTTTGCTCCGTGAAAATGGCATTACTCTCCCATCTGGCAATTCCAGCAGTATGTGCGGTAATGAGGGTTTTTGTACAGTTTGGCATGCTTCCACCAATTGCAAGTCATGTGCTGATTGGTTGAGCTGGAGGAGGCTATTTACCTGGATAATTGAGAATAAAAGCGAAGAACGCTGATTGGTTGGTTGACCACAGTGTTGGCCTGATAAAAGAGGGCCGAAGCAGTGAAAAGGGGAGAAAAAGATGGATTTACGTTTTGAAGTGTTCAGAAAGCAAGAACGGCAGATTGAACCAGCAGTATCTTGATTTTTACAAGTGATGTTGTAGTAATAGAGACTCATTTAAACTACAGTTGATAATAATCGTGTAGGGTCTGCATTTCTATTTACTCCAAATGATCTTATTTCTCAAGCGAGATAACTCCAGATATGTTAAATGCTATTTATAGAGTACTTTCTTTTATTTATTTGTCGTTGATGCTAATATAAATGTCTTGTTATTGAGCTTCATATCTGCTGTTATTATCTTTTGAGTTATATATTTTTTCTTTCCAGAACACTCAACAATTAACAAATGTCATTGATGTGACTCCCTTAAGTGCATCATTTGCTTCTACTCTAGCTTCCACCCCTATACTTACAACAAGGTAAGATATTTCTTTTGTTGTGTTCTGCAAGTGATATGGTAAACCAATTTCTTGTGCAGTTTGTTGCTGGTTTTCAACAAGACCATTATAGACTGATAGTTATTTAGCCTTGAAGTAGTTCTGTCAGTTCCAAGGAAATATTTAACAACTTTACTGTAATTGAAAATAACTGGTTTATATTGTAAAAATTACAAAATAGTGTGATAATATAGAAAATAGAATATATAGTTAACATCTATTCTTCATTAATTCTACCTCCCTTATCAAAATCCAAGAAAAAATCAAATGAACATTTTGGGGCCAAAAATTTTAATTATGGATTTGCTTTGTTGATAATTATAGATTTAATTTGTAATTTTGATGAATATTTATTTTGATTATGAGGCCAAAAATATTTCATTAAACAGTAAACATGTTGTAATTTGTATATTCATTCTTCTCTTTAATACAAAAACTCTAGATGTGTTTTCCTTTCCGCCCATTTCTCTTAATCCTTTAGTGACCTATATACACAACCTACTACTAAACTTGTTCTGAAGATCATATTGAAAGATAAAACTGTCAGTCACCATGTAGTATTGATTCCTGTGTCCACACTATCTGCATCTCTTGATACTGAGAACACTTTTCCTATAAGTATAAAAATTTTAACCGATAAATTATACTCGCTATTATACTAATACTATAAAAATGATATTTTGTTAAGTCCTTTAGACTGATTTCAGATGTGAGTCTTTAAGAATACATTTGGCTAATTATTATATTTTACCGATTCATACACTGATATCCTCTTATCGGACCACCCCCGGTCATTTCTCGATTTCAGACATGACACTTTTTTTTATTTTATTTCGCCTGTGTTGTAGTTTTAAATACATTGACACAGTTATTCATCTTGCACATGAAACATTAAACGTGACCTACTAAATGTACTTTGTGTATTATATACAGTAAGATTTAAAAAAAAAATTAAAGTTTAACATTTAAGCGTCTCCTTTCCTTCGTGTACATGTGCAGTTACATCAACATAAAATCACTTTTGTCATATGAAGTCCTAAAGTTTGAAACGCATCATACGAAATGTTTTTCCTCACATTTGTTATTAATTTTCCTCGTAAGATTATCTATTATTTTACCTTCTAAAACAATTCTACTTTATCATTTTCAACTGTCACACATGTTACCATAAAAACAAAATACCTTATTGCAATTAGGGAGTTCAGATGTTAGGGCCATTAAATGTATAATATTTTATGTTTTATATATATTTATGTCACGTATTTTATACTCCAGAAAAGATTATCTTTATACTGAAATACAATTGCTTGTATTAAAACATTACAGTTCAGTTTTATTAGTCATATTCTTGTATTATTTCAAACTATTGTCCTCGCCTTGGTTGATATAGATGTTATAATAGACAAAACATTTCAATCAAAAACCCTCTGCTCATCATCAGATGTTTGGTAATTGGCTGATATGGGATATCTGTTGATTATTATGATATTGTGATATTTTGTCCCTGTGATGTCAGTTATTGTTCGTTCCTGTGGGTCCCTACCAGATCCAAGGATTGGACTCATGGCTAGTAAAACATGTATTAATGTTATGACTTGTAACACGTGTTATAACAAATGACAGTAATACTATGTCATTGTCCTGAAGGTGTGGTCTTTTATATTCAATATCAGATGGTTTTGACATTTGGTGGGTTTGTACCTCTTTGTGTTTTTAGAGACATTGTGTCTGTAATAACATCTATATTAACCAAGATGAGAATAGTTTGAAAGAATGCGAGAATATTGAAAATTACTTATTCCAGAAATGAAATACTAAATTATGAGAGATCTGTCGTGCAGAAATTATTTTGAAACAATTTCAAGTTTATATTTGTACAATGCAGTCATTGTGTTTATACTTAGGTTACAAGGAAAAAAAAGGAAAAATTTTTGTAAATTATTATTTTTGCTTATTGACTACCAAAAATTCAAAGTATTATTCTTCATAAATATGAGAAAAGTTATATTTTTATGGGCAATGATTCTTTGAGTGGAGGGTAAAGTATTTTCTTGCTGGTGCTTTTCAGACAGTAGCACATTGATTTTGGTCTCCCAGTCAAATCTTTATCAGTGTCACCTGGTCAGAGAAGTAAATTATAGATTTTCAGGAGCTTGTACTCTTCAGTATAGATTTCAACAAAATTGTCCTTTGCAGCTCTCGAGAACCTCAATTGACGCCAGCTCAACAGCAGCGACAAGCAAACATACAGCGAGAAATGGATGAGGGCAAGAGGTCGTACAAGTGCAGCTACTGTGGCAAAGGATTTAAAAAGTCCAGCCATTTGAAGCAGCACATAAGGTCTCATACAGGTAAGAAATTGAAAGCCATTTCTGTTGTCTTTGTTCTTTCTCATCTTTTCTTATATAAATCTTTTAATTTCTGTCTGAATTTCTAGAACGAGGAGTTATCATTATTTTCACTTTTTACATTCAGGCTATTGTCCTCATCTTTGCTGTTATTATCGCAACATTTTGGTTGTTATACCCTTCGGCCTTCAACAGGTGTATATAAATCCAAGTAACCTACAGGGAATTCTGAACTGAACCCTTTATTTAATCTACAGGGGTAGACTGTTTGAGATGAGATATCCCTAGACATAGGCAGTGAAGTGAGAATAGTAGATTAAACTAGACGAGATATCCCTAGACATGGGCAGTGGAATGAGAACAGTCTTCTCCCATAGATTAAATAAAGGATTCAGTTTGGAATCCCCTGCATGTTAACTGGATTAATTTACATCTCATAAAGGCCAGAGGTCACAATGGCCAAAATATTGTGATAACAACAGCAAAGATGAGGACAGTAGTCTGAATGTTAATAAAGTAAATAATAAATCTTTTAATAATTATGTTCTACTAATAGGGATAGTTAATACTTGCTTAGGGCTATTTTACCAAATCACTGTTTAATAAAACTGAATATTCTTTTTGACAATAGAGAAAACAAATTGAAATAGCTGAAATGCAATGCAAAGGATAGCAAATTGATACATTTAAAAAAGTTTGTGGAAAAAGCATGTTATAAGAAAATTTTTATAATTGTTTGCATGGCAACTGTTCTGATGAGCTACTTTCACCAGTGCCCCTTCTGCGTGAATTTAAGCGTGTTACTAGGTTGGCATCTCGGTTCCACCCTTTCACTGTTGTAACAGATAAATGTAACCACCTCTTCTACTTCAATAGCTTCTTCTCTCACATTTCTTGACAGTGAAATTCCCTTCCTCTTACTTGCTTCCTTGATAGCCATAATCTTCAAATATTCAAATGTAATGTCACTTGACATCTTCTGATGCTTTGATCATGATCCCTGTTCTTCTCTATATCCTTTCCTCAAACACCCCTCTTTATTCTTTACTCATGCTCTCACTCTCTGTAACTCCTTGCATGCTAGTGGCACTCTTGCTTGGCATGAAATGCTTAAGTCAAGCTAGACTTACATGTTATGACCTGTATGAGTTGGAAGTTGATGCCAGTTTTAAATCAACCCTTTTTAGACTAGCATGAATCCAGTCAAAGCTAAAACAAGAAGCAATGTCAAATTTATGGCCAAACTTGGTTGAAAGACTGATGACATTATTGATGATTTGAGTAAAGATTATGGAGAAAATTTGCTGGAAAAAATCAATGATTTATAAATGGATAACTTGTTTCAAAGAAGAATGAGTTGAAGATGATGAATGAATTGGCGGACCATCCACATAAGTTTGTGAGGAAAAAAAATCTATACTTTTTTTATATTTAATTGAAAGTGACTGACAGTTACCAGTAGAAATAACACTTAATACTCTAGATATCATCTTAGTTCAGCTTATAACATTTTATGTGAAAAATTAATGCTGAGTAAACTTTCTATTTGTTACGAACCAAAGTGTGTTAAGTGCAGATCTGCAACAAAGTCCTAAAGTTTTTTTTTCAGAGGGAGGTAACTGGAGATGTAACTTGGCTTTATAAGTACAATCTTGAAGACAAAATTCAGTCAGTGGTTACCCAAAGGTGGAAAGGATCCAGTCAAAGCAAAAGGAAGGCTGAAAAGTTTTGGCATCAGTTTTCTTTTCTTGGATGCCATGGACATCTTACTAGTTGACTTTTTTGAAGAAAAAAAGATGGTAACATCTGCCATTTATGAACGTGTTCTGAGAAAATTAGCTAAAAATTAAGCAACAAAAAAAAAAATGTATGCAGAAACTAGAGAATACTTTCCTGCCACAACAAGGCTCCTGCTCAATTGTCTCATCAGACAAGAGGAACATTATAAGAATTTCTATGGAAAATCATTAGACATCCATATTATAGTATTTAATATTTACCTTTGACTTTTTCTTATTTCCTAACCTTTGAAGATTTTTGAAAGGTATCCATTTTGAGAGCATTAACGATATAAATTAAAAGCTGCTTTGACCCGCATTTCTTTTGGGATTATATAAATGGCTGCTATTATCGCTTACAGAAGTGTCTTGGTGTTGATAGAGCTAATGTGGAGAAAGAAAGTTTATCTTTAAAAATATTTGCTTTTACTTCCATTTTTTTTTCCTACAAACATTTTGAATTCACCTTTTATGGGGATTGTTAATTGTTGTGGATTTTCAAACTATTTCATTTTGATTTAGTTTTCTACAAATAACTGCTACTCATTTTGTTTGAGATTTTTGTTTTTCAGATTTAAAAAAAATTTAGTTTCTTTTTTAGTCAGATAATTATTTTTAAATGTTGGAATATACCAAATGTATGTTATATTGTGTGTAATTGTATATATAGTAGGCCTATTCTTTCAGTAACATTTACATTAATTCCTGACAACATGTTGAACGCACAGCAATTAGATTGGCTATTGATACTTGCTCAAAACAAATTTTAGGTATAAAATAAAAACATTCAATGGTTAAATAATAAAATTCCACTTTGAATTTCTTATGTTTACTTTCATTCATTCATAGTCCTGTGAATGGTGTTCATTATTTTGTCCCAAGGTCAGTACTTACCAAGAATGGGTAACTACAAATTCTTCTGAGAGAGTAAAGCCAAAACATAGTCTATAAATATGGTTCTGAGGTTGTTTTTTTTGCATTGGTTTTGTAGCAGAACATAGCATTCAAAGATCAATTTAATGAATTATTTATTCATTATATTTAATATTCAGGCCTGTAAATGTAATTAATACTGTTTAATTAAAAACAGAGCATTTACTTAGAACAGAGCATTTATTTATAAATTGTATTTATAAAAATAATGTATATATAGAAAATATATTATATATATATATATATATATAATGTATGTGTGTGTATATATATATATATATATAATGTATGTTTGTATATATATATATATATATATATATATATATATATATATATACACACACATACATACATACATATATATATATTTTTTCTTTTTCAAACAAATTTTGTTGAATAATATCAACAAATTATGTCTTCAATTTTTATTAAGTTTTTCAAATTTTTTCAAATGCTTAAATACGTCTTATTTAAATTATATGTTTATATATATATATATATATATATATGTATATGTTTGTATGTGTATAGCATGATAAAATATAGTTTTAAGGTATGGTATATTTATAGGGTAAATGTTCTCAATGTTCAGCATAGAAAGCATATATATATATATATATATATATATATATATATATATAAGAAATTCAAAGTGGAATTTTATTTTATTTATATATATATATTAAAGTTATCAGAATACATCTGTAGAGAAGACAAATTGATATATATATATATATATATATATATATATATATATTTCATTGAAATGCATTATCGGATATTATTCTCGAGACATTTTTCACAAATGTTTTTCCAAATGTCAGTAACTTATATATTAATTTTCAATATATCTAGTCATATGTAAAATGTACAATGGAAATTTGTTTACTTTTATCTATGTTTTTAGTATTTGCTATGTCACTATATATATTTAACCATGAGTGTGACTAAATTTCTCCCTGTGATATCACATGCAAATAAGCATTTAGTATTAAATAAACTCTTTTAATAATGAGAGAATATATGAGAGTTGCTAAGAAGAAAGAAAGAAAGGTTGTTAAATAGTTTGTTGTATATTGTATTTTTCTTTTTTCTTTTCATCCAGGAGAAAAACCTTACAAGTGTACTCAGTGCAGCCGCATGTTCGTCTCTACAGGTGTGCTGAAGGCTCACATGAGGACACATACAGGTGTGAAAGATTACCGCTGCCAAATTTGCCATGCAACCTTTACCACTAATGGCTCCCTCACACGTCACATGATCATTCACAGCAATACAGAACCCTTCAAGTGTCCGTATTGTGTAGAAACTTTCCGTATTTCTTCATTATGGAAACGACATGTGAAAATGCACAAAGACACTCTGAATTGTAAGTTGTTTTTCAGCTGAAGAATTTCTTTGTTTTTTTTTTTTATGTTGATATTAGCTTTTATGACCCTCCCCAGAAACCTCTCCCATCCTGAATGAAGGTATCAAAAATTCAATTACCATGTTTTCTGGCTTACAAGTTGCTGTGGCCTGGAAGACGCACCCTAATATTGGAAAGAAATTTCTAAGGAAAAAAAAAGTCATTCTCATACAAGAACACATTTACCATACATCCTTCGCATACTGGCACCACGTATTGTTTACATTAATCACTCGTCCAACTTTGTTTGTATGGCAATGGCATACTAGTCAAGAGCGGAAAGTCTCTTGCCGCTGCTAGTAAACAGAGCATGTTTAAGCTTGTGGAAGGAAGGTTTATAGTCTTGGAAATACTTATAACATCAAAGTACTGAGGTTACATCATATAAAGGCTGAATTAGATAGATAGGTAACATTATAGTGTAATGACTCAACATAAAAATCCATGTCCCTATCAGTCATGCCAATTAGGTGACTGTCCAATCTTACTTAAGCCTGGGCGTTGCCTTACATTTGTCTTCGAATATACATACGTATTTTTCAGGGTATTTTTTAGGAAAAAAGTGCATCTTGTAAGCTGGAAAATACAGTGTGCCATAACATAGTATATTGTCAGGGTGTCAAGACTTTTTTTGGAGTAATGCAGGTCATTTTTGATGCTGTTAACATTTAGGATGTTTGTACCTTCAACCATGAAAAGAATACCATAGACAGGGCATGTAAACAATGAGGAAGCTTTAAAGAAAATGGAAACAAAAACTCACAGGACATATCGATAACAAGAGGGACAGAGAGAGGTAGTGTGCCACCTGCCTGAGAATGGATGACATGATCAGGAGTGGGGAGGGGGGATGGTAAAATGATAAACATTACTAAGAGCTAAAAAAGTGTTGTAGTAAACAATAGGAAAAAAAAAAACTATAAATTTATAGTAGTAATAAATGCCTGCAATTGGTTTCTTTTGTCTCTTGTTTGCAACACTTTTAGCCAAATAACAGTTCAAATGATAGTCTGTTGTAACAGTCCAACAGGCAATGGCAAAATGGAGTCACACATCCAACCTTCACTTCTCACCAGCATAAATGCATGCTCATCCACCAAGCTCAGAAAAATCCAACCCTCATAAGTGAAAAACAACAGCTTTTATTCACCGAGTGATTTTTCTGATTGGCCACGCCATTCAGGTGAGGAAAGAAAATTAGCATAGATTCTGATACTTAAAGTAGCAGATTTTTGCTAACTACTTTTGGTAAACCTTCTTCAGCAGATCACACACAAAACACAATCTCTTTTTCGAGGTAGGTGATTATCTCTTTCACTACAAAAAGATAGGAAGTTGTGGAGAGCTATGAAGAGACAGGGCATATAAAATTACCTTCAACCATTAGTGGATGGTAAATACAAATTTTTAAACCATATTACATCCATTTGCTTCTGCTTTTCCTACATCTCTTTTGCTGAATAACAACATGTGAGCATTCATACATTTTTTTAGTGGCATAACAAGCTAAAATATTCAGTTAATTACAATAGAAATTCAACTTTTCTTTCTTAAAATGGTCAGTTAAGAAATTTACTAAATAAAATATTAATTCACCTACAAATGAATATATGAAAAATTTCATTTAAAAAGTGTTTCCTGTTCCTGAATTTTTAATTACAAATCTCAAAAATATACTTGGTATGAATGTGTACAATAGACAACTTTTTTCATTTTTTTTTAATCATTTCACTCCAAGCAAGGCAATAAAGCCACTAAGACACAAGGAGGTTACTGAGTATTAGAGAATATGAAAAAAAAAATATTATTAAGAAGAGAAAACAATAAAAGAAAAGGAATTAAGAAGACAAGATAATGATTGACATTGCATTTAACTTTTGAAGATCAAAGTTAACTGGAAAGCAAGAAGCTGAAAGTCAGTTCCACAAGTGAGAAGTGCAAGATAAGAAACTCTTAGCATAAAACTAACGGCTACATTTATCTATTTGAACTGTAAAATGATGAGATTTAGTTACCAATCTCATGCTGCCCTTAAATTTGTCAAGTCTAGGTACCAAAGTGTAAAATTCATGACTACAATTTCCATGGAAATATTTATAGAAAAGGCACAGGGAACCACCTTTTTGTGTGCAGATTTTGTTGATCATTTATTTGTGTATTAAATTCAGCCCTCATTGGGTAGCCAACAATAACTTGATTGTTTAACAGTCATTTAACTTGATAATGGAGTCCACCCATATAGTGAAAACCCGCATAAATAGTGAAAAATTGCAATTTTTACTGGTTTCTTTTTTATTTTTCATTGATCTTTCGACCAATTTTCATCAAACTTAACAATTGCTTTAGAAACATATCCTCTTTTACATCCCTGGAAGCACACTGACAAAAAGAATTTCAAAAACTCCAAAATAATTGTGGTCTAAAGTGGCTTTTAATGTTGCCTGTTTTTCCCCTTCATGCCTTTGGTTGAAATACAGGCTACTGTTATATCAGTAACTGCACTAATTCAAAATATTTTTTAATGAAAGTAATGTAAACATGATGCTGTTTTTGCTCCATTCTAATTGAATGCTTTATTTGATTGACCAGCTGGGTATGGCTGCTAGTACAAATATAAAATTTGCCACTTAGCTTATTGATATCATATTCAACATCTCAACTCTGGAGTTTCATAGAAAAATTTTGTAATTGTTCAGTCCTCTTGTCAAGAGGTTTCAGCAATTGACTGCTGTTTTTCCCAATTTCTGTGATTTTTATAATCTAATTATCAGCATATTTGGTAGGACCTGGACTACTGACTTGATCTGTGTGTAGTGTGCATATTGAACATTTGTGAAACCTTGTGAAATCGGTTATAAAATCTAGATCTCTTTGGATATCTTGTTCAAACTTTGATAAATAAATCTTTTTTGTTCAACATGATGCCTATTTAATTTCATTTGCCTGGGACATGTAGTTACTCAGATATTCACATTTTGAAAGATGTCAATTTTTTGGGGACATCCTGTATATTTGTTTTCAATATATCTGGTCATATGTAAAATGTACAATGCAAATTTCGGATATCTGCTTACTTTTTATGGATGTTTGTAGTATTTGCAATGTCACTATATATGTAACCATGAAATAGAATTCCAGTCTTCTATTTGTCCAGTGGCGATATTTTTCAGCCCAGTTGAAGAATAGTAATTGATACTCTTGTATCAATAATGGTACTTTCATTGGTTGATGATACCGAAACTCCATTGAATGCAGTGAATGTCATAAAGTGTGTTGACTGATGGTTTGAATGAGACAAGTATTAGGTTAGTAATAATGTCGTTTTTCTTTTGAAGTTGAACATCAAAAAACGACATTATTTTTGCACCAACCTAATATTACATCAAGATGTGATTCGATGCAATATTACCTTTTACTGGGTAGTTACTGGTTAATTGAGAAAAAACTTAAAGCATTTGTCACACCAGGAAGAGTGGCCCATCATTTTAGTTGCAACAAAAAGTCCATTGATAAATGGGGTTCAATCCTGTCAGTATCCACTGTCTGCCACAGAAACATTACCTCCATGGCACAATAGATCTCCTACATTACTGGCTTAGAACATACATGAAGTGGGCCCTAAATGATTTTAACAGTGTCTTAAGTGTTTTTATGACCAGCAGTAAAATCTATGAAGTAAGGTTTTCAAGGTGACCACACGCTAACCAAAAGGGAAAAAAACTAAATAGATAAATAAATGAAAACTTTTAAGAATTTTTTTAAAAGTTCAAAATTTCTGCTCATAGGCTCATATAAGCAGAGTCCTAGTTGGAGGAGAGAGGAGCCATTTGTTCAATCAGTCAAGTTGGTAGCAGTTGCTTGGAAGAAGTAAGAAGAGGCAAAGGGAGCTAAGTGCCACACATATATATATGTGTGTGTGTGTGTCCGTGTGTCCATATATATATATATGCCCAGATATATATATACGCCCAGAGAGATTACTATGTCTGACATGAAATTCGGCCAGTGAATAAATAAGAAAATTGTATTTGTATTTCCATTTTGATCCATGCTCCTAATTTCACCTGTGAATGTATAATGGGACTTCCTTGGTTTTTGTGCACATCAATAACAAATAAGTTCTAAAATATGTGTTGTGATTTGACTAGGTGGTGAAAAACTGAGAGAAGGTCAGTAGGTGTATGTTCACACACCTTTACATATTATGTTAAACTGTCTTGAGTCCATTTCTACAAAGTGGTAGGGAGGGTGAACCCATTCAATGAATTGCTCTCTGTAATTTTGGGCTTTTCAGTTTATTAATTAAAAAAATCTGATATTTGGTTATTTCTTCAGGTTTTTCTTAAAGTGGGTTTTCAGTAATTTCTTGTTAATTATTCATGTTTTTAATTTGTTGTTATTAATTACTCAATGTTTTTTTTTCTGTTAAAGATGATCATGATTATTACAATGGCGGTCGGCGTAATCGGTCAGTAATTCACATCAGTGAAGAAGAGGCCCAGGAATTTTCCAAAACGGGATCGCATGAAGAAATGACTGTATCCCAACGAATTCTTATCGAATGCACAAGTGAAAAAGACAGAGTTAGTGAATTAAGGCTATCTTCAGTAAGCTAAATCCTTTTGCTTTTTCATACACGCACAAACTCCCCCACCAAAAAAAAAACAAACAATATTACTATTTCTCCAAAATTGATGCCATCTTTACCATAAAATAATGATTTCAACATTTTGTCTGATATTTTGAAATAATGTTTTTCAATGATTTTATTGACTACTATCCTCTTTTTTTATCACAATGGTTTGGGGCTTATGGCCACATGTAAAAACACCAGTTCTCATATGATAACTGAAGTTAAGCAACACCAAACTTGGCCATTACCTAGATGGGTGATCGCTTGGAAATACCAGGTGCTATAAACTCAGGTGTGCGTGTGGTATAATGGATAATGATTCAGAAGTGTTAATCGGAGAGCTGAGTTCCAATTCCAGTTGAGCTCGTTATATTCTCTTATGTGTAAATACCCTTGGAGAAGGTATGAACTCACCACTTCTCCCCACTGCTATGGGTTGATTAATAAGACTTGTATCACTGAAAGCATTATTATCTCAAAAAAAATAATGAAATTGTGTACAAAATTTAGGCATTAATCAACCCATAGATGTTGATATGCAGCTAAACAGAAACAACCAACAAACCAACAAACAATGATGAGGTTTGTTAATTCTCTGTTTCTGGTGGACATGACATCTAGAAAATAGTTTTAAGTAATTTTATTATTTTCTCTATTACTATTATCCTTAGTTTTAAATATTATTAAAAAAATAATGATTTCAGGCATTACTGTAAATCAGTTGGCAAATGTATTCCATGAACTTCAAAATCGTATTACCATTTGTATTGCTAATAAAACCTTAAAAATATAGATTTACTTCTTTCTAATACTTTTTACAAATTATTTATATTGCAAATACAAATAAAGTTATAAATTTTTTAAAGTGCACACGAACTTTATGGACACCCTGTATTTGCATGATTATAAATATATGTGAACCAACTACATTATTTACCATTTTATAAATAAAAAAACTATGAAAACAAATTTTTATTCATAAGTTTCTAAAAATGTACGTTAGCTCTTAAAGAAAAAAATTAAAGAAGCATATAAATTTTACAGGTATTATATATTTTCTTCTCAGAATATTTTAGTGATCAGATTATTTCTTGTTTTTAATTTTCCAATTTTTTTATAATCGTGCTTTAGGATCAAAGATGTCTAATCAATCCAAGGCCTGAAACTCCAGACATTGTATGTTAAACCAATTCTTTCACTTTTTTAAAAACTTTTTTAAAAACTTTTTTAAATTGTTGCTAATTTTTCTAAAAATGTGGATGAAGCAAGCCTAGAAAATCTGCAGACAGATTTATCTGTTGTCAGCCGAGTGCTGACTGCTGAAGAAATTTTAAATGAAAAATAGGCACTAAGCATCTAGACCAAAGCTTGCAAATTGTCCGTCTATATCTCTGAGATGAGGTATTATCGTTACTTGCATTATTTACATTATTCAAACTGTTATCTTCGTCTTCATTTTCATATTCACAACATTTCGGCTGTTGTATGCTTTGGCCATCTTCAGGTGATTGGAATTTCGAACTGAACCCTTTATTTTGTCCACTGGGGTAGATTGTTCTAGTTCCACGTGCCATGCCTCTTCTGGATGTCTCAGTTATTTCCCTTTAACTCAACTCTTGGTTCACCAATGCTGCGGCCTGGTATTGAACTCACAACTCTTTGGGTCTAGTCACTGGATAAAGACATTGGTTAGATCCAGTGATTAGACCTAAAGAGTTGTGAGTTCAATATCAAGCCACGGCAACGGTGAACTTGGAGAGTTCAGTTAAAGTGAATTAACTAAGACATCTGGAAGAGGCATGGCACGTGGAACAAGAACAATCTACTCTGGTGGATGAAATAAAGGGTTCAGTTCGAAATTCCAGACAAATGAAGAAGGTCAGAGCGTACAACAACCAGAACGTTGTGAATATGGCAATAAAGATGAGGATAACAGTCTGAATAATGTAAATAATGCAACTAGCAAATTGTGTACTTTTGAATGGTTGCCTAAATATCAGCTAATTGCCAATCACTTTGACTGCCCAAAATGCAAATGTTGTGGACTGAACAGAAGGATAATGTTCAATCTTGCCTAAAATCTAAAATGAAAAGAATGTTTGGTTCAGAGGAAGAGATGCACAGCTTATTTTAATGAATTTATGTGGTGAAAGTAAATGAAAGAAATTTATTTCTTTATAAAAGGATAAACATTGCATTGTACTTTATTCACATACTTATATAATCTTGTAAATACAAAACTATTCTTGTAAATAAACAATCTAAGAAATAAATAGAATTTAATATTTTTATTGCTAGTAATATTTTTATTGCGAATAAAGAAAATGTATAAATTCACTTTCATATGTTTTGATTTTATTAAAATTTTAAACATAGCTTTTTAAAACAATAAACATTGCTGAGGCAGTCAAGGATATATGTAGTAGTAGTAGCAGTGTCAAGAAAACACTTGAACTATTGACAGACCTTTTTTTGTGGGTACAAAGTTTAAAATTTTCATCATGTTCAATGCAGGAAGTACCAGATGCATATCAGGTCAGTTCAGCACTCTTTAATTTCCCTGGGATATGGGAGCAGAAGACCCACCTGGTTGCTCCTGTTAGACCCTGATACATCATCTTACAACAGTACATGACATTATTAATTGGACTACAGAAGACAATGTGTGTTGGGGGTCTGATGGTTCCAGTTGCTTCAGACTTCTTCATTTTTGGTGTGGCACAGATCATAGGAACAAGAACCCTTGTTGTCAGCATGCAGGTTGATGGCAGTTCCAAAATGATGTCGTGTATGTTCACATGGTGTGGGTGGTGTTCACTGCTTTGTGACCATTTGCACATGTTCATGGACTCCATGTACCTCCCAACAATAATGGATTATTCTAGATGGATAACACACTGTGTCATCTGACCCAAGCTGTTCAGAATTTTTTCCTAATATGAGGCCAATTGAGGATTCATAGGAGATGGACGAGCAGTTTATTCACACACAAGATTTTGTACCTACAAGTATCAGGAAGCTGTGGAGAACTATGAAGATGTTGTGGCTCAACATCTCTCTTTGGTTCTTTTTTCCTGTGAAATTGATGTCATATTGAATTGCTGTACTTTGCTAAACCAGAGTCTCACACATACTAGACAATTACTTCATGATTTTTGGTACATCACTTTATAATAAGGATATTTTTTTAGGAAAATCTATGACAAAGTGGAAAAAAATTTTCAGTTTATGTATTTCATCCTTTGTGACTTCATTAAACTAAAGTGATGTTTACGTTGATGTAATTACACATGCGCATGAAGGAGAGGGACATTGAAAATTTTAATTTAAATTTTTTTTGTTTAATTTTTTTTTTTTAATCACATGACCATAGAGTTGTAGAGGCACCATGTCTACTGAAGCCGCAGTAGAAGTGGTGTTTCTTGGGCAAGATAGCCTGATGGAGCCCAAGCCTCTCCAGGCTGGTTTTGAATTCAGACTTTTTCCTTCTGTTAAACTGGTTCCCCCCCCAAGGTTATAGAACCCAGTCTCTCCTGGGGGGAGAAGAACAGGATTCATACCTTTCCCAGGGGTATTAACATGTAAGTGAATGTAATGGATCCGACTGGAGTTTGAACTCGGCTCTCTGATTCCTCAATCTGTGCTGATATCCATTACTCCACTGTGACTCTGAATTTTTTGGGTATATAGTCTAATAAGGATATGTTATATAATGTAATTAAATGAAATGTCTTTGCATTTTGTTTTGGGTTATTTAATTCAAGAATAAAAAATTCAAATGGAAACACCTGAAACCTGGACAGAAAAGATAAATTGTATTTTTCTTTTTTACAGCATCAATTACCTGATCTTACTCCGGAGAAGATTGTAGAGAAAGATGACTATCCTAAACATCGCCACGAGTGTAGTAAGTGCCCCAAAAGCTTCAAAAAGCCCAGTGACTTGGTACGACATATTCGTATTCACACAGGAGAAAAACCATTCAAATGTAATATCTGTTCAAAGTCATTTACGGTGAAATCAACATTAGATAGTCATATGAAGACACATGGACCTGGTAAGTTCCTTTCCCTGAGCAAATTTAGGCAGCTTTTTAGATCATGTAAGGTGCTTTTGCTCAACAAATTTAGGAAATCTGAATGATTAGAGATATTTTTAGATACTGTCAGTTCCTTTTTGCATTGCTCAACAAATTTTTCTATTTTTGTTTACATTTTTTTTGTTATCTGTTACATTTTATCTTATTAAATAAATCTGTTCTGTATTTTCTTCTTTCTTGAATATTTTCTCTTTATTTCTTTTACCTTTTTATACATTCATTCAGAGACTTATTATCTTTATTGATTATAAATTTGTAATCTTTTAATGATATATGTTGTCATTTCATCATTATTCTTACATGTTGCTATTGTCATCTTTGTCTCAATGTTTTTCCTTTGCATTTCATTTGAAATTGTTGTCTGTTAATTTATTGACAAACTTTCTTTTAATTGTAACAACAAATCATTATTTTCTTTCTGAATTCCTGTTAGAATAATTGTCCTTATTTTTCTTTTGTTATTATCACAAGGTTTTGGCCATTGTGCTGCTAGTGTTCTAGTGGCTTTATTGCCTTGTTTGAGGTGAAATGATTTAAAAAAACCCCACCCCAAACTCCCTCAGATTCAGTGGAAACAGAGTTGGTTATAAGTGAGTATTACTAAAAAGCAAGGCAAGATAGCCATAGATATGGGCTGTGGAATTAGTACAGTCTACCCCCACCTGATTAAATAAAGAGTTCAGTTTGAAATTCCCTGAAGGTTACTTCAATTGACAGACACCTGAGGAAAACCAGAGGCTGCAATGACTGAAATGCTTGTGATAATAACAACAAAGATGAGGACATTAATCTGACTGTAAATAAATCATTTCTTTTTATCATTCAAGTTTTCTTTATTTGATAATCACTTTTAGTTAAAATCTAATCTCCCTTTGATAACAGCAAATTGCTTTTTACTTTTGTCTATTATTATTTTGACTTTTTAGTAATGACTGTTTTAATTGATATTTACTTCAATAATGGCTTTGGCAACTTTTACTCTGTATCAAGTCACTTCCTGTCTATAGAATTTATATTGAAAATCATTTGCAAATGCCATTTATTACTAAGCTTAAAGTATTGTTATTGACATGACACTGTGAGTGAAGACAAGTCAAGGATTTTCTCTTTATTTTTATTATTTTTTACATTTTGAAAAAAAAAAGGAAAGAAACAACTTTGTAATTAGTAGTTAATAGCCCTGAAGTTATCTCCTTTGGATAGACATTTTTTTTTTTGGTCAATTTATACATAAAGTAAACATTAACAGAAACTGTTGATCTGATTAGAATGGAATTTGCTTTATTCAAGATAAGGCAGTTTAATGATATTGTGCTTATAAAAATTGTACTACGATATGTCATTTTTGCTGTATTATGGTAACAAACACAAATATGCATGAATTGAAGTATTATTATAGAGATTAATAGCTTTAAATTATTTCTGTAAAGTCCTGAGTATTTCTGAGATTTCATTTACACAAGAAATTATACAAATTTTTCCTTTCCAAATTTGATCTCCTGTTGTTGATTATTAAGATATCAGTTTGAAAACATTTTGGCAAACTTTAACAAACATACCCACAGAAATACAGTGTGTCGAAAAGATGTTTTTTCTCTTGATGCCACTATTATAATATACTGCCTCTTTGTATGCATGTTTGCTAAACTTTGCAAAATTATTCTTATAAGTAAACAATTTAATAGTGTTTAATGGTTTTGTTGTCAATACACAAGAAAAAGAATGATTAAAATCACATAGTCCCCACCTATTTTAGGGGATTTATGTAGCAAGAGCAAATGAAAGAAATGTTTAGAAAATGCATTTTTTAAAAAAAAATTATTATTACATTTATTCATTGTTATGTGTTTATTTAAAAATTTTTGTTCTTTTTTGTAATGAGATTGGCAAATAGGATTTTACCTATTTGAATATGTTGGTTATAGGATAAATCAAGTATAGAGTAAAGAGTCAGACAGGAGCAGTTGACTACAATACTTCAGACATTTTTATAAATTTATGAATACAAAAGTTATTTTCATAGATATTTCTTTATAATATGGTAAATGGAAATATTATGTTGGATTAGGTACACATAAACTTGTAAATATAAAATTATTCTTGGAAATAAATAATCTAATAAATAGTTTTTAACATTTTTGTTGTCAGTTCTCAAGAAAAAATAGTATAAATCCAGTTTCATATTTTTAAGTTTTATTAAATTTCTAAAAGTAGGTTTTAAAAAGAAATAAAAATTACTGATAGAGTATATAGTAATAGCTGCATCAAGAGAAAAACCTTACTTTTGATACACCATTTGTTTTTTCTGGTGTGTTTGTTAAACTTTGCCAAGGTTTTGTTTATCTTTAAACATTAGGGAATTGATGCCACCTAATACTTAGAATCACCTGAACCTTTTAGCAATTGAATTAAAATTAATTTTTGGCACAGAATCAAATTTAAAACTAATAATATTTATTTACATTCCTTTTCTTTCTGTGAAGTAAACAGAAATTGCCACTTCTGTTTTTATTTTCAGTTCTTCAATAAAAAACTTATCTGTCTTCTCATTATCACAGGGGAGAAGAAATTCAGATGTCATATATGCACATTGCCATTTTCAACAAAGGGAAGCCTGAAAGTGCACATGCGATTGCACACAGGTGCCAAACCATTTAAGTGCCCACATTGTGAACAACGCTTTCGCACGTCAGGTCATCGGAAGAGCCACATTGCTTCTCATTTCAAACCAGACACACCAAAAAAGCGAAAGACCACTAAGGTTGCATCAATGGACACTGCAGCCTTATTGGTAACTATGGCAGTTGATAATCAGCAGCAACAGCAGCAACCACCACCACAACAACAGCAGCAGCATCAGCCACAATCACAACACCAAGTAATGACATCAATACAAAATCCTGTTGAAATGACTCAAGGTCTGGAGTCATCAAGTCCATTACCAAGTCAGATGGTCAGTATTGAACCAACCATGATATCAAACCAAGCAAGCTTAGTACCAGTGTCTTTGACTGTTTCAGGCAGTGAACATTTGGTTGGGAATGGGATAGTTGGAAGTACAACTGCTAATGGAGCAACCCCAGTGTCTGGAAGTAGTGGGGTGGCTGTTGCAAATGGTGGCAGTCAGTTATCAGAGAGTGCTCTGGCTGCCCATGTTCTCCAAGGTCTTGAAGGTATCCAACTTCAGTTGCCTGGAAATCTCAATCAAAGTATTCAAATAATGGGCCTTGATACGAACCTCATGTCGCAGACAATACACATTGACGACTCTTTGTTACAACAGCTGCAGCAGGGTAGCTTGAACTTCACCCTGGCGCCTAACTTTGTTAGTAGCACCCCAACACAAATCCAGCTGCAACCGCAGAGTCAGACCGTGATGGCCCCAACCAGCCAGGAACTTCCTGCTGCTATCACAGCTGGAACAACTACAGCACAGTTCATGCCAAACACAATTCAGATCCATCCTGTGACCATGCAGGACCCAAACATTGTCATGCAACCATTGTCTACCATTACAATGGCTCAGAACCAAGGGGTTGCTGACCAAACACAACAGGCTCTTCATGCAGCTGTAGTGATGAACAGTCAAGAGACTGGACTTGGTCCTCAAGGCAGTTTCATAGTCACTGAATCGGGAGATACACAGGTAAGATATTGATATATATATAAAATGAGAATGAATTGAATATAAATTTTGCTGTTTGTAACATTAATTTAAAAGAGAGCTCAATACAGTAGTAGGGCAAAATTATTTATTATAGGATATTACATCAAAGCATGTGAATAATGCTACACAAATGCAATCATGTTTCGATGTGTTTTAACACGTCTCATCAGTTGTTAGTAAATGACTGGTTAGTACACAATTTATAGAAATTTAAAACTGCATACAACCTCTTTTCACATGAATATACATACATATATATATATATATATATATATATGAATGGTATAGATGGAATAAAATTACGATAACCAAAACCGCTATCTTTAAAAAAGTGCTTAATACAAAGTAGAGCAAATGATATTTATTTAAAAATTATAACATAAACATGTTATAACACCACTACAAAAATAGCCATTTTGTTTCAACATGTCTGCTGTCTTGTCATGTGATGCTGTTGATTGCAAAATAAAGAGTTTTAAAAAGTTCACCCCCCAGCAGGGGGAACATTATTACATAAGCTATGATAACCAATCAAAATACAAGTATATGATAATTCAAATAACTTGACAATGGACTCTAGATACAATTTATTAATGCTCTAATATTAGATTAAATTGGAAATTAGTATAACTAATTAACTTTTAATTTGTCTTATCATTTATAAATCTTTTTCCCTCGTTCACTAAATCTGCAGCCAAAACCCTATCAATGTAACTAATTTGTAGCAATAATGGATACTTCTTACATCAGCACTGAATCAGAAGAACTTGATATATAGCTAAGAACAATAAATGAAAATATAAGTATATTTTCTGCGTTTATTCTTTGAATAATTTTGCAAAATTCTAAACTTAATGCATGGTAATATTTAAAATTTAATATTCGTAATTTTTATTCTTTAACTGTATAATAAATTAAAAATGAATTAGTTATACTGATTTCCAATCTAATATTACTATTAAAGCATTAATAAATTGTATCTAGGGTCCATTGTCAAGTTATTTGAATTATCATATACTTCAACATCAGCACACAGTAACTGCAAAAAATTTACAAACACATGAATTATTGTTCCAGTAACGCAACACCCATGCATACTTAATGCCACCTTTTTATTTCCTTCTCTCTTCCAGTACTCCCCCCTCTCCTTGCACATGCACTATCTCCGTTATTTTTATTACCTCCTATGCATAACATTATTTCTCAGTTTAAACCAAATAATAAAAGTTAAGAATTAATGTCATTCTATTTTTAGAGAATAAACTTTGTTTATACAGTTGTTTATAGCAGGTGTCAGCAACTTTTTGCTATGTGCCGACTTAGGGTTTTAAAAACATTCAGTGTGCCAACAGCATACACATTTTTATACAAGTCAAGGTCAATATACCAGTTCTACAATAGATTTTATATAATAATAATACATAGTATACAAAATTGAAATGGCTAAATATCTTCTTTGCGTTGTAGAAATTATTGCTTTGGACTTTGTGATGTCATTTGCAGCTGCGTACCGTTGGAAATTGTTTGGTGTGGCATGTGGAGCATAGGTTGCTGACTCCTGGTTTATAGTATTATTTTACTATTACACCCGTCTCATCCCTGACTATTATTTTATGCTCTTTAAGTAATCAACTTTGCATATGATGGTGAAGTAAGATAAGAATTGCATTAAGTCAATAAAGGACATGTGGGTGTAATACTAAAAATTTACCTTGTTTATAAACACCACAAAAAACCTTATTTATAAAAAAAACAAAATCTTTTGAGAAGTGTTTTCAAATAAGTATATAATTTAATTGCAATGATTAATCCCAAATTGATGAGAATTACTTTGTAATTAATTCCTGTGACAACCTTATAGATTTCTGTAGATGCTGTTGGTGATGTGCAAGTTGATGTTTCATCAAACATGGTTACTGAACCAGATAATCTTGAGACTGTTCATGATGCAGCAGCAGCAGCTATGATGGAAAATGAAGCAGTTGACACAATGGATGGAAATACAAGTGTAACTGATGAGAGCCTTGGAACCATTGACCAGAAAGGAAATCATGTATGCCATGTAAGTTGAAACCATAAAAACTATTCTCTTTCCAATGAAATGGCAAGCATAATGTCACAGAATAAATGAGAATTAGTCTTTTTATAAAAAGAAAAAAGAAAAAAAATGTTGACTGAAAGATTTTTGACATTAATCACTATTTGTCATTTTTTTTTTTTTAAGGAAATCAGTAGGTGATTTAGTTTTTAATTTACTATCATTATTAAATGCAATAAATGAATTTAACTTCTTGCATTTAAAAGGCAAGTTGTGCAAATTAACTTTTATGGCTTTGTATAATTCTATTAAATTTTAAATTAGCCATTTTCTTTAGATTTCAAAAAATGAATTAAGTTGTACATAAAATAATTTTTCAGTATTACTGACATTATCTGAATGAGGTTGAATTATAACTGAGTATGCAAACAAGGAGGAGGCTTATACTTAACACCAGGAAGAGGCAGCTGAAGTTTATGGGACAGGTAATGATGAAGGAGGTCCTGGAGAATCTGATACTCATGGGTCAAATAGAGGGAAAGAGAGACAAGGGAAAACAACGCATGACATACCTCTCGGGCTTAATCAAGTGGATGAGAGAATATGGTCTGGGGGAAGGAGCTTGTTGAGAGCTGCAAGGGATAGAGGGAGGTGGAGAGCCATGATTGCCTACATCCTGAAAGGACATGGCACATAAAAAAAAAGTGAGATCAATCCTCACTAGGTCCTCCATACTCTTAGCCTATGTATAGTAAATTGCTATATGGATGAGAGGTTGGAAATATGAATAAAAGTTTCAATCTTTTAATTTTAATATTTTCCTCTTTAAATTCATTTTAAAATTAAATATATTTGTAGAGGAAATTGTTTACTATAGACAACAGTGTTACTGTAATCATTTTAAAGACAATTTTTCTTTTGGTGTACCAATTGTGAGCATGTATTGATAATCTGTAGTGAATTCCAACAAAAATATGTCAAGTACTACAAGTACCAAGTACTATATGCCAAGTGGATAACTTAAAGGTAATGTTTGGAAATAATAAACCAATTGTGATCATTTTGTATAGAAAATTGGCCTTTATAATAGAATATATATTTATGAAAGTCATACAATCTATTTTTATGAAAAAAGTTTATTGAAATTTATCTTTATACAATTTGTATCTGGAAATATCATTGTGATATAATTTATATTTATCCCCAAAATTGTTATTCACAAAAAAAAGAAATTATTCTTATACTATTCAAAAATATTTTTTGGCTTTAAATAACTGACAAAGTCATAGAACACACAAATTAATTAATCTTTGGATGTGCACCCAATTCAGTCTTATTAGTGAATAGGAATTCAATATACTTTTGATATCAAAATATATCTGTTCTGCTTTTAATAATTTTATCCATCTTACAATAAGATTTTCATTTTTGTTATTGATATTGCATTTTCCAAAGATCAGAATTCTTTAAACAGAAAAGATGATACAATCTCTGTGTACTTCATTATAATATGAACATGTTCTTTAGCATTACTAAGACAATTGTTTATTGCTTTAAAGTTTTGTCATTTCTTCTTTGTTCTGCCACCATACACTTTTCTTTTTAATACAAGACATCTACTCTGATTTTTCATTTATTGTACTTAAAAATCAGAGTAGATGTCTTGTATTAAAAAAAAAAAGGAGATGTGGAGATGTAAAAGTGTCTGGTGAGACATATGGAAGGAGAGCAATGATGAATAGTGACTTACAAGGGTGTCAGTGTTGGCAAGCTAGTAGAATCTGATGTCTTTGGAGATAGAAGGTCACATTTTGACAAGAACATGAACTCAGGCCAAGATGCCATCCAATTGCCGAATATCCCTTTGATAGGCTTTTATGTCCTTTTTAAGGCTCAGATTGGCTCCAGTTTTCATTTTGTTTCTTTAGGTGAGAATGGATGCTATTGGGTGGAAATTCTGGATTGTATTGCTTTATTTCTTTGAGTGTGTACGTAAAAATGGAAGGTATGTGCAGAGCTTTTTGCAGCTGATGGATTTATAGTCGAGTTTTGGGTATTGGGAACGTTCACATCTTGTTAGTGGTGCAAATTCGTGTAGTGTGAACCAGAAGAACATTTAATTTTGGAAAGAATGTAACAACCTAAAATATAATTTTAATTTTTCATTTCTTCCTTTAACTATAACGAAAAAAGAAACCAAAAACATTCTTTACCAAATTGTGATTTTTTTTTAATCAAACTTTTTTGATTTTTGTTGCAGCTTTGCACAAAGACATTTAAAAGACCCAGTAATCTAAAAGAACATATAACCAACGTGCATGAAAATGACTCTCCGAATCAGAAGAAGTTAAAGCGAACACCCCATGTTTGTACAATATGCAACAAAGCTTTTCAAAAACCAAGTCAACTGGAACGACATATCCGCATTCACACTGGTATGTAATGCTTTTTTAAGACATACTAAACAAAGCAATAATCTAAAAGTTACCAGTGTAGCAGGAAAAGTTATTGATTAACCCATGTTTTATACATACATATATAGGAACGTTTCTTTTAAAAAAATATATATACCTAACCTGAAACTGCAGTTTCAACTTTCATATATTCAGTCTGGGCTGATTATTTTTATATTTCGTGTCACTTTGTATTTTAATAAAAATGAAAATTAAATCAAACCAGTCTGAAGATCCCAAAAAGTGGAACTGTAGTAGCTGATGAGATATTTATATTTTTGTAAGAGAAACATTCTTAGAATTGATCTACAGTTTATGTATCACTTTTATAAATTGGCTAGAACTGGTCAATTTCGGAGTAGGTTTTATCCTGTAATTGATTGGTTGTGAATGAAGATTATATATATATATATATATATATATATATATATATATATATGTATATGTATATAATTACATGAATCATTCATACAAAAAACAAATATAGAGGTTAATGATTTAAATGGCGAGAATACATCTTCGCAAACAATTTCAATAAGTTACACTAACCCCGAACCTGTATATGAATGATATGATCCCTGTTTATAAATTCCAGTTTCATAAGGTCTTTTTTAGTTTTTACAAGCTTTTGTCTGTTCCTACAGACATCCTCAGGTATGGAAATAGATTTGTTCTTGTTTTTTATTTCTCGGTAATAAGAGGACAACGAAAATATAGATGTAATCCGAAAAAATGCTATGAGAAATGTGTTGTTATTTTGGAACGTGCGGTCACAACACTGAGTTTGAATTTTAAATTTTAAGGTTGTGCATTTTTGTACAAATATAGTAATAAGAGAATTCTTTTGTACTGGTAGGTTTTCTGTAAATTCTCTTATTACTATATTTGTACAAAAACGCACAACCTTAAAATTTAAAATTCAAACTCAGCATTGCGACTGCGCGTTCCAAAATAGTAACACATTTCTCATAGCATTTTTTTGGATTACATCTACATTTTCGTTGTCCTCTTATTACCGAGAAGTAAAAAAACAAGAACAAATCTATTTCCATACCTGAGGATGTCTGTAGGAACAGATGAAAGCTTGTAAAAACTAAAAAAGACCTTATGAAACTGGAATTTATAAACAGGGATCATATCATTCATATACAGGTTCGGGGTTAGTGTAACTTATTGAAATTGTTTGCGAAGATGTATTCTTGCCATTTAAATCATTAACCTCTATATTTGTTTTTTGTGTGAATGATTCATATAATTATAAAATTGAACTGCACCTATAATCGAAATATATATATATATATATATATATATATAGTCAAATTTCTTCAAAAGCCACTTTTTGTCTATTTAACAAAACTCTTAAACTAGACAATGTTAAAAGAGTGAGTAAGTATGAAAAATAAGTAAAAATAAATTATGAGATGAGTTCTTTCTATAATTTATGAAATCTTGTTCAATTTTCAGGTGAGCGTCCATTTAAATGTCCCAAGTGTACAAAACGGTTTAACCAAAAGAATGCTCTTCAAATTCACCTAAAACAACACAGTGGAGAGAAGCCCTACAAATGCATCTACTGTGAGCTTGCATTTATTCAGAAAGGAAACCTGAAGACACATATCAAAAGGGCCCATCATGTTGACATGGTTCAATCCATGAACTTGCCTCCTACCATTGTACCTTCAGTGACTCTTAGTACAGATACTGTCAGCAGTAACAACACTGCTGTGGTTACAACTGCTTCAACCACTGACCCTGCAGGTGGCAGCAGCCCAAAAGAAAGTGGTCTGGATTTTGCAGATTTCTTTTTGGGAAACTCACCGGGGGAATGAAAATTTAAAATTGCATGTTGAATTGAAACTGAACCACACTTACTGGGTGGGAAGATTTCAGTTGCATTTCAGAGAGGAAAAATGAATTAAAGCAGAAAAAAATGTTTTGTTATTTATTGAATTTGGGAGAAAGAGTTGGGAGAATTGGATTTTAGACAAAATGGGAAATCAGCAAGAATAAGGATAAAGAATTTTAAGGAAATGGAAATTTCTTCTAAGGATTGTACATGGTTTTGATTCTAAAGGAAAAACAAAGTCCACAATTTAATCAGCAAGTCTCCAATCACCAAAAATGATTGCATGGAACTTATATATATATATATATATATATTAGTGGAAACCTGTATTTGAGGCAGAATGCACTGTTTTCTTTTGTTTTTTTTGAAACATTGTTTATTTCGTTTACTAGACTGCGCATTCAAGAAAATTTAGTAAAGTGTATTCTCCAGCATGATTTGAACCTATGTTCCCCTTTGTATCCACTAAAAAACTTGTTTGAAGTAATAAAAATATGTCGGATTAAAAATTTTAAAAAATCCATTATATATATATATATATATATATATATAATGGATTTTTTTAAATTTTTGAGAGAAATATTCTTATTTCTAAAAACATTATATTTAGTTATTATCTATTCTTGAGTAGGCATCTTTTTTTAAATAATGAAATTATTACTGACCAGTCTAGAAATTGAAAGTCTTACATTTCTCTTTGATTACTAAAACTATAATATATAAAACTTTTGATCTCTATTCTTGTGTACATTAATTTCACTGTTTTTAAAAAAACAAACTGTCTTCTCAAAACAATGTTTATAGTAATAAGAAATAATGTTGAATTAAAAGAGTTTATTCATTTATATATATATATATATATATATATATATATAATGTGAACTACATTTTAGATTTATTGTAGATGTTTTAATATAAATGTTCTTGGGACATTGAAGATGGTTGTATTTACTATCATAATAAATGACTTCATGGGACTCCTTAGTTGATCAGCAAATATAATGGATTTTTTTCATTAGTCCTCACTAAAAGCTAACATTCATAATTTTAATGTATGGAAGCCTAAAAAAAAAAAAAGAAAAGAAAGTTGCATTTTCTTTTCAAAAGACTGAAAATGACAGATCTTTTTCAACTGTCTCCAGTATTAAAATGAAAACCCTGGTTAAGTAGGTTAACTAATGAAATAAACATATCAATTCCAACTGATTATGAAAATTTGGCTCCAGTGGCGACTAATGAAAAAGACTTAAAATGCTGTACACTCTAATTTTTTTTTATTTTAAACTTTTGGCAACATTATCTTCTTTTGGAAAAGCTACAAACATCTAATAATTTGATCAGAACAAAAATAAAAAATATATAAGAATGATGGTTAGGGAGTAAGGCTGAACTGTTTTGGATCTCCAAGATGAATTGTTAAAATTTGACTCCAAACTAACACCATAAATTTTGTTTCTAGTTAGCGATAAAAATATGCAACTAGTTCTTTATTTCCTTTCTATGCTTCCATACATTAAAATTATGATTGTTAGTTTTTTTGAAATAATTCCTCCTCTACATTCTCTTAAGCATGTGATAATAGAAGTGAATTAACTGGGGAGAAAACACTGAACTAAAATTGGTTATAAAAGACATTTTGTTTCGTTTAATAAGTATTTAGTTTAAAAATCGAGATAAAATTTGATTTTTAGTCTTAATGTGATAATTGTACACACCGATTTGTAATCACTCTCTCCTTTGTAACAGTTTCTTTTTGATTTTGTCTTTCCTGTTTTGATACTTTAACCTGCACAGAAATTATTTTTCCTAGACCCTTTCTTGTAAATATTAGAGAGTATCAAAAGTATTTTTGTTTTAGAGTATGTCTCTAGAGTTCCTGTATGCTTTTTAAAGCTTATGTAATGCTCTAAATATGGTATCTTTTGATGAACTTAGCTCTTCTAAAGTCTTCACATGGAGATGATTGGGTTCTTGTCTACCTTGCATTTAAAAGCATCATCATTGACAGCTGATGGTTGTCCATTTTGGGGCTTTATTTCAAGTTACCATCTTTACAATGTTTAAACAAGATTTGTTAAGATATTGTTTCATTTTCTTCCATTTTCAGAGTTCTATGAGCAGCTTCAATGGATTTGAGCTCTATTTTAAAATAACTAACAATTGCCAGAATCACAATACTTTTATCTGTCATTATAACAGCTAAAAACAAAATCTACAGCTGTATAGTAGTGACATTAGTAATAATAATAATAATAATACCAACAACTAGCAATACTTGTGAAAATTTCATGGTTTTGCTACTTGAATTTTTTAATGAATTATAATTCTTAAGTTAATGACTGAAAACCTTCTGGCGAGTTCCATGACTGAAATACCCTTGGAAATTCCCATATCACATCGTGAAATATTTGAGTTTAACACATTTGATAAAATATTTCAATAATAACCATAAATATGAATGCAGGTTAAAAAGAAGTCAGAGGGTACAAATGAAAAGTTTAAAAAATTGACAAGGTTTTTGATTTCACTGAAGCAGATGTTAAACACATGAAAGTGTTGTCTTCTACCATTTTTTTATTTTTCTCACTGAAACCAAACAGTCTCTGATATGATTTACTGTCTTTTTTCTTTTAATCAAAAAGGTAGAATCCATTCTTTATAAGTTAATGGCAGGGTGTAACATACATGCTAACTGCAGAACGAAGGAACATGCAGAATTATAAGATGATGATAGTCATAGATAATCTTTATCTGTGTACATGAAATAGGATTTGGATTAAAGGTCTCTATTAAAAACCAAAAACAAAAATACTTTTCATACACTAATATATTTCTTGTATTTGTCTGGAGTGGAGAATTGTCAATTTGAATTGTTGTTAGTGGGAAATCAACATTGATCAAGTGACAAATAATTTCATTCTGGGGTGAGATTTTGTTGTTATTTGTACAAAAGTGTAACATTAGTTGAAAGCAAAACTGAAAATACAGAAAGACTTTCTTGTTTCAATGACTTTGATAATGCTAACTGACAGCTATCATTAGCACTATTTATAAACAATTTTATCAAACAGGAAAAAGTGCTTCCTTCTGTGCTTCTTAATTGAAATTTCCTCATTGTCTTTTTGTTTTAGTATCTAAGTAACTGTAACACTATAAAGCCATGTTATAAACTAATAGTTAATAACTAAAGCAGCGATGCAAAATAGCATCAAATTATTACTGCAGGAAACAGAACTGGCAACCTAAATTCAAATTATGACCAAGGCCAATAGAAATGGTGGTTTCTCCCTGCCCTGTATCCATATCGTGACTAAAAATATCTCATTGTTGATATGCCACAATGATTGACTGAGAATATAGAGTGGGAACCACTCTCCCATAACAACTAACCAGATAGTAATAACAGTAAAAAGTTGTTACATCTTTTGTCAACATTGACAAGGGCTAGTCACCTATTAGCAATATTTCAATTAGAATTTATTGACTTGATAGCTTAAGGGAATTATTATTTCAGGTTAAATTGGTGAATGCAATTCTAAAGACAAGTTTTACCCTAAGTTGTATTTAAAAGCAGCTGATGTCAACTTTGAATGCTAAATTTGTTGATTCAAATACAGAAACAATTTTGATTTAAATTAAAATCTGACAAAATGGTATTTTATGTGAATTCTCAGGTTAAACTTTGTATATATTTGATAGTATTTTTCAACAAAACAGTCATGATAATCCACAATTTGTTTTCAGATAAATAGGAGAGAGTATAAATTTGTTTGTTTCAATAAGATAGTGATATTGAAAGTTAACATCAATTGTTTCAATAATAAGAGGTTGTTTTGATGTTAAGTAAAGTTAACCACATGGGAATTATACTGAATAATTGAAAGTTATTTTAAGAATATTAAAGTGGACTGTGTGTATGGGTATATATATATATATATATATATATATGATGTTTGTTTTAGTTTGGTTGTGCTAGCATGAAGTTACAGCCATTGACCAAGAGTTTGAGCATACTGGCTTTATTCAAACTGGTGATCACACCAGATTATGTGCTCTCTATCCTAGAAACTGTAACTAACGTCTGCTCTGCATAGTTGTAGTATAAACCACAAATTGGCTCTGTGAGTTTTGCGGAAGCACAAATGTATCTGAGCAAGCATCTGCAACAAGGATTAACTAACCCCCATAGTGAGTGTATTTAAAAACATCCCACAGCCATTGTATATGTGTGTGTATGTTTGTGTTTATATATGTGTCTTACACAAATACCTACCTGCAAAAAATAATCTATTAGAAGCTGTTTGAAGATTTGTAAAAATTTAAAGATTTAAGAAAGTAAAAAAATTTTGTCCTTATCTGTTATTTTCCAATACCACTTTGGCCATTTTATCACCTGATACCTCATTTCAAGACATTTTGGAATTTTATAACAGCAATTTGCTATTGCCTACAGTTGATAAACTCTTGGTTTCAATGTTAGGCACTTTTTAGCAAATCCCAGTTCCAAAGAATTTGTATACTTCCCATTTGATACTCTTTCATTGAATAATTAAAATTCATTTTTTTTTCTTTTATTTCTTTTAAATAAATAAGTTTAAATTGTTGAAGCAGCCAGTTACTTTTGTATTCAAGTTTTCTTTGGCCAAAAAAAAGATTTTGTTTTTAAAGTGGAGGTTCTTAATTTTAGGAAAGGGATACTGTCTGAATTGGAATAAGTGTCGGCTGTTTCCTCTTTCATTATAGATGAGCCAATTTATTTTTATACAAACTATGTTCATTCATTTGTAGAGTTGATTTTATTTTCCACAATTTCCATTTCAAAATGAATCCAGGTTCTTCATATTCACATTTAATAGTTATTGCTTTGAATTCACACTTAATGTTTTGGTAATTATGATCATAAATGAAAACATGTCTACAACTTTGGTTTTATAAAAAAAAAATGTTCGTTTTCTTCTAATCCAAATATAGCAGAATTTTATTATTTATATAGGAACAGTACACAATCAAAACTGATATCAGGTATTAAGTTCAGACTCTACAGCATTGAAATTCTGTTGCCAAAAAATGAATATGTTACTGTCTAAAAATGAGCATATCTAAGAAAAAAAGTTTATTTCATTTTATATAATAAATATATTTTAAACTATTATTGATTATCTTTTTCTAATACGACATTTAATTATAAATAGAGTACACAATAATAAAATTACTTTTATCATTCCATAATAATCAGTGTAATTTTTTGTACCAAATAAAATGTTACCTGGAATAGTCATCAGTTAGGAAATTTTCAGCTGATAAAAATGAAAATGTTCTGTCAGGAATTTTTATATAAGTGTAATAAATGTACCAGTTTGGATAATAGTACTGGGAAATTTTTTGAAAAGTAATAAATATGCTGTGTATCTAATAAGCATTATGCTGGTGGGGGTGGTAGGATGTGTGAAATTCAAGGAGAGATAGTTTAATTGTGTCAGTACTTTTATTTTCTGCACACGAGTAATTAATGTTTGTTTCAGTTATGCCCTTTGCATGAGAAAGGAATCTTTTACAAGTTGAAGGATCACATATACTTCTGACAAGATAAACAATAGCTTCAAGTAAACATTTAGATGACTAAAGTTGAGCAAAAACAGTTGCAAAAAATTGTGTGAAATTGCAAGAAAAGTGGAAATTTTGGAGGCATGTAGAACCAACCAATTCAATCATAAAAACTGATGCGAATGTCTGTGTGTTTTATCAGGACATTGGTTTATGAAAATGTGTTAAAATGGTTCTGGATGTTTCTAATGAAGTCAAAGGCATTTATGTTGTAAATGTTTCTTTACTCTAATAACCGGATGTATCCTGAACAATACTGGGTTATATTACTAATGAGTGTGTATGAAAACCTCTACTGAAATTGAGGCACAAAGGCCTATTTAAATTTTGCAGGGCAGGATAAGTTCAACATTTAGGGATGGTGTACTATGGTCAGAATAAACAACTTCACTATCTTTGGGTCTGATAGTATCCATTGAATTTGACACTGTTTTGGCAAGGCATACAGAGAAAAGGGTTTGGTATTAAAAGTTAATATTGGTGGTGGAAAGATCAGGGTCTGAGATCACATGAGTTCCAAATACATTGGTGGGCTGCATTTCATTGAAAAATTTATGAATAGTGAAGGCTGTTGCAGTATATTAAAAGGTAACATGATGTCTTCGCTCAAATGCTTAAGAAGAAGATCTGTGTTTCTGTATGACAATGATCTTAAACATTCCACTAAAAAAAAAACAAGATGTTTTGAAGAAACAAAAGTTAAAAGTACTCAATTCATCTAGCATGTTAAATAGAAAAGCATAGTAACTGTTTGAGCAAATCTTGTGTAGTCAGTGTTAATACAACAAGCAGTAACTGAAAATAAAAAAAAAAATTATAACAAACATTGATTTTAAATAAATTTTTTTTTTGTAGGTACATGTTCATTTTTGGATGGCAGTATATTTATGTCTGTAATTAAAGGGTTTCAGTTCTGTAGTGTTTGGTCAAAAGTAATCCTTGATAATGTCACTCTTGATTGTGTAATGTTTGACTGGAGGTAATAAAATTCTGCTATTTGATTTTGAAGAAAATTAACTTTTTATAAAAGCATTAGAGTTATGGGTGATAATAAATTAAGAATAAAAGGAAATTAACAATAGGGAAGGTAAACCTATTCATTTCACTCTGTTGTCTCATGACTGCTGCTCTGAATTATTATTTTTTTTTTTTCCTCTTTACAAAATCAAAGAGTAGTGTCTGTTTATTTTCTATCAATAGAATAAAAGAACATTTTTATTTAAATTTTAAATCCTTCAAATTAAATGAAGGCATAACTTTCAATCCAGACTTCAGTGTCTTAAAGCAAAATGAAAAATAAATTTGCCCAATAATTTTAAGCCAACTGTGTTGATTTAAAATCCAAGACTTTTCTTTTGGAACAAATTGTTGCCTTTTATTGATATTTGTACCATGTGGGTATTGTATTTTACAAGTTATGCCAAGAAAAAAAATTGTTTGTCTAGTATATATAAATTTTTAAAAATTCTTACATTTTTTGTTCAAATTTTGTTGTTAAAATATTAGGTATTTAAAAAAGATGTTGGTTTAAAACAAATGGACAAAAACAAGCCTTAGAATATAAGTAATTACTAAAAAAAATACTTTGATTTTTTTTTTTTTTTTTTACTTCCAATATTAACTGAAATGTCCTGTAAAGTGAAAAATAAACAGTTTCCAAGAGAAGAAAATCATGACATCTCCCTCCTCTTCCCTAACTTTGATTCCAAAGAAATTCCCCTGACTGTATTTGAAGAATATCTACAGACCGTGACCTGTGTATTTTGAACCCCTTTGTTTGCGGGATTTATTCACTGGCAGGTTTTCCACCAATGTCTTTAGACTGGTGCATCTGCTGTCTCAATCTAAATAGTTAAAACATTTGAGAAGAGAGAACCCCTTCCCTGTCCGCCTCTAAATAACATTCCATCTGGATGAAAAGATTTTCTGATGGAGATTGTTGTTGTTATTGTTGTTGTTATTGTTGTTGTTCAGTACTTGTATTAAAAAGAAAAGAAAAGAAAAGAAAAAAAATTGAAAAAAAGTCATCACAAATTCAAGCAAAATGAATTTTTTTTTTTTTAATGTAAAAAAATGCTGAAATCTTTTGAAATTTTGATAATTTAATATATTTTTCTTTCCTTTTTTTCATGTGAATAAAGAGAGAATGAATGTGCATTGGGAGTGATTTAAAGCAATTATTTTTATCTTAAGATAAAAGAAACATTTGAAGTAAAAGGACTAATTTTCCCTTTTTTGATAAAAATGTTGCTCTGTAAAATAAAAATGAATTATAAATGAAAATAAAACAAGTTTCTTTGAAAAATATTTTTTGTTTCTTTCTGACTTGAATTTTTTTTTTTTCAGATAAAAAATTCCATCTTTTTAACATCAGAACTCATTGTTTGATTTGAAGCCATTTTTGTTTAAAAATACGAGCATTAATTTTTATAGTGGTATTTTTTGAGCTTAGTTAGGTGTGAGGCACCTAGTGAGAATCTATTTTATAGTCTGCAAAACAAGCTGCTTAAATTCTATCAGACAGCATAAAGCTTAGCATAGTATAGCACAAGACTACATTAAAAGAGAAGAAGATTTTTGCCAATCAGTATTTCATTTTCTTGGACTTTTATATTTCGGTTGGAATTACAAAAATATTTCTGCTCGGAGGCAGAATAACTTTTCATAAGATTTTTTGAAAAAAAAGAAAAAAATTTAACTGTAATTATTTATGCTACTGCTTAATTTAAAAATATAAATAATGTGATTTATGCATAATGTTTAATATTTTATATGCAAATTTAAAATATGAGTCATGTATGTATATATATATATATATATATATATATATATATATATGAGTGTGTGTGTGTGTGTGTAAAATGGATATTGTTGTAACCTAGGGAAGATTGCTGAATAGAGTAATCAAACGAAAGCTGGTAATGAATGATAATACTTACGACACGAACAACACATATAAGATTTGCCAGCGGCATGTAGAAGTAGTCAACTGCTAGGAGTGAGTCAAGTGAATTCCACAATGAATCTCCAACTGCAGGATATCTACCAATTGCCCCACGTGGTTAGATGTGGCACAAGGTCGAATTTAATGTGGGATTTCCAAGCTCGTAGGCTTGGCCGAAAATTCCCTGTAGAACCCATATAAAATGGGGTTGGGTAGCTTAGCTGTTTCCTGAGACGAGACTGCCCTTCAACATAGCCTTGTCTGGGGATCCTCTCTGCTTGGAGGCAGGGAGTTTGACCAGCACAGCTGGAGACGAATCTCCAACTGTAGACCAACATACAGTATTTACCACTGTACTTATGTGAGTGGGGACATACCCATTATCATCCGTAGATATGCTACAATAGATATATGTAACTGTAAAGTTAAACTAACAATATAATCAAGATGTTGGTGTTCCACACTACTTCAAACTAAGGTTAGGAAGGAAACTCTCATCAATTCTGAAAAGAGTGATAACAGCTACTGGACTTGGGAAATCTATTTCTATGACTGAGTGGTTAGTATGTTAGCATTCTGACCATGAGACCTGGGTTTGAATCTCACCATGGTTGACTTGATATTGTGTGACTCTGTTTGAAAGTGCCTGAAAACCATACTGTTGGTTGATCCAAATCTTGTGATTGAAATTAGATGAAACTGTTCAGAAACTATGAAATGGTTATGCTAGCACAAAGTCATAAGTCATTATGATTGAGGGTTTAAGAGTACCGGCTTTGTTCAAATTGGTGTTCACACCAGATTATACACTCTCCCCGAGAAGCTGTAACTAAGCTCTGTTCAGTATAGTTGTAGTATAAATGCTAGGTTGGCCCTGTGGGTGTTGAACACAAGTGTGTCTGAGCAGGCGTCTGAAACGGGGATTAGCTAGCCACCCTAGCAGACAGGTATATATAGTATTTGATGGTATATAAGATCTCACTTTTTTTTTGAAAGTTTTATATGCGAAGTTCAGGTATTCAGTAGACTAATATTTACCTGGATGCTTGTGTTTGTACCTAGCCTATCTTCATCAAGTTGTAATTATTAAATTGGAGTATCGGAAAATTACAGACTTAAGTATATTTGAAGGTTTGCAACCTCTATCACATTAATAATAATGGACTCAGTCGAGTGACATATGTGTGACGTAATAGGTAAGGACGTAGTGTAGCTGTAAAAATGTATCTATAGCAGTTGTATGTGGGTAGGATTGAAAATCGGCCATTACTTTTTTTTTAATTAGCATTAATTAAACCTTCCTCAAGTTGCGACAGCTGGATATATTTCTAACAACCTGTGTGGCTGCTTTTTTAAAAGCCGATTTTCAAGTCTTGAATTAGGAAGCAAGACAAAGATCCTGCTAAAGATGTTGGAAAATGATCTGTTTATTATACTATTTTGATAGAGTTCAAAAGCGTCTCAGCGGCCTTGTGGGTGATGAATTATTTTCCATCCTACAACCCCCTTAAGACAGACGAAATATTATGAGCCACTTGCTTATAAATCGCTATTTCCATGACGTGTTCTGACTTGCTACATTCTTTCGTCCCACCGCCCTTGACATACTTTTTAATTGAATTTACCCCAAGCAAGGTAGTAAAGCCACTAAGACGCAAGAGGTTACTGTGTGTGAAAGAAACAGAAAAAAGAAAACATTATGAAGGAATGAGAATAGAAGAGTAATCAGGAAGACAGTAGATAGCGATTGACGTTGCATTTAAATTTTTTAAGATCAAAGTTGGCCAGAATGCATGGAACCGGAAGAGAGTTCCACAAGCAAGATTTGCAAGAAAATTTAAGGTCATCGACAAGGGGGTGCTGAAAAATTATCAGAGCAACCCACTTCCCAAAATGGAACCAAATAGCCAAAACGCCAGAATTATCTTTCTGGGTCGGTCCAAGAACTTTTAAATTTTTATCACCCCCTTCATATTAAGTTCTACTTTGCTTCATTTTGATTTAAATACAGAATCTCATTTGATTTCTTCTTCTTCTTGGATCGTGTCCTTTCAGGACGTGGGCGATTGTTGTTCTTAGCAATTTTTTATCCTTTTGAAACTAATAGTAAGCTATGTCTGTTCATCATCTCACCCACTGCCTGCTTTACCATCTATTTAGACAATCCCGCCAGATATGTTACTCACTATTTTCCTCCGTCCATCTTCAGTATGTACTGTGAATGTCAAATTCTCCAAACACTCTTTTCTCGTTGTGTACCCAGGAAATTTCAACCGCCTCTTTCTGATTCTAAGTATAAGCGTTTTTTTTTTGTTTCCATTTTCCTTAAAGCTTCCTCGTTAATCACATGCTCAGTTTATGGTATTCTCAACATCCTTCTGTAGTACCACATTTCTTTTGCTTTAATTCAGTTTTGTGAGAAGATTGTACAGTATTCATTGCCGTATAAGAGGGCTGATCTTATATAGCAGTTTAGCACTCTGTAACAAAATTTTCCTGTTTCTTAATACTTAGCATTTTGAAAGCATCTTTCGCTATTCCCTCGGAATTCAATGTTATATTTTTTCCGTTCTCTGTTAATAGACTTCTCAAATATTAAAATTTTCTTATTTGATTTTGGCATGACCACGTTTTAACAAAAAATCCTCATTAGCTCAAGAGGTTTTTAGTTATTCAGTAGCGTTAACTTATTTTTGACACGAACTGTATAATTTTTTAAAAGGAAATAGTGTTTGTAAGTAATTATATTTTTATATGAGCCTGTTTTCTAGTTTGCCATTTAACAACCAATAACCGGAAGTCTCAACTCATTATTATAAAATATTCCCTTTTCATGCTTTTGTCATGTCCGTTTCTGGAACGAAGAATGTTACATATAAAAATAAATTAGTTAATCTAAAGAATTAATGTGGATTTTTTTTTAAGATAGTAATTCGAAAGACGAACTCCAAACGTATATTGGAAGCAAAAATACTGCGTATATCAGACAGGCTCGATCTTTTACGTCAATTTATTATTGCAATAAACTCGGTAGAATAATGGATAGCAGCTCAGATTGAGGAATCGGAGAGCCGAGTTCGAATTCCAGTCGAATCGATTACATTCGCTTACGTGCTAATACCCTTGGGAAAGATATCAATTCTCTTCTTCTCCCCCCCCCAGCTATGGATCAATAACAAGACAGACTGGATTCTATAGCCTTGGATGGCAATTAGTCTACTGCAGAAAGAAATGGCAACCTACTACGGAAAAACATCTGCCTCGTCAGTCATGTATCGAAAGATACATGATCGCCTAAGCGTGTATCACGTATGGCACATAACTGACTGAAACTTTTTAAATATTTTAAAAGAGTTAAACAAATTAAATAATAGGTATTAAAACGGCGATATTAAAACAATATGAAAGGAACAAAATAAGAAAAAGTTTGTAGAAGAAGCAGCTAAACCCGTTTGTCGATTTTCTTTCATCAGAGCTCAATCGAGGACAAGAAATGTGCACAGCTAAAATAAACAACGCCAAACACCAGATGTTATATAATAAATATATAAACATTTAAAAGCTATAATTATATTAGGTTGGTGCAAAAATAATGTCGTTTTCTCACAGAGTAACATATGTGAGAAAACGACATTATTTTTGCACCAACCTAATACTTAAGCTTAACAGTCACTCCTGCTTACAAAGTAATTGCTGGTAGAACTTATTGTAAATTGACTCTAAAATATGTTTTTTAATTGTTTTTTGCATTTGCCAATTTAGCATAATGTAAGCTTTTATTTCTCTTTTTTCCTGTGGTTAATATGTCCGTTTTTAGTCGCTATTGCAATAAAAAATCAGTAAATAAAGGATTTTCCCGCGTTTTTATAGAAAAAAAAAATACCACATCTTCTGCACATGCGCCTATAATTTGGCAAGGAATAGTGAAGAAAAAAAAAAAAACTAAAATTTTAATTATAACTCGTGTTTAATATTTTAACATTATTTTGATTTGTAATCATAATTTAATCATTTACGGTCATATAGATTTTAATTCTTGAGTCATTGGAGAACTGGTGTGTTAAATAGAGGTGTTTAGGTGTTAGTTTCGTCAAGATGTTCTCTACATAGGTTCTACTTTTTTGTGGAATCTTTCAAGAAAAACGCGTACCTTAGAAAATACAAGAATAGAGGCGGATATTTCAGTGGCTCTCAAGCTGAAACTGAAGATGAATCATTTGGTCCTGTGGGGATGAAGTCTACCAAATCAATCTTGTTAAATATTTGTTTACTTTAGGTCAACGATTCCCAACGTGTGGCGCATGCCCAACCGGTGGAGCATGGTAATATTTTGGTGGGGCATGCGTAGGTTGTGCACCCTTCGGTTTACTATACCAACGTGAGCTCAAATTCCATTTTGCATTATTATTTCATGATTAAAATGATCAAAGTATATTACAGAATAAGATTTCATTGAAATATTTTATATTTCTGCCTTTCAGTTCTCTGTTATATATTTCGAAACTATAATTTAACTGTCTTTTTGTTTTTTCAATTTTTCTCTTTCATGGACGCCATGGTCTTTGGAGGCTTGTTTAGAGATCAAGTTAATGGCCTCTTAAGCTTCCTTCATGCGAATTGCAGTAAAATTTTGAATATGTAAGAGTTAAATATTACTGGAGTCACCAGAATTTTAGAAATAGTAAAGTGGTGCATGGCTTAAAATCGGTTGGGGACCACTACTTTAGGTGCTTGTAATGTAATGGTAGACAAACTAATCTCACAGAACATTACTAATTTAAAGAGTTTTAACTCTTCCCGCCAATTATTTTGGAGAAAAAGTTTCATTTTTAGACGAATTTTTTAAATTTATTTTTATTAGGTTGGTGCAAAAATAATGACGTAATAATGTCGTTTTTTGACGTTAAAAAATACGTCAAAAAACGACATTACGTCATTATTTTTTGCACCAACCTAATAATATAGTAACTAAGAAACTGAGGTATCTTGAACTACCCGAGCGGTGGCTAACACCTCTCTCAGACGTATGAGTTGACAATTTGAATCATATCAAGCTCAGAAGGGTATATAATCATAAGAATCAAGATCGACGTATAAACACGTCTGTAGGTGGTTTTTGAACGTTATGTTTTCGACGTGTTTATTCGTCCGTGTCTGAAGTCTGACGTAGAAGCCCTGCCGGCTACAGCTCTGTCCTGTCTCTCCGGTGGTTCTGACCGAAAAGCAAACCACCCGGTCCTCTCCCGGTCAACCGAAGAAACCACCACTATCCGCCACGTTGTGAATTTTTGATCCGAATAGCAGTATTTCGATTCCTCAGAACGATCCGGGGGTAGGATGAATTAAATGGCTGGTCTCTACGCTGAAAGAAATCGCTATTTGTGCAGAAAATTTCTTGTCGTAACCGCAAGGGCACAAAGAAAGAAAAAAATATAAGCAACACTTTCGGTTACTGTACAAAGAACCCTTCAAGGCTACTGTTTTTATATCACTACCAACGAAATTTCACGAATACAAACTGTCTTAACGAGATTCACTCGTTTGGGTCGGAACGTCACAGAGAAAGACACAATTATGCCGGTCGAAATTTGGCTGTACTAAGGGAGATAAGTCGTGGTTTTTCGTCCACCCCCTCCGATATAGCAGTCGGCTTTTCTCAGCTTTGTTGACGAAGTTATCAGGATTCGCACGGGTTCGATTTCTATATCTGGGTACGATTCGGACTTTTTGACGCATGCAACCAACTGGCCAGATCAGCAAGACCCACTAAGCCGTTTCCGCCGCGTTTTCCTTCGCATTCTCTGATCTGCGATCTCTCTCGCTCTCTCTCTCTCTGTGCCGCGTCTGCCGCTTCTCTCGCGTTCCGACGCGTTCTCTGATCCCATCCGATCTGATCTCCGATCTCATCTGCCCAACTCAAGCGTGTAGGCCGCTTATATAGAGAGAGGCGGAGCTAAACAGTTTTTAGGCACCGCCCACGAATTTTAATATGCAAATCACCTGGACCACCATCTGTCGTCCGTCGGATCTCCGAAGTTCCATGGGAACCCAGTTTTCAAGAGGTACTAAAATCGGATTGGACTCCCTGCTGGGTTTTCCGCAGACAACGTCCACTTAAGCCCGGCGAAAAGCACTTATCTCGTCTGAGGGCTCTGGCTGGATTTCGCTCGGCAGACCACCCCCAATCCAATTCACCATTTATCACAAGCTTTACCTAACGAACCCATCCATTAATTACTGTTACTCTGGAATTAATTCACCTAGTTAATTAATAATTCAATCCCAGAAACAACTAAGTAAAAAGAAAAACATATTTCTGGAATTACTCCGGAATCCCTTCTATCCAACTAATTAGTACCTTCTTCTCAATCCTTTAGAACCGTTGATTAATAAACCCACCTGGTAGGGTGGGTGGGTGAAGTAGCTCTTTCTGTTACAGAAGAAGGCACTTTCGATAAAAACGTATATACACGTCTACGTCGAGGAAGGGGTTAATCTTCAAATCTTGATCATTGTAATCTTGGGACAAACGAAACGGTATGTACTAAGCTTTACCTTAGTCTGAAACAGGGTCACTAGTACAGGGCATCCAGTGAAAATGGAAATTATTGCAATCTATGTTATATTCAACATTTTTGGATAGGTACCTCCACGAATTGTGTATACATAAGGTTTAAAATGAAATTTTAAAAATGAATAAGCTTTCTTGAAGCTTTCAATTTAGCTTTAAATGAAAGCTAAAGGATTACATACTCGGTAAGCAAAATACTTTGGTACATTTCAGACAGAAATTATACTGATTGAAATAGACCTCCATCTTTTTTTTCAATAAAATCGATAACGTCAGCCATTTTTTAAACTTTTGTAAACAAAACTTAATTAAATTTTCCGTTTTAAAAATCTTGAAAAAATAAAATATATATTTCTGAAAAGTTATTTGAGGAAAATTAGCAAATTTAAGTTAGTCTGATTTGAAGTAAATATTACTTATGGCATAAAATATTGCATACAGGCATTTTCTAATTAGGGGGCTTGTTTTTCTGACATGTTAACCGATTTATTGACAGTCCATTGGCAGCCAAACGCGTTCATAGTTAAGTATGCTGCAGTGGACGACAAATTTTATTAGGGTTTTGTTGTTTTTTCCGTAAGGGGTGCGGGACAAACCTTAAACACGTGACCTTTTAAGAATAGATTTATCAGTTTGTACATCCATACTTTAGAAATTCTGCATCTATATACATATATAAAAACAAATCGAAATTCTTTTAAAAATAGTTGGGGTCTTCAGATTGTAATAAGCTTTACAATATATGATTAGTAAATATAGTTTTACTTAATAACAATATTCCCTAAGAATTATTTCATCGAAATTTAATTTTCAAAGATTGAAAAACTTTATAGATTATTCAATTTTAAATTGTAAAAATGAAAACAAATCTTTTAAAAATTCATTTTTCATCGAAAAAAAAATTCTTCAGACAATATTGGCTTTAATATATATTATTCATAAAAACAATTAAAAGCTTCTCTAATTAAATAATGTCTTAGTTTTATTACACTTTTTGTTTTTCAATTCAGAATAGATTTTCGGTAAGACTGGGTCCGATTTTGCAAAATTAAAAAAGAAATCGGTGAAAAAATTCTACTTTTAACTAAAGTCACTAAAAATTATCTTGATGAATTTCTCAAGCTTTCATAAAATTAAGTAAGGAAGAGAAACATATGTAAAATAAAAAAATATATTTTTATCAAGAATTTCTAATAGAATATTTAAAAAATAATTTAATTCGTTTGTGAATAAGTCCTGAAAATTTCACTAAAATCCGACACTTATTTGATTTTTGCAAGAATTTCCAAATTAATGTGTCTAAAAAAGGCCAAAATTTGCCATACTAAAACTTAGTACAACCGCTGATACAAGAAAAACAAATTTTTTAATCAAAATTTCGCATGTTCTAAACAGGAGTAAAACATTTAATTAAATAATAAAAATACTCTGATCATTTCTCTTAATAACATAACGATTTTGACGTTGTTTTTATTAAGTTTGGAGCAGGTTCTGACCACGGTATGCTGATTTTTTAGCGATCTCGTGAAGGTACCTACTTGGGCATTTAAATCTCTTTTTGAATTAACGTTGATTATGTTAATGATTTTATCGACATTATAGACAGTCTGTTAGGTAAGCCTACTAAACTTTATGCGACCCACAATAAGGCGTCAAAGAGAGAGAGAGAGAGAGAGAGAGAGAGAGAGAGAGAGAGAGAGAGAGAGAGAGAGAGAGAGAAAATTTGTAACTTTAGTCTGACACGAAGCCTGATGTGTATGTATCCAGTGAGGATCGAACTTGCTGAATTAGTAGTAAAAGTGTGCAAGATTAGCTGCTTAACATAAGAGAGAGAGAGAGAGAGAGAGAGGGGGGGAGGGGGGTTCATTTGTAACATCAAAAATGTTAAATTTCGTGCATTTTTTATGTCCTTTTAGGCTCAAGCGGCGAAGCACCAAGATTTTGTGAATCTACTTGATTTGAATACTCGGAAGAGGATTTTACATATATTGGCCAATGGGAATCAAGTTTTTCTAGCACCTAAAAATTTTGACTGAAGGCGAATTTTATGACTCCATTGACTATTGAGAATAAAAAGGACTGCTATCAGCAGTTGGTACAAGGGGGAAGAGAGTTGAAAAAAAAATGACAGAACGTCAACTTTGGCTGGGTAGTTTTCACAAGACATCACATAAAAGTAAGAGGTTATAACTCTGATGTGATAGATCGAAGACAAATTCGTACGACAAATTTCACACCCTAGAATCTACAAGAATTTGCCTACGTCAAATCCCCTTCGAGCTGAGAGGTCCCTTACAAAGCCGTTACAAAAGAGGTTGGTGTCATTTAAAAGATTGTGCCTTGTGGCATATTATCCTCTTACTCCGAGTTTTCCCTTATTTTCGTATTTGTGAATGGATATATTTTGTATACGAATCCGTTGGTCTTATCAACATTTTTGTATTTTTTCCTGTTTCTGAGTGTAATCTTTTTATTGCTTCCAGAAAGTGTTTTTCTGCTCAAAGAGGCGCACAAAAGAAAATTTTTGTGCAACCTCTTGTTTTGTACTTTTCAAATTTGTAATTGTAAATAAATGTGTTGTTCTATCTCTATTTCTGACATGAGGTATTATGTACACAATTTACATTATTCGGACTATTGTCTTCATCTTTGTTGTCATATTTATTACAACATTTCGGCCTTTCAATATCTGTCTATATTTCTGAGATGAGGTATTATGTACATTATTTACATTATTCGGACTATTGTCCTCATCTTTGTCTCCATATTTATTACAACGTTCCGGCCGCTGTACGCTTCGGCCTTTTTCCTCAAGAACACTTGTCACAGTGGAAAGAGGCACATAAATGGAAATTTTTGTGTAACCTCTTGTTTTCAAATTTGTAAAAAAATGTGTTGTTCGTTTTAAAATTTTACGCAGTGGTCGTCTTGTTCTTTTTAAATTGTGCCTATTTTCGAGAGTTGCTATTTCTACCAACTAAGTTTTGTGTTTGGCACAAGAACTTGTACTTCGTAGGAAAGTCAAATTTTTATATGAGAGAGAGAGAGAGAGAGAGAGAGAGAGAGACAGACAGAGAGACAGAGATAATGTGTGTCTGTGTGTGTGTGTGCGTGTGTGTGAGAGAGGTTCTGTCTACGTGAAAGAGAATGTTCAGCAAAGTTGATAGATTGAAAGAGAGAGTCTATATGAAAGAGACGTTGTTCCTCTATTTGGAAGCATTGTTCAGCATTTTAACTGTGTGAAGAGTTTACTTTAGCACGCGGGAATATAAAAGATAAAAATCCCTGAAACATGAACGTAAAAATTACAACAGAAAATATGTCACAGATTTATAAATGTTTTAAGACGTTCGTTTATTGCTTGGTTTTGCATAAATGCAGTATATAACTGTTTGTCACAACAAGTGCACTATACAAACTGGACAGCTTTACACTTTTTCAGAAGTGCATTTTATGGAGGAATAAATTGAAAGATTCCTCAATAAAATAAAAAACAAAAACAAAAGTAGAATGGTCGTCGAAATTCGAGTGCCATTCGAAAATCACCATTCTTAACCTTATGGATATTTTTCTGTTTGGAGGAATTGTTAAAAGAGTAGTTATTGCAAGCATCATAGACACCTTGAAATAATTCGGCGTTGGTGTTTTTTCAGGAAATCAACGATACCAAGAATCTTTTTCTGAAATTTTATGTCAGTGCTGGAGTTTAGCTTGTAGAATTAAATTTCTACATTCTCTGTTTTAAACCTGTTAAAAAAGGATCACAGCTAAGTATTCTCAGTTTGTGCTGAAGCCATTAAAATTGGCTCCCAAGTTCAGTACGAAATAATACTTTCTGATTGCTCCATAAATAATAATGTCAGTTTCTGCCTACGTCCGCACAGTTGACCTGTTCAGAGTTCAACGCGCCAAAATTGGTAAACATTCTCTCGAGCCTTCCTCGTGATCAAGAAAATTCATAAATATGAAACTTCAACGCGACTTAGTCAATGAGTCCTTAAAATAATCAACTCGTCACACGAATTCATGAAACCCAACTTCTTCGTTAAAAGTTAATTTTTAACATCAACCCGGCTTGTGGAATTCAGTTTCTTTTCAACATCAACTCATCTCGTGATAAATTCAACCAAGACGAGATTCAGAAACCAACTCATTCAATATTTTAACAGCATAAAGGAAATCGTAACTATATCAGTCAAAGGAAGACAACTCTACAGTAAGTCAGGTAATCTATTTCATTCAACATTCAACATTCAACATAAACTGTTTAATTTATTACCAGATCCATAGCATAACACTTTTTATATTACCCTTGATCACAGAACTCTAAAGTGTTTTAAACAACTTTATTATATCGTGTTTACTTGTTATATAAAAATATTTTTTGTTAAAAAAAATATCTGCCTATTTGATTATTTCTTTTGTTGTTTTGTTGCATTTGATTTTAGTAAAAATAGTAGAGGGTCATTTTAATTTGTACTTGTCACCGATACTGATTGGCTAACCCACTACAAGCTAAAACTGACTGAATCACGATGGGAAACAAGTGTAACATTTTGGTGATTAAATTAACTGTTATTTCATTCTTGAGTTGATATATATATATGGAACATATTAACAATTGTCTGTTTCATTCCCCAAGAAAACATTTGACATTAAAAATGTGAACCTACTTTTGAAGTGCCCTGTAGATTAACAATTTCTTTTTTTTCGGTGTTATGATCACTGAAGGTCAAGTTGAATGGTATTCTGCATCTGTTGTTTGCCTTATATGCGTGGTATTCCTGTAATTATATAATAAAATAAAAATGTTGATATTAGTATATATATATATATATATATATATATATATATATATATATATATATATATATATATATATATATATATATATACACACACACACAGAGGGTGTGATGGATAAATTGTCATCCATCTTACGCAAAAATGAAAATTACACTCTCATCTCATTTTAACAGATATTTTTACCAAAATTATGCACAAAGATATCTTGAAATGCTAAAGAGTAAATTTATTCAATAAAATCTTCATCGGCTTCAACCACGGCTTCTAGACGACTTCAGAATCTCCTGCAAATCTTCTGGATGGTCTACGATTCCTGAGGACAGCATTCTGCGTCTACATTTCATGATGGTGAATGCTGCCATAATGCTTGCCTTCAGTCCATCTTTGGTGTTAAAGGAGTTTTGTTGGCCTTTCTCTCAACTGTGCCCCACATATAATAATCAAGGTGGTTGCAGTCTGGGAAGTTAGGTGGCCAGATGTAATGGGTGATGTGGGTGCAGAATTTGTCTTACGGCCATGACTAGGCCCTCCTGCTTTTGTGTTATGGTGCAAAATCTTGTTGCCGGAACATAGGGTTTTCCAGCAGTCACCCTCTTGACCCAAATAAACTTTGACTTAAATATTTATATCTATGAAAATTTTGAGTTAAATATTTATATTTATAAAAATAACGTATAAACAGAAAATATATTGAAATTATTGCTGGACTTTTCATAATATATGATAGCATTTGTTTACGTTAAGATACACTTCAAGCAGATATGAGCATTCAAGAGAAATAATGGGAAATTTGTTGTTTATAAACAGAAGCTTGACTTTTCTAACCAGATATTTCCTCTGTAGCTAAATGGTATAGCACGTCAGGCTATATGACGGTTATGTGTAGAATAAAGGTTCGATTTTTTGTCGGAACGCACATATTTTCTGTGAAATTTCTTGGAAAGTCAGGTTGGTAAATGTAGTTAATATTGTCTATTATAAACAGAGCATTTACTTAAATATTTATGTTAAGGGGTCCACCCCTTTTTCATACAAGTGGACTCACCTAGTGTGTACTTGTACTGCTGCGGGTGAATACCCGGGAGTCGGAGAGTGACAGTAATACAGTGATGCAGTGAGAGAGCAAGAGTGTGAGGTAACCGCTTTGTAGGAGTCACAGTTGCGAGCACGTAGACTCAGAAGGAAGTCATACTTCGATGCTGAATTTCCCAGACTGTATATATATCATTATTGCTACTAACCGCATTTCTGGATCTACTAACCGTATTACCAATTGTATTATTACGTCAATACATTTATTTGCTATATTTCATTCCTGCGTTTGTCATTCATTTTGAGACCGGATTTCATCTCGGAATCTACAACAAATTGGCGACGATGATTCGAACTCACACGGGAAGAAAAAAAACAACAAACATTTTTTCCTCGTCGTCCACAGCGAATTGGCGACGGGCGATTCGAACTCACACGGGAAGAACAAACAATAAAAAGTTTTCCCTCGTCGTCCGCAACAAATTCGCGACGAGCGATTCGAACTCACACGAGAAGAAATAGAAAAATCCTCCCCTCGTCCACACAAATTGACAATAAAGAGTTACAAGGATTAAAAATACATAAAATTGAGTTATCATGGAAGATTTAAAAAATATTTTGGTAGAACTTGTAAAATACCAAAATGATCAACAATTACAACTACAAGAAAGAATGGAAGAAAAATGGCAAAAGCAATTACTACAAACGCAGAAGGAAAATCAAGAAAGACAAATAGAGCTCCAGGAACTAATATTGAAAGTAGCGGGTAACAAACAATTAGATATTGAAAAAGAGGCAACTTTTTCGCAAGACGCAGTGTGGAATACCATAGAGATTTCCAAATATTCTCTAGATGAGGATAAAAAATGTCTTCAGAAGACATGAAGACATCTTTAACATCGACTGTCAAAACTGGACTGAAGCAAAAAAGCTACGTCTATTGCTTAGAAAATTAGGAACTGAAGAATATACAAAGTTCGTGGATTATATCTTGTCAGAAAAGACGAACGAATTGACATTTGACGAAGCAGTTATATGTCTTAAAGAACTCTTTAGTCCAAAAACATCACTCTTCCACAGGAGGTGGAAATGCCTTAACCTGGTAAAGGGCGATAATGAGGATTATTCCACGTTTGCCGCAATCGTAAATAAACATTGCGACGACTTCAAATTAGCGGAATTAACCCAGACAATTTCAACTGTCTCATCTTTGTTCAAGGGTTAGTTTCAACAAAAGATAGTGAAATGCGCAAAAGAATGCTTTCAAAATTACAAAAGGAACCTGGACTAACACTACAACAATTATCGTAAGATTGCCAGAAATGTCTAAGTATAAAGAAAGACTCGAAGGACATTGAGGAGTCAGATGTATCTCATATACATAAGTTAAACAGAAGTCAACGTTCTTCACCCTCCCCGGAAAGAAAACAAAAATTCTATAATAATGAAAAAAGATTCTCACCCTCCCCGGAAAGAAAAAAATTCTATAATAAGAGAAAAAGTACAACATACAGGGCAAATTATGACGAAAATAGAAGCAGATATAAGCCCCCACCATCAGCATGTTATCGATGTGGAGGACTACATTGGAACAAGGACTGCCGTTTTAGATATAAAAACTGTCTTGAGTGTGGAAAAAAGGGCCACAAGGCATCCCAATGTAGGAACAGAAAAGATACTAGTAGAATAAGAGCTACTAGGATGCATAACGAAGACAACACCAACATAAGTAAATATGTGGAACTTGAAATTTTAAATAAAAAGATAAAATTGCAACTGGATTCGGGTTCCGACCTCACGATAATCAACCTACAGACATGGAGAAAACTTAACAGACCAACTATGTTACATACACAAAAAATTGCAAAGTCGGTTACAGGCAAACGAATAAAATTCGAAGGAGAAATAATCGTTAATGTTAAATTTCACGGAAAAACAAAACAAAAAAAACTTAAGATATACGTCATGAAAGATATTGAAAATCTAGTAGGTATCAACTGGATGCAAAAGATCAACATTTGGGATCTACCTATCAGCTCTTTTTGCAAAAAGTTAGAGGTTGAGCCATCAGATGCTATAAAGTTAAAGGAAGAATTATATAACCAATTTCATGAGGTATTTTCGAGCAGGTTGAATTGGAGACTTGAACAAACTGGGATTCTTGCAAAAATAGAGTTTAGTGAATGGGAAGCGCCGGTGGTTTATGTAAAAAAGAAATCAGGAGAAATCCGCGTATGCGGAGATTTTTCAACGGGGGCTTAACAAGGCTATAAAAGACCATCATTACCCACTACCCAGCCCAGAGGAGATATTTACAAAGCTCAACGGCGGTAAGATATTTTCAAAAATAGATCTAAGTGAGGCTTATCTACAAATCTCAGTACAAGAAGAGAGTACGAAAACCCTTTGCAATAATACGCACAAAGGGTTGTACAAATTCAACAGACTACCATTCGGAGTAAAAGTTGCACTAGCAATTTTTCAGCAAACGATGGACACAATGCTCACGGGCCAGAATTTAGCGACCGCTTATCTGGATGACATTCTAATTAAGAGCGACAATGTTGAAGAGCACACATCACACAAAGGAAGTTTTCAGAAGACTTCAGGACTTTAGGTTCAAAGTAAAAGGAGAAAAGTGTGATCTTTTCCTAAATGAAATTAAATACTTAGGTCAGATAATAGATGAAAATGGCAGGAAACAGGACTCAGAGAGAGCATCGGCAATTAAAAATATGCCTGAACCAAAAAATGTTGCAGAACTACAAAGCTTCCTGGGCCTAGCTAACTACTATGGCGAATTTATTGATAATATGCATAAACTGAGGGCCCCACTAAATGAGTTACTAAGAAAGGAGAATAATTGGAATTAGACAGAGGACTGTAAAAAAGCATTTAAGGAAATAATACAAAAATTAATTTCGGAGTTAGCATTGACACATTTCGATCCTGAACTCGAAATCATTATTGCAAGTGACGCGAGCTCACATGGGGGTAGGTGCGTGTATTCTACACAAGATGCGGAATGGTACAAACAAACCTGTTGCACACGCATCTAGATCATTATTACCGGCGGAGAGAAACTATTCACAGATCGAAAAGGAGGCATTGGGCATAATTTTTACAGAAACTCGTTTTCACAGATATATTTATGGGAGAGAGAGTTCACGCTCCAAACGGACCACAAACTACTTCTTACGATTTTCGGTTAAAAATAAGGTCTACCAGTCTATACAGCGAACAGACTTTTAAGATGGGGAACTGTGTTACTAAACTACAATTTCAAACTTGAGTTCTTACCATCAAAGAAAATAGGACACGCTGATGGATTATCGCAATTAATACCTGCGAAAGAAGATTCGGTAATTGCGACATTAGAAGCTGAAGATGAAATCAGTAAGGTATTAAGCAATACAGGAACTACCTGTAACGCTGCTAGAGATAAGACGAGAAGCAGAAAGAGAGGAATTTATTCAGAATACCAAGAAACAATAGAAGAGAAGGTAAGGAATTTAGCAGACAGTTTCTCAATCTGTGACAACATATTATTGTATAACGAGAGAGTAGTAATACCGAAGTCGCTACGAAGACGGATCTTGAAAGATTTTCACTTAGGACATCCCGGAAAAAACCGGATGAAATCTTTTATGAGAAGTTTTGTCTACTGGCCGAACATGGACGATGATATTACGCAAATGGTGGAAAGTTGCAAAGGTTGTGCTGCTGCGGCGAAAGCACCATACAAAAGCCATGGCCTAAAGTCGACAGACCGTGGTCTAGAATCCATGTGGATTACGCAGTACCCATTGAAGGTTATTACTATTTAATAACAGTAGATAGTTTCAGTAAATGGCCAGAGGTTGCCAGATATAAACACCCGACGACAGAAAATACCATAAACTGTTTACACGAACTATTCGCGAGATTTGGCGTCGCGGATTGTTTGGTAAGCGATAACGGCACGCAATTTACCTCCAGTGACTTCAAATGAATTTTGTGAGACATATCAAGTAAAGCATATCAAGACAGCTCCGTACCACCCGAGGTCGAACGGACAAGTTGAAAGATTCGTTGACACACTAAAAAGAGCGTTAAAAAAGCCGAGGATGTACCGACGATAAAGCGATACAACAGTTCCTCCAAGTGTAAAGAATAACACCTAACGTGAACACACCGTCGGGTCTTTCACCAGCGGAATTGATGTTTGCTCGGAGAATAAGGTCTGTGTTTAACAATTTATATGTATAAAAATAACGTATTGACAGAAAATATATTAAAATATGTGTATATATATATATATATATATATATATATATATATATATATATATATATGTAAGCAAATATAAATGGATATAAATCCGACAGAATGAAGAAAAAAAAAAATATAAACTAAAGCAAAAAATATCTAGTGTCAATCGTTATCTATCCTACATATCCTCATAATATGTATTTCTTACTTTATATTTTTACAAGGATTTTATTCAGTAACCCTCTACATTGAGGGGTTCTTGGGACTTGTAATGAGTTAATAACAGTTTAAAAACGCAAACAAAAAATGACGAGGCGTGCACGCATTTGTCGGAACAGCTGTGTCATTAAAATCATAATTTATAACAGGTGGCTGAAGCAAATTTTAGATTAGGTCGAATGATGCTGGACTTTTAATCGCTTTAGATGCAGATTTTGAAATGATGTAAGAATAGAAAAAAAGATAAGAAAAAGAAAACTATAGCGCACCCTGTTTCATTTTCAATGTGAATCGTTTCAGTGTGTTGATTACCCGTCCAGAAAGATCGCATTATCTGTGGCGAATATTGCGAATTCCAGATATCATCTCCCTCGTCACTCCATCGTCTGATATCTCCAACAGTCTGTGGTAATTGTCTATGACCTGTCTCAGGAAGGGTTAGCACCAAAAGATTTGCAACGAGGCAAAAAGAAGCAAATATGACACTCGGTCCCCATGAAATGTGACGTGCCTAAAAAACGAAGACAAAAAATAACAAATAATAAAAAGATCATTGTTTTCAAATATTTTTTTCTAAAAAAATAAAGAAAAGCCGTTTTTTTTTTTTTACTTAGGTTCAGTTCGTGAATAAAATAGGGGTTTTAATTCTTCTTATTGATTCGAATCCGAACTTAGAACCGAACATCAGGACCTTGATCAAATGTTTCTCGTCTACAGTAAATTTATTCATCCAGTTGTAAAATTGGCGATGCCATAGAATCAGGGCTGGATTATCATTGAAGTGAGAATGCCTTGCGACCAAGTTTTTATAAGTCGATGATTTTAATTTCTTACATTTTATAACTTTTAAATAGTTTCATGAACTGAAATATCACTATTTACATTATTCGGACTATTGTCCTCATCTTTGTCGCCATATTTATTACAACGTTTCGGTCGTTGTACGCTCCGGCCTTCTTTAGGTGGTTGGAATGTCGAACTAAACCCTTTATTTTGCTCACTGGGGTAGACTGTTCTAGTTCCACGTGCCATGTTTAACGGATGTCAGTTATCAGTTCTCCTGTTAATTCCCCTCTCCAAGTTCTCCACTGCCTTAACCGTGTATTGAACACGCACTCTGGGTCCTGTCACTGGATCTAACCAACGCCTTTCTACTCCAGTGAGCGAAATAAAAGGTTCAGTTCGACATTCCAACCACCTGAAGAAGCATACAATAGTCCGAATAATGTAAATAGTGAACATAATACCTCATCTTAGAAATATAGACAGATACTGAAAGGCCGAAATGTTGTAATAAACATGGCGACAAAGATGAGGACAATAGTCCGAATAATGTAAACAGTGAACATAATACCTCATCTTAGAAATATAGACAGATGCTGAAAGGCCGAAACGTTGTAATAAATATGGCGACAAAGATGAGGACAATAGTCCGAATAATGTAAACAGTGAACATAATACCTCATCTTAGAAATATAGACAGATACTGAAAGGCCGAAACGTTCTAATAAATATGGCGACAAAGACGAGGACAATAGTCCGAATAATGTAAATACTGTACATAATACCTCATCTTAGAAATATAGACAGATGCTGAAAGGCCGAAACGTTGTAATAAATATGGCGACAAAGATGAGGACAATAGTCCGAATGATGTAAATAGTGAACATAATATTTCATCTTAGAAATATAGACAGATACTGAAAGGCCGAAATGTTGTAATAAATATGGCAACAAAGATGAGGACAATAGTCCGAATAATGTAAATAGCGAACATAATACCTCATCTTAGAAATATAGACAGATACTGAAAGGCCGAAATGTTGTAATAAATATGGCAACAAAGATGAGGACAATAGTCCGAATAATGTAAATAGTGATCATAATACCTTATCTCAGAAATATAGACAGATACTGAAATGATATCAATCTTGCAAACTCATATTTATTTTGATTGATTTATTGTTATAATGCTGATTACGAAAAATCTGTTTTGTTTTACTAGGGTCGTGCTGAAACAAAGCTTTTATTTGAACAAGGTATCTATAAACAAAAGCAAAATGTTTTTTGCTATCCCTTGCCAGCCGCACTGATGGAGAAAGCATTACCTCGCACCCTCGCCAGTGAGATACGTTGCAAGAGCGCCACTCCGTTTCGCAATCCCGCCTACCCTCCGAAGGCATGCCATCGAACGAGGACAAATAACCACAGAAATCTCCACTTCCACTGGAGTAAAAATAAATCTGTCCGCAAGAGAAGAATATTTTACTATTTTTGTTTATCTCCGCGTCCCGGGCGACTGGCTCTCGGGCTCAACTGCTGACCTGATCAAATTACCGGTCGAAAATGTATCGGCACTGGTTGCATCTTACATCAACGACTACCCCACTTTAAAAGGAAAAATGGTAATCCCATCCGGCCGCTTTCCATCACCATGGCTGAGGCCTATGGGTTCGATTTGGGAAGGGAACCCAGCTGCATCCAGACCTCTTCTGATGATGTCGTTTATTGCTGCATGTCTTGGAAAACGGCCGGCACTACGACAACAGGAGAGAGAATGCAAACCAAACTCACCAATGGAAGCTCCTAATCTGCATCTGTAACGCTCACATTATTAGAGCCTTCGACCGGAGTGCACTCCTCATCTAAAAGGGTACCGGTAGATGAGGAAGGCAGTACACGGTTGTGAAGCAGATAGTAGACAGGCGAGGCGGCGGTGATTCTGAAATAGGCTCAAATTAGTAAAATTGACCCCGCATTTTATTTTATCCCAGCTTTTCTGTTTTGATGTGTCTTGTGGGATAGAAAGTAATTGAGATGAAATATGTGCTAATTTGGTTTGCAATAAATAGTAAAATAGTGGTATTTTTTAAGGAATATTTTTATTGACAAAAGATATCTATTCTAGTTGATTTCAAGAATTTGCAATAAATTCAATAATAGTGCAATAACTTCAAGCTATGCAAATGTCACTAAAAATATATCGCGAGTAAAAAATATTTAAGACGGGTGCGGGTGAGGTAGAGGGTGTCTCTGTTTTTGGAGGCATAATTTCATTAGCTTAGGGACCCCAAAAGCTCATAAACCGGCCCTGCATAGAAAAAAAATTTCCATAAAAAAGCTAAAGGCTGATAAAACTGATTTTTCCTTTAGGATTTTCTAGAAATTGATTGGTACATTCATATTAATAAAAAAATTTTACGGGAGTTTAAAAATCAAATTGATCATCCGGTCTTGGCCCGGTAAGCACATGTAGTTATCATAGACAAAGAAAAGCTGTCAAGCGAGCAAACTAATAAACTGAAACTGAAAGATAGCGAAAAAGAGGTAAAAGTATCTGGACGTAGCAAGCAAACTGAAAAACATGAAGAGGTCAGTAGTTTCTATCTTTACTGGAGCACTTGGAATAGTTTCGAAGAGTCTTGTAAAGATTCTAAAACAAATGGGGTTCTGAGCAAGACAGTAGTTTTAATAAAATATGCAAGAATGCTGAGGAGAGTGCTTGAATTTTGACGACTTTATGCCACTTAATTCTCCTGGCGTGAAAAGACAATGCTTTCAAATAATAATAATAATCAATTGGACATTTTCTCTAGGGATTAACATATTGAGCATCTCTGTTCATGAGTGGAAGTAGTGGAGTAGCATTATGGCAAGGTTTCGAGATTGTTATCTTTTTGTTGCTAAGTCTGAAAGGATGAGGCAGCCAAGGCCTCTTGGGAGTTACATCTGGATACTTAGGAACAACCTGAATCTGAGACCATCTGAGAGGACTTTTATTCGAACTGGAAGTATTTCTAATTGGGTCCCACCTTCAACGTTGTGCACTGCTTTTATCATAACATGTCACCACATCGTGCACGGTTGACCCTTATCAAACTGGGTGTCATGCTGGGTATATTGGAAACATGCTTGGTTCTTAGAAAGAGTTTTATACCACTAAGTCATACAAAAAATTATATATACATATTTACACGTGCTCACGCAGGGTAATTATAACATGTATGCAACAACAAGCAAAGTGAAAAGGGGGAAAAAAGAGCATTTTACGTATAATAATGGGAACTGGAGCTGCTTGAATAACCCAGCGTCACTTTCCTGCGTGTTGCTTTCTCATATTCTTTCACACTCAGTAACCCCTTGTGTCTTAGTGGCTTTACTGCCTTGCTTGGGTTGAACTCGATTAAAAAATGCCCTTGAAGCTTTAAATAAACGCATATAGAAGGTATGGAATATTTGTAGTCGGATATTGCTTACGAGTGATACCGACTCAAATGTAAGTCAATTATTAAAAGTAGGCAATATATACACTGCAAAATTTTAAAGAGAAAATTTGGGCTGATGGCACTCGAACAGCAAACACAGGAATATATTTGTAACTGCAGATATTTGGAAAGAAAGTATCATTCAAAATTCTTTCAGACTTACCAGTGTACCAGAAAATGGTGAAAGCATGCTACCGATTCTGGAGGCTGTACTGGATAGACCCATTCCAGCGTTACTATAAAAGACCAAAGAAATTTATTATACGTAATGGGTGAGCTAACGGAAGAAAGTGATATTCTCCTTTTTGCACCCCCCATTATTGGCTTTATTATATCTATAATAACACCTTTCATGGATGGAACGGAATAGCGGAAAGGGAAAGGATTTATAAACATGCTTGGTTGCCAGAAAGAGGTTTATACCGCTAAGTCACACAAAAAATTATATATACATATTTACAAGTGTCCACACAGGGAAATTATAACATGTATGCAACAACAAGCAAAGTGAAAAGGAGAAAAAAAAATAAAGAGAGCATTTTACGTATAATAATGGGAACTAGAGCTGCCGGAGATTTTTCTATATTTCTGGAGACGCCATATTTAGGATTTAAAAGGGAGGCAAATTTAGCCCCCGTCTGGGCGAGGCGATGGCATCGTCCGTGCAAAAAAAATAAAGCAAAAGCTCGGTTTGACTCCTGAAAACTGACCATTTTCGTCACATGTGACTTCATCCAGAACAGAGGGAAATAAATAATTGCATTTTGTATCCCTAGATATTTTTTCTACGTCGCACGAAGTCAGTCACATTCTTTGTTCAGGCAAAGAAAAGGGGTTTTAATAATTAAAAATTTCACAAGGTAAATTTCCAACGACACTATTCACTCCCACCACTCCAAAAGAAAATAGAGTTTAATTAGTTCACAAAGGGGAAAACTGTCAGTTTGTTAAAACGAAGAGACATTTAACTAATAACTCCTGATTTATTTTTATTAAATAGTGGTTTGATCAAAATCAATCGAATGCAAATTTGATTGAGTTTACTGATTAGTTATTTAGTCACATGAATAAACATATTGAAAAATGAAAATTTTTCTCCCTTTTGATTTACATGTTGCCTTATCAAATTAGTATTAAAATCGATCTGTGTTGACATTGTGAAGCTGAGCGTAAGTTTAAATGTCTGTATGCCATGCTAAAAATAGATGTGACGTTAGGACTACCTACCAACTAATGATAATGACTAGTGTACTGCTACTTGTAACGGCATTCACCCGGGGTGGGTTGAGCCGGCTCCAATATTGGAGTTTCATGGGAATTTGGAATTCACAAGCGGTCCCCAACCCGCATGTATAGCACATGAGATTTGATTATAGTGGTGATGGTTTCGTGCAGGACCATCCACACTTTTTGAAGGGCCGAATATAGAGACCTGGTGCACTACGTGCCACAAGGTCCCCAAACGACTCATCGCAGGTTTTGAATTCAGAGTTTTCCTTCTCCTAGACCAGTTGCCATCTGTCCTGCTATTTACCCATAGCTGGAGGGAGAAGAAGAGGATTCACACCGTTCCCAAGAGTATTAGCACGTAAGTGAATGTAATGGATTCGACTGGAATTCGAACTCGGCTCTCCGATTCCTCAATCCAAGCCGCTATCCATTATCTATATGACTAGTGGGGGCGTATAAGAGAAGTAGTGATCTCTTCTCTCATTTTCGCAAGGAATTTTCATCTTGGGGTCAGGTTCAGCAGTAACTGACGTCACCTCAACAACTGCATACTTAGTATTTGTTAAAAAACCCAAACAAAATGAATATGTAAACAGATTCCATTATCCTGAAAGAGATTTCAGTTCTTAAACATTCTTGAGATAGGGACAGTTTATATTCAATTCACAAATGGACATTTCTTTCTTGTTCATTGTCCATAAATATGTCTTGTTTTATTCACTAAAGAATGATTTAGTGATATTCATCCTTCCTTTGTTACCCCGGCCTACATACTTTCCACTTTATTTTTCTCTTTTGACATACTTCTAAAATCCTCCGGTTACTAGCTGAGGGTGAGAGAATTACTGTAACGTAAGCTGTGACATTCCCACAAAATGACTACACGGTCGAATCTCAACATAGTGTAGGATTAATTGAGTTAGCTGTTTTTTACGGGTTAACAATCCATTGTAGGTTATTTAAAGCTGAAACATATTTCGAATTGTAAAAGCTTGTTTACAGTATACGGTGCTCGCAAGCGGTCCCCCATTTAAGTACTGATCAAGCTCGACGATCCTTAACATTGGTGATCGAACGAGAACCTGTGCTTTCAGCGTGATTTTGGCCGTTAGCGTACTGAAAGTTTTTTGATTGATCCATTTTTTACAATTTATCAGCCTTTTGCAGGTTATTTAAACCAGAATAAAGTATGTATTTTTTTAAGTTGTTTGAATATTTTTGGAGATAATAATATTTTAGCGATACAAGTCTTACTAATTAACACATAGTTGGGGGAGAAGCGGTGGCGTCATACCTTACCCAAGAATATTTGCGCGTAAGAGAATATAACAAAGCCAACAGGAAATGGAACTCCATCCAAATTAACTATTCCGAATTTTTATCGATGGCACCGTACAAATTTCCATGCTTGCAGCACCTGATATTCTCAATCAGTCACCCACCTAAATACTGATCAGGCTCGACGTTGCTTAACTTCGGTGATCGTACTGGAACCGGTGTTTAACGTGATGTGGCTGTAAGCCTTTTATACCAACCGCACATCCAAGCTTACAGCACTTGGTATTCCCAAGCAGTCACCCATCTAGGTACTGAGCAGACACAGTGTTGCTTAACTTCGTACGGGAACCTGTGTTTCAACGCATGTGACCGTAAGCTCTGTAGCGTAGGAAATTGCCCTGAAAGGCTAAGCTCTTTGATAACAGACACATTGAAAATGATAATTTCCACAACACATTGACTTCTTTGCAGTTGATTAAATAAGCGCTGGCGTTATCCAAGTGAAAAGACAAACATAAAAAAGGAAATTGCTAACATTTCTAGATTGTTACCTTATCGGTATTTGGACGACTATTTTTATTTGACATACATTTAGATAAATAGATTTCTCTTAACTTGAAGTAAACTTTCGGAAATTTATGAAGTATGACATATTATGGCATGAATTCCACAATACGCCATTCCTTATTTTCAGAAAAAGATTATTTGAAATTGAATCAAATTCTGAGTTGGAAATTAGAAACAGATTCAGAGAAATGCAAGGTGGTCCGAAAGAAACGTATTGTAGAATTTTAATCCTATATCATTTCAAGTAACTGAAAATAACTTGTCCAATTTTGTGTAAAAAAAAAAAAAAAAAGAAAAAAAGAAAAAGAAAAGTGGATTACAGAGCCTTGATATTTCTCTGACTCCTGATTGGTCAATTAATGCTAATATCAGGTTTCCCACTACGTCCGAATTGTATCGATCTAGTTTCTGACGTGAATGAAAATACAATTACACCAAAAATCTGTCTATGTGTTTCGAGCCTATATTTAGCGACATCTACAACTCTTTCTCTTTCCTGTCTTCCCAGACTCACAGCAAAGCAGTTCTGTGGAAAGGTCGCGTTTTTGTCCCTTTAAGGGAAAACGCTATGACACACGCACACACACACACACACACACACACACACACACACACACACACACACACACGCGCGCACACATGTACGTACGAACATCTCTTAACTCATGAACTACGAGCAACAGAAACTTATTTAAAATCTTCTGTAGCTATATGTTAGGATTCAATATATTCTTAGCTTTCCGGAATTCTCTCACTCATATTCAACTCTCTTCGGTAAACAATTTAAGCGGCAAGTTAATTCAACTTTAAGTGAAGATTAAATTTTATCACAACCAACAAGTTTCTTTGAACTCATCTTACGCCTATTTTCACCCTACAACACCTTCTTATCGGAGAACATTCTTTGCACTGAAACTTAATATTATTTCAGGAACTGAAATCTTTTCTGTGAGTTCAGATAAAAATATTTCCTCATAAAAGGCTTTAAGAATTTCAAGTTAAAGGGAAATAACTCCTGCTATTTATTACAACTTAATAAAAATCACACACTTGATTGTTTTGTATGTCATACAATAAAATGAAGATAGTTATTAGAAAAAACAGTTTTAGTGTTGTTTCTCTTGTTTGCTTTTAGTTTGCTGACAAATTTGTAAAGTAAAAAAAATGTACCGATTGAACTGAGGTCTTAATCATTCTTTTATTTAAAACGATAAAAGAAGATGAAAAATTCAGATAATCCTTCCAAGTATTAAAATAAAAATGCCTGTTTTTATTTTATGTTCATTCTTTAAAAGTAAAGAATAATCCGTCGATGAATTCATTCCATAAGATTCTATTCTTCAAAATTGTAAAGTTTGCTTCAAAATTAAGACAAATATATTTATCTGACACGAACGAAAATGCCGCCCTGGGTAAGACGTTAAACTACATCCGCGTCCTGGGTAAGACGATAAACTACGTCTGATCAGCAGGTTTTGAGGAGTGTGGAACCACCTCTTAATTACTGATGTTCCCAGGTCTACCCTGACCCGGGGTGGTAGCACCTGTTAGGGTCCCAGCTATGGGCAAATAGTTAACTATAACCAGCAATACTTTTTTGAAAAAAAGAATTACCAGCAATACAATTTTGAAGGAAAAATATTACCAAAAACAGATTTTTGACAAAACAAAATATTACCAGCAATAAAAAATGTGGGCATTAAATAACCCATTGAGGTGTTGATATGCCGTAAAATAAACCAAACGAAACGAACGAAAATGTCTGACTCAAACACGGTTGATTAAACAAAGTGTAAAATCAACATAGAAATCCTTCAATTTCAGTAATTTACAGGAATTTATCGGGTTTCAGCTCTGATTTAACTGAGTGAGGCAAATGTCTGCTAGGGATGATGAATCATATGTAATGGTAATTGTAATATTAGCCGTTTCATTAGAGGGAAATATTTATCATTCACTAACCGAGCAGCCATTACTATTTTTGGCTGAAATTTTAAAAATCTCTTAAAATGATTTTTCAGGAAAATAGGTTTTTCAAGTATTGCAGCTATTACTGCTCTTTCTAGTATTGATAGGGTCTTCCTTCCTAAACTTTTGTTTGTAGAATGTCAAAATCTTGATGATGTCATTATTTTCTTGTCGAGTTACCTGTGCGTTTTTAATTGTTGCTGCTGTTTAAAATTCTCAAGTGATGTGGTTTCTGTTATTTGGTACAGTTCTTTGTTTGTGATTCTGTAGCGCCAGTCCATAAGGTTCGAAGAAGGGTGGTTGTTGGAATTTAATTTGAGAACAACAATTTTACAAGTTCACATTCTCGCTATTTTTCTATCCTCACTCCAACCTCTTTTTAATTTCAAAACCAGCTCCCAAGGCCTTGATTCTTATCAGAGATAAGAATATATTTTCTGACTAAGGAGAGAGCTGGAAAATAAAAAGGAATTCCACCACAATTATTCTTTCCATGATGCCATAAAGTCTGGGAGCTCATAGCTTCTTTATTTCACTTCAACTTGTTTTCAATACCTTCGAAACCGGCTCCTAGGGCCCTGATTCTTATCAGAGATAAGAATGTGTTTTCTGACCAATAGAGGTGTCAGGAAATTTGTACAACGATTTTGGAGGGAAAAGGTCCCGATCCATCGGAGCCTACCAAAACTCCATAAATTTGGAAAATCCTGCCTATTTCGACAGTGAAATTTCTGCCCACCGTCTGTGAGGTCGACATTAGGGAGCTCCAGCACCTCTTTCACCAAAGAAGAACTACTAAAAAGGTCTTTCAAAAACGAACGTCGGTCCACTATTCAAGACCAATCCAAAGCAGCATCCCTTCACCACTCTTTCTGATGAGCCTGTAGACTCGTCCTTTTCTACCTATCACCCCTAGTAACAGAACAGTCTATACCTTACGCCTACGTACGGAAAACTTCGACCAATAAAAAACCGTACTAGGCGAATCAACAAAACTCATTGGTTAACGACACAATAATCTGAAAGTTTCACGTGCAAAACAAAATTGCGCCAAAACTTCTTTGAGCCGATTTTGGACTTTCAAAACATATAAAAGAAAACACCGACTGACCAAAGCAGTCACAGAGAAATTGCCAACATACTCCACGTCACTCAAAATCACGACTTTACCGCGCAAAAGTACATCAACGTTGACTCACTTGTAATTTAAACTCGACCCACTCTGTGGACATCAAATCGCAAACCTAAAACAACTTTGCTTATCCAAAGTGAACTATATTCACTACATTATTAAGTAAAGATCAACATTCGAACGATTCAGAAATATTACAGTCAAAGGTAGACCACTCTATAAGAACTCATTCCTAAAAACACTTAACATCGACATTTTTAATATTAATTAACACAATTCTAGAAAGACTGTAACTGAACATACAAATACAAAAAGAGACATACCGAAACCTCAAATATCACACACACTTTGCCATAGTAACATATACCAAAATATCCTGTATATATATTACTTTTAATGGTATATAAATGTTTTATTGGTTTCTAAATTGAATATGTCTTGTTTTTGATTGTATTTAAAATTCGTTTATTTATTTGTTTGTGGATGCAGAAAGTCACGCAACCTACACACATTCCTTCTGATTCACTCAATTACAATTAATTAATTCTGCACATCCCCAACAAGCCCACTGGACTTCTGTCAACGACCTAAAAACTCACTCAGCTGCAGGATTCCTTCATCTGCGAACAAATTTCCAACTCTACAAGAACTGTGAGTGTATCTATCTGAACCTTAACAATAATATCTAATCGCTTAAAGAACTCTTTAGGCGCTCAGAGAAATATTTTGAACAGCCTTTTTAAGTTAAGAACATTTTCTCTTTTTCTCTTTCTTTCTCTACTAATCGTACTTTTATCCCTTTACCTTTTTTTTTTCTGTATATGTTGTAAATAAACACTTTCTTCTTTTATCGTTACTCACCGAGCAGGAGTTTTTTCTTTATTCGTACGCCCCTAAAAGAGAGAGTTTGTCCGCTCTAAACTTGCAGTTTTACTTGCGTTTTTTCGCAACTTTTTAAACCTCAACCCTATTTTGAACCTCAATCCTTTGATGCGGGAAAGCTGGGACAAATTTCCTAGCATGGTCTCGACAAAAACACTCAGGCTTCACTTGATCGAAGCCATTTTTAAACACTGATTTGATAAGGAAACAGCTTATATTTCTGAAAGAGTTTGGTGCTATGCATGGCATTCATATGAAGAAAGTCTCAATCTAACAAAGCCATTTAAGAACATGACTCGAGATTTTAGGCTAATCTTTTGCTTATGTTGTAGCAATTTGCAGTATTGGATAAAACTTCGAACATGGCCTATTCTACTCAATTCAACTGTATGTAACTGAAAGCACTGTATAACATGATATTTGAAATACTATATCAACATTATATATTTTTGCTTAGTATCTTCAGCCTTTTCAATTTTATTCTTTAAAAACGATTAATATATTAGTAAAAAAAGAAGAAAAGAATGAAAGTATTTATTCCTAGAACTTAAAATTAGAACTACCATAATTTAATATCCAAAATATTTAGATCACATGATGTAAGGGAAACAATTCATATTTATATCTGTAAGGGAGCTAACTCTTCAAAATTTTTTACAAACCAAATCAAGAGTACAAGGTAAAAACAAAGGCCTAGGTTTTTAAAAAATTGTAATAATTTTTAGTTGTGCTGTCGGAGATCGTGAGACTTAAGAACACTTTATAAATTAGTTTTTTTTTTACTTTATTTGAACATTAACTAAAAGTTTATAAGTTATGTTATGCAGGCACACATACGCACATACATATGAAAAGTAAGATATAAATAAATATATATGAAAGAGAATATGAATTATTTAAAATGACAAACTAGAAAAAAATTTTTTTAAGAGTAAAAAACAAATATTGTATTTCGTAACGCCCTCCCCCCCATCAAAATAAAAACCAAAACAAAAAACGGTCAACCAATGTAATCCTGGAAAATAACGTTCTTAACTAAGACAAGCAGCCTTATATATATATATATATATATATATATATATATATATATATATATATATATATATATAATACTTCTTTTTATCTATTATCTATTATGGCTAGTAAATTCAAAAAATTCTTGGCCCAACCAAGAAGCACTTTAAAAAATTTTGGTGATTGGGTTAGATTTTATATATATATATATATATATATATATATATATATATATATATATATATATATATATATATATAAATATGTAGATTTTATATATATATTTGGGGGGGAAAGAGAGAGAGAGAGAGAGAGAGAGAGAGAGAGAATCTTACCGTAGCCCAGTGGGGAATAATTCTGGTGTATAGAGCCAAATAACAAGGAAAGAACCACTGATACCAAACATCCCAATCAAAGAGAAGAAGGTGGCAGTCATTACAATGTAAGTATTGTTACCTTAGAAAGAAAAAAAATTAAAACTGGATGAAAGGAAAATGGCCGAGCGATGGAAACAAAAGAAAAACTTAAAGATTTACTGTTTTGAGTTTTATTATTCCTTTACAACTTTGATCTTTTAAAGTAGGTGAAGCTTTATTTAAAATTTGTTTCTTTTTGTACATCCAGTACACTTTATCCAGGGGGAGACGTAGATGCTATAACATTAGTATATAGATCGAAGTTTCATGCAAAAATTACACCGCCATTTGATCAAATGTCAAAATATCTGTGAGATTTACTTTATGCTTTATTGTCTTCCCAATCATTCAAAGTACAAGTGTTTTTTGTCTATCTATCTATCTATCTATCTATCTATCTATCTATCTATCTATCTATCTATCTATCTATCTATCTATCTATCTATCTATCTATCTATCTATCTATCTATCTATCTACTTCTGTTCATATCTATTTCATTCTGTTCATTATCTATCTATCTATCTATCTATCTATCTATCTATCTATCTATCTATCTACTTCTGTTCATATCTATTTCATTCTGTTCATTATCTATCTATCTATCTATCTATCTATCTATCTATCTACTTCTGTTCATATCTATTTCATTCTGTTCATTATCTATCTATCTATCTATCTATCTATCTATCTATCTACTTCTGTTCATATCTATTTCATTCTGTTCATTATCTATCTATCTATCTATCTATCTATCTATCTATCTATCTATCTATTTCTGTTCATATCTATTTCATTCTGTTCATTATCTATCTATCTATCTATCTATCTATCTATCTATCTATCTATCTATCTACTTCTGTTCATATCTATTTCATTCTGTTCATTATCTATCTATCTATCTATCTATCTATCTATCTACTTCTGTTCATATCTATTTCATTCTGTTCATTATCTATCTATCTATCTATCTATCTATCTATCTACTTCTGTTCATATCTATTTCATTCTGTTCATTATCTATCTATCTATCTATCTATCTATCTATCTATCTATCTATCTACTTCTGTTCATATCTATTTCATTCTGTTCATTATCTATCTATCTACTTCTGTTCATATCTATTTCATTCTGTTCATTATCTATCTATCTACTTCTGCTCATATCTATTTCATTCTGTTCATTATCTATCTATCTATTTCATTCTGTTCATTATCTATCTATCTATCTATCTATTTCATTCTGTTCATTATCTATCTATCTATCTATCTATTTCATTCTGTTCATTATCTATCTATCTATCTATCTATTTCATTCTGTTCATTATCTATCTATCTATCTATCTATTTCATTCTGTTCATTATCTATCTATCTATCTATCTATCTATCTATCTATCTATCTATCTATCTATCTCCTTCTGTTCATATCTATTTCATTCTGTTCATTATCTATCTATCTATCTATCTATTTCATTCTGTTCATTATCTATCTATCTATCTATCTATTTCATTCTGTTCATTATCTATCTATCTATCTATCTATCTATTTCATTCTGTTCATTATCTATCTATCTATCTATCTATTTCATTCTGTTCATTATCTATCTATCTATCTATCTATTTCATTCTGTTCATTATCTATCTATCTATCTATCTATCTATCTATCTATCTATCTATCTATCTATCTATCTATCTATTTCATTCTGTTCATTATCTATCTATCTATCTATCTATTTCATTCTGTTCATTATCTATCTATCTATTTCATTCTGTTCATTATCTATCTATCTATCTATCTATCTATCTATCTATCTATCTACTTCTGTTCATATCTATTTCATTCTGTTCATTATCTATCTATCTACTTCTGTTCATATCTATTTCATTCTGTTCATTATCTATCTATCTACTTCTGCTCATATCTATTTCATTCTGTTCATTATCTATCTATCTATTTCATTCTGTTCATTATCTATCTATCTATCTATCTATTTCATTCTGTTCATTATCTATCTATCTATCTATCTATTTCATTCTGTTCATTATCTATCTATCTATCTATCTATTTCATTCTGTTCATTATCTATCTATCTATCTATCTATTTCATTCTGTTCATTATCTATCTATCTATCTATCTATTTCATTCTGTTCATTATCTATCTATCTATCTATCTATCTCCTTCTGTTCATATCTATTTGATTCTGTTCATCATCTATCTATCTATCTATCTATCTATCTATCTATCTATCTATCTATCTATCTATCTCCTTCTGTTCATATCTATTTCATTCTGTTCATTATCTATCTATCTATCTATCTATCTATCTATCTATCTATTTCATTCTGTTCATTATCTATCTATCTGTCTATCTATCTATCTATCTATCTATTTCATTCTGTTCATTATCTATCTATCTATCTATCTATTTCATTCTGTTCATTATCTATCTATCTATCTATCTATTTCATTCTGTTCATTATCTATCTATCTATCTATCTATCTATCTATCTATCTATTTCATTCTGTTCATTATCTATCTATCTATCTATCTATTTCATTCTGTTCATTATCTATCTATCTATCTATCTATCTATCTATCTATCTATCTATCTATCTATCTATCTCATTCTGTTCATATCTATTTCATTCTGTTCATTATCTATCTATCTATCTATCTATCTATCTATCTATCTATCTATCTATCTATCTATCTCCTTCTGTTCATATCTATTTCATTCTGTTCATGATCTATCTATCTATCTATCTATCTATCTATCTATCTATCAATGTATCTATCTATCTCCTTCTGTTCATATCTATTTGATTCTGTTCATCATCTATCTATCTATCTATCTATCTATCTATCTATCTATCTATCTATCTATCTATCTATCTATCTATCTATCTCCTTCTGTTCATCATCTATCTATCTATCTATCTATCTATCTATCTATCTATCTATCTATCTATCTATCTCCTTCTGTTCATCATCTATCTATCTATCTATCTCCTTCTGTTCATCATCTATCTATCTATCTATCTATCTATCTATCTATCTATCTATCTATCTATCTATCTATCTCCTTCTGTTCATCATCTATCTATCTATCTATCTATCTATCTATCTATCTATCTATCTATCTCCTTCTGTTCATCTATCTATCTATCTATCTATCTATCTATCTATCTATCTATCTATCTATATATCTATCTCCTTCTGTTCATCATCTATCTATCTATCTATCTATCTATCTATCTATCTATCTATCTCCTTCTGTTCATCTATCTATCTATCTATCTATCTATCTATCTATATATCTATCTCCTTCTGTTCATCATCTATCTATCTATCTATCTATCTATCTATCTATCTATCTATCTATCTATCTATCTATCTCCTTCTGTTCATCATCTATCTATCTATCTATCTATCTATCTATCTATCTATCTATCTATCTATCTCCTTCTGTTCATATCTATTTCATTCTGTTCATTATCTATCTATCTATCTATCTATCTATCTATCTATCTCCTTCTGTTCATATCTATTTCATTCTGTTCATTATCTATCTATCTATCTATCTATCTATCTATCTATCTATCTATCTATCTATCTCCTTCTGTTCATATCTATTTCATTCTGTTCATTATCTATCTATCTATCTATCTATCTATCTATCTATCTATCTATCTATCTATCTATCTATCTATCTATCTATCTATCTATCTCCTTCTGTTCATATCTATTTCATTCTGTTCATTATCTATCTATCTATCTATCTATCTATCTATTTCATTCTGTTCATTATCTATCTATCTATTTCATTCTGTTCCTTATCTATCTATCTATCTATCTATCTATCTATCTATCTATCTATCTATCTATCTATCTATCTATCTATTTCATTCTGTTCATTATCTATCTATCTATTTCATTCTGTTCATTATCTATCTATCTATCTATCTATTTCATTCTGTTCATTATCTATCTATCTATCTATCTATCTATCTATCTACTTCTGTTCATATCTATTTCATTCTGTTCATTATCTATCTATCTATCTATCTATCTATCTACTTCTGTTCATATCTATTTCATTCTGTTCATTATCTATCTATCTATCTATCTATCTATCTACTTCTGTTCATATCTATTTCATTCTGTTCATTATCTATCTATCTATTTCTGTTCATTATCTATCTATCTATCTACTTCTGTTCATATCTATCTATCTATCTATCTACTTCTGTTCATATCTATCTATCTACTTCGGTTCATATCTATCTATCTATCTATCTATCTATCTATCTATCTATCTATCTACTTCTGTTCATATCTATTTCATTCTGTTCATTATCTATCTATCTATCTACTTCTGTTCATATCTATTTCATTCTGTTCATTATCTATCTATATCTATTTAATTCTTTTCATTATCTATCTATCTATCTCCTTCTGTTCATATCTATTTCATTCTGTTCATTATCTATCTATCTATCTATCTATCTATCTATCTACCTCCTTCTGTTCATATCTATTTCATTCTGTTCATTATCTATCTATCTATCTATCTATCTATCTATCTATCTATCTATCTAACCTTATGGTATCCATAGGGGATTCGTCTGAGGATACCGTAAACTTGAAATCAATTCATTGATTCAGCTGACCCCCTGATTTTTAAAGTTAAAAGCTGTACATGTTATTTTTACATTTATTTTATTTTTCACACGTGTATTGAGTATATTGTAATACTACTGTTTTCTGGTTTGATTCAACTCTGACCATTAACATTTTATGTACTATATCTATCTATCTATCTATCTATCTATCTATCTATCTATCTATCTATCTATCTATCTATCTATCTATTTGTGTGTGTGTCTTTATGGTGTCTTCCGTCGATTTCGACGTATGAGGATCCGACAACGTCATTCAGTTCTTATGCCTGTATCGTATGTGACACTTCAATCCTGCTAAAGACGTGCAGACAAGTCCACATATTGTGCAACAGCTAGGATCTCGGGACAAAGCCACAAGATTAGAATATTTGATAACATTTTTCGCCGTTGTCTTTCGTCTCCTAGCCGGTCAATACAACTGATTTCGAAATTTCTGAAAGTTAGTCTATATATATATATATATATATACCTCCAAATATTAAATGGATTAAAGGATTGAAATGATTTTTTTAAAAATGAAATGTCTTTCTTGAAGTTTTTATTTTAGTCTTAATTTCAAGCTAATAGATTAAATTTAATATTTCCAATAAGCGAAGTATTTTGCTGTATTCCAAATCAAAAGTATTAAAAATATAAGTTAACAATAACTTTGGTCCTTCCGCTTAATGATAAAGATTTTGACCATAAAATCTAATTTTTATTAATTTTGGTGCATTTTTTCATTATGTCTGCTCATTTTTTAGCAAAACATTGGAAGTATATATATATATATATATATATATATATATATATATATATATATATATATATATATATATATATATACACGTCGTGAAAGGGTCCGGTAGACATATGCCAACAACGCGCGTCGAGCAACGACGGGACAGTCCACGATATATATATATTTATCTATATATATACAGTGGGGGAATATATATATATATATATATATATATATATATATATATATATATATATATATATATATAGTGGGGTAAACAAATATTTATATACATACAAATTTTTAATTTATTGTATTTCCAGCTAATGAGTAAACATACTTTTCATATAATTAACTGTACACAGATGAATAATAACTAAAAATGCGTAGAAAACAGAAAAAAAAGAAGATGTAATAGAAATAAATCCCATTTATCCATATTAATGGGGGAAAAATGTATTCGTACAATGCAAATTTCAGATTTTAAAACTTTTAAATTGTTTCAATACTCTAGATTATTCAAGTGGGATATTTTCGAATGTTCCAATCATGTTATCAGTAGTTATTTTTAACTCTCAAAATACAAACAGAGCATTCTGTAATTGATATTCGCCCAAGAAAGTTTTCATCGTGGCAAGCGGTAAAGAATTGACAAATTCGACAAAAGAACTGAGTGTTAAATTCTGGAAAGAAGATAAAAATTATAGGAAAATCTCAGCTAATCCAAATATTCTATTTACTACCATTTTTCATTCCTTGCAAAGTTTAAAAAACTGAAAACTATTGAAGACCAAAGAAGAACACGGAAGATTTCTGTAAGATCTTTGAGGAAATTAATGCGTCAAATTAATGCGTCAAATTAAACAAAATGGTTATTCATCATGAGTTGCAGGAAGATTTGCTTTCATCGCGAATCTGTGTCACTAAGCGGACAATAAGCAATGAAATTCATAGGAACAATCTAAAGTAACGTCCCCTCTCGGAAAACTCCACTGCTATTGGAAAGACACAGAGATGCCAGGTTCGTAAACATAAGGAAAAGGAAAAATCGTACTAGGAAAGAGTATTATGGGAAGGTGAAATCAAAATTGAGTTTGGACGTAATTCTAGAAATCATATATTGAGGAAAGATATCGCCATCTTGCCTTCAAAGAAAAGAACAGTTCCAACATTGAAATTTGGTAATGGCAGCATCATGGTTTTTCAGATGTTTTTCTGCAAAAGGTACTGGCAACATATTAGTAATAGATGATAGAATGAATGCCGCAGCATATCAAAAAATTTGGATACCAAATTTAATGATTTCGGTTGAAAATCTTCAACTTCCTCCTGACTGGGTCTGCAATTAAAATAATGGTCCTAAGTACACAGCAAAATCCACTAAGAAATGGCTTGCTAAAAATAATGTAAATATCCTGAAATGGCCAAGTCAGTCCCCAGATTTAAACCCAATCGAGAACATGTGGCGTTATTTGAAAATTCAAATCCAATCGAGAGCTCCAACAAACATCCCAGATCTGAAGACCATATGCGAAGAAGAATGGAACAAAATACCAACTAAATTTGCAAGTCATTAACTGAGAAATTCAAGAGGAAGTTAGTTGCTGTAGAAGTGAATAATGGCTTTTCTGCAAAGTATTAAATGGAAATTATGTATTTTTTTGTATTGTACGAATACTTTTTTCACTCATTAAAATGGATAAATGGGATTTCTTTCTATTAAATCAATTTTTTCCTGTTTTCTATGCATTTTTAGTTATTATTCATCTGTGTACAGTTAATTATATGAAATTATGTTTATTCATTAGTTGTAAATACATTGAATTAAAAATTTGTATGTGTAGGAATATTTTCTCCCCCACTATATCTATCTATCTATATATATATATATATATATATATATATATATATATATATATATATATATATATAAATAAATACAAACATGACAGCTGTTGCAGAAAATGAAACTTGACATACATGAATTACGACAAATTTTTCATTGACAAAATAGATTGTTAAAAGTCGTTTCATTTATTTCCGCTTGCATAATTAGTTATGCACAATGAATTTAATTACACTTTGTTTAAATTTAATTAAGCAGACCACTTCATCATCAGTAGAAATCGCTTTACAGTAGTCAATAGAATCACACTTGAAATCTTGCCCGGTGTAGGCAGTCATTTTACCAAGAAGAAGATGTGTTTTTTCTGTTTGCGTACTTGTCTCATACATGTTTGTATGTATTACAATGCGTAGAGTGACGTTCAGTAATTATTATATGCAAAGATTACGATTACATGTAAAACTCCCGGCTTGTCCAGCTCACTATAGCAAAATTCACCATTTTACAGCGTCGATGAAGTGCACGCGCATGCGCTAATTGAAATGAACGCGATTTAATAATTGAAAATAAGGAAGGACGATACCCACTAAAACTCATTCTGAAAATGACAGCGATGATAAGACTTCCGCCGGCGATGCTTTGGAAGATAATGCACGTCTTCTTTCGACCAATACTGGAGAGAGAAAAAGAGAAAGAGAAAGAAAGAGAGAAAGTGTGTGTGTGAGAGAGAGATAGAAAAAAAAAAAACGACATTTTTATATTGTAATACATTTCCAGTGTTATCAATAATTTATCAATCTATATAAACAGAACGTCAAATACTATATTTTAATTATCCAGATATAGAATTAATACTTTTAAAGATTTGTTGTGGGGGGGGGGGTGCGAATGATGTGAGGCCTTGTTCTTGGTTTTGTTATTTTTATCTGGGATTATATCATCTATTCCACAACATGTTAAATTAATATTCGTGCGCAATATTACAGGAAAATATGAAATAAAATATGAACGGTTTTTGGTGTGCATACAACAAGATATAATATATTCATTAAATGATTGATTTTTGATTAAAACATAATTACTTCAATAGCTAATTCATAGGGCACCTCGACGTGGTGTAATGATTAGCGAGCTTGTCTTGACTATTATGACTGAGTAGTGAGTTTGATCCTCACTGGGTGCCCCATACTTTCGGCATTGTGCCACATCTAAACTAAGCTTAGAAAATCAGCATAAATATTTCATATTATTCACAGAACACACATACACACACAAATATATATATAAATTGATTTGTATGTATTAATGCAAAGAAAATATGCTTTTAGGCTTATCTGTATGAAGAGACATCTTTCTTGTGAGCTCATTTGAGAAAACACCTCTTTTCTGGTCTGTGTGTGTGTGTGTGAGAGAGAGAGAGAGAGAGAGAGAGAGACTTTGTATTTTCGTGACAAAACTGTTTTTCTAGTGCATTGTGGGAATTCTATTTCCCTTCCTTTTCTATAACCTAACATGACAAGGGACGCAACTCCTACTTCTTATTTATGAATGGCTTAGTCATTTAAACAGGGTTTTTCTTTATTTCCTTATTATAAACTGTAATAATGCTCTGTCAGTGGCCGTTAATCGAAATTATATGTATTGACAAGCAAATGATATTAGGGATTGCCCCACCTTTTCTGCTAGGACTTCCGCTAGGTAGTGTTCTATTCAGAACGATATGAGGAAACCTCTCCCTCTCTTTCTTTGTGCTCCGGGGTGTAGTAGCAACAACATCGGGACATGTCGCCACCGAGGGTGTTTTGTTACCTGGCAGAACGACTACTTAATTTAAAAGAAAAACAAACAAGTGGACTTTGCGAGCGTACTCACTCTACGCCAATCCAATAAATATCTTTTTCAGCTAATCTCTATACACGTAAATATAATTTTCTCTTTCTCTTCTTTTAAGTTGTTCTTTATAAAAAATATGTTAAAGCCTATGTACATAGTTCATTAATTTTGAAACCTCGTCCTTTACAAAGTAGCATCTCTCACTATAATATATATATATATATATATATATATATATATGAAGATCAGAGAAAAATAAAATTCTCTGGTGAAATAAATTATTACAAATAGAGCCTTAAAGTGGTCTGTTTTTCTTTAAATTAAATTATTCGCTCTGAATTAACACTGAGCTCTCAGGATTTCATCCTACTTGGGATTATCCATACGGATTACCAAGATTTTCGTTACTTAATATATATATATATATTTAAATAAATAATTATATATATATATATATATATATATATATATATATATATATATATATATATATATATATATATATATATATATATATATAGGGACATATTTAATTGAATAATTTAGACAAGTTTTGTCTACTTATTATCAATTGGATCCTTTCATATTCAAGAACAAGCTTTTTGGTGTTATTATTAAAGGAAGGGAGAAAATTACCGTGTTGATCATCATCAGGGTGCTATTTATTTCATGACAAATATTGTAGTGCAGAAATATGCAAATATTGTTGTGCAGAAAAACAACACCCTTAGGATGACATTGTGGTAATATCGAATAAAATAATATGCATCAAATCGGTAATTTTCTCTCTTCCTTTAATAATGACACCAAAAAGCTTGTCCGTGAATAAGAAAGGATCCAATTGAAAATAATAACTTCTCTAAATTATTCAATAAAACATGTCTCATTGAAAACATGCTATCAAAATATTCGCAATATATATATATATATATATATATATATATATATATATATATATATATATATATATATATATTGTATTGAAACGTATTTTTATTTTATTCCGAGTACTTTCGATATTACCACAATGTCATCATCAGGGTGTTGTTCATTTCTACACAGCAATATTTGTCTATTTCTACACTGTAATATTTGACAAGTAGACAAATCTTGTCTAAATTATCCAATGAAATATGTCCCACTATATATATATATATATATATATATATTGAGAGAGAGAGAGAGAGAGAGAGTTTTGTAATGCTATGTCCCGTAATAACTTTCTACAGATTCCGCTTATTCATTATCTGTGGATTGCCAATCATTATTGGGAAAGATGGCGAAGTTCTTTCCTGTTTTGCTTTTACGATTTGGAATTTAGAGTTTTCTTTCTCTAAATTCCAAACTGATTGCCGCTCAAGGCCAAAGAGGCAAACCTATCATACTATTTAACCAGTAAGGTGATAGGCGCACAGAAAGAAAAATGGGACATACAGTGGTGTAGAATAAGTGATCGTATAGCAAACAAATGCTTGTTATTCTCACTTATAGCGAATGAAAACCTCGAATAACAATGTTATATATGTATTTTGGGGCATAGAATCAGAATCTGCAATTTAAAATTAGAAATTCATCGATAAGTGACAGTTATGCAAATTTTTATATTTAGAATAGTGAAAAAAGTGTTCGTACAGTATCAATTTTTGCATTATAATACGGTAGATTTTGATTGTACTTCTAAGTAGAAGATTTAAAACTGTTCTAGAATACTCTCAATAACTCTATTGCAACATTCAGTTCAAAATTGGATCATTCTGCAGTCACTGTTCGCTGATAACGGTTCTAATAATGGCTAGACGTAAGGAGATGACTTGTGCTCAAAAAGAGCTAACTATGGAACAATGGAAAAAGTTACAGAAACATCTTCAGTGACACGAACATACCTTTTTCAACAATTGGTTCATTTATTGCAAGATTTAAAAGACGTAATACTGTTGAGAACAAAGGCAGACCCGGTGCTACAAGGAAGATCTCTCCCAGATTACGAAGAAAGTTGATGCGACAGGTCCAAAATAACTCAATGGCCATCAGACAAGACCTTCAGAATGATCTGAGTTTGTCAGGAGTTAACGCAACTAAGCAAACGATTAGTAATGAACTACGCAGAGACGGTATAAAGTCGCGTTCCCCAAGAACCACTCCTTCTGAAATGGCATAGAGATGCCAGGTTGAAATTTGCGACAGAGCATAAAGATAAGGAAAATTCTTATTGGGAAGAGTTCTTTGGACAGATCAGAGTAAAATTGAGTTGTTCGGTCGCAATTCCCTGAATCAGGTATGGAGGAAAGACGGCGAAGCATACGCACCCAAGAACACCATACCAACTGTCAAATTTGGTGGGGGCAGTATCATGGTTTGGGGCTGCTTTTCGATGAGAGTTGTTGGCAAACTAGCAATTATAGACGGTAGAATGAATGCAGAAAAATATCACCAAATCCTAAGCGAAAATTTATCACTTTCTGTAGAGAATTTTGGTCTTCCTCCTGATTGGATCTTCCAGCAGGACAATGACCCCAAGCGTATTGCTAAGAGTCCGAAGAATTGGCTTGCTAATAACAACGTTAACATCTTACAATGGCCTAGTCAGTCGCCGGATTTGAATCCAATAGAGAATTTATGGCGGTTTTTGAAAAATAAGATCCGTGATAGAGGTTCAACAAATATAAAAAACCCGAAGACAATTACTCAGGAAGAATGGAACAAAATACCTACTAAAGTATGCGAATTGTTAATTAAAGACTGCAGGAAGAGATTGGTGGCTGTTGAACTTCCCTAAGTCATAAGTGGGAAAGTAATCGGAACAGATTAACCAGGAATTTGAAATCTACTTTGATTATTATGATGATTGTAAGTACTTCCGGTCCCACTAGGGAATGCTGGGAGTAAAACGGATCTAGTGGCAGTTTGAATAAAACGGTTGTTAAGTTTACTACCTCTCATGTCGTCTTTGTGTTGCTTCAGCTATTCAACGGCCAGTCTTATATACAGTGTAACCCGGATATAAGAGAGTTGTCGGGACCGGAGAAGAAGTCTCTTATATCCGGGTTTCTCTTATATCCGGATTTGGTCTATTATATATACATTAACACTGGCTCTAATTTAGAACCAGAGAAAAATTATCTTATATCCGGGTTTCTCTTATATCAGGGTATCTTTTATCCGGATTACACTGTAATTTATTTTTTCCAGCAGTGGAACAGAGTGAGATTAAACGTGGTTGATTGATTGAATGTCTTAGTTTTTGGCTTACCTAATCAAAAGTTTGAGCGCCAAAACTTGAGACGGGAACTCAGCTAGGGCGTTCAGGAAGAAATTGAGGTAACGATTTCCGGCCAACGAGGCGGAAGTCAAATACAAAGCGTAGTAGACGAGGGTGTTGACAAACCTTTGGAGATAGAAAGAAAAACACTAAAAAACAAAACAAAATTTAATGAATTCATTTCAATCATTTAGAGCGGGAATTTTTGTGGAGTTTAATTTTTGAAAATTAATTAAAAAATATTTATCAAGACCGATTTATATGCTTACTAATGATTTCTCAAAGGGAAATAAAAATGGAGAGAAAGGAAAAAAAAAGGAGACAAAAGAATGAGAAGAGAAAGATGGAGAAAAGAAAGTAGAGACAGAGTAAATACAGTAGAATCCCTCCTATCCGGAGTGCCTCATATCCGGAATCCCTCCTATCCGGAGTGCCTCATATCCGGAATCCCGCATATCCAGATATGATTTTGATGTGTATATATTTGAACTATTTGGGTGATATGTAACTGATTTGAAATTTCTGTTTTTCAGGAATTTTACTTTGGATAATTGCTTATGCTTATTTCACCCTAATGGCTTGTATTGGTTCAAAAGATGATGAAAATAAGAGGAAAGGATGACAACGAGACACATCTGCAACAAGATAGCGACGAGGTGCATGATTGTGATGAAACCTGAACTGAAATTGAAAAAGCTATTGAAAAGGTTGTCAGTTTTATGGAAAGAAAGCCAGCATTCAGCTATGATGATTGCAATAACATACACAGAGTGAAAAAGTGTCTTTCGTTTAAAAAATTTCACGACTAAAAGCAAAACGAAATGTGGAAAAAGTTGAGAATGACATTAGAAGAGAAAGAATCATCATGCAACAGTGATTAAAAAATCCTCGTTACATTATTTGTTTTGCATATGTGGCAGACTTAATTTAATAAATTTTCATTAACATTACATAATTTATTTCTTTTTCCTTAAAATCAATTCCGTTATATTTCACTCACCATTAGCTTATTTTGTTTACTATAAAACATTGAAAATAAATGTTAAACCTGATTTCAATTCTTTTATTTTAATCTAAATATAATTCCTCATATCGGGACTTTGTAATCAATTCCTCATATCCGGAAGGCCTTCTCCGTCCGGTTGTCAGGGATTCTACTGTAAATGAAAAACGTTTGGAGAAAATGAAACATAAAAATAAGAAAGAAAAAATATTTCTTGGTAGGAATATTCGCTTTGGGAATTTATATAAATTTGAATTCTGGTCTTTGTCGGGTAGAAATTGGAAATTGTTTGTCGCAGACTTTAAATCAATCACTTAATTATTCGTTTCTTATTCCCGATATACTCAGGAGATTGTCTACAAATTGTAAAGATGCATTTGAAAATAAAACTTTTCTTTTTCCACGCATCTAGTCGCGGGAAATCGAATGGACATTAATTAAAAATTTCTTTTCTTTTGTGAACTGCTCAACAGGTTGAAGTCGATGTTGACATCAAAGATTATTTGTAACCTTAATCCTATACCGTGAGAATCCATCTTAAATTGATTAACAAGGAACGACAGTTATAAATCTCATACAGAAAAAAAAAAAACAACAGCAAAAAAAAAAAAAAAAATACCAAAACAAAAACGAAAACAAAAATAAAACAATTGAATGAAATATTACCACTTGATTTACTAGAAAATGAAAATTTAATTCAATTGAAAGGAGATCAGTAGCAATACGAATGACTGTTTTATAGAGTGGAACTATTTAAATTAACCGGTCCGCTCATAAAAATTAGAGAGGAATTTATAAAACTATTTTTGTAGATTCTTCTTTTATGTGCAGTGTCCCTTCAGGACATTGGCGATCATGACTCTCCACAATTTCCTGTCCTTTGTAGCTCTTAATAAATGTTGTCTTTTTGTTATCTCTCCTAAACGTTGTTCCGTCATCTGTTTACTCAACTTCTCTAGGGAGGTTATGCGTTGCTTTCTCTGTCCCTCTTTCCTTCAATCTGTCCTGTGAGTATCAGATTTTCCAAGCCCGCTTTCCTCATTATGTACGCTAGAAATTTCAACTCTCTTCCTGATATTAAGTATAGATGTTCTTTTTGCTTTTATTTTCTCTACAATTTCGTCGTTGCTCACATTTTCAGATTACAGTATCCTTAGCATTCTTCCGTAGAACCACATTCCTGCTGTCTCTTCTTCATCTGGGAAGAGATTGTCTAGCATTCACTGCCATATAGGAGGAGTGATATTACGTAACATTTCAGTACTTTTATCTTTGTTTCTAACAACATATTACTCTTAATACTTTGCTTTGCTTTTGAAAGGCATTGTTCCGGTATCCAAATGCGCCTTTGAAATTCAGTACGCTCTTTTCGTTCTGTTAAAACAATTCCCAGATGTTTAAATTGTTCTACGTATTTGATTTTGGTATCTACAATTTGTAATTTGCATGTTGGGCTCTTCCTTTTGCTAACAACAATCTACGGCATTTTTCAGAATAAAAGAATATTGGTTTTTATTATTTTAGATGAGAAGTCCCGCTCATAATATAAATACAGTGTTAAATAAATCTCTGACTTTTTAAAGAATTATCTGTACTTTGATTTTATTTACAAATCTTGAATTTGAAACTTTGCTAACATCATTGATAATTACGTACTATTACAAACTGGGAAAAGAACATCAGTAAGTATGCAATTATCAGTGACGTTAGCAATGTTTCAAACTTGGGACTTGTAAATAAAAACAAAGTACATATAACTCTTTAAGAAGTTATGGAACGATTTGACATTGTATTTATATTATGAACAGGGTACTCTTCTAAAATTATAAATATTTTTTCTATTCTGACAAATATCGTGGCTTGAGGATGACCGAATGAAATGTAATCTACAAAAATGATTCGCCCCCGCCCCGCCAAATTTATTCCTTATAGTTTTACGAGCGGACCAGTGAATTTACGTAGTGCCTATGGAGTATCGAACATTCAAACATCTTTCTATAATAACAAGCTCTTCTCAGTGATTATCCAAAATCGAATCAATAAATAAATAAATAAACGTATATACAGGTGCTGTGCAAAAGTAAGTGAACTCCTAAGATAAAATTTAAAATAATTCTCTTTTTTCCCCAGATAATCAACAAATCTTAATCAAACTATATATTCATTAAGAAAAATCTTTATTAAATAAATTACTACCACTTTCAAAGATTTTTCAAGCTGGAATAAAAATATAATTTAAAAATTAAAATGTGCAAAATAAGTGAACCCTTAAAATTTACCCTGTGTATTTTTGTTTTACATGGTTGCAAATGAAAATATTTTTTGTGCATATGTAAAAATCAAAATGACAAAGGTTTATAATTTTTTTTGGTAAGCTGTGTATGCTGCAGTCAAACAATATAACTGATTATGTATGCAAAAGTGTGCAGTCAGAGACTAAATTTAAAAAAATATATAAGCAAAGATCAAAAGAACTTCCCGAAACTTTAAAAAATCACAAAGTTGAAACCTATAATGATGGAAAAGGCTACAAAAAAGCTATCAAAACGATTTGGAACGCATTTCTCCACCGTGCAACACATTATTTATAAATGGAAGGTCTTTAGTATGACGGCACCACAATCAAGAAGTGGCTGTCCGCAAAAAATAACAGCAAGAGTAAGTAAACATCTAGTTGTGCAAGTCCAGGCAAATCCTGCTCTGACCTTGGAGGTTCTCTAATGCTCACTAGTCAATGTCGGAATCAATGTGCATACATCTACAGAGCGACGAAATCTGAACAATGCCGATCTTCATAATAGAATGCCTAGAAAACGCACAAGCATGCTCGCCTCAGCTATGACAAAGCTCATATTAATATGCTAGAAATATTCTGGCAAAAGGTTTTATGGTCGGATGCGACCAAACTAAAGCTTTTGGGGAGGAACAGTAGGTGGTATATCTGGTGAAATCCTAATACGGCTTTTGAAGAAAAAAAAATGATACCAACTATTAAACATGTCGGTGACAGCATTATAACTTGGGGGTGCTTTGCTGCAGCTGGAACAGGCAAAATAGTACACATTGATAGTACAATGGACTCTGCAAGATATCAAGCAATTTTGAACGAAAGTGTCTTGTCCTCAGTTCAAAAGTTGGATTTAGGTCTGGACAGGAACTTCCAACAGGACAATGATCTGAAGCATCAAACCAAATCCACAAAAGAATGCGTTCGTAAAAAGAAATTTCAAGTCTTGGAACGGCCTAATCAAAATCCTGTTTTAAACCCAATTGAAAATTTGTGATTCAAGTGAAAGAAGGCAGTGCATGAAAGAAACCCAGTGACTATCTAGCAATTGTGGAAGTTTTGCCAACAAGAATGGTCAAAATTCGGTACTCACTACTGCCAGAAACTTCTTAAAAATTATAGAAAATGACTGGTTAGCATAGGAACCTCAAAAGTAATAACCAAATATTAAATGTAAGAATTGACTTACTTTTGCACGTCTGAATTTTTAATTTTTAATACTTTTTATTCTAGCTTGATAATTTTTTTGAAAGTGGTTGTAATTGATTTAATAAAGGTTTTTCTTAATGAATATATGGTTTAAGATTTGTTGATTATCTGGAAAAAAGAGACAATTTTTAACATATTATTTTAGGGCTTAACCTATTTTGCACCGCACTGTATATGTTCAGAATTATACATACATATATATACATATATACATACATAAATATATATATATATATATATATATATATATATATATATGTGTGTGTGTGTGTGTATATATATATATATATATATATATATATATAATATTCATACACTAACGAGGTGAATTAGGAAGGTGCCCAGGAATGTAATATTAACGAAAAATAGCCTACCTAGGGCAATAACGACTTCATATTTCTTTTTCTTCTCCTTCCTTTACTTTCTTTCATTTTTCTTTTTTTTCTTTTTCTTTCTTTGATCGTTTCCTTGTTATTCTTCTTTCTTTTTCCTTTCTCTTCATTGTTCTTCGTTTAAGTTTTTTCTTTACTGATTCTTCGTTGTTTTTCTTAATTTTTCTTTCTTTTTTTTTATTCCTCATTCATTCTTTCTTCCTTCAATTTACTTCCCATGACACCCCGCACACTTATTCCAGCGTTCGTTTCAATTTTCAAATCATTCTGCAAAGTCTACTTTCAGAATCGCCGTCAGCTACCTCGACGCGTTCTCTTTAATCTCGCCCATAGCATTTCAGCGACGACGTGAGAAGAAAGAAGTCAAATGGGACTGTAGGCGAGGGTGATGCGATGTTTTATAAAAAAAACCTGGTACAACTTTATGAATTTACTCGCTCAGTCATTTTAAATGTGATCGCCACGCAGTACATAAGCTCATACAGAGGCGTTTCGCTGTTGAATGAGTAACCTCATGAGAGATTTTCCGTTCATGCATATGAAGCAAGTTTTCCATCTAGTTTGTAAGGAAATATAGACATTTTCTTCTAGTACAGTTCACAATCAAAAATAGGATATATTAATGTAGAAAGTGGTGTAATGGTTAGGAAGCTTGACTTGCGAGATCATTTACGACTGTGTAGTGAGTTCGATCCTCACTGGTGCACCCTACTTTCGGCCTTGTTCCACATCTAAGCTACGCTTGGAAAATCAATATAATAAGGTAGAAAGAATAGTGTGGTGATCTTCCAAGTGAGGCGAAAATATCAGACTTAAAAATCAGCATTAAAAAAAACAAGGGATCAAAGTCCAATGGTTAGCGACATACATTGATACCTTAGCTACGGACTAGGTCTATTACTCATTTTTGGGATATATACATATAAAAAAAAGAAAAAAGAGAAAGGAATAAGAAGATAAAGAAAAAGGAGAAGAAAAAAGAATAAGAAAAGAAATGAAAGATACAGGGGAATAATAATAAGAAGAATAACGTAGGAGTAAGAATAAGGAATTAGAAGAGACAAAGGAAAATAAAGTTAAAGGAGAGGAGAAAGAAAGATCAAAGAGGAATAAGAGAGGTAAGAAGGATTAAAGGAGAAAGAAAAAAGGAAGAAGTATCAGAAAAACGAAGAAAATGTAGAGGATGGAAAAATAAAGTGGAATAAGATGAGAAAAAGAGAAAAGAATAAAGAGAAAGGAAAAAGAAAGAATGAATTAAAGAAGAATAAGTTAAAGAAAAAAAAGATAGTGAAAAAGAAATCAGAATAATAATAACAAAAAAAGCAAAGACAAAAATGAAAAAAAAGAGAATCAAAAACAAAGACGAATAAGAAAAAAAGAAAAAGAAATAAAAAAAAAGAATAATGAAAGAACAAGAGGAAGAAAAAGAAAGAAGGAAGGAAAAAAGAAGAAAAAAGAATAAGGGGAAGAAAAAGAAAGAAGGAAGGAAAAAAGAAGAAAAAAGAATAATGAAAGTAGTACGGGAAATTAAAAATAATAATATAAAAAAGGAAGAATAAGCAGAGAGAGTGAGAGAAAGAGTGAGAGAAAGAGAGAGATATATAGAGAGAAGATAATTACGAATAAGAAAAGTAAAAAGGAAAAGAAAGAAGAATTAAAACAGAAAGGAACGACAAATGATCAAAAGAGAGAAAAAGAAAGGAATAAGAGAAAGAAAAAAAGATGGAAAAAATAGATGAAATAGATTAGGTTAAAAATTGGAAAAGAAAAAGAATATATGATAGACAAATTCGTAAAAGAGAAAGTAAAAGAGAAAGTGAGAAGAAAAATGAATACATCGAGACAAAAGAAAAGAAAAAAGTAGGAACGAGAGAAGAATAAAGAAATAGCAGAGGAAGAAGAAGAAAAATAAAAGAAAGAGAGAGAGAGAGAGAGAGCGAGGTATTTGTCTTTTGGGTTCGGTTAACAATTAAGTATTTTCCTCTTATTGAATAACATATTTAACATTTGTATATATTTATGAGATGAGGTATTGTAATTATTTACATTGTTTGGCCTGTTGTCCTCGTCTTTACAACGGCCAAAACGTCGTGAATATGGCAATAAAGATGAAGACAACAGTCCTAACAATGGAAATAATGTTAATAACATATTTAACGTTTTGTTCTACTAGTTTCTGTCATCTTTTGGACAATATCATCTTTCTATTCTCCTTCAGACAACTTCTGTTCCACGTTGTTGTAAAGTATCTGTTTTTCATCGGCGTTGAATTTCCTTGACATCTTGAAATCTGAGTCCTTTCAAGTGGTATTTGATTTTTGAAGAGGAAAAAGTCTCAAGGGATGAGATCAGGGGTATATGGTGGTTGTTAGACCTAAGGAAACAGTTGCACAAGCCGTGATCACTGATGGAATCCCTATGGTGTGGTGAGACGACGGCACTGTATGCACTTTCCTTCAAAGCACTGAAGAAGAAAACTGAGCGAAAACGTCATAATTTAGTATGCATGCACGACAGAGTTCAGCGTCAATCTGTGCCAAGCGTCTTCACTCTGCATACCTTAGGTTCGTTATAATAGTAAAAGTACCGATACTTTTTGATCAGATCTGGTAGAAATGAGTCACTATGCAGTGTTGATTCCTATGTCCTTACACACACACACACACACACACACATATATATATAATTGGATATTTAAGTTAACACTCAGGGTCTGTTTCATGTTTAACGCAATCTTAAGAACTTAATATTGCGTTTAAGCATGAAACACACTGTCACCGCTGTGTGTTGACTTCAATGCCCACTTTTATATTTACATACGTTCTATCCTTGATATTCAGCACTTTAACCCATAAATATAGCATACCTATTTTATATAGCATATATTTTATTGTATATATATATATATATATATATATATATATATATATATATATATATATATATATATATATTACAATGAATCATTCATACAAAAAAGTAGATTAGTAAAGTTAATGATATAAAATGGCGAAATCTCTTCGCAAACAAAATTTTAAAAGTGCATTAACCTACAAATCACTCGATGAATGTTATGATCCTTGTCTTTAAAATTATAAACTGTATAAAGTCTTTCGCAAGTACTTTCAACTGTACATTCAGTCATCCTCATATATGGAAATTATTTTGTTTTTGGTAAAATTCAGGTAGCATCCGAGACGAAAAAATTAAATGCGAATCGAAATATGTTTTTTTTTTTTTTTTTTTTTTTTTTTTTCTAAATGTGTTTTTGTTAACGGATACAAACTTTTGGAGCGTGCAGTCGCAACGCTAATGTTGAATTTTTTTGAAAATTTAAGAGAGTGGCAATTTGAGAATTTTTTGTAGGATGCGATGGATAAATTGTCGTCTAAATTACGCAAAAGCGTAATTTAGACGACAATTTAACATAACAGACGTCTCATTTTAATAGATATATTTTAGAGAAAAATATCTTGAAATAGTTAAGAATAAATTTATTCAATAACATTCAATTGGCTTCAACCACGGCCTCCAGACGACTTCAGAATCCCCTGCAACTCTGGACGACCTCTTTGTTTAAATTAGTGAATGAAGCGATAACCCTTGCCTTCAGTTCATCTTTTGTGCTCCAAGGAGTTTTGTTGGTCTCTCACTCAACTGAGCCCCAAACTTAATAATTAAGGGGGTTGCAGTCTGGGTAATTAGGTGGCCAGATGTAAGGGGTGATGTGGTGGCAGAAATTGTTTGTCAGTCATGACTGGGTTCTCATGGCTGTTTGGCATGGTGCAGAATCCTGTTGTCAGACATAGGGTATTCCAGTAGCCACTCTCTTGACCCATTGCAGCACTACCTACTCAACGCATTTAACGCAGGTCTCCGTGTTGTGTCTGAGACACTTACCAACAAATTTGGGAGTTCTTTTCTTATCAGAACGACTAGAGTGAGTTTTCCGAGCTGACTTCCCTTCGTAATCACAATTAGACTCATCCAACTCTTGCTGAATTCACTGCACTTTCCACAGATTGATGTCTAAACACACTGAAATGTTCGTATTGTAGTTTTCGGTGCCAATGTCGTGCGGTACAGTATGCCGTTTCCATATTTTTGGTGGAATGAATTGCGTCATGGGGCTCTTTTGCTCACAGACGGTGCCCAACTAACCCTATGCAGTCGACAAAATAAAATAAACAACGCGCATGCGCGAAATTAAAAAAAATAAAATGGCGACAGTTTATCCATTCGCACTCTGTGTAGAAAGTGAGAGAATATATATATACATATATATATATATATATGTATGTGTGTGTGTGAAAAATATATCAGAGTTTACCTATAGAAAAAGACAATATTTATAAATGTAAAAGACAATAGGAAAATTACGTCAGCACAACAATAAAAACAATATTGCCACACATGACATTAATTAACATAATTTTCAGTTGACAATATGAATATAATAGCGTTTTCTAAATTCTTCCAGCTGCTGAGGACATTTTGTTTTGTTATTATTAGTTACTTTGTTTTAATAAATTCATTTCGTTTTTGGCTTGAAAAAGTCCACATTGGATGAAACACGTCGGCTAATATTACAGTTTTCCTATTGTCTTTTACATTTATATATATATATATATATATATATATATATATATATATATATATATATATATATATATATAAAAGAAAAAAATCCCTGTCTATTTATATGAGAAGAGAAAAGTATAAAATCTGTGACTGTAAAAATAGTGGTGGTGGAGATTGGTTTAAAAAAACCCGACTTGTGAAAGAACGGTGATGAACACCCCCCCCCACTCAAAAACCAGTTGTTTTTTAGTCATATTATTCAAGCATGTAGACGAATAATGATGTCTTAGTGACTTTGGTGACTAAGACGTCATTATTATAACAGTGAAAAGAATCAGTTTCTTGGTTAAATAGTTTATCCTGCTCATTACGTCAAATGAAGAAGAGGAAGATTTAAACAGGATTCGGTTAAAAGTGGCGAAGTGAACTACATTGGAATTCTTCAAAATACGTATCTTGTGGGATCATTGTTATTATTATAAAAAGAAATGAAATATAAAATAATAATAATAATAAAAATTATAAATAAAATAAAATAAAATTTAAACTATCTTCCGATTTCTTGTTTTCCAGTTAATTTTGATTTTCAAAAATTTAGATGCAATGTCTATCTTCATCTTTTGTCTTCTTACTTCCTGTTCTTTTATTGTTCTCTCTCCTTAATAATATTTTTCTTTTTCTTATATTCTTTCACATTCAGTAACCCCTCTGCGACTTAGTGTCTTTGGTGCCTTGCTTGTTGTAAAAAGATTAAAAAAAATCCTGTCTATTCATATGAGAAGAGAAAAGTATGAAATATATGAATAAAAAAGTAGAAGAAGAAGAAGAAGTAGAAGTAGAAGAAGAAGAAGAAGAAGAAATAGAAGAAGAAGAAGAAGTAGAAGAAGAAGAAGAAGAAGAAGAAGAAGTAGAAGTAGAAGAAACCAGTACAGAGTGAAAGAAGAAAAGGAAATGAACGTAAAATATATTAATAAGAGTGGAAATCAAGAAAATGGCTATGTGTCTAAAGAAAGACGAAAAAACAATGAAAAAAATCTATAAGACGAACAGACACATGATAATTTGCTCACCACAAATATAAACAAATAAAGACCATTCTTCGAAGAACTGGTTCCTTAATGATATACAGCATTCCCGGCAGTTTGCATTGCATAATGGCTAATTTTTGGGCTCGTTGACCGCTACTTGTTGGCGTACTATACTCAAGCAATGTGCTCAATGACAGCAACTCCACAACTCCTCCTTTACCGACAACTGACGAGACATCCATTTGGTCAGTCTCACTTGCATCAAGAGCGGGAACGTGTTTTTGGCTATCGGGACAAGACACTCCGACGGCTCGTCCATTTCGAACTTTCTTCTCCCTTCTCTTTATTTCCTCATTTTCAACAACGTGCGCAGATATCTGTCTATCTCGCTCAGTATGCGCACAGTTTAACCCCGCCTTCATCTCCTCCATTTTTTCTTCCCCGTCAAAGTTTTCTTGCTCAGCAAAAGAATCGCGATTCTTTTCTGATTTCGTGTTTCCAACGACTTCTGTAAACGTGTTCCCCAACTCCTTTGCTTCGTTTCGGGCCAGCTGCTCCGATTCCGTGTTTTTTATCATTTGACCCGAAACGGAACAATCAACACTTCCCATTTCTGTTTCCTCTGTTTTCATGTCTGGGTCGCCGGAAGTTTTCTGGGATTCTTCTCCGTCTTCCGGATCAAAATGTCGAAAGAGATAAGCCACATAACTGTAGTCGACGTCGTTCACGTTCGCTGCCTTTTTGATCAGTCTCTTGGCTTCTGACCACCTGTTTTTGGCAATTAGCCAACGGATAGACTCGTCCAAGGTCCTGAAAGATGAAATGAAAAAGTTTCTCATCAACATCAGTTTCCATACAAGTTATCTTCTTACAGAAAATGAATCACACATGCCACAGTGAGATTAGAATTTATATTCAATTAGGTTATCTTTACCTTTGCTCTGGACCACAAAACTCCGGTCACCATTAAAGATAGAATTCTACTATTGTAGGTATCTGTAAGACTTGCTTACCAATAATCGCTTTGTAGCAAGCGCCTTTTGAGGATACTTTCGAAGCTGGATTTAGTCCGTCAAAATAATAAGCTAGTCAGTGAGATTTGAACCTACCCCCCTTACTATAAAGATAGGCGTTATTCATGAATATTTACTAAACCTGGCTAATTTATGTCGAAATATTTTTAGATGTGGTATTATTATTATTATATGGATTTATAGATATTGAGGTGGGTAAATCAAATAATTAGATATTAGGAACCGTATATATGTGCGCTAGTGTGTATGCATAGATATGCGAATAAATATTTACTAAATTTAATTTAAGGTGTAAACAAAAGAGTGCTCAATGTGGTTAGACAGAGCTAAGAAGTATATATTTATAAATATACATATTGATGCATGTTTCATTAAATAATATAGACAAGTTTTGTCTATTTATTTTATGTAAATTCTTTTCATATCGTCTGATAAGCTTAATAACATTATCATTAAAAGAAGAAAGAAAATCACAATATTCATACATATTTTTAATCCTATCTAAGCTTTCGGCTTACATAAGCCATTATCAAAGTTGACAATAACATTACAATATATTAAACAATACACGGAAAAAACAATAATGATAGTCTGTTTTTGTTTACATGGGAGATTTCCAAGCAACGAAAAACTCATGCATACGAGACGCTGGAAGCGAAAATCGCACCGCAGCTCATGACGTCACACATGGCCACGCGAGAGTGAAAACGAGAAGTATTAAGTATAGAAAGTCTACAAATTCAAGTACCCTTTGAGAGATTGTTTCTCCAACGGATTAAATAATATTTATTTTGGTTACACCACAAACGCTTGACAATACATTTGAATGATAACTCTAACATTTTAGGCATTCTGTCCTTAAATTCATGTATGAACTCAATACTAATAGTTTGTCGAATGTACATAAAATAAATAGACAAAACTTGTCTATATTATTTAATGAAACATGCATCAATGAAAAAATGCCGCATAAATACACACAATTTAAATATACATATATCTACGTTTGAAGTGCAACTTAAGTTTCGTTGTTCTACCAACTCATCAGCCACGAATTATTACTTTGGATTGAAATATATATATAGTGAGTCTCATAGGAGGAACGCTAAATTAAACGTAGATTCACAGCTCAAATTTAAAATAAGCTAAATATAGTATTGTGGAGTACATACGTAAAATATGGTGTAAGTAAACCTTAAAGTTTAAAAGAGTAACTCCGGGTAACTCGTTAAGTAATAATAAAGTTAAATAAAATAATATAAGAAGTGAACGCGGTTTGAGAGCAATTTAATCCTGTAGATTAAATAAAAGGTTCTGTTGAAAATTTCGAGAGGCTTATCGAATACGATAAAGAAGAATTGCAGCATTTACAAATTGTAGTATGGGATTCCAACAAATACCAGGTATCCGAATCGAATTTAATATTAATTTCATATTGTCATCTTCATTTACCTGCAAACGGAAATATTACGCCCTGAAGATGACAATTTGAAATTGTCGAAAGTACTCGTCCCAGGATCATCGATTCTATCCGACAACACTTCAAATGTAAGTATCGTGTTGTTCAAGGAATTGATAGTAATTTAATGTCTCATTAAGTCTTGTTAGCGAAGTGATTTCGTCATTCATCATATTAACATTGCTAATTAATTCTTTGTATAATAATGTATTTAAATAGGAATCCTGACCATTTATATATTTCTGTCACTGAGAAAAGTTATCTATGCCTTTACGATAAAACCCTAAAAGTTTTGGATGCCAAGAAATATTTGAATGCAATTTCTGCATCTACTTTGCAACGGAATATCTCCTGCTTTAAGAAATTGCCAAGATCAGGGGAAATATAGAGGATGTATTAAAGTCTCATATTCCATGTCGGTGAGCTTCTGCAATGTCATCCTGCCGAGCATTGTCAAGAAGCAGAATTGGACTGAGTCGATTAACCAGTACCTGTTGCATATTGTTTAACAGAATGTGCATTTCATCGAGTTGCTGGTTGTAAACTTCTTCAGTAATGCTCTGGTTGAATTCCAGAAAGCTATAATGGATAGGGATAGTGCCAATGGTGGACCACAAGACAGTCACCATAATTTCTGTTGTTGCAATTTTTGGTGTTCAAGAAGAGGGTATATAATGTTTAATTCTGAAAGAGAGTCACATAGAATTAACATAGAGCAGACTTTAAAGATTAAGAATGAGTAATATATTTTTGTGCAGCTATTAAGTCGGTCCTACTTTACAGCTCAGAAACCTAACGGGTAACCAAGACCAACATCCACAAACTTCAGACATTTACTAACCGATATCACAGGGACATCCTTAGTATCAGGTGACCGGTAGTCGTCTCCAACGACCAACTATGGGACAGGACCAGACAAGTCCCAATCGAGATTGAAATCAAGAAACGGAAATGGAGATGAATTGGCCAGACACTCCGCAAGACCGCTTCTACTGTCATCAGGCAGACCATTGGCTAGAATCCACAATAAAAGCGAAAAGTGGGTCGACCAAAACAGACTTGGCGCAGAAGTGTCGGTTTTACACGCATTGAAAGAGTAATTTTTTAAAATATCAATCTATGGCTAACATCAATTCTAAATGTTACTTTCGTTGATTCCTCTCTTTCCTTTTTTGATGTGTCTGCTGCGTCTTCGGGTTGTTTCTCACTTTTCCTCCTTTTTTTTACCGTTTTTCCTAATTGTAATTATATTCTCTTTTTTCTCTTTCCCCGCGTTTTTAATCTCATTCTTTCTCCGTAACTTTCCATCATTTCTCTTACATTTCTCTATCACTTTCTCGTTCTGACTATCATCTATTTTTACAGAGATAAAGAAAAAGAGAATACAGGAATCCATGATAGATTTATGGCAGCTGATCACAATAATTATCTACAGTCTGTTGTTAACTGGAGCAAGGAATAGCTTGTTAATGTTAACGCCTCCAAAAATAAACCGATCTCTTTTAATTGTCCAAGACAACCGTTTTTGCCTTTCATCACTATGGCTGATGCTAACCCCCAGGAAAGTGACTCAGACTTATCGAACTAACATTTTCTGCTGACATGAAATGAATTGACATCAAGAAACGGAAATGGAGATGGATCGGCCATACACAAGCCAGTCTAGTGTCATCAGGCAGGCCTTTGACTGGAATCTACAAGGGAAGCGAAAAGTGGGTCGACCAAAACAGATTTGGCGCAGAAGCGTTGACGCAGAGGTGAAGGCAGCCGGCATGACATGGGCCGAGCTGAAAAGGATCGCCCGGTATCGCGTCTATAGCAGAATTGTTTTTGCGTCCCTATGTTCCCTATGGAATCAAGAGGCATAAAGAAAAGAAAGGTTTATTCTAAAATCAGACATTATTTTCAGAGCAACCTAATATATCTGTTGATGCTCACTGGGTGGTATACACTTCCTAAATTCCTTTGTATGATCAACTTACCAGATTTCGATGAAAGAACAAATGAAGAAGAGATTGAAGATTGCATGTAGAACTCTCCAGTTGAAATTGCGAAAGACATACGCTACAGGAGCCATGAGGATGACGCCAAAGACCCACATGACACCTCCGAGCAACAGGACATGGGTTCGATTCTCTGTGGGGAAGAGCTCAGCAATCATTATAGTACCAGGCACGTTCATACCCTGAAGAAGATTTAGAAGTGTAGTCAGTAGCAGAAGTCAGTGAATGCTTATGAAAAAGTACGTTTTATGATTACAACGCCATTGTTATGTGGAAAGACATGTTTATAGGGGTGAAATATGAAGATATGTTTATAGGGGTGAAATAGGGTTTTTATAGGATTATAGCAGTTAAACAACATTTTATATGTTTATAGTATGATACATTTTTATAAACTTCTAGAAGTGAAATATTTCCAATGTTTATAGAAGTGAGACAACATTTAATCTTTATAGAAGTTAAATTTTTAAACATTTCATCTTTATAGAAATGATATTTCATGTTTATAGAGGCGAAACAAGTTTTTATATTTATAATGTGAAACATCTTTTTATATGTTTCTAGAAGTGAAGCATTTCATATGTGTATAGAAGTGAAACAACGTTTCATGTTTATAGGGGCGAAACAACATATATATCTTTCTGGAAGATAAACAATTTTTTGAACGTTTATAGAGATTATTTTTTACTGAAACCTAAAGAAAGGAAGGATTAAAACATTTAATAATAAAGAAAATATTCAAATATCATTAGTAGCATTTTCGATTAACACTTCAAATTATAGCCTTATGCCAGACTACAGTAAAATATATATATATATCGATAGATAGATAAAGATATATATATATATTATTGACAATTGGGAAAACGTTCATGAAAGTATAATGTTTCGAAAATACAATGTTTTTCCAATTCTCGATAATTTATAACTCTGTTGGGATCATATAGCCCAATTTGTAACACACACACACGCCATATTCAGGTATGTGTTTTTGAAATCTACGGAACTTTTCCGTTTGATGACCTTTTTTTCATTTTTTACTTGCTTTCTCGCAAGTTTTTTTTTTTTTAATATTTGGGTCCAAGTTGCTGAAATTTCACAGATACCAATACTTATTTACCAGTAGTCAAAATACCTGAATGATATTACTAACCGTAGTACCTTGTCAGTCGTTTTTAATGAAACTTGTATAAACGATATATATATATATATATATATATATATATATATATATATATATATATATATATATATATATATATATATATATTGTTTATACAAGTTCTTATATATATATATATATATATATATATATATATATATATAGTAAAAAAGAAAGAACAGTAAGATATATAATCCGGTGTTCTTATTGATATTTTTATTTTTACAAAACATTGCTCAATGTAAATTTAAAGAGCATAAATATTCTAAAATAACTGATTTAAAAATATGGTTTCATTGCTAAACAGGAATTACAATGTTTCAAAAACAGAAACTAAAAGCTTCAAATTCAATTATATAATTAACTTAAAAGCACCAGTTTTGTTTAATTTTCAAGCGAATTTTTAAATAACTTATTTTGAAATTTACTGAGTTTTAAAAGCACCTACATTAATAATATTTGTTTCCAAGGATACAGAGAAATCTAATCATTTAGATAGAGGCGGTAGCGTGTTCATTTTTATTAACAACTATTGTATCAAATATCAGTTACTTTCGAAAATAGGTTAAGCGTAGGTAGGGAAGGGGTGCATTTTTCAACGAATTATGACATCCATTCAACGCATGCCGTCTGTTTTTTTTTTTTTTTTTTATATCAACGACAAAAAGTTTTTCGGCATTTTTATCCGTTAAATTTGTACCTGTATACATAAAGATTCTTTCTAAAAGGGGTGTTTGGATTACATTACGTTGTATTAAACTACAATTTTACAATATTATTTTTACTTCTACTTACTAATAGACTATATTTCATTTTAAAACAAATAAATGTAATAGAATTACTTAAATTATTTTAAAATTATTATTAAATATCAAATATAAGTATGTACATTACAGCTTTTTTAAAAAAAATATTATTTAAGGAAAATTTTTAACAATGTCGTCAAAGAATAGCTATTTCATTTCTTTGATTCAGTAAATTTTTATTTTTTATAAACCTAGTAATATATAGTTTCTCATGTATACACAAAGGACATGGGTCATTTAATGACCTACATATTCTAGCTTTTCTTATTAATTTCCATTTTACTGTAGGTGTTTTATTGGTTTCTTTTAAGTGCCAGAAATATTTCGATAGGGACGTCTGATTTCGGTATTTATTTATCCTAAATGAACTTTGATGTTGATTGAATTTTTTCTTGAACTCTTGGCTTGTGCATGCAATATAGACTCTTACGTTGTCCGGGTCCTCAATAGATGAGATATTGCACTGGTATACTAATGATTCCGTGCGACATTTATTTTTTAGAGGACATGTATTAGGATTTCTGCAGTTACATAATTTTTGTTTATCTTCATATCTTTTTATTTTTATACTGTCTAAATTTCTTTGGTTTTGGTCTAAGTGTTTATTCAAGATATTAGCATTGTGTTTCTTAATTATTTTCGCTAAGTTTTCAGTACAGCTGTAACTTAATTTTAGGGTATTTTTATTGAAAATAGTATTGAGTTTACTATCTTTAAGAAAATGTTTAACGATTAACGCAAGGAATTTTTGTCCTAATTTATTCTTTACCATTTGGTTGAAACAGAAGCAGAAAAATAATTTCGTATACACCCCCGTATACGAAATTATTTTTCTGCTTCTGTTTTTTCTATGCTTTCCATTTTAATTTTTGTAGCCACTATCTTTAAGAGCTTAATTATAGAAATTAATATGTTCATAGAATATCTTCTCATTTGCTGAATTTGTACTTATTCTTTTCTCGATAGATACAGGTATATGGTTAATTATAGATGGAGGATGATTAGATTGATGAAGAGTGATCGCCGGTGGAAAATTCATTATTATTTCAGCAAACGAGTAGTCAATTTTTTTTACACTCAGGTTAACTTTGTAGAAGTCCCAGGAGCCACCCGAAGTAGAGGGTTACGTTAAGAGGTAATTTGTGCAGGTAGGTGAAGAAGATAACGGTTAACCCTAGCCTTGAACAAGTTAAGATTGTAGTGATCGGGGAAACATCATCTTGGGAGTCGGTTCAACAGAGCAGTGGTTCGCGGGAAGAAGCTGTCTGATTGTAACTTACTTCTCACCGATAGAATACGAAATGAATGTGGGTAGTTTGCTACAATGGCGTGTCATTGCCATGAAGGTTTAAACTAGCGGAACCAAGGAATGCAGCTCATCCGAGCACTTTCCGCGGAAAGTAGCGATGGAGCAGTGAGAAACTGTTGTGGACTCAGAATAGGTCCGAAAGAAAACTCAAACTCAGCAATTTAGTGAAAACATTATTAACAAAAAGAACGAATACAAAAGTGTTGCACGTCCGACTGACGGTAAAGTACAATAGTCAACTCGTCAACTGTAGACAGCGATATTTAGTTACCCCCCCCCACGAGGGTTACATGTGGCTCAAGGCCGGTTTAACGTGGGATCTTCGAGCCCGTAGGCTCGGCCAAAAATAATCCCTCTTTGAACCAGCATAAACGGGTTCACGGGCAGTCAACCTCCCCGAACGAGACTTTGCCCTTCGGCGGAGCCTCGTCCGGGTTCCTCTCCGCCCGAAGGCAGAGAGTTCGACTGTTTAGCTGAAACAGGTCAACTGTAGACAGCTCTCTTGAGAGGCATAATCTCCCCGTAAATATATTAATAGGACGAGTCCATTTTGTCCATAAAGGTAGGTTCCATAACAGAAACCTTCCACATCTCGCCTGTAGGAGAAAGGTTGGAAGATGCAGAATAATTCGTCACCAACAAGGTCTCGGAGACACTTTTGGACTCTATCAAGGCTGGAGGGTGAGGTCTGGGCAAATATGACAACAATACTCCATTTCTGGCCTGGTCTGGTTCTTGTAAAGGTAGAGGATAATATGAGATGTCAGGTAATTACTGGAGCGCCACAGGGAGCCAACTATTTTACCTGTATCTTTCACTCTCACAATGGATCGTATGTACGAGTTCCACTTGTGGTTGGGTGTGAGTTTGAGGCCCAATAATCTTTCAAAGCACGGTGCCTCCCCGAGGGGACATCCATTCATCGTGACTTGATCAGCGATGATGGAATGTAATTAGTTTGGTTTTCGAGACATTGAATGTAACCAGTCAGTTTTACCCCACTGGGTAGTTTGTGTTAGATAGGAAGAGAGATCAATTACCAATCTCTAACCATCAACAGTTTTAGAGGTGCGCCCGTATATAATCGTATCATCGGCAGAGATATTTACAACTGATCTGATTATATTTTTCAGCAGATCATTTATGTAAATCAAAAAGAGGGTTGGTCCGAGGAGTGACCCCTAGGGTACGCCTGTGTTGACCGCTAGGGCTTCGGAGGACTGGCCTTTAATAACTACCTTCAGGGAGCTACCTGTTAGGAAGGATTTTATGATCGTGAAGACCCTTCCAGTGATTCCATTGTTGGAGAGGTTGCGTATTAAACCTTTGTGTCACACTTTGTCAAAGGCATTTGTGACATCTAATGCTATGGTCCTCGAGGTGTGCTTGCCGTCAAAAGCCTCACTAATTCTCTGAGAGATGATAATTAGGACGTCGGCAGTGAATCTAGACAATCGAAACCCGTACTGCTCGTCGCTGAAGAGGTTGTTCTTTTCTAGGTGCCCGACGACCTTGGTGATTATCGCCGCAAAAAGCTTACTGATGATACTGAGGAGACTTATGGGTCTGTACTGGGAGGGGGAAGATCACATACCCACATTCTTGAAAACTGGGTATAGGCTTGACACCGTCCACGGGCTTGGAAAAGATTTCTCCTTCAAGCAGCGGTTGAATAACGTTGCTAGGATTGGAGATAATTCCGGGTTGATATTCTTAAGGGAAACCACTGAAATTTTGTCTGGCTAGTGGTTTTCAAAGCTTTTGATAAGTCTCAAGACTTGTGCTGTAATGATAATATTATTAAGATTGTCTCAGTGAGACGTAGGAAGTTGGGGAGGGGATGGTCTCTGTCTTCTAACGTTGAATTTGAGGCAAAGACCGAAATGAATCGATTCTCATTGTCTGTCAAAGAATATATAACCTCGTGGCCATTTATAATTTGGGAACAACGGTTTTACCTTTGTTCATGACTTTGAGGCAAAGATCGAAACAAATCGATTCTCATTGTCTGTCAAAGAATATATGACCTCGGGACCATTTATAATTTGGGAACAACGGTTTTACCTTTGTTCATGACTTTGAGGCAAAGATCGAAGCAAATCGATTCTCATTGTCTGTCAAAGAATATATAACCTCGGGATCATTTATAATTTGGGAATAACGGTTTTACCTCTGTTCATGACTTTGGTTGGTGATCTTCCAGAATTCTTGGGATACAATTTGGACACTTTGGCCTGGACAGCTTGTGCGTAACTGCACTTGGCGTTTACTAGAACTTTTTGTTGCAGCGATTACGGGAAGTTCTGAATATGGTAAGGATCAAACTATATCACTTCTTGCGATAGATACCGAATCTATCTATCTATCTATCTATCTATCTTTTGAATTTCTGGGATGTGAAATTATCATTCTTTGCATTATTTATTCTCAGACTAATGTCCTCGTTTTTGTTTTTATTATCAAAATGTTTCGGTCGTTGTACTTTTCGGCCTTCATCAAGTGCTTGTTGACCCGAATAACCATCAGGTAATTTTGAACTGAATCTTTTATTTAATCTATAGAGGTGTAGATTGTTCCATTGTCCATGTGTAGAGATGTCTTATTCTTATTTAGTAATGCTCAGACCTGTTTCCATTGAGTAATACGCACTACCTGCCTCAGGGATTGAACTCACAGTTACAATGTCACCAAATTCACGAATCAACGCTTTAATCCACTAGGTTATTCCTTCAGTGGACGCAGAGCGATCAGTAAGTACAACTATTGATAGAGTTTTGTAGTGTTTAGGATTTGCAGAACGTTAGCACCGATTATGATGGTGGAGTAATGGATAGCGGCTGAGGAATCGGAGAGCCGAGTCCGAATTCCAGTCGAATCTATTACGTTCACGTACGTGATAATACCCTTGGGAAAGGTATGAATCCACTTCTTCTATAAGTAAATAGCAGGATAGACTGGGTTCTGTAGCCTTGGATGGCAACTGGTCTACCACAGAAAGAAATGCAAACTACTGCGGGAAAAAAATCTGCATCGTCAGTCATGTATCGAAAGATACATGATCGCCTACGCATGTAACACGCATGGCATATAACTGATGAATGTCTGGTTCTTTAAAGTAATACAATCAAATTCCTCAAAATACTACTACTATGCCTCTTGATGCTTTCACCTCTGCGTCAACACATTTGCGCCAAGTCTATTTTGGTCAACTCACTTTTCATTTCCCTTCTGGATTCCAGTCAAGGGCCTGTCTGGTGACTCCTGAAGCAGGCTTGCGGAGTGTGTGGCCGATCCATCTCCATTTCCGTTTCTTGATATCAGTCTCAATTGGTCCTTGTCTGGTTTTGTTCCACAGTTGGTCGTTGGAGACAACTTCCGGCCACCTGATATTGAGGATGTTCCTTAGACATCGGTTGGTAAATGTCTGAAGTTCGTGGATGTTGGTCTTGGTTACCTGCCAGGTTTCTGAGCCGTAAAGTAGGATCGACTTGACGTTGAAGATACCGATCTTGTAAAGTGAGAGGGCTGTTGATCTCCATATTGGTCGCAGAGTGTTGAACGCTTGTCAGGCTTTGTTGATTCGGCACTTGATTCCTCAAAATAAGAATGTGCAAATATGGCTCTGTAGAATCTAAAATAAGGAGAAATTCATGGCGCTGATTATGCAGACTCTACTCACGAGAAGTGGTTTTGAAGTGATAATTTAATCATTGATCTACGAAGGTTTCTCGTATTGTGCGTGAAGATCAGAGATAAATTATTTAAAGAAAAAAAAATACACGTTGTTCTTCACCATAAACTCATGGCGCGCATAGAGTTGATAATAACGGTGTGCTTGACGCAAAAAAAAACTCTTCAGAGAGTGACTGAAGCATTAAACAATTTCGGTTAAAACTTGACAACTTACCGGCTGCAAAAGGCCACACAGGAATCGGCAGGCCAAGAAGAATCCGTAATTTGGGGAAAAAATGGCTGTCAGGTTGACAATGAATGTGCCGATGCGCGAGGCGACGTAAACGGGCTTCCGTCCGTGTTTATCGGCAAGCGATGGGAAAAGGGCGGCACCAATCATCATCCCCACATGGAAAACCGTAGTAACTAGATTACTCAGTTCTTCTTTGTTGCACACCAAATCCCACTAGTAAGAGAAGAAGCAGATGCATGATTCCGCATAAAAAAGTGGAAAGAAAAAGAAAAAGAAAAAGATCATTTACATATTTAACATATAAGTATAACATACACAGTGTGCGATGGATAAATTGTCGTCCGAAAAATGCAAAAACGAAAATAATGCTAACATCTCACTTTAACAGATACATTTACCAAAATTGCACAGAAATAGCTTGAAATACTAAAGAGTAAATTTATTCAATAAAATCGCCATTGGCTTCAACCACAGTCTTCAGACGACTTCGGAATCTCCTGCAACTCTTCTTTCCGAAGAGTTGCAGGAGATTCCGAAGTCGTCTGAAGCTGAATGCTTCCATAATCTTTTTCTTCGTTTTATTTTTGGTGTTACAAGGAGTTTTGTTGTTCTATCGCTCAACTGCGCCTCACACATAATAATAAAGGGGGGGTGTTGCAGTTTTGGGAGCTATGTGACCACATGTAAAGGCTGATATGGTGGCAGAAATTATCTGACAGCCAAGACTGGGTTCTCCTGCTTGTTTGGCATGACGCAGAGTCCTGTTGCCAGACATAGGTTTTTCCAGCAGCCACCCTTTTGAACCAGGACAGCACTACCTTCTCAAGGCTCTTGATGAAGCCCTCCGTGTTGAGCCTGAGGCGCTCACCAATAAATTCGATAGTTCTTTTCTTATCAGGAGGACCAGAGTGAGATTTAATTTCTTCCGTGTTCAGCACTATTCGCATCATGTCGAATCACCCTAATTTCCTCCGTGTTCAGCACTATTCGCATCATGTTGAATCACCCTAATTTCCTCCGTGTTCAGCACTATTCGCATCATGTCGAATCACCCTAATTTCCTACGTGTTCAGCACTATTCGCATCATGTTGAATCACCCTAATTTCTTCCGTGTTCAGCACGAGTTTATTTCTGAGTTATAAAAAAAAGCGTGTAAATTTAATTAATATTAATGATAACGAATGAAAAAAAAAATGAATTTCAAGAAAGCTAGACTCCAATAACATTCAGACCCAGTAAGCATTCCCTCTGTTTATAGAGGGAAGGCCCACGGGATCTGATATACAAGGGCTAAAATTTTGAGGTGATATGAGGAGTGGGACGGAGAAACAGTCACCACTAAAATCAAAAACACAATTCCTACTATTTATTAGATGCTCTGCAATAGAAGATCCGGAAGTGTTGACTTTTTCTAGCATCCGGATTCAGAATCCTGGGGTGGGGAGTGGTTGGTAACTGTTGTTTTATTCTCAGATCCAAACGTTGGGACGTCCTCCCTATGTAGTCGAGTCCACAACTACACTTATATTTATAGATCACTGAATTAACATGATATATATATATATATATATATATATATATATATATATAATCAGACAGTATCTGACGGAATTTCCTCTTTCTCTGAGAAGGATTATTTGTAACTTTGAAAAGTCGATTATTGAAATTAATCGACGCAAATCTGTAGTCGTTTTGTCTTACGCGCACGCACGGACGCACACGTATATATATATATATATATATATGTATTTATATATGGTGGTTGCCAACTCGTGTCCGAGTAGGGCCATTACTACATATATTTTGGGAGAATATCTATTGATATACTGAACGAATGTGGCTCTTTAGCCCAGCAAGGGACCTTCATACTCTGGTACAAACAGGGCACTTAAGAGGTTCAACAGTGGGTGTTACATTATCATGCAATTTAAAATGTAGTATGAAACCGTTTCTGGTCTACGGCTGTATAGTCAAATGACTCCTTAGACCAGCCATCACCAAGCACACTCTACCACAATCTGTACACGTCAGATCGAGCTGTTTGCGGATGTCTTCAGGAAGTTGTACGGGGAAGTCTTTACGCAGATCTCTTTTACGCCTTGCGTGCCTCATCTTCTTCACATCAAAGTGACACCTTCCATTCCGAGCAGCCTCATTCCAATTATTGCGATCAGATGAACATTCTTCCCAGTGCTTACAAGTAATTTTGCATTACTTCAGCACATCCTTGATGCAGTCCTTAAAGCGCTTCTTAGGTTTGACGGTATTTCTCTTCCCTGTTCGCAGCTCACCATAAAACATTTGCTTTGGAATAAGGCTATATATATATAAATATAAACAATAGTCGAGTAGGATGTTCTTCAAGCAAAGCTGACATAATTTATAACTGCACAGCACAGTAGGGTCAGTTGGACACCGTCTGTGAGAAAAAGAGCACCATATTGCAATTCACTCCGCCAGAAATGTGGAAACGGTATGCTATACTGCTTAGTATTCGCGCCGGAATCCAATACAAACATTTCCGAGTGTAAGAGGATGAGTCAACATAATGGTGTTTGGAATGATCACTGGTGATGACAACGTTATACCTCCATTCATTTTCCCACAGGGCCTCAGACTCAACACGGAAGCCTACATCAAGTTCCTTAAGGAGATAATACAGCCTTCTGTCTAGAGCGTGGCTGCTAGAGGACGCTATGTCTGGCAACAGGACTCTGCACCATGTCACACAAGCAGGGGAATCCAGTTATGGCTGTCAGAAGTTTTTGCCATCACATCACCACTTACATCTAGCCGCCTAATTCCCCAAGTTGCAAACCTCCTTGATTATTATGAGTGGAGCGCAGTTCAGCGAGAGACCAACAAAACTCTTTGTAATCCCAAAGATAAATTGAAGGCAAAGATTATGGCAGCATTCACTGACTTAAACAAGGACACCGTCTAGAAGAGTTGCAGGAGATTCCGAAGTGGTCTGGAGGCCGTGGTTGAAGCCAATGGCGAATTCATTGACTAAATTTACTCTTTAGTATTTCAAGATATTTTTGTGTCATTTTGGTAAAATATTTCTGTTAAAATGAGATGTCAGTGTTATTTTCGTTTTTGCGTAATTTAGACAATAATTTATCCATCGCACCCTGTATAGATCACAATTGTGGATAAACTCCCCAAAGTTCATGTTTTTTTCTTCCGTTTTCGTTAGAGCACTTTCGAATTTCTCGGTCATTATCAGGAGCAAATTTGGACAATATCGTCGACAAATGATTGTCAGGTACATCCTCGAATATTTGGAACGCTATATCTCAAATTTAAATATACGCGTCTCATTTAAATAGCGTCACATGTATAACGTTTTCATAGAGCTTGACAACACTAGAAAACTACTATATATTAAATATTTTATACCTATTTTATACCCTTTTTAAAATACCGTCACCTGTGTTGAAAGATATTTTATTTAATGCTGTTTTTTTTTGTATAATAATATCTTTGAAAATTGTCTTTCTTTACAATCCGTATTGTGTAGTACTTAGACATTATCTACTAATATTTGTCTCATGTTAATAGTTTTATTTTGGTTGTTAGTAATACGATGGTTAATATGTGCACATATATTCCTTCCTTTCTCAGGTTCAATGCGTGATACACGTGCGGGCGATGATTTCTCTTTTCGATTCACGATTTACTTAGAAGAATTCACATGGTAAGCTGCCGTTACTTTCTGGGGTAGACTGTGTGCCAATCAAGGCTATATCACCCAGTCTATCCTGCTGTTTAACCCATACCTAGAGATGAATTACATTAAGTTTCGTTAAATGACTAGTTAACTTAGGAGAGAGGGTTGTATTTATGTAACCAATGCAAAAATTAATTTTTTTTTGTGATTATTGTCATTGGAGATTCAATCTTCCAACGGTCAGAAGTTTTCTTTTGCAACATTTTTCTTACCAAGATTTATTCTTCAGATTTATTGGTAATAATTGGAGGAGATATTTGAAAATTTTAATAATAAATGATAAATCTAAGAGATATTTTACAATCATTAAATGGTACATATCGGTGGATTATATTTTCAATGGATTTTTCTTCATGTTAATAGCTGTGTAGAGGAAAAAAGAAATAAGAAATAACATTCAAGCATAGCTCTACAGATTTAAATAATTTTTATTATTGAGTATAAGAGAAATCTTTGTTTTATTCAAGCTGAAAAAAACGAAGAAACGTGTTACAAATTCCTCGCAAAGTTCCACGAAATATACATTTTTTTATAACTTTTTTGCAGCAAAATAGAAATAAATTGCGTTAGTATGATTAAAAATATGTATGCGATTACATAAAGAGAGCGTGACGTATTTGCATTGTTTTATGTATGCATGTAATTTTTCAGAACTCAGTAGTAAGTATTGTTGTTACTATTGCTAATATTTATTTGTTTATATAACTTCTCTTTCGTATGTTTTCGTGGTAATATAATTTAAAAACGAGAAGCTACTTGCGAGAATATACTCAATAATTATACCAAAAGCTACTCAGCTTTTACAATTAAGTGGAAAGTGTGAGTAATAAGCATTGCGAACCTATAGTCAAAAATTTACCTAAAAAACTGAAAACTGATTTTGTGAATTTGCGCGACGATATTTATAAGATAAAATAGGATCAAAGAAGCTAAAAGTTAGATTTACTAAATTCAGAAGTTTATTGGTTAATAAATATATTTACCAATTTTTGAATATTTATTTCTCGGAGGGAAATACTGTTAATCCTTTTTTAGAGTGAGCTTTCAATTGTAGCGAACAATAAATATTGTGGTGTGTTTTTTCAAAGTTGGTATGTCGCTGATTGGTTAATAAATGCCAATGTGAAAATTTGAATTGGTGGGGGGCTGTTTTGCATAAAAATGAGTTGATTTCTGCGTGAGCATTTTTTTCGCACCGCACTGAACTGAGGAGATCGTTTCTACTTTGTCTCTAACCTCTTAACCCATACTGCGATTTGAAGATCCACACAGATAGGTTGATGAAGGCTTTGAATTGGGTGCTGTATGGAAACATATAAGAACAATATTTCTTCCAAATAATGGGAAAAAGGCGTCAAACAAACAAGCAAACAGTAGTCGAACAATAATAACAATGTTTGTTAACAACACAGTTATAGAATTAGTTTAATCCTTCTCGTGGAATGTTAAGGGGTTTTAGTTTTCATATGTTCTACGGACTTGTAGCCAAGAAAGGCACAATTGCTCAAATACCAATCGGATATCTTCTAAGTCAAGGGAACGAGACAGTACGTTCACATAACTTCCGGTCTAATTGTTACTAGGGTTGAGTTAAAGTCTCCTCGCCAAAAAAAAAAAAAAAAAAAAAAAAAAAGCACAAATAAAATCAAAACGGCAAATATTTAGAGTAAGACACTGCACCATACTTAGGAAAAAGGGTTAGATTTAGGAGCGTTAGATTACCTCCTCGGTTATCCATCTAAACTGCTATCCACCGAAAAAAGAAAAGAAGCCAGTCCCCACCGTAGACCATTTAAAAGATAGTTCGCGCAGCGGTTTGGTTGTTACATGCATCCAATCGGGTGTGCGGAAAATGTGTTCTTTCTTCGTCTTATTCATTAAAAGGCCCGAGTAGCTGTTAGCGATTGACTAAAAGGGGGTGATTAAGGATTGATATCCCCTGATTGGATCGACTTGGTGATGGGGAGTATGTTGAAAGACTTAAAACTCCCTGATGAACCAAGTCAAAACATCACTCGGGCGCCTACTTAAGAGCGTATTTTTGAATTATTCAATTGGAAATTTTGGGTATATACATTATTTCTATGTCTTAACTTATTCCTAGTGATGTTTCTGTGGGTTAACTTATACCCAGCCATTTTAAAAGATGTACTCGTTAACTGAAAGATGCTTTCATACGATGACACAGAACAGGTTTGTTCTATTATTCCACACATGTGGCTTTTCGGTGCCACCATAAGTTTTAATTAATTTTATTGTATAAACATAACGTATAGATAGTCCATCCGATGTATCCATTATTGGCAGGTTGATTTCTTTACATTATTACATACTCTCTTCAAATTCACCCTAGAATACTTCCGCTGTGAAAATTTGTATGTCGGTCATGTATCATGAATTTCTTTTTTCAGATCAGCAAAACTACATTCTCGGCCTTTGGAATTACTTTTGGATTTATCACAAAATAACGATAGCACTTCATCTTCGTACGTCAGGTAAGAGAACAAGAGAAAGAAAATAAGTATAGGCCGTTTGGACAAACGATAATTTTATTCTGGTATCAACAATGTACAAATTGATGGTATGTCCAGAAAGTATCCAACCATATTGACGATCTTCAGACTTATTTGCCAGGCTTCGATGTAACTTGATAACCAGTCATAAAGGGAAGTTTCTGCGCATGCGTGTACAGAAACTCTCCTGTGGAATTATTCAGTCAGTAACGAGATTTCACGTGATGAAATTTTTTTCTTTTCTTTTTTTTTGGGGGGGGGTAGTGGTGATGGTGGTGGTGGTGATGTAGGAGGTGGGTAACATTGCGTAACTACAATTACCTTTAGTTCAGATTTGTCGCTTTGCGATTTCTGGCTTTACTCAGAGCTAAACTCCACTGGAATGCCATGGATAAGATTAAGGAGATCAGGACCAGTCAGAAGATGGTGCTCTTGAAAAACCTTTTGCCGACTGTTTTGAAAACTTGAAGATATGCTGAGATAAATGTGGGAGGTCTCGAAGGGACTATTTCGAAAAGGAATAAATCCCCATTTCCAGATGCATACTATTTTTTCGTTAATATTCCCGGACATGCTATGCGAACGAAAGATCTTTGACGGGTCATTGTCAAAAGGAAGATGCACTGGTGTCTCCCGCAGTTAATTTAAGTGTTAAAAGACAAAGTTTTAACGATTCAAACTCACCTCAGATACAAAAGACGTGTATTTAGCAGCTGTGTAGTTGTAATTCCCAGGACAAACCAGGAATTGGAAGTTTTCACCTTCTTGTATTTTTATAGTGCACTTTTCATAATTTTCAACAGTGAAATTTCCCATTTTACGATGGTAGCTTTCGATGGTATGGTTATCCAACGTCTCACACTGGTGGTCTGGTTCGAATCCTAGCAGGTCAGCAAACATCAATAATAATTAGAAAAGAAAAAAGATAGTTTGTAGATAGTAATCATTTATGAAAACCTTTATAATGATTATACTTTAAGATATTAACGAATCGTAATGAAATCGTTACAGAGACTAAAACTAACAAAAGAATATGAAGGACACTTTCTACAGTACACACTTCATATAAGCGGAAACTTAGTTGAGTGGGACTATCGTTAAGTGGTACGATTTAGTATCCCCCAGGTTGTCATGTCGCAAATATCTTAATTTCTCTGCGTAATTGATACTTTTCGCTGGATTAGAAGATTTATTACCCCACCAGGTTGCCATGTCTCAAACATCGCAATTTCTCCCATTAAGTGAGTTACTGCTTAATTGGGACTTTCGTTCATCGGAACGATTTTTTTGTTCGGTCGCAAAATTTCCAGGTTTAAATGGGACTTCGATAAAATTTTGCTAGATTCGATTTTTAATTTCGAATATAAAATTCAGTCACATTTTTATCACGGGGCACCATCATGGCGGATATATCTATGGTAAAGCAAAAATTAAACAATAAAAAATTATGAAAAACTTAATGCCTATTACCTCATTTGAAGATATAAGAGAAACCCGGATATAAGAGAGATTGTATCTGGTTCCAAATTAGAGCCATACTTACCTAAACAAAATAGACCAAACCCGGCCCCGACAACTCTCTTATATCCGGGTTACACTGTATGATATTTATTTCTGCAAATGCTTTTATCTATTGGCCAATGACATTAAAACTGTTTGGCTATATTGAATCTAAGAGTGCTTTTTCATGTATTCTAACATTTGATAAAACCTTTCTTCATTTGAGCCCACAATATATGGAGCTCATTTTAAGTAGAACATTTTCTAAGCGGGACAATTTTTCATGCTCCTTGAAGGTTCCATTTATACGGAGTGTACTGTATTTTTGGGGGCACATGTAACTTGAAGAGAAAATAATGACATAATCAAGATGCTGACATTTTACACGACTTCAAATAAGAAGGAATCCCACATCAATACTGTGAAGAGCGATAACAGCTACTGGACGCGAGAAACTTATTTACCAGAAAAATTCTTTTGATAAAGATTTTATAAATTTCAAGCGAAAGCAGTACCGGCCAAATGTTCCTTATAGGGAAACGTCTAATATTACAATAACCATTTATTTATGTAATAAAACAGTGAAAGAGATAAATATTGTCAATAATGTCATTAGAAGCTTTAATTCTCGCTTTATTCGTAATATTTTGTAAAATACTGTTTATTTGGGCGCTTCAAATAATAATACGACGAGTTAAGAAGGTCTTGAATTGAATGAAATTATCGTAATTCGAAGACAATCAATTTTACTTCTTTTTCTTCATTATGTTATGCTATTTCATAATATGAGAAATCATGGTTCTCCACAACTTCCTTTTGTCTTTTGTCAATTGAATTGACTTTATTATGCCTCTTTATATGTAAGTTAGTTACTGGCAGTTTCTCTTGTCTTGTGAGTTTTAAATTCTCCAATCCCTCTTTCCCCATTATGTGTTTAAGAAACTTCTGTCGTCTTTTTCTTATTTAAAGTATAAATTTCTTTGTACCGCTTTTCCTTAAACCGTCATCGTTGTTCAAATGTTCAGTTCATAGAATTTTCAGCATTCGTCGGTAGAAACACGTCTCTGTCTTTTTTTCATTTGTGAATAGATTTCCAACATTCACTACCATTTCGAAGATTAGATATTACACAGCTCATATTCAACACTCTTTACTTTATTTCTAAAAGCATTTTCTTATCTCTTAGTATTTTGCTTAGCTTCTGAAAGGCATTTTCGCCTTCGGATTTCTGTGTCTGTTATTACTATACCCTGATAGATTCTGATGCTCCAAACATGTAACTCACACTTTGGGATGTCTCTTCTACTGACCAAGTATGTAGACACTCTTTTTACAGTTAGCAGTTAGTCCTTTCTTCTTGCTTTCCTTGACTGCTTTGTCCAATAATTCTTCCTGTTTTCTTTCTTAATCTTCCATCAGCACAGTGTCTTCTGCGGATGTTTGTAAGATTATATCTGCCTATTAAAAATCCTGGTAGGCCTTCTAGTTCTCTTAGAATCGTTTTTCTGTGGAGCTTAAATTAATCCAACGAGAAAAATAAATGTCGCACGTCTCTTTCTATTTCTGTGTATTCATTAAACTCGTTCCCTATTCGTATACAGGCTGATTGTTCCCAGTAGAATTTATCTTTTTCATGTAAATCATGCTTTTCTAATATTTCAACTCTTCGGGTTGAGCCTTGTCAAATGCTTTTGATGAACACGCCCAGTTCTGATATTTATTCATGCCTCGATAAGAGTTTTGAGATACACGTATTTAAAATTTGACACCCATTGTATATAGATACACACACACACACACACACACACATATATATATATATATATATATATATATATTCTATTGAGTGCTTCAAATTTTTAATAATTATAATAATATTAATATTTGACATGAATAAAATAAAGTTAAATAAATTAAAATTTAAAATACATAAAAATATGTATATATATATATATATATATATATATATATATATATATATATATATATATATATATTATTTGTAATGAGTGTTCAATATCGGAGCATATGTAGATATAAGCCGAGGTGGTACTTCACTTTGTGTATTATATACTATTGGAGGATTGTGAGAAGTACCCGGTTTTTATTTGTTTTTAGGTTGTTTATAACAAGAGATTCAGTAATGCAGATTTAACACTGTAAAACATATTCAAGTGCCGACTATAGAAACGATCACCTTCCAGTGATATGTAAACTTAGAGTGAAACTACGGAAAGAGAAGAGGATAAAAACAAGACCCAAACCACATAACGACAGACTCTTGAACGACCAGAAACTGAAAGAGAAATATATGCTTAGTGTGGAAAGTAGATATAAGTGACAAAAGCAGAATGGAAACTCGAGAAGCTTTAATGATATCTGCAAACAAAATCATCCGAAAAGGAAATAGACGAAAAAAGAATCAATGGATAACAGATGAAATTTTCGGCATACTGAAAAGGAGACAAAAGGCATGAAACAGAATATAAGACACAAAGAAATAACTGTCTATATTTCTGAGATGAGGTATTATGTACACTATTTACATTATTCGGACTATTGTCCTCATCTTTGTCGCCATATTTATTACAACGTTTCGGCCTTTCACTATCTGTCTATATTTCTGAGATGAGGTATTATGTACACTATTTACATTATTCGGACTATTGTCTATAGATATTGTCTTCATCTTTGTCGCCATATTTATTACAACGTTTCGGTCGTTGTACACTCCTACTTTCTTCAAGTACACATGGCACAGTGGATAAAGGCGTTAGTTAGATCCAGTGACAGGACCCAAAGAGTGTGAGTTCAATACTTGGTTAAGGCAGTGGAGAACTTTCACAGGGGAATTAACAGGATATAACTGACATCCATTAAACATGGCACGTGGAACTAGAACTTTCTACCCCAGTGAGCGAAATAAAGGGTTCAGTTCGACATTCCAAATGTGGCGACAAAGATGAGGACAATAGTCCGAAAAATCTAATAAGTGTATAAAGAAATAAGGAACACATGCAAACAGGTTCAACGAAAAATTTGCAGAAAGAGAAAGAATGAATATCACAGATAAAGCAGGTATGCGTAAAATATGAATAACAAGAGAAAACACACACTCATCAACAGGAAGCATAAAATCTGTCATAGTAATTTACCCACGCACATATGGACTCTCCCAGCTATAAATAGGAGCAGGTACTGCCTTTTGGAGAGGGAAATTTCTAGCAGTCAGCTCTGACAGTAGGACCGAACATTCTTGTTGTAACACTCTCATTTGTGTATGTTTGTATTAATGTTTCTGTAATTATATTTGTTTAACTCAATTCCTCTCTTGTGTCTTTATTTCTGGCTCTAACAAAGCTACAACACTATTTGTTTATCTATCTATCTATCTATCTATCTATCTATCGTAATTTACCCACGCAAACATGGACTCTCCCAGCTATAAATAGGAGCAGGTACTGCTTTTTGGAGAGGGAAGTTTCCAGCAGTCAGCTCTGACAGTCGGACCGAACATTTTTGCTGTAACACTCTCGTTTGTATATCTTTGTATTACTGTTTCTGTTAATATATTTAATAAATTCTTCTCTTTGTGTCTTTATTCATGGCCCTAACAAGGCCAAAGACGAAGAAGAAACTTGAAGCAACAGAAATGTGGTTCTACAGAAAAATACGGAAGATGCCCCGGACCGAATCTGTCGGTAACGAAGTTTTAAAGAAAATGGAAACAAAAGCAAACTTATACTTAGCATCAGGAAGAGACAGTTGAAATTTCTAGGACACATAATGAGGAAAGAGCGCTTGGAAAATTTGATACTCACAGGACAGATTGAAGGTAAGAGAATCAGAGGAAAAAAACGCATGGTATACTTTATGAGCTTGAGTAAATGGATGGCAGAGCAAGATATAGGAGAAATAATAAAAATATAAAATTTATTTAGAGCTACAAAGAACAGGAAAGGGTGGAGAGCCATGATTGCCTACGCCCTGAGGGGACAGAGTACATAAAGAAGATAGTTCTGGCCTTGAGCTTTATTTCTAGATTATTTTTATTATATTTACATGATTTATTTTATTTATTTTTCTATACTTTCTTTGGTTCTATTTTCATTTGATTTTATAATGATTATTAGTTTTAGGTTATGGGTTATTAGTTGTTTAATCTTTGGAGTTGTGATGTGGTTGTAGGTTGCGTTTATATCTATCTATCTATCTATCTATCTATCTATCTATCTATCTATCTATCTCCTTCTGTTCATATCTATTTCATTCTGTTCATTATCTATCTATCTATCTATCTATCTATCTATCTATCTATCTATCTATCTATCTCCTTTTGTTCATATTTATTTCATTCTGTTCATTATCTATCTATCTATCTATCTATCTATCTATCTATCTATCTATCTATCTCGTTAAGCCCAAAAGTTACAGAGTTTTCTTCCTAAATTTGCCAGGTACCAATTTCTATAACGTACATTTTATCCAAGTTTGTGCAAGTGTACATATGTAGTTTTTTGTTTGTGTTACAACTTAATTATGAGCAAGTGGCTGAGTGATTAGAACGTTCGCATTCTAGCCATGAGACTCGGGTTCGAATCTCACCACGGTCAATTTGTCAGGAAGAAGATGTTCCTGATGTTATCGGATTGGAGGAGTCAACCCCAGCGTGCAGCACTTTTGAAAAGTGCCACAGGTTGACCCAAGACTTGTGAGTGAAATTGGGTAGATGGAACCCTTGGCCTTGGCCGAGGGCTTGAGCGTGATGGCTTTGTTCAAGTTGCTGATCACGCTAGATAACACTCTCTTGCCCAGAAATTGTAACTAAGCTTTGCTCAGCGTAGTTGCAGTATAAAACACAGGTGGGCTCTGTGGGTGTTGAATGAACATAAATGCGCTTGAGCAAGCGTCTGCAATAGGGATTGGCTAGCCACCCTAGTAGACAGGTATACTCGAATACGAGTGGCCAGCTATACAACTTAATGCAAACATCTGATACATTAAGAATGGATTAGATTCAATAGAATTCCTCAGGCATCGTCATCAATACTTATCAATATATTCTCTCTTCCTCGCCAATTTGACGGCATTAATTCACTGGGTGACGCTATAACAACTTAATAAATATTTCAGGCGCCTATTGTAGAGCAATTGTATGTAATACTTTGAGCTGCACTCAGTTCTCCTTTACTAAAACCTTGTGCCAGACTAAGGTAAAATTAATAAATATCTTTAGGGTAGTCCTTCAGATACATTCAGAACTTGATGTGTTTTTTCAGAGTTTGAGCTCGATAGCAAACATTTTTGTTTCATTAGTCGATAGATTTCTGTTTCCACAGGCTACTTAGTCAAGAAGGGGCTTAAAAATCAATCATGTTTTTTGCTTGCAAATCATTCTTATTTATTGATCTATCCAGAAGATAGATAGATCAATAGATATTACACATAAAAATAAAGTAACTATATGGCCATTATTTTAAACAAAGCTAATGGCCGCTATAAATTATCTATCAAGTTATGCAAATTACATAACTCAAATTTGCTTTAAAGAAATTTTGTCAAATTTTAAACGATTAATTTAACCCTTTGATCTCTGACCACAGCTTAACCGGTGGCAGAGAAAAATGACGTAATACCCAGCCACCGGTTTTACAGTGGTAGAGTAAAATGATTTAATGCCCAGCCACCAGTTGAACGGTGGATTAACACTTGTAACTCTTTTTATATCTACCGTGAAATATTACATACCAATTATTTGCGAATTTTGACTCGGGAGCTCAGGCAGAAGGGTTAAATTTGTTCAGGAACGAAGGGCTAAAAATGTTAAGCGTCAAAACAAAGATTGAGTTAAATTTTCAAGTAGTTTCAACATGTTTTATTTAAGTTATTGGATTTATTATAAAAACTGCAGTTTGAAAAACCAGAAAATCACTTTTTACTTCAATAAAAAGGTAATAAAATTATCAACAACTGATGAACACTTATAATAGAACAAATAACAAATATATATGATAAGTCTTTGAAGCATTTACATCTTAATATAGTAAACCTTTTTCTCAATAACAGCCAACACTCCATTATCCATTGATGAAATGATGTAAATAATGTAAATAGTTACAATTCCTCATCTCAGAAATACAGACAGATGTCCATTGACTTCCTTAAATTTTTTACTTCAGCAGGTTCAATTTCCAACATGGTGGTTTCCATTGCTACTCATGAATTTGCTTTGATGTCAAATTGTTTGTCACCTTCATGTTTATTTCATCTTCACAATTGACTATAGATTTTCGATCGGGTTCAAACCAAGATTTGATGGTAGCCATTCTATTATCTTCTACCCTGTAAAACTTTTACGCTGTAAAACTTTTACGCTAAAGATTTTCAGAGGTAAGCTTAGATACACAAGAAGGAAAATTGTGAATAAATGAATATTAGTTTAATTTGCATAATAACTTCAGTCTGCAATTTTTATAATAAATCCAATAACTTTAATAAAACATGTTGAAACTACTTGAAAATTTAACTCGACCTTTATTTTGTCGTCTCTTTTAAAATTTGAGAAAAATTGTTCAAAGCAAATTTGAGTTATTGAGGGTGATTTGCACAAGAACTTCCAACGGGATGTATTTCCAGGGAAGCTAAATAACCATTATTTTCAGAAAAGCTAAGAGAGGACTATTTTCTGGAAAGGATAGGCGTAAATTTATAAAATATTTTCTTTATTTGTAAGACACTCTGTATAACTTCGATAGAAAATAATAAAGAAAGAAGCTGCAAAAGTTATATATTTTCACCTTTATAAGCATTTTACGAAACCAGGTAAAATGAATTCGAATGCTTGTGCAGACTTTTCCTACTTTGAAAATCTATCTTCTATTCTAGATTCTCCATCTTTTGAACATGTACTATACTGTACTAAGCTTAATAAATATAAACGTGTATAAAAAACTATAACAAAAGATTTTAAAGAAGTACACCTCGTCATGTAACAGAGGCTAACAAGCTAGTCTCATAGACCATAACTACTCGAGGAAATTTCACTGATTACCTTGTCTCAGATTAAGCTAAACTGAGTAAAAATGGCTTACCTCATGGTTAAAATAATTACGTATTTTCCACTGAAAAGGACTCGGGGGAAAGGACACTCACAGGATATATTGAAGGGCAGAGTGAAACAGTGAGTAACTTACCTAATGAGCTTGTAAATGAACTGTGAGGGATGGGATGGAGTCAAAGACTATTTAGAGCTACAAAGAAGCAGTCGTAGTGAGCCATCATCTCCCATACCCTGAAGGGACACGGCACATAAAAAGATCTGGTATCAGTAGAAAACGCACAGATTTAACAGCTTACAACGTTAGCTTAACAAAATCTGTCTCTTTTTTTCTGTGCCGTTCTAAGCTTTTCAAAAATGTGTATGAATGTTGGTCAACTAGTTGATATTAAATATTCATTGTTAATATAATCCAGTTATAGGTATTTTATTTTTATACGACGTTTCGAAACAGGCATATTCTTCTATGTGCTTTGTCCCTTCAGGACACAGGCGATCATGACTCTCAACAATTTCCAGTCCTTTGTAGCGCTTCTTTTTCTTTTTGTTACCTCTCCTAAACTTTGTTTCGCCATCCATTTACTTAAGCTCGCTAGGTACGGTGTTGCCTCTGTCCCTCTTGCCTTCAATCTGTCATGTGGGCATAAAAAGTCCTCTTTCCTTATTATTTTGCCTAGAAATTTCAACTATTTCTGATGTTAAGTATAAGTTTCCTTTTTGTTGCCATTTTCTTCAAAACCTTGTTGTTGTTCACGTGTTCGGTCCATGGTGTCCTTAGTAGAACCACCTTTCTGTTGCTTCAAGTCTTTTCTTTATCTGTAATGACATTGTCCAGTTTTCATTGACATATAGAAGAGTTGATATTACGTAGAATCCCTCAAATCCAGAGTGCCTCATATCCGGAGTGCCTCAAATCCGGAGTGCCTCATATCCGGAGTGCCTCATATCCGGAATCCTGCATATTCGGACATGATTTTGATGTGTATATATTTGAACTCATTGGGTGATATGTAACTGATTTGAAATTTCTGTTTTTCAGGAATTTTACTTTAGATAATTGCTTATGCTTATTTCACCCTAATGGCTTGTATTGGTTCAAAAGATGATGAAAATAAGAGGAAAGGGTGACAACGAGACACATCTGCAACAAGACAGCGACGAGATGCAGGATTGTGATGAAAGCTGGACTGAAATTGAAAAAACTATTGAAACGGTTGTCAGTTTTATGGAAATAAAGCCAGCATTCTGCTATAGCGATTGCAATAACGCACGTAGAGTTAAAAAGTATATTTCGTTTAAAAAATTTCAAGAACAAAAGCCAAACGAAATTCTGAAAAAGTTGAGAACGACATTAGAAGAGAAAGAATCATGCAACAGTGATTAAAAAATCTTCGTTACATTATTTGTTTTGCAGACCTGGCAGACTTAATTTAATGAATTTTCATTAACATTACATATTTTTTTTTCTTTAAAATCAATTCCGTTATATTTCACTCACCATTAGCTTATTTTGTTTACTATAAAATATTGAAAATAAATGTTAAACCTGACCCAGTTTTTATTTTAATCTAAATATAACCCCTTATATCCGGACTTTGTAACCAATTCCTCATATCCGGAAGGCCTTCTTAGTTTGGTTGTTAGGAATTCTACTGTAGTTCAGTATTTTTTTTCTTTGCTTCTGACCAAAATTTTCTGTTTCTTAATACATTGCTTAGTTTTTGAAAAGCATCTTTCGCTATCCCATTGCACCATCGGATTTCAATGTCGCACTTTCTGTCCTCTGCTAAAACACTTCACAGATATTTAAATTGTTATACTTGTTTGATTTTGATATCTCTATTTTGTAATCTGCCTGTTGGGCTGTTCTTTTTGCTATAATTTGAATAACTTATCATTGAATGAGCTCGTAAAAACCACTGCCTGTAAATATTACCTATGCAGCAAAATCTGCATACACATAGCTTTAACGTATACAATGCATGACCTATTCAACTCCAGGACACTGAAGTGCAAACTGTGCAAACTCATATATAAAACAGGATTTCAAATGCTGATTTTCAATGAGGTGAGGTTGGCAATCTCTTCTCACTTGCTATACCTGGTAACCCCCTCCCTGTCGTTCAAATCTTTCTCGAGAATCTATATAATTGGTAGTCAAAAAAGATTATCGAGTCTCGTCAACTTTATGCAGTAAGTTGATTCCTCCCTATTGTAAAGTGAGTGATTACGTTAGGGTCAACCATAAAATAATATATATATATATATATATATATATATATATATATATATATATGTATATATTATAATAGATTATAATGAAACATTTTACATCGCCACACAAAAACTTTCACGTTTCAATACTATGATTGTACTTCGTCAGGCGATGGAAGATAACTTGTGATAAAAAGAATGATTTATTGGGGAAATTTAAAAACAAATCGTTACCTCTTTTCTGACCTTATGCTCCCCACTCTTAACTCCCGAAAAGAGGTAACGATTTGTTTTAAATTTCCCAAATAAATCATTTTTTTATCACAAAACGCCTGACTTCGCCTGACGAAGTACAACCATAGTATTGAAACATGAAAGCTTTTGTGTACCGATGTAAAATGTTTTTATTATAATCTATTATAATAAAAATATTATAATATTTTGCTCTACTTTGCACTGAGCACTTTTTTAAAAAAGTAAATGCTACGAATTGTAGAGTTTTACTCCATCTGTTCTCTCTCTTTATACATGTATGTATATATATATATATATATATATATATATATATATATATATATATATATATATATATATATATATAAGGTAAAAATGCATTGCTATATAATGCAAGTCGATCCTAGTAATATAAAAATATTAGAACTGATCCACAAAAAGAGCCCGATGCATTTTATTTATACAGAGCAATATAATTAATAATCAAATAAATCCTAAAATAAATTTAAAGGAAATCACAGATAAAGAGACGTAGGGGATTAACGGAAGAAGAATTAAGTTTTTAAATTATAATCAATATAGTGTAAGCGGTTTTAGAGGGGGGGGGGAGTGACTTAGGATATCCAGTAAGGTAAAATTCCACTATGGGAATTAGCGTATTTAGTTTTTTTAATTTTTTTAAAATTTCTAAATTTTTAATTAATTAATTAATTTATTTATTTTATTATTTTTTTCTTTAGATTTATTTTTGAGTTCATTCTTAATTTTTTACTTTAATTTTAAATTTAAGTTAAAAACTTGTGTTTTCTTCTAAGAACCCCCTATTTGTCGTCATGAGGTTAATATTCTGAGCTTTCTTTAATAAAACCTCTCCCCTTTAACACACCTACCACCCTCCTTAATCTCTGCCTCGTGCTTAGCGTCCCTGAAACAGTGAAAAGTGTAAACGAGGTATTTTCGGCAAGTGAAGGTCTAAGTTGACCCTTTAGATTTCAATATCAATTCCTCACAGTCAACTCCTACTACCTTCTGCTTCCTCTAACCTTACAGACGTAAACTACATTCCAGACCGAGGTTGAAAAAAACAGACGACCACTTTTTCGTCTGACGAAATACCCTATTCCCCATATGAGGTAAAAGGATTTGTTTGATTATTAATTTATAAATCTAATTAAAGGAAAGTTACGTCCCTTAGGCATTTTGGATTCTCCACAAGGAGAGAGTTGATCCGGGTTTCCCTAAAAACACGGGGACTAGATTATAACAGATGGTTCTGTTATGACCAAGTACCCGTACTTTTCGGGAAGCCCAGATAAACTCTCTCCCCGTGGAGATTTCAAAGTCCCTAAGGGACATAACTCCCATTTAATTATATATCTTTATTTTATTTTATGGTTGACTCTAACAGATTTTATTCAACATTTATATATAACAGAATTTCAACAACTGTTTTAACAGTATAATCGTAGGCAATAAAGAAAGTCATTTAAAGCCTCTTTATCGTTGTAACTTGTTTATAAAATGATTCCCCAGACTAACAAAAAGAGACTGACAAAAGCAAGGGTGAACAGTTAACTTTCTAGAAATGGCGCTATACTGAAGCTTATCTTAAGAGTACAAAGAATTGGAGGAATTATTATATTAATATATACAGCGTGGTCCGAAAGTTTTGTCACTGCTACATAATTTCCTATTTCAGATAGCTGACACGAGCTCCTACAAAAAAATGATGGTGTTTATACAGACCTTTTCAAATTGTGTCAGCGTTAAAGAAAGTGAATAAACTGAATCCAGTACATTCGCTTTGTATCACTGTATTGATTATTCTATTGTTATTACTATTTTTGGTAGGGGTGACAAGACTTTTGGACCATATTGTACATTGAATTCTTACCTGTAAATACGTTAGCCAAAATATTAATTGCTGCCGGTACAATCCCCAATAATATCTGCACATAAAGAAACAGCTGGTACTTTCCATAACGGCCTAAATGACGCAGAACCTGGTCAACATCGACTTGGTCATCCCATACTTTGAGAACAGTGCTAGGCAACTGTGCCATTGTTTAGGCGCGAAGCCTTATGTCTGTGCGTGAATGTATGAGCAATCATAGGCAATGAAATATATGTATGTGCGTTTCCGTGTTATTTTTTTCTTTTTTTTTTAGTTCGTAGCCATCTTTATTTATTGATGTCGAATGAGTTAACTCTCTATAAACCAATGCATAGAAACATTTCCCTCTCTGCAAAAATCCGCCTACACTTGGTTTTAAAAGGTATATAATCTCAAATCATGACCTATTAACAATGAAGTATACATGCTAAATTATTTATGCAGAGTTCTTATACTTTTTTTTTATCTAAAAGGACAAAATGTACTCTCTCTTTTCATGTGTGTTGGGCTGTACACATTTCTGTATGTGTTTGCATTCACAACCACACACACATATATATATGTACACACACGCACATATGCATGAATAAATATATTTCGTATATATACATATATATCTGAGATACATGCGTACATATAGAAAGTATATGTAGGTGTACGCATGTAGATAACTGTATATACGTGTGCCTGTGTGTGTGTGTTTTTGTATATTTATCGATTTAATTATACTTACGTAATTAGGCACAAGAAGCTGACTGTACATACATTAACCGGATATTTGAGAAATGGTCGACCTTGTTGAGCCAGGCTGAATTTCAGAACAGAATTCGTCCTCTGAATAGCGTTAAAAGGATATCAAATAATGATGCCGCGACTGCCTCGCTTCTTAATTTTTCACTGACATGTTCAGCTCAAATGATTGAAATGAGAACGATGGTTGAGAGGTCATGGACTTCATCGTAATATCGCATTCATCACACACTACCGGTCAACGAAGATAACAGTGAAAACCTAGGAAAACCACTCTTCCATAATTATTTGTCAATGTATGAAGCAAAAAATAAAAAGAACTGCCATTCTTCGCTGACAATCAATTTTACTATTAAATGTACAAAGGAATAGATAAAGATTATATTTTTGTAGAGGTGAAGTTGGAATGAGGGGAGCAGCAATTATTTTATTATGGTAAGCAATTCAAAAGAGAATTTATTTTTCGAGTTTTACTGATGAACAGATTAGAGTAAAGCTTTTAGCACTATTCTTATTATCCGTGCCTTGTTTCCAATAATTGGCGTGTCTTTCCAATAACCAGTGTCTTGAAAAATATGATGAGTTTAATAAATAATACTGTTATATTCATGAACGAAAATAATTTTTTTTTAATTAATTTGACATATGCATAAGAAGCAGTAAGATCAATAGTACACTGGTGTAGGCTTTAGGAAAGCTTTATTCAACTGAGAATACAAGATTCGCGTATAGTGACCTTTTATAGTCCCAGTAAATAGAAGTAGCTCTCTCAAAGAGGAGAGTAACAAAACAAGGGGAGGCCACTCTTGATTATTCATAAAACAAATATTATCTTAACTTACAATTTCAAACACAATTCAATTAAATTCGTCTTGATTTATGAGAAAAACGATCTGTAACTATGATGTCAAATTCCAGATTTGATTGAATGAGCAACATCCGCAAATATCATCAGTACATCAGCAGTTGACCTGGAAAAACGAAAGACATATTGCTTATCTGAGAAAAGACTTTGCGATGAAAGATGAACCAATTCAGCATTGTTTAGGACCTCTATGAGTTTTCCAAAAAGAGATGAAAGGCTAATAGGCCGATAGTTGGAAGGGTCAGACGGCAGAGTTCTTAAAAACGGGAAGAACAGAGGAAAGCAGGAAGCAGCGAAGCATTTATTACACAGTTTAGAGAGAACAGGATCCAGTTCAGGATCACAGTTATTAATGACTATTACAGGGATACCATCGGGTCTACATGTTTCGTGGGGCTCTAGGTTAGAGATGATAGCAGAAACAATGGAAGGGGTTATATGCACATCACTCAAGAGGGGAGTGAAGTTAAGTTGGGATATTCCGGATGCGTCAAGAGTAGAGTTTTAGGAGAATTTACGGCCAAAGCATTCAGCTTTATCAACAGAGGATGATAACACCTTAAATTGATAGGAGGAATAGGGACCTATTTAATAGGAACAGTGACTTATATTAAACACACACACACACACACACACACACATATGTATATATGTATGTGTGTGCATGAATAAAATTTGAGAATTTCGTTAATTATAATTATCTCAATTCCTCCTAATAATTTCTATCACACACACACACACACACACACACACATATATACATATATGTATGTATGTATGTATGTGTGTGTATGTGTGTGCATGAATAAAATTTTGAGAATTTTGTTAATTATAATTATCTCAAATCCTCCTAATAATTTCTATCACACACACACACACACACATATATATATGTATGTATGTGTGTGTAATTGTGTGTGCATGAATAAAACTTTTGAGAATTTCGTTAATTATAATTATCTCAAATCCTCCTAATAATTTCTATCACACACACAGACACACGCACACAGACACACAGACACACACACACACACACACATATATATGTATGTATGTGTGTGTGTGCATGAATAAAATTTTGAGAATTTCGTTAATTATAATTATCTCAAATCCTCCTAATAATTTCTAACACACACACAGACAGACAGACACACACACACACACACACACACACACACACACACACACACATATATATATATATATATATATGGTGTCTCAAAAAATTTAAAATATGAAAGTAACTGCATGCCCCAGTCAAACGAAATTAAATAGGCTTCATGTGGAACAATAAAAGATTTATTTATCAAAATCCGTTTCAAATGGATGTTAGATGTTATAACTGATTTCACAAAGCTTCAAAAATGTTCAATATGCGTGACACACGTCAAGTCTGTAGTCTAATTCCTACCAAACACGCTGTAGCATGTCTTGCGTAACATTCTTCAGTGCCTCAGTGATCATTTGTAAAGTTCTTCTAGGCTTGTACGAATTGTGGGTGGATATAGATTTGTCCTTTCACATAGCTCCGTAGAAAAATATCACAAGGTGTCAAATCAGATGAACGTGGTGGCCATTTGCTTCTGAGCTGAAAGTTAATTGTCCGTTTTAACTGAAACAATCTTCTTTTTTCTAGGTGTCTATATCTTCTTCAAGTCAACTTCAAACAAGTAGTTGACAGAAATCGATACCATCTTTAAATCTGACAGGAAATGGAAAGAGAAAAAGGAATGATTTCATCCTATCAGTGTATAAGGCTTATCGGAACTGTCACTGTCTGGTTTTGGCATACAACAACATTTAATGCATCGTCATATAATTGTCTTGTGATTTTTTTTGTCTCGGCAGATTACTATTTTTATACTCCTCCAAAACATACGGTTTCCTGCTATCTCATGTGACCGCATATTTATTATTAATTTTTATGAGGTAAACAAAAGAACAATAAAATTTTATGATATTCACTGCTAATGATCAATGTCCTAGGTTCAATTTTCGGCGAGGTTGCTATATACTAGTCGTATGTACAGATCACAACCAATCACAAGAGTTTGGTTTGTTTTGTTTTACGGCATATCAATCTTAATGGGTTATTTAATGCCGACAATATTTTTATTGATGGTAATATTTTGTTTTGTCAAAAATCGATTTCTGGTAATAATTTTTTCCTTCAAAACTGTATCGCTGGTAATATTTTTTTTCAAAAACGTATTGTTGGTAATATTTTTTTCTTCCAAAAATGTAATGTTGATAATATTTTTTTCAAAAATGTATTGCTGGTAATAGTTTTTTTTCTTCAAAAATTTTATACTGGTAATATATTTTTTCTTCAAAAATTTATTACTGATAATTGTTTACAAATTATTTCTGGTATTAAAACCTATTTTTACACTTTCATAGTGTTTTGACCACAGTTTCGGGGTTAACTATTTGCCCATAGCTTGGACCCTAACAGGTGCTACCACCTCGGGTCAGGGTGGATCTGGGAACACCAGAAATTAAGAGGTGGTTCCATGCTCCTCAAAACCTCCTGACCAGAGGCTTTGCTGCTGGACGTAGTTTATCGTCTTACCCAGGACGCGGATGTAGTTTATCGTCATATCCAGGACGCCAATCACAAGAGATAGGTCATAGGAAACATCAGATTTAAAACAAACATATAAAAAAGTATACATATATTTCAAAACTCTGTTTTTTTGTTAAATTTTCGCTAACCAACACAATTGTAGAAGGAGACCCAGAAACCTCGTTTTAATTAAAACGAACAATTAACCTTCGGCTCATCAGCTATTAAAGCAAAAAGTACTAAAATTTCTTGGATTCACTTCAACCAGATGAGGGCGCTACCTATCCGCAAAACTCTCGGTCAAGGTACAATCTCTATATATAAAACAGAGGATGTCTGTGTGTCTGTGTGATACCTTTTCACTCGAGATCCATTCAACTGATTTTGACCAAACTTAGCACATGCACAATACAATGTAAGGGACTGGTTCTTGGCGTAAAAAATCGATAATTTAAAAAAAAATCAATGATCGATAAAGTCGATCAAAAATCAATAATTTCAACCTTTTTTCCTCCGATTTTGTTCAAATTCTGTATGCAGGTTACTTACATCATGACGAGCGCAACGATACCTCATTTTTATTTCTAATGTGTTTAGCGAAAAACCGTGAAAAATGTAAAATCGATCTCAACACATATTAAATTAAAACTCCCTCAATTTTCAAGCAGTCTAATACAAACTTCACTCAATTGCAGACAACAATAAGTTGATTGTTTAACAGTCATTTAACTTGATAACTGAGTCCACCCATATAGTGAAAACCCGGGTAAATAGCGAGAAATGGCGATTTTTACTGGTTTCTTTCTTATTTTTCGTTGATCTTTCAACCAATTTTCATGAAACTTAACAATTGCTTTATAAATGTATCCTCTTTTACATGCCTGGTAGCACACTGACAAATTGAATTTCAAAAACTTCAAAATAATTGTGGTCTGAAGTGGGTCTTCATGTTGCCTGTTTTACTTCTTCATGTCCACAGCTAACTTTGATTGAATAAATACAGACGGCTTCTGTTACATCAGTAACTGCATTAATTCAAAATGTTTTTTTTAATGAAAGTACTTTAAAGTAATTGAAGAAGATAGACTCTGTTACGTCTAAACTTGATTCTGTTTTTGCTCCATTCTAATTGAACGTTGTTTCTGATTGACCAGCTGGGTGTAGCTTCCAGTTTACCTAAAAAATGTAAACAAGCTTGTGCCATTGCAAACATTTATTTATGATATTTAATAGCATAAAAGGCGCACGTGCACGTGACTCTCCTCTATTTCAGCAGGGTATATTCATGCAAAAGTTCTTAATCTATTTAAGCATATATTGTGTAAAGACAGCAATCAGTGCATTACAAAAGCACTTTAGCTATAGCAGAAAGCCTTACTGTATATAAAAAGCAAGCCAGTGGTACAACCGAAAAGGAAGTAAGAAATTACAATAGTGAAAATATCCTCCATGACTGCTGAAATAAAACATTTAAAGAGGAAACAAAACAACATATTTTATAAAAAGTAATCTACCACTACAATTGAACGTAACAAAAACAGATTGAATTATATCTCGTCTTCTTCTTCTGTCGTTTCTAGGTGCTTAATTATAGCAATGTAATGAGTCAACTTAGATACGAGTATGTGTTATATAAGAACAAAGTATCCCTGCCGTCACTTGAGTTTGAACATAGATCGCCAGTGAGCAAACACAGGCGATCCCATTATTGAATTAAGTAGACTACGTGAGCATAGAGGAAACGCATATATGGGAGGTAGTGTGTGTTTGATTGAACGCTATTTTTATTCTATCCTCTATTACTATTCGGATCGCTATTCTCTTCTCTACACTATTCTCTATGCTGATCACTATTTGGAGTACTATTCGAACGAATATTATTGAGCAAGTACTATTAGTGTGAGTGATATTCGAAGGTGTCTGACAATGGCGTTACTATAGTTTCATCTGAGATTACAAAGTCTCCACTACAACGAACATTACAAAAGTGACAACGAGTATTCGTTGACATCACAAAAGTGACAACAGGTGTTCGTTGAGTCACAAAAGTATGCTGAACCAGCTGGCACCAAAGGAGGTCGCCGGCACTTTTGTTAAGATAATTAATTTTACACTTTTACTACTACTACTACTACTACTACTACTACTACTACTACTACTACTACTACTACTACTAATAATAATAATAATATCGTCGGCGCAATTATTATTATAATGGAGTCAGGCTGAATAGAAGTGATCGTCTTAGATAAAAGTTTAGCCTAAGGTAGTCAGCGTTGGGCATAAGTTTAACCTAAGTGATGATGTATCTTCCCATATAAAACGCAAGAAGATTTTGAAGCTATTTTTTTATTTTCAAATATTTCATGTTCTCTTCACTTTCATTTTCAGACCTTCTTTAAATAATGTTATTTGTTTAAAAAACAATATTGAGGAACTTTGTTTCTTAAAACACTTTGTTAAAAAAAAAAAATCATCACTACCACGATACTGAGAGATTTCGTCCAAAACATACACCTCATATCTAGCGTTGGTGAATGTTATGATGCTTTTTCTAACCAATTACTGGAATGGATAGTGGAGATAAACTTAAGTAACTATCCCGATATAAACATTACCACACTGGTGATATATTAACACTTGGTTCAATAGTGAAAACAGACAAGGACATGTTTGGATGTTTGTGAGAAAACACTTTATGTACATATTTACAGAAATCTTCATGTGACAATGATTTGTTCAGGTTGTGAAATAGGAACGCCTTTGCAGATATGAAAATTAAGTAAATTAAATGTTTCGAGAACTTGACGTGGTCGTCATTGCGTTTAGTTTCGGTCATATAAAGCGAGAAAAAAATGAAAAGTCTGAATACATATGCAGAGGCCATGATGGAATTGAATCCAACTGACGAGGCGGCCTAACATTCACGTCTCTCGCGAGATGACGTATCTTGTATTCTTGACATGCGCACAAATTACAGTCAAGGGCAGACGACTAAGATTTGTAATGCTACACACCTAACTTTGAAAACTGTAAAAATTAATGCAACGGAAACAATGAAAGAAAGAGGGCAAGCCTGAAATGGAGGGAAAAAGTAATAAAAAGTACTGTGCTTTGTAAAAGTATTAAAATGTTTTTCATGATGCAAGCATAAATTTGTAGAGCTTAAACGATACTTAAAACTGTAAATAATACGATCTCGTTTGTTTTTCTTATAAAGGAACTGACATGGTTGAAAAGGAAACAAAGTGATTTAGCATAAACAAAAAAGAAAAAAAAAAAACCAAAAAAACCCCAAAAACTTCAAAATAATAAATACAAAAGCAAGCCAGTTCACTAGGAAGATAACAGAGTGTAATTCTTAAAATGAATTGTGGAGGATTATTTTTTATCTGTTTATATAGTTTTAAGCGTTTCCACAATTGACCATCCATGTGAAACGTTATGAAATTAAAAGAGAAAAAATAGCAACCATTTACTTGATTGTTATCTATATTTTCTGTAATATACGAATTAATTAGTGAACGTATTGGAATTTAAATTAATAATTGTCAATTATTATTAACTAAAAATACACGTGAAAATTTAACGGTTTACCTATTTGAATTTTCTGATGAATCTTAATTGAACTGAGCTTATCCAATGGCGACAATAAAATATCCGTAGAATTTCCCTTATCACATCGTCAAATATTTGAGCTCAACAACTTTAACAAAGTATTGCAATAACAACCATAAATATGAATGCTGGTTGTTATTTTAACAAGTAAGAGGGTACAAATAAAAAGATTTGAAACTGACAACGTTTTCCATTTCACTGAAACAAACGTTAAACACTTCTATCTTTCCCTTCTTGCTTTCTTTCTCACTGAAAGCAAGTGGCGTATGTTTTTATTTGTCTTTTCCCACGATCAAAACGAAACAATCCATCATTTATTAGGTTTTGACAGGGCGTAACGGTCGTGCTAAAAGGGAGACACTCGGCATTATAATAAGATAACAATTATTAAAAATAAAAAAGTGTCCTAGCTTGGTCACTCTGGATTATTGAGAACGAAAATGATAATTTTGATGAGGATCAGAAAGAAACAGTTGAAATTTCTGAGACACATAATGGGGAAAGAGGGCTTGGAGAATTTTAGACTCCTACGCCACACTGAAGGCAAATGGGACAGAAGGATACAACGAGTAACATATTTAATGAGCTCGTGTAGATGGATGGTAGAACATGAATGTAACCACAAGAGACAGTCTTTAGTCAAAAGTGTTGATCCGAAATAAAGAATAAGTCTTCGGTGAGATTCGAAAGGCAGGTATGTTTGTTTTCAATATGACAGAAACAGGTTGGCAGTCTAATGTCGCCAGCCAGTCGTGCAAATATCGTATTTCGTTTTGGGGTATGTTACGATGACCATCGTACAAGGGACAGATGATATGTTTAGAGATAGAATGCAAACAATATGGAAACGGATTTGTTGTCAACAGTAAATGAAGGAATAATGTACATCGACGTTGGAAAGTATCAGACCGTGTGTCTGTAATCAAACTCACTGTTCAAGGAAAAACATACGAATGTTAACAAACAGAACGGATCCAGAATGCCCTGCTAACAAAGCCATGGAGTTTTTACTTTGAAAAGACTGACTTCAAAAAGTTCAGAGGTCATCCAAGAACCATTATAGTCACAACGCTGAACCGAGACATTCAAAGAACAAGGCAGAAAGATCCCACTTTACCTTTGAAGAAGTTTACAATCAAGGAAGATCTGCAACGAATCCGAAAACTCGCAGAGGACAGAGAAGACTGGCAGAATATTGTCGAATCAGTATACAATGTCACTGAAGATGAGAGGACATGTTAATTCATGACCTCAAATCGAAACAGTTTTGATGATGATGATGATGACTTCGAATTTGCAGACGATCAAATACTATTATATTGATTAAAACCATTTTTCATTGGTCTAAAATCGTCACTTTATTTCTTTCATTAGTTGCTTTCCTATTTTTCCAAACAAATTCCTGTTTATGCAGCATCATACATATTCCTGGCGTTTGTGTTAATCATTCTTTCGTTCTTTAAATAATGGTATAATGGTAACCAGGTTAGTAACGGTTGCACATCGGCGCGCCCTAAGATATTTACTAAGCTTGTCTTAATCTAGCAAAAGGCGACAAATCTCGCGAGGGCTAAACTCACTTTAATAGCAATGGTCTACGACACACGTTCACGGTAAGTCAATCAGGATGTGTTTGAGATCAATCTAAAAAGACCCAGTTTTGCTATATTGACTTACAAGTAAAGAACTGGAAGATGATTGAAATCTTGGCGCTACTAAATTTTGAATTGACTTTCTTCTCATAATTTTCCAAGTTGACCCAGCTTCTTTTTAGTCATAATTTAAAATATAATGTGATAATACTCTGTGAATTTCAGTGCAGTACTAGATTGGCAGTAAGATCTCATTATTTTACAGTTGGAATCCCTAGATGTAACCGTAAGTTCTATGCTAAAAGATTCTTTTTTCGCACTTCTTGCATGTGGAACTATCTTCCGGTTTCTTGTTTTCCAGTCAATTTTGATCTTCAAAAATTTAAATGCAATGTCTATCTTCATCTTTTGTCTTCTTACTTCCTGTTCTTTTATTGTTCTCACTCCTTAGTAATATTTTTCTTATATTCTTTCACATTCAGTAGCCCCCCCCCGCGACTTAGTGGCTTTGTTGCCTTGCTTGTTGTGAAAAGAATAAAAAAAATCCTGTCTATTCATATGAGAAGAGAAAAGTATGATATCTGACAGCCAAAATAGTAGTAGTGGAGGTTGCTTTAAAACCAGATTTGTGAAAGAACAGTGATGCCCCCTCCTACTCAAAAGCCACTTGTTTGTTATTTATGATATTCAAGCATGAAGACGAATAATGACGTCTTAGTTACTTTGGTGACTAAGACGTCATTATTATAACAGTGAAAACTGTTTTGTAACTTCAGTTTAAAGAATCAGTTTCTTGGTTAAATAGTTTATCCTGCTCATTACGTCAAATCATAAAAACAATTTATATGGATTGAAAGGAGGACAGAAGAAGAAGAAGAAGAAGAAGAAGAAGAAGAAGAAGAAGAAGAAGAAGAAGAAGAAGAAGAAGAAGAAGAAGAATTGGGTTAAAAGTGGCGAAGTGAACTACATTGGAATTCTTCAAAATACGTATCTTGTGGGAACATTGTTATTATTATAAAAAGAAATGAAATATAAAATAATAATAATAATAATAATAATAATAATAATAATAATAATAATAATAATGAAAATTATAAATAAAATAAAATTTAAACTTCGTTTAAAATAAATAAATAAATAAAAATAATAAAATTACTCCCAGCATGCAATAGAGACTGTCCCCGCCGGAAATATATACATGCTGCCTAAAGACCTGAAATTCAATCTCTTTGCCTAGGAAGTGTCGGGATGACAACCTGTGTCTTAAAGCCCTCCGTGATAGGGACTTGCGATATTACGGAGTAACTTTTATAACATGAACCTTATCACAATTGTAATGTCAAAGACGCACACACGCAATGCACACAAATACAAAAATAGAATTGTATGAAACCGCCATACAATTTACCATGTTTTTCTATTGTTATGATGTACGTTTGTTCTGTTTTTCCTCGTGGACACAAAGCCCACACTTATGACCACATATGGTGTGAATGAATATACCTCCATAATGTTTTCCCTTCCAGCATTCACTTTTGTCTTTTACAATCTTCTCTCTATCTCTCTCACTCTCCCTCTCTTTCTATCTCTTTACTTTTCTCTTTTACGGTCTTCTTCTTCCTTTCAGTCTGAACTACACTCTCCCTTAACCTCTTTTCTTTCTTTTCCCTCTTTCTTCTCGTCTTTTTCGTCTTCGTTGTCTCCTCATCTTTAAATTTTCATCTTTTCCTTTAATAAATACAGCCTTTACTTCTTTCTTTCTTTCTTTTATTTTAAATTCCTCATATTCTCCTTTTCAGTCCCTACTAGTATTTTCATTTCAAAATAGTAGTACTGGGATATACTACTAAATATTGAAATGACTTTCTTTTCATTAGTAGTCCAAATTAGCCAGCAATTTTAAAAGTAGGTCCAAAAGTCACAAATTTAAAATTTTGGCTGGGATTTCAAACTTAATTTTAATACTTACTATTAGTCTGTTTTCTACAGAAGAGAAATGTATGGAAATATAAGCTTGGTCCTGGGGATTCCAACTCTGCAGCAGTACCTTTTTTACTGCACTAAAGACGGATAGTTAGTGGGATACTGTTGTCAGCGTGACAGTCGTGGACGGGGCAATTTTTGTTATTGCCTTGTACGTACGAAACTCCAAATTAAACTGTCACATCTTAATAAGGTGAAGAAGTAGATAATTATTTTCAGTAATAAATGATGATTAAACATAAATAATATTTTATTAATGTCATCGTATGGATAGAAGAATAAGTTTTTAGTAGCTTGAGCAAAGACTTAGTAAATTTGTGTAGGATAAGGAGGCAATAAAGCAAAAAATAAAGGAATTTCTTAATGGTTAGCGGAAAACTAATGATTTTTCTTCATTCTAGTTTCTAATATACAACGGTTCAAAGCTTAATGTAACTAATGGACAATTTGCTTTTAAACGATTTGAACAATTTTGCTGTTACGCTTGGTATATCATAATTTCTTTCACAACGTGTTGCGTACTATTTGTGATTCTGCAGAAAAAGGCTGAGAATGCCATGAACGATACATATGAGCAACATGGAAGTTTTAGGAAAAATAAAGATACTTATACTTAGTATCAGAATGAGACAGAAATTTCAGGAACACTTTATGAGGAAGGACGACTTGGAGAATTTAAATCTGACACATCGTATCGGTGGTGGTTACTATATATACATATATATATATGGTGTATCACAAATACTTTTACAAAATTTGGGCATGGGTTCTTGATACCAAATCATTGTAAAATGTCCATATTAACATATATCCAAGTGACCATCGTTGTACCTCAACACACCAATTCATAACAAATGTTCAAAATGTCCTCCGCCTGCTTCTAAACACGCACGAACACGTCGGATTATTGACAGACGGACCCTTTCAAATACTCCCACACGGCGTCGAATGGTTTCGCAGGCCCTCATGACAAGTTGAGGAAGCGTCTCTGTATTATTAATGTCTGCTGTATAAACCAATTGTTTTACTTGACCCCATAGATAAAAATCCAAAGGATTGAGGTCGAGGAAACGTGCAGGCCATGGAACCGGCCCTCCGTTACCTATCCATCTTTCATGGTAGATATCAGCCAGTGCATCGCGAACAATGTGAGTAAAATGTACTGGAGCCCATCATGCATGAACCACATGCGTCTTTGTATTAGCAGGGGTACATCCTCTAGCAGGTCTGGAAGTGTGTTCGAAATAAAGTCCCCATAGACAGCTTCTGCAAGACATGCTGCGAGAACGTATGGATCTACCTATCCTGAGCCTTGCTTTGAGGCAAGCAAATATATATAATTTTTTTTTAAGTGTTTCACCCCAAGCAAGGCGGGAAGCCACAAGGTCGCAAGGGGTTACAGAAGATTTGAAGCAAGATCAGATAGGAGTGATAGAGGAAAGGATGAGGAGAAGGATAGTAGATAGATCAAGGCAACTGGAGATATCGATTGACATTACATTTGAATAGTTGGAGATTATAGCTCACAGGGAAAAAGGAATAGGGAAGGGAGTTCCACAGGCGAGAGGTGCGAGATATGAAGCTATTGGAGTAAAAGTGACGGCTACATTTAATAGTTTCAACATATATATATATATATATATATATATATATATATATATATATAAATATAATTTATTCCAAAATTATAACATATACATGTTATAAAATCACTACAAAAATGTCAATTTTGTTTCAACACTTCTGGTGTCTTATCAAGTGATAGTCTTTGTAGTGATTTTATAACGTTATAATTTTCGAATAAATTATATTTGCTCTAGTCTGTATTGAGCACTCTTTTAAGAATAGTATTTTGGGTTATTGGAATTTATACCGTATACACTAATCCTATACATGAGTGTGTGTGTGTATATATATATATATATATATATATATATATATCTGATTGAATAAATTACTGACATTATGTCTGCTAATTTTTGATAAAATCCGTTCATACTCACGAATGACCTTCTGTGTATCGATGTTAAATGATGTGAGAAATGTGCTATAGCTGCTTAAATTTTTTTATTTTCATTTCCCAAGTACTTTCGATCTTTTACCAAGATCATCTTCAGGGGTGCAATTTCATATTTCTCTCATCCTTTGGCATCAATACACTGAAGGTTATTCGTGCGTATGAAAGGATTTTATTAAAAATTAGCAGACATAATACTCAATCAGACATGTCTAAAAGAGAATTTGCTTCTTAAATAGACAAACTTTAATATATATATATATATATATATATATATATATATATATATATATATATATATATAAGCAAAATGCATTAAATAAACTTGACACCACGTCTGTTTAATTTTTAATTTAATTTTAAAGACAATTTTTGAATATGTTGTTGCCGATCCATTCGGAAATTGTGTTAAACTGTCCAAAGCGTATGGTTTTATTCATTTTTCTTTGAGTACATTTAAGTGTCTTAGTCATTATCAAGAACTATGCATGGTTGTTAGCAAAATGGGACACACCAACTTGTGAATTACAAATTGGAGATACCGAAATCAAACAGGGGCAACAATTTAGATATCTGGATAGTGTATTAACAGAAGACGGAAAGTGCAACACGGAAATACGAAAATGTATTGTGATGGCGAAAGATGCCTTTCGAAAGTTAAGCAAAGTATTAAGAAACAAAAAGTATCTGTAAGGGATATGGGCTTGCAAAGGAAATATTTGTCGCAGATTACTTCCACAACGCAGAGAATAAATCACTGTAAGTTCAGACTCGAATATCGGGGGCAGAAACAAATTCCAAAATCTCGATTCACAGGTACTATCTCGTAATGCACGTAACCGGTCAGAAAAATAACTCACTCTCCGTCAAACGTGGTAGCCAAAAATCCCCAATTTTATTTCCTCTTTTGCTTTTATCGGCCGAGCATTTTTTTCATTCGTCGACAACTGGGAGAGGACGCTCAATTTTCGCATATCAAAATACTTTTATAGCGACTGACTTGTTTCTAAAATATTCCGTCTTCAGCATGTCATGCGGAATACGTGCCCTTTTTTTTGGTAAGTAATTTTCTTTTTCACCACATTTTCCGTCGTAGGTTACACACGGCACGCTGTCACTTGGTTTTACGAGGTAGGTCGCCGTTTTCTTCGCTATAATATCGTTAGAAACAAAGAAAACACAACTGAACTATTATGTAATATCAGTCCTCCTATATGGCAGTGAATGTTAGACAATCTAGACACAGATAAAGAAGATACTTGAAGCAACAGAAATGTGGTTCTACAGAAAGCTGCTGAGAATACCTTTAACTAAGCTACAACGAAGTTTTAGAGACATTGGCAACAAACTTATATTTAACAACACGTAGAGACAGGTGGAATTTATTGGGCACATGAGGAGGAAAGAAGGCTTCGAAAATTCGATATTCACAGAACGGTTTGAAGGTAAGAGAGACGGAGGAAAATAGTACATAGCCAGCTCGAGTGAATAAATGACAGAGCAGTGTTTGAGAGATATGGAAAAAAAGACGATAGTTATTAAGAGCTACAAAGGACAGAAAAGTGTGGAGAGCCAAGATCGCTAACCTCCTGAAGCGACATAGAAGGCACATAGAAGAACAAGCATTGTTAATATCGTAAGTAAGGGCTGTTGGCTATAACCAAAATACAACTATCAACGAAAGACAAATATTAGATGATAATATCAAAATAATATAAAGCACTCATTGCAAGGAAAGACGCAAAATACTCGAATTTATTATTATTTAGTACAACCAGCATTAAATATCTTTCATGATAGGAGGCAGCATTTTAAATGTGAATAAAATAATGAAAATACGATTTTTTCTTTCTGGAATCTATCTTATATATCTATACATCTGCCATTCGTCCATGCTTAGAATATTGTTGTCAATACTAGATTGGCGACGAGATCTCATCAATTTACAGTTAAGCTAGCTAGAAGTAGCCGTAACTTCTGTGCTGACAGTTTCTTTTCTCGCACTTCTCGTTTGTGTAACTCCCTTTAAACGTTTGAGGTAAAATTTAAAGGCACGCTACAAAGAAAGACCATGCGAGCCGAGTTTTTTAAAAAAAACAGACGATAAATTTACTAACACAAAAACTGAAAGAATTACACAAATTAAATGCTTTGTGTGCCAATGATGGCCAATAACATGTATGTAAAAATAATTACTGCAAATAAAATATGCCTCTTTTACAATAAAAATCACAGTGCTGTATAAGGTTCTCAGCAAAAGTAAACAACATAAAAATAAATGAAGAAAATGGGAACATATTTCTCTGAGTCTTTTTCAAAGAATAGGTACAATGTTCGAAGCAAAGTTTGTAGTAGCAGCGAAGAACAGAACAATCACACCAACCAAAGAATTTTCTTTGATGTGAGAGCAACTTTGATGGTTCTTTTCAATTCTTGTCTGGTGATCATCAAATTTCTTCTGTGTTGTTTTTGTCTTGATCGAGCCGACCTGGATTGATTCAGCAACTGTCTGTCGACTCCTCGAATTCAATTCTGATTCTGCTTTTGTTCACCAAGATAGGCTCCAGATTTACTTCTCGGAATTTGGAGGGAAACCTTTTGATTGGTTCCGAATGAAAACCATACGCAGTTATTTTCCTACAAGTCAAAATGTGATAATCTGATATTTGGTAACATATTGATGGAAGGCAAAACGCTCTTCTTATACAATTAAAAAAGAGCATTATTTACATTATTCGGACTGTTATCTCCATCTTCCTTGCCATATTCACAACGTTTCGGCCGTTGTACGCTCCGGCCTTCTTCAGGTGATTGGAATTTCGACCGAACCCTTTATTTCGTGTACTGGGGTAAATTGTTCTAGTTCCCCGTGCCATGTCTCTTCCGGATGTCTAAGTTATTTCCCTTTAACTCTTCAGGGTTTCTGGGTTACAATATTTGCATATTTTTTTTTTTTTTACCAGAGCGTATATTGCAATATTGTGTTGTTATTGCTTTTCTCTAGGACACCTTATTACTGGTTCCCATATTGTATTCATTTTTATGCTTGGTCGGCTCTGAAGATTTTTGTGGCCTAGCATATGTGGTGATTCCTTAAGTTAGGCAGCAATAATAATAACGGAAAAATTGCAATATGAATACTGGTAAAAAATGATTACTGTGACATTAGGTTTATAAGTCCCAGAAATTCATGCACAGATGTCCTCAAGGACACAGTGGATAAAGGTGTTAATTTGATCCAGTGACAAGGATCCAAAGAGTTGTGAGTTCAATACCAAACACTTCGAGAGTTAAGTTAAAGAGAAATAACTAAAACATACGGAAGAGGCATGGCATGTGGAACTAGAACAATCTACCCAGATGGACGAAATAGAGAGTTCGGTTCGAAATTCCAATCACCCAACGAAGGCCGGAGCGTACAATAATAATACTAATAGACGGGTAGATAAGGTGAGTTCATGTGATTGGTGTACAGAAAGTATCAATCAGGCGTATGTCTTTAAAATTATGGGATTTTTTCAGACTAATTTCTTTGTCTTTATTGTGTTTTTATTTTTCAAAACGTTACGGCCGTGTACTCTTCCTTAGGTGACTGTCTCCTTTCATACAAAAATCCAATTTCTGTGTGTAAATGGGGAGTGGTGTGGAGAAGGCGAGTCTCCAAAGTAGGATTTGATAACATTCCACGACACAATAGACACCCGAAGAAGGCCGGAGGGTACATGGCCGGAACCTTGTAAAAAACAATGACGACGAGATTAAACCAAAAATTCAGTCAAGAAAAGATGGAGTTAGTTTTCAAAATGGCGACTTGGATTGTTTAATTTAGCAGCAATAAAACTTTATTCAAAAGAAGAAAGAGAAAGACAAACGGTAAAATAGTAAGAGAAACAAAGGGAAAAAGAAAAGAGAGATTAAGAAAAAAAGCAAGAGAGATAAAGAGAAAAATTAAAACTGATATATAGATAGATAGAGAGAGAGGGGGGAAGGGTGAAAGATAGATATGAAGAATGAGAAGCAGAGAAAGAAGGAGAAACAGAGAGAAGTAATATTCAATTTTTCTTTTCAATGTTGGGACTCCTAGAAATGAATATTTTCTGTAATGTTTATTGCTATTTTGAGTTAAGCGGATAAAACGGGAAAAACAAAACAAGCTGGCTCTAAAGTTGGGATCTAAAAAGGAACAAGAAAAGAGAGAGGCAAACAGAAGGAGTTTTAACAGAAGAGAGATGAAGGTGAAAGAACGCTTGAAGATGAAAGAGAAAAGAAAGCGCGAAAGTCGAGAATAAACAAAAAACCGAAAAAAATATATGAAATAAACAGAATTGTAGAAGGTTGATTATTCTAAAAATACGAGACAGACAAAAAAAAAAAAATGATATGGAATTAAACCTGACCC
>OZ010576.1:15945323-15960323 GCA_963932145.1 Acanthosepion lycidas
CTGGATTATTCTTCCCAAATATGTCAAGTTTGCTGAGCAGTAGAAAGTAAAAAAGTATATATAATCGAATTCACTATAGCAGTAATTAGCAATGTGTTACAAGTCTAACAATATTTACTTCATGTTGAGGCGCTGTGTGCAGTCATATTTATAAATTGATCTGTTTAATAATTATTGTAGTAAATATTTTGCACACCATAAAACGCATTATCTCCCTAAATAAGCACGCGGTCTTTCAAACTGGTGGATACTATTTTCATATTGGCGACCGAAGCGTCTCTTGTACAGAAACCAATCTATGAATGTAATGATATAAGGATGCAGGGAGGAGGAGGAGGAGGAGTTACGGTGGAGTAATGGATAGAGGCTCGTATTGAGGAATCAGAGAGCCGAGTTCGAATTCTAGTCGAATCCATTACAATCACTTGGAAAAGGTACGAATCCTCCTCTTCTCCCCTCAGCTATTGGTAAATAGCAGGGTTCTATAGCCTTCGATGGCAACTGGTCTACTGCAGAAAGAAATGGCAACCTACTGCGGGGAAAAAAATCTACACGCATGGCATATAACTGGCTGAATGATATAACCTGTCCATGTTTCTGTCTAGCATAATTTTGAAGATATGATTGTACATAATTGGAGAAGAATGATTGTACTTTACGTTCATTCTATATATACGTGTTTATGGATGAAGTTTCTTAAATATATTTTTCAGAATATTGTCTTTAACTTTAATGTTTTTAATATAATACCGACACGGGAATAGATAAGATTAGAAGAATATAACCACGTCAAGTATAACGTAGAAATTTAACAGTATCATAGGGCTGTGAGATAAGATGAGATATGAGTATCATCTCCTCACCTAGAATATCAATATTTCACTGAATCACAGGACTGAGAGATAAGGTTATGTGTTACTGAGATTATATGAGATTGGAAGCGTATTGTATATTCAGCTAGAATACAAAGATCTAACAGAATCACAGGACTGAGAGATAAGGTTATGTGTTAATGTCAGATTAGTTGTGACTGGAAGCCTATTACACCTTCAGCTAGAATACATATGTCGTACAGAATCGCAGGACTGAGAGATAAGGTTATGTGTTAGTGTGAGATAAGATTGGAAGCGTATTTTATATCCAACTAGAATACCAACGTCTAAGAGAATCAGAGGACAGAGAGATAAGTTTATGGGTTAGTGTGAGATTAGATGAGTATATTGTATATTTAGCTAGAATACCAGCGTCTAACAGAATCACAAGACTGAGAGATACGGCTGTATTAGTGCGTGATTAGATGAGATTGGAAGTACATTATATATTCAGCTAGAATGCTAACATCTAAGAGAATCACAGGACTGAGAGATAAGGTTATATGTTAATGTGGGATTAGATGAGTATAGCAATTCCTTAACTATAATACAGAAATTTTACAGAATCAAAGTGACCTATGAGTCGTTCGTCAGCATAAATATATGTCGAATAAGCAGGATATATCAAAAGTATAGAATCAGGGTATGATGCGTGGCTGGACATTTGACCGACAGATATTTGGCCGACAGATATTTGGCCGAGGGATATTTCACCGAAAAAGTACAAGTAAAAATAGTAATAAGTAATACTTCAAGTATTTTAATTAGCATTATTATAAGTTAGAATAGGACTAATAATTAACACTGAATTTCAAGTGATTAAATTACTAAATCTAAATTTAAAGTTCAAAGTTTATTAAACTTTATTTCAATATTGGTTCATTGGAATAAGTTTTTTAAAAAAATATTTGAGTGTATTTGGGTAAAAAGTAGCTCCTAATTAATTCATATTTAACAGTAAGATAAAAGCTAGTTCATCCTTTTAAGATAATGATTATTAAAAGGGAAATTGAAGGATCTTTCATGTCGTAAAAGCTTATGATTTTTGCTGTAGTAAAATGTGCTTTTTCTCAAAATACTTATCATTTTACAGTAATATTTGGAGTAAAATATAATATATACAGAATAGATTAAAAAATAACGCCTGTCGAAAAAAAACCCTGAAAAATTATAAATTAATACAGTAAATAAATATAAATATATGTAGCGCATTACGATAAAGAGTGTGACGTACATTTAAGTACGCCACTGCATTTTCGGCTAATAAATGACCGTCGGCCAATTGTTAGGCAGTCAAATGTCCGACTACCGGTATGATGATATAACAAGGCCTTATAATTAAAAATAGCAATTCATTTTTTCCTAGTTTGCTGCATGTGTGCAATCTTATATGATTAGTGATGGACATTAAGTGCCAGACACTTGAGAACTTCATCATCAATGTTCGATTCACATTTTGGTTTTAGCTTCCAACGGTGTTTCTGCAGAACGAAACTTTGCAAACCAGTTTTATTTTTCTCGATGTTTCCATATCGTTATTCCTTTGCTTGAACTGCCACAAACTTATGTGACATAAATTCTCTTACAATCGATCCATTAGTGGGGTTAAGAAATTTATTCTTTAATCTACTGTGTAAGCTGCCACAGCCATACAAAAACTAAGCTACGTTAATGTACTCCGAATGTATTCTTAACTGTCACGTATAACTCAATAACTTAATAATTATTACAAATTCATTCGGCGGGCAAGACAAAATTGTTAAGCACAGTTTTACAATAAGGACCATTCGCCAATACTTGCATTATTTACATTACTCGGACTGTTACCCTCATCTTCATTGCCATATTCACAACGTTTCGTCCGTTGCACGCTCCGGCCTTCTTCAGATGATTGGAATTTCGAATCGAACCCTTTATTTCGTCCACCGGGGTAGATACTTCTCGTTCCGCGTGCCATGCCTCTTCCGGATGTCTCAGTTATTTCCCTTTAACTCAACTCTCCAATTTTTTGGTTCACCACTGCTGTAACCTGGTGTTGAACTTACAACTCTTTGGGTCTAGTCACTGGATCTAATCAACGTCTTTATCCACAAAATTCATACACTGATGTCCGCAAGGACATCTGTGTATAAATCTTTTGGATCTATAAGCCTAATGTCTCATCAACCGTTTTTACCAATGCTCATATTAATTTTTTTCTGTTACTATTATTATTGCATTTTTTACCAGAGCTTATATTGAAATTTTTGTTGATATTCATTGCTTTTCTCTAGCACTGCTTGTTATTGGACAGAGAGCATCACTGGAAAATACGGAAACTTAAGGAATCAGCACATATGCTAGGCCACAAAAATCTTCTGAGCCGACTAAGCATAGAAATGAATACAATATGGGAATCTCATCTCAAGATATTGACAGACATTCCTTAATACTTTCAAAATTTGAAAATAGTCAATATGTTTTAGTTATAAACAAATTATAAGACTCGTGAATCACTCAAGTTTGTGGGTTACAGCGTAAGATGCACAGTTTATGCGGATGTGTTGGGAAGATAACCCTAGATTTGACCAGATTATGATTATTGTGATCGGGGAAGCATTCTCTTGGGAGTTAGTTTCACAAAGCAGGTGGAGGGCTACAGAGTAAGAGGCACAGTTTATGCGGATATGTGGGGAAGATAACGGTTAACCCTTGACTTGAACAAGTTAAGATTGTAGCAATAGGAAAAAACATCATCTTGGGGGTCGATTCCGTGGAACAACGGTTCACGGGAAGAAGCTGCCTGAATGGAACTTGCATCTCACCAATGGAATACGAAGGGAAGGGTGGTTCGCTACAATGTGCATAGCATGGCAGGTTTTAACCGTGAAGATTAGAACTGGTGGAATGTAGCTCGTTTGATCACTTTCCATGAGAATAGCAATAGAGCAGCGAGAGACTTGCGACATTTCGCCTGTGAGAAAAGAGCTGTTGGGTGTAAAATGATTTGGCACACACGAGGACGCGGAGATGTTTTTGGACACTATCGAAACAGGAAACTGAAGACGAGGTAGCTTCTGTCTATATATGACAGAAGTACTCCATTTTTGGTCGGATCTGTCTTTTATAAAAGTGGAAGATAGTAGGAGGTGCCAGGTACTCACTGGAGCGATACAGGTAACCGACAAATTTCCCAGCATCTTTAACTTTGGCTCAATAAGCGCACAAGGAACGTGGCCTCCATCAAGGGACACCCGTTCATCGCGATCAGTGAAAATTCTGCGTCCGTTCGGTGATATCCTTTATAAACACACGCGAAATGAATTGAAAGAAATAAAAACTGTTAGATAATACTGGTCAACACACACACACACAAAAACGAAATGGTGTCGAGACACTAAACCTCTTTTTTAGTTAATTTGAGGGCGCTGAATCTGAAAATGACCTTAGTTTTTCTTGGTTAGCTACTGTTTATGCTGTAAAGAAATGCCTCATTTTTGGAAAAAAAAGCATTTTTTTCCCATTTGTTTTCTGTATATATGATATTGACCGATGTCAATATTCCTCCAAATAAAATCGTAGTAACCTCTCAATTCGTATTTAAACCAACAAATATTGATCTGCTTATTAAGAAATACTATTTTTGCAATAACAATCAGACCCTAAGTCTTTAAAAATAACACGATTGAATATACCAAGACCAACAAGTATTTTCATGAAATTATTTAATAAACGAACAGCAGAAATAAAACTTTCGATAACATAAGAACTATGGTAAATATTTTCTCTTTCTTGTTTGCCTGTCATGTTCAATGCTATTTAAGTCCTTTTTGATACTCCAGCAGTATCATGTACAATGGAATAGGTGCATTCAATTGGGATGTATTTAGTTGGAGTCTCTTTCCAACTGCTGTGAAAACAAAATGCTTTACATGTGCTTGGTTTCCTTCCGTTGTGATGAGATAAATTTATGAATCACAAACAGAAGATTTTAGGGTTTCATTTTTATGTCACCGTAATTATCAGATTTAGAAAAGTTTATCAGTTAATTTGAATTTTGTCAATAAATTGGAAAAATTCGGTACTTCTATTTTAAAATTTTTGATTCAAAAACTCTTTTTTTTTAAAATAAAAATAGTTTATTTAAGGTGGATGACAAATCGCTTGGCCTACCTGAAAATTGATTAACTAAATGTTGCGACCAGCCAAGATTGTAAATTGATCTTTTTTCCAAAAATGAGCAATTTCAGCAAAAATGATAGCTAACTATGAAAAACTGAAGGTCATTTTCGGAATCAACGTCATCAAATTAGCTAAAAAACACGTTTTGTTTCTTGACACAAAAAATCGTGTTGACCAGTTTAATTTACACGACGAACGTAAAGGAGGAACCATTAACTAAAATAAGAGAGAATGTATAGTTTTCACCAAAAGGGATTACTCCCAAAGTATAAATTACGTGTCGGGAACAACAAAATCAAGCTAATGCGGAAGTTTATGTTGGTGTACCGGAAGAGATGAGGTAAAGTGAGACAGAAATCAGAAGGTGTATAGGAAGAGCGAGGAATGATTTTCAGAAACGGAGCAAGATATTAAAGAGTCAAAAAATGTCCTGAGAAATATAGAAAATAATGTCTATCTCCCTTAATGGCAACGAGTGCGAGACAATTTCGTCGCATATGAAGAACTTGAAGCGGCAGACTTGCTTTTGAGAAAGTCATATAAAAATGCCGTCCTGGGTATGACGATAAACTTCATCCGACAGCAAGGCCTTTGATCAGGTGGTTTTGAGGAGCATGGAACCACCTCTTAATTGCTGGTGTTCTCATGTCCACACTGACCCGGGGGTGGTAGCACCTGTCAGGGTGCCAGCTATGGGGAAATAGTTAACCCTCCAAAAGGGATTAAAACACTATGAAAGTATAAAAATAGGTTTTAATACCAGCAATACTTTTTTGGAATAATTATGACCAGCAGTTTATTTTTGACAAAGGAAAATATTACTAGCAGTAAATTTTTGTAAAAAAAAATTACCAGCAATACATTTAAAAAAAATATTACCAGCAATACATTTCTGAAAAAATATTACCAACAATACATTTTTTGAAAAAATAAATATTATCAACAATAAAAATCTTGTCGGTTGATATGCTGTAAAACAAACCAAACTAAACCAAACCAAAACATATGGAAATGAAATGAGGAACAAGGAAGTTTTCCGAATAGAATCTACAAAGTAACTGCTTTTAACAGCTAGAAAAAAGACAGCTGAATAATTTAGGCTATATTACGAGGAAAGAAGGCATGAAGTATTTAACACTGTCAGGACACATTAAAAGTTAGAGGAGCAGAGAAAAACAAGGAGAAACCTACTTGACAAGTTTTTGCAAATGGATGGAGGTGACAAGTATCAAAAATACAAAGATCTGTCGTAACGAATATTATGAAAGCAGTAAAGGACAGGATGCTGTGAAGAGCTATGATCATGCAGATCTTGAAGGGACATGGAAGAGAGAGAGAGAGAGAGACAGATAGAGAGGGCGAGCGAGTGAGTGAGTGAAAGAGAGAGAGAGAGAGAGAGGGAGAAAAAGAGAAAGAAAAAGGATAATTAGGGTCGACACGACAATAGATTAATGAGTCTATTGTAAAAAAAATCAAAAGTTGAATTTTACAAAAGATAGACTTATACATGAGTTTATACGATAAAATGAGAAATAAATAGAAAGTGAGAGAGAGGGCAGCAAAGTAAAACTGTTTTGGAGAGGGAAAGAGAGAAAAAGTTCCTTAAAATTATTTAAATAAGCTGATTAAAGCGAGAGTGAGTGGGAGAGAGAGAGAGAGAGAGAGAGAGGAAGAGAGAGATAAAAAGAAAGAGTGAGAGAGAGAGAAAGAGAGAAGATAATTATGTTTGATTTACGAGAATAAATTAATGAGTCTATTGTAAAAAAACAAAAGTAGAATTTTTAAACGAAAGATATACACAAGTTTATGCGATAAAGTGCGAAATAGATAGAAAGGGAGAAAGAGAGAGGGAAAATAGAAAAAGGGGAGCAAAGTAAAATTGTTTTAGAGAGGAAAGAGAGAAAATGTTCCCTAAAATTATCCAAATAGGATTGTGCAAGAAGTTTATGAAAGAGAGCGCGTGAGCGCGCGCGAGAAAGAGAGAGAGAGAAAGAGAGAGAATCCGAGCTTGATATATATATAGAGAGATAGATAGATAGATAGATAGATAGATAGATAGATAGAGGGAGAGAAAGAGAGAGGGAGAGAGAGTCCGAGGTTGGTATATAGAGAAGGAGCATGTAATTTGAAATAATGAAATATCTCTGTACATCTAGTGGGCGGGTTCATGTAAAAACCTTTATATATTTACTCATGTACCTACGCACATAACATGCACACACTCCGCGTCTCATATATATATATATATATATATATATATATATATATATATATATATATATATATATATATATATATATATGTTGTCCGCTGGCGTAGTTGCATATATAGATGTATGCAGACATGTCCCCCACTTGAAACTGCAAATTAACAAAGATGAAAACCAGTTGAAAATAGAAGAAAAATAGGTAATAATTGACAGTTGTCGACTCTTCAGAATTCTTTTTAATTTTATTTTTTACATGGCACCGACTCTTTTCATCGTTACCTATTTCCACTCCGCGCCTCATGTATATATATATATATATATATATATATATATATATATATATATATATATATATATATATATATGTATGTATGTATGTATGTATGTAAATGGTGAACGTCTGGAGTGAGGGGAACAAACCTAGTCAAACTCCTCGAAGACGCGCCTGCGTATAACAAGCTTGTTATACACCAAGCAAAGAGCGTCTCCGTCATTGAACGAATCGGTCCATAATTTCAGCCTAACATTGTTATTCAACTCTTATTCCTCTCAGCGCTTTTCTGACGACTCTAATTTCAGTTTACATGCCGGCCATTTCATCTTTTCGAGTGTTCCTTTCAATTGTCACGTCTCTCGTTCCCGTATTTCGCTTTTATTTCATTTCATTTTTTTTATGACACTCATATAGTTTTTTTTTTCATGTGCTTATCTCACGGGCGGACTGTCATTTTATTCTATTTTATTTAATATTGTTTTTGCATTTGTCTTTCTTATTGTGAGACTCGAAATTTGGGTATTTTTTCTCTCGCGATTTCTTCAGCGGCCATTTTTTTTTTACCAGGTCTTGTGTCTGTCTTTTTGGCTTGCTCTTCTTTCACTCGTTTATCTCAGAAAACTCCTGTTGACTGGTCTCCTCTCAGTAAACACAAAAACTAAATAATGTTCAATGACACATAGGTGTATAAGCATTTGAACATTGCTTTCTTTCTCCCTCTCTCTCTTTTTTGTACTATTCCGACATGCGTGTGTCTGTGCGCGCGTATGTATGCGCAGAGCGCCATATAAACAAACATATATATTTACATGTAAAAGTTTCAGAATAATAGTTGCATGTTTTTATATACGATAGACTGGACCATGTCAAGGTTGACAATGCGCGTGATAAATTTTTACTGCTAATGGTCAGACAAGGGCATCAATACCGAATATATATTACTATACAACGTCAAACATTCAATCTATCTCACTCTGTTCCTCTCTATTTCAATCTGTCCCTTTCTTTCTCCTTCCTTCCTTCCTTCCTTCCTTTCTATCTATCTATCTATCTATCTATCTATCTATCTATCTATCTATCTATCTATCAGTCTGTTCATCTCTATTTCAATCTGTTCATTTCTTTCTCCTTCCTTCCTTCCTTCCTTCCTTCCTTCCTTCCTTCCTTTCTATCTATCTATCTATCTATCTATCTATCTATCTATCTATCTATCATTACGTGAATTTTTAGTAACATCAGCAAACGAAAGAAAAATTAGACAAAGAAAATCAAAATGGATGACAATTCTCGATATGAAAAATTTACACGTGTTTTTTTTAACTAGTATTTAAGATGTAAATAGTTTGATTAATGTATTTTTAAGCGAGTATTGTCAAATATTTTTCTCTTAGTTTTTAAAGTTGTAAATAGTCTGTCATTTTAATCACTCTATTGTAAATTTTATTAAGTGTAGTTTAGAAAAGAAAAGAAAATAAGAATAAGAAGAAAAAGAAAGAAAAAGACCAAACAAATAAGTTATTTTATAGAAATTAAGAGGGGGGGGTTCTTCTATTCTTCCAAAAAACACCCTATCTTGGCCGCATGTAGGAAGATCACTACAACCATGCATACCTAATTTATAACTTTGAATAGCCCAAGTGAAGTCTTGATTGGTTGTTGTTTACTGGGGCAACTTATATAATTCACGTCCTAAAGCTAGTGGTAGATTTTGTTCTAGGTGCGGGCCGAATACTGATCATATTCGGTCGGGTCGCCCATCGAAGAAGTCTGTTGTTTATTTAGACCCGAAACTTCTAGTGACATGGGAGTAACAACACTGACGACGCATCTAGATTTGGCATTTAAAGGTGTATTTTAATAATGAGGGAGAGCAAATAACGTCAAGGTATGACACAGAATATAGGACGGTTAGGAAGCAATGTGTAGAGAAATAGAAAGAATGGACATTACAGATAAAACATATTTGCATAAAAGGATTAGAAAACTAACAGGACAACAGGATGCATAAAACCCAAGGACGGAACAATAAGAAAAATACATAAAAGATAGAACCAACACATCGGAGAACTCTTCTACAACAAAAGAGAACAACTCGCAAAGCACAGAAAAATAAAAGGAGCAGAAATATTAAAATCGGAAGTGAAATCAGCTCTTGCCAAATTGAACGAGAATAAAGCAGTTGGAAGCAGATGCAATACAATAGAGATGCTGGCAGCTTTAGATGATTTCGGCATTGCCAAAATTACAGATAAATTGAATTAAATATACAACTGTGGTTATATACCGGAAGACCTGAGTAAATTCATTTTCATAGCGAACGCGAATGCGAACGCCATTGGACAATCAGACAAATGAGTCAGATAACAAAACTTATCATCCGAATTCTGATGAAAAGATCATGCAGCAGAATTAAACCTGAAATAGAACAAGAACAGTTCAGTTTTGTTAATGGCACTGGAACAAGAAATGCGATATTTATGCTCAGAATGATACCATAAAACGGAATACAAATACAAATCGATGCAGACTTACGTTTTATAGATTATGCAAAAGCGTTTAATAAAATATGTCTCAAAGAACTGTTTCAACTGCCAGGTGAGCTTGATTTATTTGGGAAATATATTAGAATAATCCAGAACTTATAATGGTACCAAAGCTCCTATTAACGAATAGAAAATGAATTCACTAAATACATAAAAATAGAAAGGGGCTTAAGACAATTGTGTGTTTTGACACCAGATTTATTCAACTATTACAGAGAGAATTAGAAGTCCTCACAGGATGCATTATTGTCTGTAACAATCTTAACAATATTAGATATGCAGATGACACAGTGTTAGTAATAAACCCAGAATGGAAACTAAATTTCTTGAAATACATTTATAAAATGCAACGGTAGAGGTCATCAGTGATGTTACCCTGGCTTCATCGTAGGAGATCGTACAGGAGATCGTATTAAACTTGATTAACATTAAATCCGTTGGCTTCGTGCGTTCGAAAGCTATTTGATGCCAACTTTCTTGGTAAGCAAGAAAAGAAAACAAATAAAATGAAAGCCAAAAGAAAGGACTAGACATTAATTGTAAGACGGCAGTCTGCATGGGTATCAAGAAAAGAAACAGCTCAACATGGCAATTGAAGACACCAAAATCAAGCAATTACAAAAATGTAAATATCTAGGAAATGTTTTAACTGAGGACAGAAAGTGTGACACCGAAATCCGAAGGCGCATTAGGATAGCGAAAGATGCCTTTCAAAACTTCAGTAAAGTATTAAGAAACATGAAAATTTCGTTAGAAACAAATAAAAGAATACTGAACTGTTATGTGCTATCAGTCCGATATGGCAGTGAATGCTGGACAATATCCTCACAGATGAATAAAGACTTGAGAACAGAAATGTGGTTCTACAGAAGGATGCCGAGAATACCATGGACAGAATGTGAGCAACGACAAAGTTTTAGAGAAAATGGAAACTAAATGGCCACTTATACTTAACCTCAGGAAAAGATAGTTGAAATTTCTATGGCATATAATGAGAAAAGAGAGCTTGGAAAATTTGATACTAACATGAAGACTAGTGGGACAGAGGAAAGCATTGAGAGAGAGCAAAGAGGCTTTACTAAGAGCTACAAAGGACAGGAAATGAGGTAAGCTATGATCGTCCACACCATAGAAGAAGAAGAAGAAGAAGAAGAAGAAGAAGAAGAAGAAGAAGAAGAAGAAGGAATTATACACTTTCATCACGAGCGCTAGATTGCACAATCGATTAACACGAAGGTTGTTGATCACCACAATAAGGAAAACCTGTTGAGAGACAAGCAGTTCGAATTTTATTCGGCTCGGTTCCCTATCATTATTCACAGAATCTGTGAGGCACTAAATAACACGAAGATGATCACATTAGATATGTCAAAGGTCCTTGACAAAATGTGGCATAAGGAGTTACTTCACAAGCTCTCTATGGAATCATTAGAAGTGTCTTCTCAGTTATCAAATCCTTCCTAAAGGGTATGTCCAGAAGGTAGTTGTTAACGACCATCACCCGAGTTCCAAGTGATCAACGTAGGCGTCCCCCAAGGTTACCTTCTCGGTTCAATTATCTTTCAACTTTATATAAATGATCTACCTAAGAGTATACTCCGATCATTTGTAAATATCTATGCTGATAATACAACGATAGATGAGTGCACCCTAAAAACTCTAGATGACCTGAGCTTGGCAGCTGATTTCCTCCGCTGAGCTGTTAAAGCTTGACCAGAGGAGAGATCAGCTTCTAATGTGGTTACATTCAATGCATCGAAAACCAAACTATATCAAACAGAATAACTAATGATAATAATGCTATTTATTGATATATGTAAAATGAAATAATTCAGCGTATATAAAAAGAATCGGTATTTTCTTAAGAAATGTTCAATAGTTGGCTAGAGCAATAGTTATCATCTCATAAGTAATTTAACTTCATAATACTTATCGAGGGTCGACTCTGATTTTCGTGATTTGTCACTCGTCGGGTGTTCGGATAAAAATGTTATGTCTGTCTGTCTGTCTGTCTGTCTGTTTCTCTCTCTCTCTCTCTCTCTCTCTATATATATATATATATATATATATATATATATATATATATATATATTTATTTATTAAAGACATTTTTTTATGTTTAACGTTCTTTTTATAGATACAAGTATTTAAGTAAATGCTCTGTTTATAAAATGTCTTTAATAAATAAATTGTCGGACTTTGTCCATTTCTTAATATATATATATATATATATATATATATATATATATATATATATATATTAAAGCTTGACCTGAGGAGAGATCAGCTGCTAAGCTGGTCACATCGAAAACCAAACTAATGACGTTCCATCATCACTAGGTGGACCCAGAATTTTCACTGATTGCGATGAACGGGTGCTCTCTCAGGGAGGTCCCGTGCTTTGAACGTCTGTTGGGACGTAAACTCAACCCAGACCTAAAATGGAACTCATAAATACGATCCATCGCTAAAGATACTGGAAACGTGATCGGTTCCTTGTGCCGCTACAGCAAGTATCTGACTCTTTCTGATATGCTCCAGCTTTACAAGAGCCAGATCAGGCTAAAAGTGGAGTATTGCTACCCTGTATGAACAGGAGCTGCCTTCTCTTCACTTTTCAGTCTCAATAAAGCCCCGAAGCGTCACCGCGTCCTTGTGGGTGACGAATTATTTTACACCCTGCAACCCCTTTGATGTAGACCAAACGTCGCAAGCATCACGCTGATCGATCGCTATTTCCATGGAAAATGTTCGGACGAAATACATTCCACCAATTCTAACATTCACGATCAAGAGTTGCCATGCCCCGCACATTGTAGCGAACCATCCTCATTCCTTTCTCATCCCATTCGTGTAATTTAAGTTCTACTCAAGCAGCTTCTTGCTACGAATCGCTGCTTTGTGGAACTGACTCCCAAGAGGATGTTTCCCCGATCACTATAATCTTAACCTGTTCAAGTCTAGGGTTAACCGTTATCTTACCCACATATTCCCATAAACTGTACCTCTACCTCTGTAATCTTCTACCTTGAGTGGTTCTCTGGCCTTTTACAGGGTGAACATCATTGTAAAAATATCAAGAAGGTATCCATTTATAATTAAAACCTTCGTAATAAATTTAATTTCAGAAATGAGTCACACTGAACCAAAGTATTGATCAAATTCAATTTTTGTTAAGGACAAAAAGAATCCCAGCGAGTTTACGTTACACAGAAGTCAGAAAAATTTGTCTGAGCAGTGAATTAACACAAGCAGAAACGGCAGAACTGTATGGTTTTTCCTTTTCACATGTAAACCTTAACACGGGATGCAATTCATTTAATAATCTATGGAAAGCCTCAGGCTGCTCCTCACTATCAAATAAACAAAAATGTCATCCACATATCAATAACACTGAAAATTGTCAATATCAACAAGCAAATCCTGCTCATAAAATCTAATAAAAATGTTTGCCATCCTAGAACCCAGAGGACTACCCATAGCAACCTCGTCTATTTGTCTGTATATCATATTGTCAAGATAAATTCAACAGACATAGTAGAAAATTCCATGAAATATCTCTATATAAAAAACAGATGATGTCTGTGTGTCTGTCTGTGTGATATCTTTTCACTCGAGATCCATCCAACCGATTTTGACCAAACTTGGAATATACATTGTACATTTTAAGAGATAGGGTCGATAATTTAAAAAAAATCAATAATCGATAAAGTCGATCAAAAATCGATAAATTCAACATTTTTCTCCGATTTCGTTCAAACTCTCTATGTAGGTTACTTACATCATGACGAGCTCAACGATATCTCATTTTTATTTCTCCGTCACTGCGTTTAGCGAAAAACCACGAAAAATGAAAAATATACTTCAAAACGAATTTTAAACTAAAAACTCCCTCAACTCTCAAGCAATCTAATATAAACTTCACTCAATTGTAGCCAACAATAAGTTGATTGTTTAACAGTCATTTAACTTGAAAATTGAGTTCACCCACATAGTGAAAACCGGCGTAAATAGCGAAAAATGGTGATTTTTACTGGTTTATTTCTTATTTTTCGTTGATCTTTCAACCAATTTTCATCAAACTTTACATTTTATTTATAAATGTTTCCTCTTTTACATCCCTGGTACCACACTGACAGATTGAATTTCAAAAACTCCAGAACAATTGTGGCCTGAAGTATGTCTTCATGTTGCCTGTTTTACACCTTCGTGTCCTCGGTTTACTTCGGTTGAATTAATACAGACTACTTCTGTTATATCAGTAACTGCATTAATTCAAAATGTTTTTTTAATGAAAGTACTTTAAAGTAATTGAAGATAGACCCTGTTACATCTAAACATGGTGCTGTTTTTGCTCCATTCTAATTGAATGCTTTTTCTGATCGACCAGCTGGGTATGGCTGCTAGTGATTTATATTGCTACTTCTTTGGAAAGTATTTTCATCCCTTTTGTTTAGTCGTTGCATCCATGTTTTGTCCTCGATTGAGCTCTAAAGAGAGAGGAGCGATAGACGCTTATCTTTTTTGTTGTTTCTTTGTTATATTTTTCGAATTTTTGAGTGGTGAGTAATATTTCTTTTATTTTTGCTATTGCTTTTGTTCCACTACATTTCGCCAACTTTCACGCAGCTTCAGGATTCTGTCTACCCAAAACTTTGCATCTTTCTGAGTTAGGAACTTGTCTAAGTGTTTTTTTTTTAAAGCCTTCTAGTTTGTTAGCAAAAGGATGAGCCCAAAATGCAAAGTACAAATCTGAGATACCAAAATCAAAAAAGTACAACAATTTAAATATCTGGGAAGTGTTCTAACTGACAACGGAAACTGTGACACTGAAATCCGAGTTCGGAGATGCTTTTCTCTGTACCACCGTTGTAAAGAGTGATTATTTGAGCTAATGCTGCCTTTCTACCGGCTTGAACAAGCCTGATCATTCTTCTTTGA
>OZ010576.1:15962823-16037823 GCA_963932145.1 Acanthosepion lycidas
AAACACCGATTTTGACAAATTATGTATGAATTTGAACACTACAGTGTAAGCCAAAATATGACCCCTACTTGCCCGAAATGTTTGCTGTGTACCCCTCTCTAAATGCAGTTTTCTCAAAACTTTGAACAAAAATCTATAGCTTAATCGTTATTATCTCTCGGTCCCCACAAAAAAATGCTACAATCTAAAACTATTTTCTTAAGGCCGTATCGCCTTGAAACACCGGTTTCCGTACGAAGTTAAGATCAGTACCTAGATGGGTGACCGCTTGGAAATATCAGGTTGAATGTAGTGTAATCAATAATGGCTCGGAATTGTTAGTTGGAGAGCCGAGTTCCAATTCCAGCTGGGTTCGTTATATTTACTTACGCGCAAATGCTCTCGGGAAAGGTATGAATCTTCGCCTCATAGCCATAGGTCAAATAGTAAGACATGTATCACTAAAACATTACTATCTCCCCCCACCCCCCCAAAAAAATTTATAATCTAAAAATATTTTATTGAAATGAATCAATAAAAACAAAACAGAATAACCAACCTGGAATCTGCAATGACTAAGTTATTTTTTAAACATACCTATGAGGATCTGGCGGTAGAATCTACAAAACCTGGACTTTTGCTACATAGGAACCCTGTGCGTGCTGTCTTAAACACTATGACAAAATGTCCGAAGAAGTAGATAACGTGTAATTAAATCTATTCCAATTTATTTCGGAAAGTTGTTAAAAAAATCACATTTTAATATGAACTAAATTGACGCAGATCAGGTACAAACAAGTAAAAAGTAATATCTTATTGTATTATTCTATCTCTAAACATTTATTACATCGATGTAGCCTGTATTGTACAATGCTATAAAGGCTGAGAATTAACATATAAAAGATCGTCACTACATGTCGTCTCAGTACCTGCTTGGCTTCATTATCAACGAAAGGTTTTTCCAAAAGAGTTTTTTTCATTTATCAGTAAAAGCATCAATAAAGATATACTTCACAATCCGGGCAAATGTTCTTTCAATTGACAACATAACTGGTGACGATTGTCTGTTATTTATCATATTGTGATTGAGGCAAATCTAAACAAATAAACTGCAAATTCTGTCTGTCAGTGTGTGTGTGTGTGTGTGTGTCTGATGCCTCTTTAACTCTGGCTACAATTGCTCTACATAGACAAATTATACCTTTTTGGAATCAGGATTATCTCGAGATTGAAAATCTAACCTTCATCTGGTGCTTGAACATCCAGAATTGGGATTTGTTTCCGGATAATGAGCGGACTTAAACCTGCTCAATTTTCAAGAACACAACAGCACAACATAAACACAAGCCCTAAGATGACACATACATAATAAATTATCAACCAGAAGTAATAGGGAGGTGTCATTGTTAGAACGTTTTAAGACATATGGATAGGGTGAAAATAAATGTGCTCAATTATTTACATTATTTGGACTATTGTCCTCATCTTTGTCTCCATATTTATTACAACCTTTCGGCCTTTCAATATCTGTCTATATTTCTGAGATGAGGTATTATGTACAGTATTTACATTATTCGGACTATTGTCCTCATCTTTGTCGCCATATTTATTACAACGTTTCGGCCTTTCAATATCTGTCTTTATTTCTGAGATGAGGTATTATGTACACTATTTACATTATTCGGACTATTGCCCTCATCTTTGTCGCCATATTTATTACAACGCTTCGGCCTTTCAGTATCTTTCTATATTTCTGAGATGAGGTATTATGTACACTATTTACATTATTCGGACTATTGTCCTTATCTTTGTCACCATATTTATTACAACGCTTCGGCCTTTCAGTATCTGTCTATATTTCTGAGATGAGGTATTATGTACACTATTTACATTATTCGGACTATTGCCCTCATCTTTGTCGCCATATTTATTACAACGTTTCGGCCGTTGTACGCTCCGGCCTTCTTCAATTGGTTGGAATGTTGAACTGAACCCTTTATTTTGCTCACTGGAGTAGACTGTTCTAGTTCCACGTGCTATGTTTAATCGATGTCAGTTATCAGTTACTTACTGTTAATTTCCCTCTGAAAATTCTGCACTGCCTTAACCGTCTATTAAACTTACACTCTTTGGGTCCTGTCACTGGATCTAAGTAACGCCTTTATCCACTGTACCATGTGTCCTTGGCCGAAACGTTGTAATAAATATGGCGACAAAGATGAGGAGAATAGTCTGTATACTGTAAATAATGTACATAATACCTCATCTCAGAAATATAGACAGATACTGAAATTTGCGCAAGTTTTAATGTTCGTTTTAAAAATTGACCAATCAGGTAATGAGACGTGATTTATTCGTAACACTTTAAATGTATATAAACTGGGGTTTGTTTTGACAAGCCATCTCCCTGAAAATATTTCCAAACTGAGTTTAGACTTTCGGGCCGTGTGAAGCTGTATTGTTGGAGTGCAGCGCTAACGACGAGAGCTTATAAAACAAGGAATCCTTTCGCTTTATCAACAATTACTAGTCTGATAGAAAAGTTTGAAACCACAAAGACACTGCATGCTATTTCTTCAAGTGGGAGACATTCGTTAGAAACTGAGTGCATACCTCAAGTTATGGATGATAGCCTGTCATAAATTTGATCAAACGTGCAACCTAGGTTATACAACAAAATGGAGGAACAATTGAAAGTCCATTTCATACCTCATTTGTTTCGAAATATACGTTGTTGTTTTCGCAGTTACTTACTTTTCATTATAATGGTTTTAAAACTTACCTTCATTTATTTTCACCCAGTACATTATAAAGATTGATTGTTCATTTACTTGCAGTAATGGCATTCAGTCCTTGTGCGTGAATTAAAACAACGAGCAATGATATAAATGTACATGTTTCTGTTTAATGAAATAAAATAAACAGGAAAATATGTGGTAGAAGTGTATTACCTCTCTTATACACATAGCCCTGTGACTAGGCCACGTAGTATCAGTATAAAAAGCATCGCGTTTTCAAAAGTCTTTTTTTTGGTTTCCTGAACAGCTGCTGTCCTGCATGTAATTTTGCCACAACCGTCAAGCACTTACAAGCACTCCCGCACACACCCACATATACATTTACACACTGTTTACAAAAATATTGTATTTTTTGTGAGAATATATTGTTTTTATTTTAAACAAACAATATGTTTATTTGTTAGTGATTTATATTTGATATTTTTGGTTTCCATTGCTTACAGTAGTGACCACAACACACTATATTAATGGACTTTCTTAAAGAGTCAGTAACATGTAAAACATTGTTCGGAGGCTCAATTCTTTTTTGTATGCTTGCTGCTGTTAACATTATAATTTCGAGAAAAAGTTGTTAACATATTTAACATTATTCGGATGTACAATTCGATTCGTTCTATAGTTGCTGTTGTTAATTCAATGTTTCGGCCGATTCATTCTGCTGACTTCGTCAAGTGTAAGACGTGAGAACAGGGGAAAACCATGGACGATAATGATAGATTTAAGCGAAGAAAAGATTTCCAAACAACTCACTTCCCAACATCTGAACAAAATGAGGAAACAGATTTTTAAAAATACTTTCTGGGTCAGGTTGAGAACTTTGAAGCACTTTCTCGTAAAGACTTTTCATGTTTTGAATTAAAATTTTTAATATCGATAAACCTAGAAATCTAGTACGAGAAAAAACAGAATATTAAGCATCACGTAAAAAATGACATATTTTTATGTTTATGCATTCTTTTTATAAAAATATCTTGTCGGACTCTGTCCATTTCATAATATGTGACGTCATTTGTTTACATTTGGATACGCCATGAGTAGATATGAACATAAGTGAGAGAATCATGGAAGATTGTAGTTTAAAGACAGTAAAATCGACCTTGCTAACCGAACGCTCCTCTGTAGCCGAAACGATTAAAGCACCGCAGTCTATATGACGGTTCCGTGTAGGAAATAGGTTCGATTCCTGTCGGAGAGCAAATATTTTCTATGAGAATTTCTCGGACATTCAGACCGGTAAATGTTTAATGTTTATTATAAACAGAGCATTTACTTAAATATTTGTATCTATAAAAAGAGTATATATGTGTGTGTATGTATGTATATATATATCAATCAAATTGTTCTTTTTTTATTATATTATATATACTACTTATTTTCTATTTATTAGAATACACATTTTATTTATTGATTGATTAATCTCTATTCGTTTATTCTTTAGTTTAATTGGTCATTTTTTTAACAAGCATCATCTGGTGGGCTTATTTTACAAATATTCTACATATGTACAATATTATTATATCATAATAATAAAATATAATAACATTTAATTCTATTATTATATTATTGTATATAATATTACGAATTATTATATTTTTATATTATTTTCATTATAAATATTTAATATTTTATATTTGCTAATTTATTTTTTACATTGGTTTGACTTTTGTTAATTTAAACTTTAACGTAATAATTTGAAGGGAGAGAGCGTACGTTCGAATTTGCAGGAGAGCCATTTTGAATGCTAAAGTTTATTTCGTTTTGTGTATTTTTACTATTTTTTTCTAATCATTCATTTTTTTAAGCATTTCATACAATACTATGCGACTAGCACTCAAGAGGTTACAGAGAGTGAGAGCAAGAGTAAAGAGAGAGGGGTTACAGAGAGTGAGAGCAAGAGCAAAGAGGGGTATTTGAGGAAAGGATATAGAGAAGGATGGAGATCAGAATCAAGGCATCAGAAGATTTCGATTGACATTACATTTGAATATTTGAAAATTATAGCTATCAGGGAAGCAAGTAGCAAGTAGGAGGAAGGGAGTTCCACTGCTGGAAAGTGCGAGAGAAGAAGCTGTTGAAGTAGAAAAGGCGATTATATTTAACTGTTTCGACAGTGAAAGAGTAGAACCAAGATGTAAACCTAGTTCCACGGTTAAATTCATGCACTTGGGGTACCAGTGTAAGTAGCTCGTCAGAGCAGTTGCCATGAAAATATTTGTAGAAAAGACAGAGGGAAGCCACAGCACGTCTGTAAGAAAGTGACTGTAGACGAGATGCCAGATGAAGACCTATCACATTTATTATCTGTCTTTGGATTTTGTCTAGGATCTCGAGAGGAACATCGGGGCCAGCAAACCATATATGGCAACAGTATTCAATGCAGGGACGAATGGTAGATTTGTAGATTTGAAGGATGTACACAGCACAATTAAAGAAAAAATGAAAAATAAAAAAAGAGAACATTTTAAATGTTTTTAATTATTTGTTTCCCTCTTTTAGTGATTATTTTTGCATTTGTTGTTTCATTCGATTATTTCTCGTTTAACGTTTCACACGGTTAGATTTTTTTCTCGAAAATAAAAGTGTCTCATACCATAAAAAATGATGGCTTCATTTCAGAATTTTACCGTTGTGCTGTATTTAAAAAATATCATATTGTTATAAAATGCGAAAGCCAGAGATTGCCCGGTATATATATATATATATATATATATATATATATATATATATATATATATATATATATATATGGGGGACATATAGTTATAGGGGGAAACCTGTAATTACTAATAGATTTTTATAATCCCATAAATAAATACCAGATTTTTTATTTTTATTTTTTACAAATACTAAATTGGGAATTAGTGAGATAATATAGCAGAAAATTATATTCCTACTACATCAGCAAAAGAGTCCACTACGTTGTGGTGTCGTAGAAAATGTCCCCCATATATATATATATATATATATATATATATATATAATTAAATTTAAAAAACAGACAACCTTAATGGTCCATAGATTATATTCTATTTCCTCAGGAATGGGATTTTTTTCCTGGTTCCTCTGATGACATATCTAAGCATCTATCTCTCTCTCTCTCTCTCTCTCTATATATATATATATATATATATACATATATATATATATATATATATATATATATATATATATATATATATATATATATATATATATATATATATATATAAACTGGCTGCCTATTATGTATATTAGACATTCATTTTGATTAGGTTTGTCGTCATAGGGCTACAAAAAAATCGAGCACCCGATGAAACTTAGCTTGTAAACTATCGGTCTAACCTTACATCAAATACGTAAAGGTTTTTAAGTTGTAAGTTTAATTTGTGAACAAAAAGAAGCAAAACAGAAAACATAAGGAAAAAAATAAATGTCAGGAAAATAAAATTCCATATGCAGTTGTTAAAAAATTCGATTATCTCCCTTACATCGGTTACAGAGTAGTTTCCCTTTGTATACTTATTGCAACTCACAAAGGCGTCAATTATATATCGCAAAGAAAAATCGTTATATAATTTCAGGTAGCTGGCATTGGATAAACTCATTAAGACAAATAAATCAGTGACAGTGAAGTGGAAAGAGACTAATTTCTGTAACGAAAGTAGACTTATCTAAGAATTATTAAAATAAATCAGATGCATGAACATCCTCGAAAAGTACTACTAAAGAAAGAAAAAATAAGTTGTTTGATGCTGGATTGATCTTATGAGTATAATGTTTTGACGATAGAAGCATTTGAAAGAGTCGAGTAGAGCGGATTAGTTGTTTGAGGTTATTTAATAAAATTAGTAATAGTTTAAAAACATTAGCACTCATTTATTATACAGAATATATATATTTTTGTTCTTAGTTAAAATTCTTTTTATTTTTTTTATATTTTTCATTACATCATAAAAGGGAATTTTAAAAATTCGTTAAAAAAGAAGACACATTATGAAAAAATGCACAAAATATAATATATATTATGCCTTTTGATTCCTTGGGGAACATAGTGCTGCAAGAACACCTCTTCAACGGACTTGGTTCCGGGTGATCTCCAGGTTGGGGGATGTGCAGTAGGCTAAGAACCTACTCACTTAAAAACTAGCTTGTTACAGAAACCACAACGATATCTTAAAAAAAAAAATGTAATAAAAACAAATTTTTATCATCAAAAGTTTTCTGTTAATGTTAAAAGAAAACGATAAAAGGAATTTTTGATGCAAAAAGTAATTTTTCAAATAGTTTTTAGAATATTCTAAACTTTGGTTAAAAATCATGTTTTTCTGGTGTCAGCAGTCAATCATAAATTTGTACGGGAAACATTAAGCAGTGAAAAATACATTGATTTAAGCAGTGAAAAATACATTGATTTAAGCAGTGAAAAATACATTGATTTAAGCAGTGAAAAATACATTGATTTAAGCAGTGAAAAATACATTGATTTTTAAATTGTTGCAAAAATCAGATAAGTGTCGTATTTTAATGAAACTTTCAGGACTTATTGACAGATGAATGACATTATTTTTGAAACGTTTCTTTTTTGTAAAAAATCTCGTAAAAAATATATATTTTGTACATCTTTAACCAACTCCACTCATTACGAAATTTCGAGAAATTATTTTTTTGAATCTCTTAATTTTCATATTTGTTAATAGGGACAAGCCCTTGGAGAATTTAAATCAACTGTTGTTTTGGTCAAACAGGACCCCAGTTATAGAAAATATGCTCTGAATCTTAAAATAAAAAATGCAATGAAACTAAGACATTATTTAATCAAAAAATCTTTTAATTGATTTTATGAATAAAATATATTATGGACACTATTATCTTATGAAAAAAAACATTTGATGAATAATGAATATTTACAAAAATTGTTTTCATTTTTTTTAAAATTTTAATTAGAATAACTTATAAAGTTTAAATCTTTGAAAATTCTGTATTAATTTGTAGCAGCCAAGTGATGTTGTTATTAAATTAAAACCATATTTGTTAACTATAAATGGAAAAGCTCACTCCAATTCATGGCATTTTAAAAAGAATTTTGGGTTTTTTATGTGTTTATAAACGTGTTGACTTTTACAGACGACATTATCAGAAAATAAGAGAGGTACCTATAGTCAATTTTAAATTTATTTGTAATTTTCTTAACAAGCCCCTTTGTGAGTAAGGCTATAAAGCCAAAGTGTCTAAAAGACAATAAAATATTATACTGCTTAAAATATTCTAAATTTTTGAGATTACTGGGTAGTTAAATAATTATATAAAATGGCGTTCACGCTTTATTCGTCATATAATTTTTATAGCTATTGTCCGCCTTAGTTAAATTTCTCAAACATCAAGCTGCCAATACAATAAATCCGTCATCGTCTTAAAAAAACACTTACTCCATCTTAAAAAAGATGCTTTTCTGCGATATTTTAAACTAAAAGTGAGTAATATTTGTTTCAATTAAGATTTTAATTAAACTTTAAATAAGCTAAATTTTCTCAAATAATGTTTCAGAAAAGTATATTTTATTTTTCAGAAATATTTTAATAAAGAGAATTGTTGTGTTGACAAATCTGTCAATATGGAGGAGTTTATCGATTTTACTAACAGGTAGAAAAAGATTCCAAGTTTAAATTCGGTATTTTGCGTATTTGGAATATTAAATATGATCTCTTATCTTGGAATTAAGGCAAAAATTAAAGCTTCAATAAAGATTTTTAATTTTTTAAAATGCATTTTAAACTTTAGGTATCGCTTGTTTGGAGGCACCGACATAAGTTTAATGTTAATGTGTATTTAAAAGAAACGCATGTGTATAAATGGGGTTCATGTCTTGCGGTTCTCAAACATTTGAACTCTCGTGTGTGGCTCTTACATTAAGCAAGTTTGGCTAACCCTGGATATGAGGTTCGTACGATCCTGATGATTTCGTTATCCATGTTTGATTGTAAGGCCACTGGTATTAGCCGGGGCTAATGAAGGGTACAGACAAGAACCTAAGCAGTGAATGCAGGAGAAAGACTGGCAAACTTAAATGGTTAATAAAGAAGTACAAAATTAAGCTAGTACCCAGGCAAACCACTCTTCTATGACGACCCATCAAAATAAGAGAAAGCTGTATTCCCCATTATCAACAGGGACAAGAATTCAATCAAATTCTTAAGACTTCCAGTTGTTTCAAACAGACGATGTGTGGCATAGTCACGACATCATATATGGTTGGGCATGTGGCCCGTGATTGTGTTTGGTGACCACTATTGTTGATCCGTAGTTACCCGAGTCGGTTACGTCATAGGTTTTTACAGCCTGCTTTAGACCAATATACAGTTGGACTGTCTCTACCTTGCCGAAAATTAAATTAGACGCTTTTTTCATCAGGAGAATGCAGTATTTAAGTAATACAACGCGCATGGTCTGTATTGGCTGCTTTTATTACCCTTAATGGGGGAATTTTATCGATTATCTGTTAGAGAGAGAGAGAGAGAGAGAGAGAGAGAGAGAGAGAGAGAGAGAGAGAGAGAGAGAGAGAGAGAGAATTTCAATTGTTTCACTACTTTTTACCAGATTCGGACCGCGTATCTTTCGCTAAGAGGCAAAAATCCTTACTGCAGAATTTTGAAGCGGGAAGCACCCTTTTTTTTACAATAAAATCTCGTCGACTTCTCGCTAATTGTTAATTCTTTAGTTTATATATATATATATATATATATATATATATATGAAGAAAAATATATGGAAAAAACAAACAAAAATCCTTATATGCAGTTATGCTGTTTTAATGTTAATATGTCAACGTCGGACGATTCGGTCTAATAAACCATCTTCAGGACATATTCATAAAATATAATTAACATTATCAATTCAACATGACAAAGACGATGGACATAAGAATAAGACTCATTCAAACAGTTCTTATGTCCATCGTCTTTGTCATGTTGAATTGATAATGTTAATTATATTTTATGAATATGTCCTGAAGATGGTTTATTAGACCGAATCGTCCGACGTTGATATTATATTAACATTAAAACAGCATAACTGCATATAAGGATTTTTGTTTGTTTTTTCCATATATTTTTCTTCATACTGTCGGATCTATATCCATATATTTGCTTACATATATATATATATATATATATATATATATATATATATATATATAGAGAGAGAGAGAGAGAGAGAGAGAGAGAAAGAGAGAGAGAGAGAAAGAGAGAGAGAGAGGTATGAAAAGTAACGAGAGTGGTAACATTCTTCGTTGTGAGAGGCATCGTCCACAGCGAATTCTTGCTACAAAGCTAGACGATCAATCAGAAAGTCTCCAAAGAGATCCTGTGGCGTTTGCTTCACTCAGAACGCGAGAAAAGATGAGAGTTGTAGCTGCATGAATATCCGACAGTTCCTGGTCGAGAAGAACATCGCCGTACAGGAAAAAGCTCCCTATTTGCGTGATTTTGCTCCGTGTGTCTTTTTCCCTATCCTCAAACTCCAGAGTATCATCAAGTGGACCAGACTTAAAGGCATCGAGGCCATCAAGAGGGCCGTAAAAACGGAGTTGAAGGGCATCCGAGAAGAATCCTTCCAGCAATGCACAGAAGCGTGGGAGAGATGGATGGGTGAGTCTATTACACGCGAAGGGGATTACTTTGAAGGGGAAACCATGTTGTTTGGGATTGAAATAAATTGTTTGTGATACCAGTCCATCTACTTTTCAGACAGTCCTCGTATATATATATATATATATATATATATATATATATATATATATATATATATATATATATATATATATATTGTCATCCACAGATAGACTGTTTCACTGTATCACAGCTCATCAGTGTGACTGCACGTCCGGTTACCTCTAGCTAGGATCGAAACCCGTCTAAATTAGCGTCAGTTGGAGATTCTAATCCTAAGTCGTCGGCGCATGGCGCGGATGAAGGCGAATTTAAGTGTATTTATTTTTGGATAAACACACAGTAACTGAGAGAACTCGATTCGATTTACCAAAAGTCTTGCATTATTAGCTGTAATAGTCACTGTTTACAAACTCACACTTCCTCCCCAGAGAGCTCAACCGAAATAAATGTTTCAGGAGCACATATATATATATATATATATATATATATATATATATATATATATATATATATTGTTCAGGAGCTATATATATATAATGTGTGTGTGTATATATATATTTTTACAGGAGCTTATATATATATATATATATATATATATATATATATATGAGGGTGTACTGAAAATTTCTCAATCTGATTAATTTCCCTACTTCAGTATTTCAGGACCCGAAATATGGCACAAATCTTGGTCTTGGCTGTCGTAATATCTGAATGGAAAAAGATGCCCCATTCTTCTACACTCTTTAAATGTGGGTGCTGATGCCTACAATAAGGCTACGACTGAAATATAATTATCCAGAGGATAGCTCTGTGTGGACTCAGATCATGACTCCGGGCCAAACAGTAAAGAAGGTGCAGAAGTTCTGCAAAGTTAATTTTGCTGATTTTGGGCCAATGGAATCCTGGATCTATTCTAGCTTGAACCTGAATCCCTAGATTACGTCGTATGGTACGTTTTGCAGTAGGAATCCAAGAGGGCCTATCAGCTCAATACCAGTCCCCTTAAGGCTGCTATCACAAAGGAGTGAGACAAGATGTCGAAGTTCATTGCGGTTAAGGCTTGCGCAAATTTTCAAGGTCGTGTTGAGGGATGTAATTTAAAATAACTGAAGCCATATTGAATAAATTATTCTATGAGTTCTAATAGTATTATTTTCTATTAATATTTATGCATTACAAGCAATTCTTGTAATTTTGCAGTTTCTCCCAATGTTGTAAGTTGCTACAAACGCAAAATATTCACCTAAAAACTCGAGTCTTGTATTTAAATAGGTCGAGACTTTCATATGAAAGTCATACATGGGGCACAACCCTTTCAGAAATATCTATCTATCTATCTATCTATCTATCTATCTATCTATCTATCTATCTATCTAAGGTTGGTAATAAACGATAATACTTAGGACACGGACAACACATATAAGATTCGCCAACGCCGGGTAAAAGTAGTAGTTAAGTGAATTTCGCAATGAATCTCCAATTGTAGGATATCTACCAACCGCCCCACGTGGTCAGATGTGGGAAAAAGCCGAATTTAATGTGGGGTACCAGAGCTCATAAGTTCGGCCAAAAATTCCCCGTAGACTCTGTATAAAACGCGGTCGGGTAGCCCTTTTCCCGAGACAAGACTCTGCCCTTCGACATAGCCTTTTCTGGAGATCCTCTCTTCCCGGAGGCAGAGAGCTTGACCAGCTGGAGACGAAACTCCAACTGCAGACCAACATACAGTATTTACTACTGTATTTATGTGAATGGGGACATAGCCATTATCGTCCATAGGTATGCTACAATGCTATCTATCTATCTATCTATCTATCTATCTATCTATCTTCGCACTCTCAAGATCTTTCATTTTTTATCCGACCATTGTCTAATCGGGGTTCGTTAGTGAAAGAAAAAGTAGTTAAAGATTTAATTAATAAAATAAGAAGCCTCTAAAGAAATAGCCACTTTCGAGTAAGACATTCAGATAATAAATCGTGCGCGTGTCAATTGCTGTCTTGTTTTATAATTATATTAAATCATCATCAAATATCGATTTGCTGCCATATTCTTCCGTGTCTAGGATAACGCCGTACTGGTCTCGATTTTCTTCGATAAAAACACAACCAGTCGCATACACCGATATATGCTAAGAAGAAGCCCCCACTTACAAAAATGTACAAAAGATTACACTGTAATAGGTAAAACATATCTTATACAAGAGATTGTGGTAATATATAAATAGATTAGAGGAAACAAAATAAGTAATTTCTTATATTAATCAGAAGGCGGTTTTCGTATGAAAGAATGCGACAAAGGACTTAATTAAAACATAAACGGAACTTTAGCTTACTTTTCTTTTGGTTTCTTTTTTCATCTCCTTTCTTTTTGGCTTTGTCAGAACAGGTTTTTTTTTTTCGTCTCTTCAGAATTCATTGAATTGACTCATCATTACTTTCAGTAGAATATACAAAATGCTGTGTATAGACAAGAAAAGACATGCGGGCCAGCACAGAAGCGGCCGATCCCAGAGCCGAGGAGAGGACGGATGACATGAAATTAGATGAACAAATACATCAAATAAATAAAGATAAATAAACACAGAGAGAGAGAGAGAGAGAGAGAGAGAGAGAGAGAGAGAGAGAGAGAGAGAGGAGGGAGGGAGAGAGAGAGATGAAGGGAAAAATGTTATACAGTAAAGCATTCAAAATACTTTATCAACAAATAGAAAAAATAAAAAAAAAACTATTAGGAGAAACTGATATGAAACCGCTTGCCCCTTCTTCTTCTTTTTCTTCTTCTTCTCTGTGCCGTGTTCCTTCAGCACGTTCGTGATCATGGCTCTCCACAACTTTCTGTCTTTTGTAGCTCTCAATAAATTTTGTCATTTCGCCATCTTTCCCAAATCCTGACCCCACCATCCGCCCACTCAAGCTCGATCTGTCCTGCGAGTATCAAATTTCTCATTATGTGACCTGGAAATATCAACTGACACTCCAATTAAATTCAAGAAAAATGGTGACGACTTTTACATCGGAAAACAAATCTCCGATGTTGATCAAGTAAAAAATTAACACAAGGAAACTATATACTTAAAAATTTCTCAGCATTTCATCAGAAAAATCCCTTTGATTAAGGCGCAGAGAATAATCAAACATTTTACGGATTTAATAACAGTCGACATTCGTGTTAAAATTTCATTTATTTTTGAAAAATTATTAAAAAATTGAAATGGCTTTCTTTTTATTGGTTTTACGAAGATAATATGCGATTAGGAATCATCCAATTAATTTGGATTAAATCTGATGTTTTTTCTCGTGATGTGAGTTCTACAAATTAATAAACAAAAACGCTCAACATAAATTTTAATTCTTTTTTTCAGTATTTACGATTCCTGACAACATCGTTCACTGCCTCTACGATTCCTGAAGACAGTCTTCCTTGAGTCTATAATTCTTGACGACAGTGATTCTTGCGTTTACAATTCTTGGCGATAGTGATCCTAGCCTCTATAATTCCTGACAACAGCGTTCCCTACCTCTACGATTCCTGAGGACAGTATTCTCTGCCTCTACATTTCCTGATGGTGAATGCTGACATTATCCTCGCCTTCGGTTCATCTTTGATGTTACAAGGAGTTTTGTTGGTACCTCGCTCAACTGCACCCCACAGATAATAATCAATGGGGTTGCAGTCTGTAGAGTTAGGTGGCCAAATGTAAGGGGTAAGTGGTTGCAGAAATTGTCTGACAGCCATGGCTTATGCAGCATGGTACCAGACATAGGGTCTTTCAGCAGCCACCCTTTTGACCCGCTGCAGCTCTATCCCTCAAGGCACTTTATGTAGGTCTCTGTGTTGATTCTGAGGCCTTGTGTGAAGATGAATGGTGGCATAACGTCGCCATCACTAGTGACCACTCCAAACATCAGGAAGTTAACTGTCTACATCATTCAACTCTTTCCAGATTCTCTGCATTGTCCTGAGATTGACACCTAAACACTCTGAAGTATTCGTATTAGAGATTCCGGCGCGAATGCCAAGCAGTACAGCTTTCCGTTTCCAAATTCTGTTGGAGTAAATTGCATCATGGTCCACTTTTTCTACGGAAGGTGTCCAACTGGACCTATAATGCTCTGCAGTCGATAAAATAAAAAAACAAAGCACATGCGCTATATATATATATATATATATATATATATATATATATATATATTAAGCGTTTCACCCCAAGCAAGGCGGGAAGCTACTAGCACGGGGTTACAGAGGGTTAGAGCTAGAGCAAATAGGAGTGATAGAGGAAAGGATGATGAGAAGGATAGAGGATAGATCAGGGCATCTGCAGACGTCGATTGACATTACATTTGAATAGTTAGAGATTATAGCTATCAGGGAAACAAGAAAAGGGGAGGGAGTTCCACAGGCGAGAAGTACGAGACATGAAGCTATTGGAGTAGACGACTACATTTAACAGTTTCGACAGTGAAAGGGTGTGAGCGGGATGCCAGCCTAGTAGAACGCTTAAATTCATGCAGTTTGGGAACCAGCGAAAGTAGCTCATCGGAGCATTTGCCATGAAAATATTGTATAAATTTGCAACTTCTAAGGGAAGGAAACTGAAAGAAACTGGTATGAACACCACCCAGACCCGGTTACGGAGATAGGATCTGTTACAATTCTATGGGACTACACAATACACACTGACAGAACAATCAAAGCCAACCACCAAGATATTGTTATTAAAGACCACAAACAAAAAAAGTGCCTCCTTATTCATATGGCAGTCCCTGCAGACTGCAATGTATCTTTGAAGATATTCAAAAAGCTGTCAAAATACAAGGATCTTGAAATAGAAATCTCAAAAATGTAGCATATGGGAACATCAACAATTTCTGTTGTAGTTGGAGCCCAAGAACTGGTTGGAGAAGATTCCAGTAGACTCATTGAAGGGATTCCTGGAAGTTCATGCCTCAAAGTGATGCAAAACATTGTTCTGACAAGTACAGCCCACACTTTACGAAGGGCTTTATGTAATTTTTTATTTTTATTTTTTATTTTTTTTTTTTTGTCAGTGGAAAGTGTCATGATGCCATTTCTAACCTTAGGTCCCTGGGCGGGACCCGGAAAGAAATGTGCAAACGCCAGAATTAAAAAAAATTAAAAGTAATAATAATAATAATAATAATAATAATAATATGATAAAAATAATACACACACACACACACACACACACACACACACACACACACACACACACATATATATATATATATATATGTTTTCGTGGAATTTGAAGGAACGCCAACCAAATGCATAACGGACTTTTTGGGTACTCATTGCGAACAGTATATATATATATATATATATATATATATATATATATATATATATATATATCAGTGAACATTGAAGTCAACACTAAGGGACATATTGTTTCATGATAAACGCAATCATCAGGCCACCTGATATACATCTATCTATCTATCTATCTATAGGCTGATTGAAAGTAGCTTCCCATTTTAAAATATTTATAATTTATTTATTTACTATAATTTTTACAAGAATTGAAATACGAGAGGAAAGCGTTTAGCACGAGGTTTTATTTAAAATTCGACATGGGCACCAGATTTCCCTACCAGCTTCTCGAGCCGTCCAAGAATCGGGTCACCTGATTTCACATAACTTCTTGTATTCGCTCTTCCAAAGTCGTGCTTTGGTATAGCAGACTTGCTCCTTTAACCAACCCCAAAGAAAAAAGTCACAGGGTGTTAAGTCAGTGCTCCTATCTGGCCACTCATGCATAAAATAGGGAGTTAACTTTCAATCACACTGTCTATATTATTACTTAAACGTTATTTCTAGTGGGTATACATATTTGAGTAGATGCTCTGTTTATTTATTTAAGCAGTATATTTATTTATTTACATCTATCAGCCTCTCATGTCGATTTAATAAATTAAAAATCTATTCTTAAAAATTGCTTTGTTTACGTTAGGATACAAAACTGAGCAAAGATAAAAATCGGGAAAATCCATGTTTAAAAGTACTGTAATGAAGTAATCGGGAGTAATCTCCCTTGTCTTATGATTACCTCCCTTTGGAGAACGTTTGTAGAGTACTATAAATAGACACTATGCTTGAATCAATTCTAAACAGAATAAAGCTTCCTTAAACCTTCTCTTGCTATCTTTTGTTGAATAAGTACTATTCGGGCTTGGCTTGTCATGTGCTGTTTTCATCTGTCTCTCGGTGATTGTCAAATTCTCCAAGCACTTTTTCCTCGTTATGTGCCGTAGAAATTTCAGCTTTCTCTTTCTTGTTTAAGTCTCTATTTGGTTTCCATTTTCTCTAAGACTTCTTCGTTGCTCACATATTAAGGCCATGGCATTCTTAATATCCTTTTGTAGAACTACATTTCTGTTGCTTCAAGCCTTTTCTTCATTTGTGATGAGATTGTCGAGCTTTCACTACCATATAGGAGAAGAGTATTATATAACAGTTAAGTATTCTTTTCTTTGTTCGTAAAGAAAATTTCCTGTTTCTTAGTACTTTGCTTAGCTTTTGGAAGGTATCTTTCGCTGTCCCAATGCCTCTTCGGATTTCGGTGTCGTATTTTTGCTCTCTGTTAAAACACTTAATAAATATTTAAATTGTTGTACTTGCTTGATTTTTGTATCTCCAATTTGTAATGTACATGTTGGGCTTTTATCAACGCAAACAACAAAGGAAATCTATTGGTGGATTTACAGCCATTCTTTCAGATCACAGATTGAAATTGAAGTGAGATGTTAGGAAATAAATTTAGAAACAGCAAAGATAACGACTGTACTCATCATTACTAGAGAGCTTCGAACTGTCTCGGAGACATATTGGAAAAAATTGAAATCCTAGGAATAATTTCAATTATTCAAACACTAGAAATATACAAATTCGAGAGTAATCTTTCGTTTGGTTTGGTAGGGTTTGTTTTACGGCATATCAACTTCAGTGGGTTATTTAAAGCCGACAAAATTTTTATTGTTGGCAATATTTTGTTTTATCAAAACTCTATTTCTGGTAATAATTTTTTCCTTCAAAAATGTATAGCTGGTAATATATTTTTTTTAAAAATGTATTGCTGGTAAAAATTTTTTCTTCCATAATTTATTACTGATAATTTTTTACAATGTATTTCTGGTATTAAAACCTATTTTTACAATTTCATAGTGTTTTTACTGCAGTTTCGGGGTTAACTATTTGTCCATAGCTGGGACCTTGACAGGTGTTACCTCTCGGGGTCAGCATGGACCTGGAAACACCAGCAATTGAGAGGTGGTTTCACGCTTCTCAAAACCTCCTGATCAGAGGCCTTCCTGTTGGACGTAGTTTATCGTCTTACCCAGAACGCGGATGTAGTTTATCGTCATACTCAGGACGCGGAGAGAGTAATGTAGAATTTTAGATACTTTGGTCACCTTATCCCCACCAAATGTTTCTGATGTTAAAATTTATAATAATAATAATAATAATTGCTAGATACTCGCTTCCGTGTATGTCCGTCTTCTAGGGTGGCTCAGGTACATTTGTGTTTGTTCAAAACCCACAGTGCCAACCTGTAATTTGTGCAGAGTGGACCTTAGGATAATGGATAACGGCTCGGAATAAGGAATCGGAGAGCCGAGTTCGAATTCCAGTCGAATTCATTACATTCGCTTACGTGCTAATACCCTTGGGAAAGGTATGAATCCTCTTCTTCTCCCCCAGACCGGGTTCCATAGCCTTGGATGGCAACTGGTCTACTGCAGAAAGAAATGGCAGCCTACTGCGGGAAAAAATCTGCCTCGTCAGTCATGTATCAAAAGAAACATGATCGCCTAAGCATGTATCACGCATGGCTCATAACTGACTGGACCGTAGTCACAATTCATGGAGAAAGCAACATGTCCATTACGCCCACACCCTCGGTCAAAGTCTTGATAATTTGTAACTTTTGAACAGTTTCGTCAAACGAATTTCATCTCACAAGGCTTGTGTCAACCGGTGGAGTGGCTTTCGGGCACATTTCAACGATGCCGCCGACGGGGATCGTTCCCTTTTGTCGAGTTTATCAAGAAGTTACCTTCATGACAAATCGACCATGGTGAGATTTGAACCCTCATGGTAGGGACGCTAACGTTTTTACTACTAGGTCGCGTGTCCACCGAAAAAAATATAAGCAGGATATTTTAAAAGTATATATAAAAAAGAAAAAACAAAAAAAAAACAAAAACAAAAAGGCGGGGTGGAGAAAAAGGTAAGGAAAAGAGAAAAAAGTGCCGACTGTCAAGTGGACAGTTAAAAATATAACTAAATCCGAAATAATAAAATAGTGGCTAACTGGTTATCACTCCTCGCGCTTCAGAGCCAACTGACGACAAAAAATATGTACCCGATGACTAAAAAAGAAGAGAAAAATGATTCCTAGAGAATTATAAATAACACACTCCTTTTTCTTTGCTTTTTTAGTTGTGCACATGGTTTGACCTCAGTTCGTGCTATCCATTTCTATGTACTTTCAAAATGTCTGTTTTTAAAATCCAAATATGTTTTTTACACCCACTCCCCAAAATACAGGGTGTCCCCAAAAATTCGACATCATTTCGCAGGCCAAATTTTGGCAGTTCTCGTTGAAATAACCTCACATTTTCACAGAATTTATAGGAACAGATCAAGATTTGATATTTAATGGAATAGGACAGTACGTGTTATCTCAATGAGAATCTGCCAGAGAGATGGATCGGGCGTGGTGGAGATGAAGACAGTTTTCTGATGAAATGGCTGCCGCGGTCACCGGACATGTCCCCATATGATTTCTTTTTATGGGGATATGTCAAGGGACTGGTCTATGTCCTCCCTCTTCCTTCTAGCATTGATAAACTAAAGCAGAGAATCATTTCCTCACTGGATAATGTTGCCGGAGACATGCTACAGCGTGTCTGGCAAGAGCTTAACTAACGACTTGACATTTGCCGTGTCACAGTCGGTGCACATATTGAAGACTTATGAAATCGGTCCCATAACAAACTTATGATGTTCAACACCTAAACTGTTCAATTTCATTGAGCTAGACTTAGTAGTTTTGAAAGATAATTGCTTTTAAAACGATGTCAAATTTTGGGGGACACCCTGTATTATTTCAGAAGAACTCAGGTAGTGTATTTCGTTGATCCAGCAAGCGAAAAAGTAAAATTGAAAGAAAGTAAACACTTGGGAAAATATCTAGGTCCTGTGAGAAGAACTGAAATTGTTGTAAAAGATGAAAGTACGATCCATCATTATAGGAAAGTGCTTGGAAAGTTCCAATGATATTTGGAAGAAGTGAAAATCTGTGAAAGAGCATAAACCAAGCTGATGGATGCATTGCTAAAATCATAAAAGAATACTGAGGAAGGTGCTGAAATATTGAGAGATTTGCTGTCACTTGATCCTCCGTGAAAGCCGTGAAATATTAATGAGTACAAATGCTAAACGTTGCGAAGAAAAGATGATAAAAAAGATAAAAAAAGAAACAACGATTAATGCACAGGCACGCAGACCCCACACACATGACACTCATGTCAAATGACAAGGTGGGGTGGGGGGTTGGCTTCGCTTGTGTGGTTGCCTGTGCGGAATGCTTTCAAATTTGGGTGAATTCATATCAAAACTTGTCACTTTGCTACTTTTGTTTTTGTTTTGGCGCGAACCGTAAGAGTTGAAGAGATAAGAGATTTGGTACGCGTTGCCAACGAAAAAAAGGCTTTTATTTTCGAGATAACGCTTGGAGCCAACGATCAGCTGCTCAAGGTTGATTTCTTTACCCTTTTGTTTTAGTTTATTTAATTTCTTTGCAAGGGCTTTCAAATCATCACTCATCCAGGAATGATGCAGCATCTCTTGTTCCAGTGGGGCTTCACACACGGCTTTGAAAACTTTTCGTTTCGTACCAATGGGATAAGACATTATTAGGCATTTTCAGAGAATTATGTTTAGAATGTTGTAGAATCCGAAAGAAAAATTTGAAATTTACCAAGTTTATATCAATCTTTCATCTTCACTTTCATCCCCCCCCTTTTTTTTTGAATACCAAGGTTTACCTAATAGAAGGCTCAACACACCCTCTTGGTAGAGGGTTACAGAATGTAAGTAGATGCACTTCGACGGAATTTTTTTATTATTAATGTTTACCTAATACAAAGCCCGAGGGCCGCTCAATGTAGACGGTTATTGTGTGAAGTTGTATTAGAGTAAGGAATGACAAAACAACAGGAAAGATAGACCGCTAATTCTACACTTGAGGAGGTTAAGATTTAATTAACGAACAGAATTTCACAGTCCAGGGGGAGACATTATAGAGTTGAAGTAGATTTTAGAAGAAAACAGAAACCATGCTTTGAACATTATGCGGATAAGAAATATAGATAAACTACTGACCCTTCTATTGAAAGAGATTAAGATTATAATATTCAGGGAAGCGTCCCATTACTAGAGAGCTTCGAACAACCCAGAAGATCTACTAGAAAAAAATGAAATCAAACGAATCATTTAAAATATTCAAATAGTAGAAATATATAAATTGCCAAGAAAATGAAATAGTGTAACCATTAATCTTAGCTACATGTTGTCACTTGATCTCTATCACATAGTAATAATATTAATAATGATTGGATGCTCGTTTCCGAGTTAGTTCTGGGTATGACGATAAACTAAATCCGGCAGCAAGGCCTCTGGTCAGGAGATTGGAGGCTTTGAGGAATGTGAAACTACCTGTTAATTGCTGTTGTTCCCAGGCCCACAGGGACCTGGAGTGGTAACATCTGTTAGGGTCCCAGCTATGGTAAACAAGCACAAAACATTGTGAAAGTATAAAAATACATTTTATAGTAAAATTACAGACAATTCATCAATCAACATTAAAGAAATCTTTCATGACATTAAACCATATAATAGCCTACAATTTCTTAAAGAAATCAAACTGTATTCCAAAATATAACTTCAACAAAACTACAATATAAACACACACATATCACCGCCTCTCTTGATTACGCCCACAAAAACATATATATATGTACAAAAGCTGAGTATCATCTACCATGTATTTCAATTGTGAAAGCAGAATAACATATAATTTTATTACTTCCAGGTTCACAAGAAAATTAAATTTCGGCATTAAATGACCCATGAGTACATGATGTGCCGCTAAACAAATAAATCAAATAAAAGTTTCCAAAAAAATTAAATTTCGGCATTAAATGACCCATGAGTACTTGATGTGTTGCTAAACAAATAAATCAAATAAAAGTCCCCAAGAAAATTAAATTTCGGCATTAAATGACCCATGAGGAGTTGATATGCCGTTAAACAAACATAAATCGTTTCCGAGTATTCCCACCTGCAATAGTTATAGCTAATCCTGTTGCTGTCGCATATCTGTATTTCATCAATATTCATAAAGACAATCTGTGGTTTCTACTGCAAGTAGGGTCAGACGTGATCTGCCTTGAGATTGGAATACCTGTACACTTTTCATTTCTACCAAAGTCCAGACAAAGAATAAGATTACGAATGTTCATTTTCAAAGCGTAACAATCTGGTCTCCCAACTTGGTTTCGTGCTGTACAAGGCTAAAAATTGTCAAGATTGACTAGTAGGTTTGGAATATGACTTGTTTTGAAACAAGGATAGTAATCTGGAATTCTCCTTCAGGACGTGGCGATCATGGCTCTCCACAGTTTCCTGTTCTTTGTTGCTCTTACTAAGCATTGTCTTTTCGCCATCACTCCCAATCATTGATCTGTCATCCATGTACACAATCTTTTTAGGCAGGTTACTCGCTGTTTCACTCTTTCCTTCAGTATGTCCTGTGAGTGCCAAATTCTCCAAGCCCTCTTTCGTCTTAGAAATTTAATCTGTCTCTTTCTGATTCTAAGTTTTATCGTCCTTTTTGTTTCCATTTTTCTAAAATGTTCTCGCTACTCAGGTGTTCCGTCTATGGAATTTTTATCATCCTTCTACAGATCCAAAATTTTGTTACCTCCAGTTTTCTGTTCATTTGGGAGGATATTATTCAGCATTCACTGCCAAAAAAAAAAAAAAAGAAAAAAAAAAAGAAGAAAATAAAGTAAAAAAGAGGATTGATATTACATCACAGATTAGCCTTCTTTTTGATTCCAATGAAATTTTCCTATTTCTTAATACTTTACTTAGCTTTTGGAAGGCGTCGTTCCCTCTTTCGGCGCGCCTTCGGATTTCGGTACGTATTTCAAATTACGACTGTGTTGGCGGGTTTATACAGGGTGCTGCAGAAATACCTTACACATTTTAAAGGTTGGCAAAAAGTGAATTTAAAATATATTTTACTGTTGTTTAAATAAAGGGCTACAGTTTTCATTCATTTGTTTTTAAAAATGATATCATCCAAATGGTAGCAGGTATTCGCTATATCATCCAAATGATATTATCCAAATGGTAGCAGGTATTCGCTATATATTGTTGTAAACAATTTCCCAAACCTGGGCATTTTCTGGAGTTCGAGAGTTTTAGGTCTTCCTGGTGGCTTTCATTTAAGCGCTGAATCTGTGGCCCTGAAATTTTCAACCCATAGCGGAATCGATTTTCTATCCAGAACAACATTATCCTGGCGTAAGATGAAACAAGTTAGAAAACCTCTCTGTGTTGGAATTACAAATTCACCAGTCTTAAAAAAACAAAACAAAAAACAATAAAAAAAAACAAAACAAACAAACAAAACAAACAAACAAAACAAAAAACAAAACGTTTCAACAGCAAACGCATGGTGTGTACAGTATAAGCCATGATATTAATTGATAAAAAGAAGTGGTAAGAAATGAACTAGATAAAAACATTATTGCCACTTGCCTAAGGTTACTAGAACTAAACAGGTGACAGTTTAAAATGTGGGAGGTATTTCTGCCGTACCCTTTATAAAATATCCAAGTTTCTTGTTATACCTTTCAGCTTGAAGAGTCGCAATCTCCAAGATGAACAGGCTAGAGTAATATAAATATTTTTGTATATATTTTAATGCGTTTCTCTCAAGTGTGCACGAAACGTCGACAGAGAATCCTCAAAGGAGCATAAGATGTGAGAAATATAAATATTTGGTATCTTCGGGTGGTCTTCGGGTGGTCTTCGAGCGTCTCTTAATTACCGACAGGAATAAAATGCAATGTCAAAATATGATACCCGAAGCTAAACAAAAAAAAAAAAAAAAAAAAGGTGCGGGTGCATTTGGTTAGGTAGAGAAAGTGACGTATCAAAAGAGTTGCGGATGTATGAAAACAAACACAAGCAAAAATAAAGCAAATGTCGCTCTAAATAATTTGCTAATCGCTATTATTATTATGTGACTACCTGTAATATTTGCTATTTTCGACTAATTAAATTCGGCTTACGGCCGTATCACGTTGAAACAATGAAGTTAAGCAACGTCGAGCCTTGTCAGTACCGAGACGGGTGACTACTTGGAAATACCTAGTGCTGTAAGCTTGGATGTTCGGCTAGAAATGTCTTACAGCCACATAACGTTGAAACATCGGTTCCTGTACGATCATCAAAGTTAAGTAACGTCAAGCCTGGTCAGTAACTAGATGGGTGACGGCTTGGAAATACCTGGTTCTGTAAGCTTGGATGTTAAGCTAGAAATGGCTTACGGTCACATTACGTTGAAACACAGGTTCTCGTACGATCACCGAAGTTAAGCAACGTCGAGCCTGGTCAATACCGAGACGGGTGACTGCTTGGAAATACCTTGTGCTGTAAGCTTGGATGTGTGGCTAGAAATGGCTTACGGCTACATAACGTTGAAACACCGGCTCCTGTACGATTACAAAAGTTAAGCAACGTCAAGCCTGTTCAGTACCTAGATGCGTGACTGTAAACTTGTGGGTGCGAGTGACAAAGTCAAAATGTGAAGAGAAACTAACATCAACACAAAATCCCCATGAAAATGACTAAAGAAGTGGCTGAAAGCGCTTGGGACAATGGACGATACGGACAGTTTTTCTATTCCCTCAATGCTACTAACTGAAAAAAAAAAATGTAAAAAAAATTGAATATAATTTCCTTGTCTGATATATTTGACGAAAGATGTTTTAAAGAAAGGTTGCCTCCCAAATATATATTAATACATACAAACATACAGCAAAATTGATTGTCCAAAACGTGTAACAGCATAATTGTCCATCCTACAAAACATTTAATATCTAAAAAAAAAAACACTAAACTAATTGAGTTTTTTCTTTCCAGGTTTTCATATAAGATGTTTAGCCTTCTTGACACAATTTATCGGAAGAATTAATGAAAAAGCCTTTGAGTTATTCAACTAGAAAGAGAACAGATTAAAATCGTTTCATGTCAGACCCACTATGTTTTCCCAACTGAGAAATGGTGAGAGGAAAAAGATCATTCAGACCTTCAGTAATGATATCAACATTCATACTCTGGCTTCCATTTTCAAAGACCATTCAAGAACCATCAAGAGAATGGCGAATAAGTTTTAAAAAGAAGGAACAGTAGAGAGGGAAACTAAACCGGGAGGTCACAGCAGGAGGAGGGATCACCATTTCAACTTAGAGCTAAAGAGATCAATTAGAAATGATCCAAATAAATCCATAAGACGTTTGTCATGGGAGAGAAGAGTTTCAGCTATGACAGTCCAAAAAGTACTGAAAAAAAAACCCTGAAAATGAAATCGTGTGTGAAACCTGTGTGGCAAATATATATATATATAAAAACTTCATTTCAATCCTTCATGAGCTTTAGATCCTTAGCTATGATTAATTAATGATGAACATGTCATTTTCGTTTATCATCAGTTTCATCATGATTCTTCTATTAAGCTTGGAGAATAATTATACATTCTTATTGTTCAAAGTAGAGTATTAAAAAACTCGGAGAATTCCAATAAGATATCTTTAATAATTTCTAAGATACAACTGTTCAAAGTGTATATATATATATATATATATATATATATATATATATATATATATATATATATATATATATATTTATGTGTGAGTGCGTGTGCGTGTGCGTGTGTGTGTTTTCGGATGTATAAAAGTATCCCAAAGAAAAGCAGAGACAATGCGACAAACTGTAAAACCTTTTAAACGACGCGTTTCGCCGATGTAACGTGTTTCAGGCTCAGCTTCTTCAGATTGGAATGAAAGACAAATCTGTGTGTAAGGAAAATACGTTGTGATTTTTGAGGATAAGAGGAGCAATAAGTTAAATTACCTTATCAGATCCTACGACCTGAGATAAGAAAGTGCTTGTTTGTTTGGGACAAATAACCTTAGTGTCGGTTGGATTTTAAGTCAGTACACTCCGAGTAGATCTCTTTCCTCTCTGTTAGCTCGTATACCGCATTGTGGTACTGTTGCTTTTGCGATGATCGGTAATATTATGTATGAGCCTGGTGTTAGGTTTGAGAATTATGATATTAGCACACTATCAATGCATTTTCTTTAGTGAGGCTTATCGCCACATCACGTTGAAACACCGGCTCCCGTACCGAAGTTAAGCAACGTTGAGCCTGGTCAGTATCTAGCTGGGTGACCCCGTGGGTATAACAACAGTACACTTGGGTGTGCGGGTGGTGTAATGGATCGTTATATTCACTTATACGCAAATATCTTAAGGAAAGGCATGAATACACCTCTTCTTCCCCAGCTATGGGTTAATTAGAAAAATCTGTATCACTAGATTCTTATTATCCCTCCAACTGTTCTTACAGTGTAAAAATAGACTCTGGCTTTAAATAATATGGAAAGGGTTGATAAGCCGTAGGAAATGAATCATTTTGAATTAAATTTGATCGATAAGCAATTCATTTGATACGAAGTCTAAAATTATAATCTATGTCAAGGAAAATTCTATTTAGGGAGAAAATACTTTTGACTCATTGATTTGAGCTTTTGTAGAAAAATCTTAAATTTCACCAAGTCCCGGCTTCGTATCATAACGATTCCTTCAAAATGTAACTAGTAAAACTCAGTAAGTGTTGACATGCTTTGTTTGAAGAGTTATAAATGAGTATCCTCATCTTTGTTGTTTTCATTACCACACTTCAGCCGATGCGTTTCCCGGTCTTCGTTAGATGAACCTTGAAGTTTACATAGTAACCATTGAAATGAATTAATTACCTGCGTCACAGTCGTTTAAAAAAATACCACGTCCCTTAAGGACGTAGGCGATCATGACTCTCCCTAGAGTCCTTTGTTTTTCATTATCTTTGAATGTTTTCGTGAGAAAGACTGTGAAGTGTTTTCCTGTTGCTTTGCTACAGTTTTGGGACTCACGAGTATCCTTCTTCTATACTGGCTGACAACCAAGACTATTAACCTATAGCTTGTGGGGTATCAGTGCGAAATGAACTAATTCGGTCAGAATTTGATTTAGGCTTGCTGATTTTACTTTCCTGTCCAAATATCATATGTATAGTTAATAACATTTTATTATTCTTTATCAAAGAAAGATTCATTTTGAATATAGGACGGTTTTGTTGTTCCATTCAGGAGATTGTTTCAAATAAATAAAAAAATTCTGGATTAGACTAAGTTGCGAGGAGCAAGGTTGTGACATATGTCTGTATTTCGGAGATGAGGTATTAGGTTGGTGCAAAAATAATGTCGTTTTCTCACATATGTTACTATGTGAGAAAACGACATTAATTTTGCACCAACCTAATATTATGTACACTATTTACATTATTCGAACTATTGTCCTCATCTTTGTCGCCATATTTATTACAACGTTTCGGCCTTTCAGTATCTGTCTGTATTTCGGAGATGAGGTATTATGTACACTATTTGCATTATTCGGACTATTGTCCCCATCTTTGTCGCCATATTTATTACAACGTTTCGGCCGTTGTACGCTACGGCCTTCTTCAACTGTCGAATGTCGAACTGAACCCTTTATTTCGTTCACTGGGGTAGACTGTTCTATTTCCATGTGTCATGTCTAATGGGTGTCAGTTATCAGTTATCTCCTGTTAATTCCCCTCTCCAAGTTCTCCACTGTCTTAACCGGGTATTGAACTCCCACTCTTTGGGTCCTGTCACTGGATCTAACTAACACCTTTATCCATGTGTCCTTTTGGACATCTGTGTATGAATTTCTGTGTATCATAAACCTAATGTCTTCAGTAACCATTTTTTACCAGTGCTCATATTGCAATTTTTTCTGTTATCATTCATGTTTTTACCAGAGCTCATATTACAATTTTTGTTATTATTATCGCTTTTCTCTGGCACTCCTTATTACTGGTTCCCATATTGTATTTATTTCTATGCTTGGTCGGCTCAGGAGATTTTTTGAAGCCTAACATATGCGCTGATTCCTTAAGTTTACGAATTTTCGAAATGTGTTCTTTGTCTATAATCTCAATCTGATCCCACAGAGGGCGGTGATCTCCCTTCTCTCTCCATATGTGGTCAGCCACGCCTGATTTTTCCACTTCCCCTCGTGTTACAGCTTTCTGGTGTTCTTGAAGTCTTACCTTAAGAATGCGGCTTGTCTCCCCTTTATATTTCTTTCCGCAGCTGCACGGTATACACAGTCTTTAGTAATGTTCTCCTCTATGGAGGGGGGTCTTACTCGGGAGGGATATCGGCGAAGTGTCGTCAAGCTTTTGAAGGTTGTCACGATGTTATATGGACCGCAGATCCTTTGTATTTTCTCTGATAACCCCTTCACATAAGGCAGACAGACTGTTTTCTGAGTGTTCTTGTCCTCCTCTTGAAGCAGTTGGAGTCTCGAAGATGCCCAATTTAGTTCACTGAGATGGATTTCCACCCGGTGCCTTATTATTGTGGCCTTACGTCAAACAAAGCTAAGATAGATATTGTGGATATCACATGGATGTTGTCCCAGTTTAGTTTTCTAAAATGCGGTTTCCTACTGTAGAGCGGTCGTTAGCAAACTAAATTCATTAGCCAGCTGAATGTGTTGCGATTTTTATCCTCCCTAGGCAGGCACTTGATTATGGTTCTATGTCATACTAAAATAAGTTCTATAAAGACTTGACTTGAAATTGGCATTTTTCTCTTTCTCTCACCAAAATGCCCCCGAAAACTTTTCGTGAACAATCCTTGATTCGCCCAAATTGACAGAATCTAAAAATGCACGCTTTCACCATTGGGCTTTAACTGCAAGTCACAAAAGGTAAATACAGTAAATAATGAAAAGAAATAGAAAATATGACACGAAAGAAAGAAAGGGGAGGAATCAAAAGAGAGGCAGAAAAAGATAGAGAGCAAGAAATAAATAAAAGAATGAAAGATGTTCATCACATTTTCTGTCAGATTTTTGCAGTTTTGTTCATCCGTACTTGAGTGTACATAGCTTGCATGTTTTTGACATCCACCAAAGTTTGGCATATGTCTATCTCTCTGCCAACACCCTCGACACAAACGCTGCAAACTCAGCCTCGACAATCACAAAAACCAATGAAACTGTCCACTCCACCTTATATATATATATATATATATATATATATATATATATATATATAAAAGATAAGAAAAGAAAGGTCGGTTAGCATCGGCCACGACGCAGCCATCTTTGTCACGTGGTACCCATGGCCGTCAGAGAATTCGCTCGATTGGAAAAGATTCACGGTAGATTTTCATACCAGATTAGCCGCCATTTTTTTTTTGTTTTGCTTGGTAAAGCTCAAAAGTTCGACTGGTTGGGGATTATCTAAAGAACGAGATAAAGCCTGGTGAATAATGTCGTGGACGATGTAATGAAAGGTTACAAATAAGTAAAGAGTGATATGTTGCGGACTGGGTTGGGTCATATAATGTCAAGATGAAAAGAAGTAAGAAAGAAGTGAAAGAAGAGGCTATAAAGGAAGCAAGGAAAGAAGAGAATGGAGAATGCAAAAAAGAGAAACAAAATTCGAAATAGGAAACAGAGGAAAGGAAAATGAAAGAATGAAGAAAAGTGGAAGAAAAGAAAAGAAAAACACAAAGAGAAGAAATATAATGATGATAGGAAGAACGGAAAAGAGAAAAAGAAAATAGAAACAAAAAGAAAAGCGATGAAGAAGAAAAATTAAGAATGAAAACTTGCTTTTTCGTTTCTTCCGTTCTTTTCTTTTCTTTCTTTTATCATTTTCTTCGTATTCTCATTTTTATTTTTTCTTCGTTGTACTTTTTTGCTTTTATCTTTGTCTTTTTTTTTGGGTTTTGAAGGGAAATTTAAAGAAAAAAGCAAAGAAGGAAGAAGAAAGAGTAATAAAGAAAAAAATGATAAAGAAATGGAGGTGGGGAGAATATATAAGGAGGGAAATGAAAAAAATTAGAAAAAAAAAACGAGAAGAGAAGAAAAAAAAGAATAAACGCGAAAAACAATGAAAGATCAAAAAGGTAAGTAAAACGGAAGAATGAAACGAAAATGATAAAATCAAAGAAGATAATTTCGGATAGATAAGAAAGTGATTGGAAGAGAGAGAAAGTGCGCATGTATGAGAGAGAGAGAGAGAGAGAGAGAGAGAGAGAGAGAGAGAGAGAGAGAGAGAGGGAAGGTGGAAAATGGAGAGAAGAAAAAGAAAGGAGGACAGATTAAGTGGTAAAAGAAATGATGAAAGAAAGAAGCGGATAAGTAAGAAATGGAAAGAGTACGAAACAGAGAAAGAAATAAAGAAAAGCAGAATATTCAGAAATGATGAAGAAAAGGCAATCAAAGTGAGTGAAAGATAAGAAGTAGAAAAAAAAAAAGAGAGAAAAAGGTGAAGAAAGAAAAGGAAAAAAATGGTGAAAAAAGAAAAGAAAGACGAAGAAAGAAACCGGGAAAACCATGAAGAAAAATAAGTGACGACGAAAGAGAGTAAAAGAAGAATAAAGAATGAAAAGAAAATGGGACGAAAAAAGAAATGGAAGAAAGAAAGAACGAAGAAAGAAAACGGGGAAACAATGAGAAAAATAAGCTAGAAGCGACGTCGAAAGAAAGAGAAGAATTAGAAAGGAAAAGAAAAAAGAACGAATAAAGAAATGAATGTAAGGAAAAATGAAGAAAGAAAGCAGGAAAAGAATGAAGAAAGAAAATAAAAAAAACATTATCTAAAGAAATGAAGAGGGAAAAGAGAAAAGAAATAAAGGATGAAAGAAAAAAATAACGAGAAAAAGGTAAGCAAAACGAATAAAGGGTTTCGGAAAGAAGTTGATAAGGCAAGAGATTGCAAATTGGGAAACGAGAATTCGCCGCTGCTAATAAAAAAAAAGTATTGTCACCAAACGTCGGATCGTTGTAGAGATTATTGAAAAATTGTGCATTCATGTGTAGACAGGAATTTGCATGCTTAAACAGACAGACAGACACATACACACACATGTACAGACGCAGATACAAACACACACAAACATATATACACAGATACAGATACAAACACACAGACACACGTAGACGCACTTGAAAGCATTTGTAATCATACATAAACATACACATAAAACAAACATAACACACACATGTACTAATAAACAAATACGCATAAAAGGCACATACACGCACGCACATATAAACACATACCTAACAACACACAAATAAAGAAAAGCATAAAGGAATATGCACATATTAGGTTTATGCAAAAATAATGTCGTTTTCTCACATAGTAACATATGTTAGAAAACGACATTATTTTTGCATCAACCTAATAAAAATAACACACACGCACACCTATTCACAGACGCGTAAATATGAAACTATATGTAAAATATACATATATTTTATACAAATTCAGGTACATATGTTAAAGTCTACACACACACACACGCACACACATATATACATAGTTGTGGATTTTCGCAGCAAACCTTCTGTAATACATGTTTTGCTGAACAAGAATATCAAAGTACTTTTTACATTATTCAGACTATTGTCCTCATCTTTGTCGCTATAGTTATTAAAACGTTTCGGCCATTGTATGCTCCGGCCTTCTTCAGGTGGTTGGAATGTCGAACTGAACCCTTTATTTCACTCTCTGGGATAGACTGTTCTAGTTCCACGTGACATGTTTTTAATGGGGTAGACTGTTCTTGTGTAGAATGCTCTAGTTCCACGTGCCATGTCTTTAATGGATGTCAGTTATCAGTTATATCCTGTTAATTCCCCTCTCCAAGTTCTCCACTGCCTTAACCGGGTATTGAACTCACATTCTTTGGGTCCTGTCACTGGATCTAATTAACGCTTTTATCCACTGTGCCATGTGTCCTTGAGACAAAGATGAGGACAATAGTCCGAATAATGTAAATAGTGTACATAATACCTCATCTCAGAAATATAGACAGATACCAAAGTACTTTTGTTTATTTCTTTTTTAATTATGTTTTTCTTGTATCCGTTGAAGTTTTTTCTTTCTTTGAGGAGTCTTCTTCCTTATGTGCTGTATCCTTTCAGGACGTTGGCGATCATGGCTCTCTACAATTTCCTGTCCTTCGTAGTTCTTATAATTTCACCTAAACCTTGTTCCACCACCTATTTACCCAAATCCTCTAAGAATGTTGTGCGTTTTTTTTCTGTCCCTCTTAACTTCACTCCAAACCCTTTTTCCTCATTATTTTCAACTGTCTCTTCCTGATATTAGGTATAACTTTCATTTTTGTTTCCATTTTCTGTAAAACGTCGTCGTTGCCCAAATGTTTGGTCGATGGTACCCGCAGCATCCTCAATGTAGAAATTTTCCAAGCGTTTGTTGATTCCGAGTGCTTTGGCTAAACTATTAACCAGTTTCAAGGATTCTTTGTTATACAGCTAGCATAAACGGTGTATAAGTTCTGTTGTAGACGGTATAAATGTTGCTGAAAGTAGACATAACCCTAACTTACAATATATATATATATATATATATATATATATATATATATATATATATATATATATATATATATATGTTTATATGACGTCACACATTATGAAATGGACAAAGTCCGTCAATTAATTTAATTTTAATTTTTTTGATATTTATACGTTCTTTTTATAGATACAAATAAATGCTCTGTTTATAGTAAACAGTATTAACGGCAATTACCGAGAAATTTTCATAGAAAATATGCGTCCTCCGACAGGAATCGAACCTGTATCCTATACAGAACTGTCATTGAGCCACAGAGGAGCGTTTCGGTTAGCGAGGTCGATTTTACTGTTTTTAAACTACAATTCTCCATCATTCATATCTGATCGATGCGTATCCAAATGTAAACAAATGACGTCACACATTATGAAATGCACAAAGCCCGAGAATTATTTTAACACATTTTTTATGTCTATACATTCGTTTTTTTTTATTTTTATTTTTATTTTTTTTAATATTTGTATCTATAAAAAGAACGTATAAACATAAAAAAAATGTCTTAAAATAATTGTCGGACGTTGTCCATTTCATAATATATATATTTTGTGTGTGAGTACGTGTGTGTACACGCAGGTATAAAACACCGATACACACGTAATGATAAACAAGCATATACACAAACACGTACACGCACACACACGTACATGCGTACGTACATACCAGTTGAAGTTTGCAATAGAAATAAAATTATTTTGTTGCTTACAATAAAGGTCAATTAAGTACAGAGATGGACTTGCTGCGTAGCCTTTTCAGAGCCCCTTTACTCGCTATTCGTGTTGGGCTCAAAGTGTAGTATCTGTTCACTTCTTCAAATTATGAGGGAAGCCCGTGACAGGGATTCTTAAAAAGGAAAGGTCGGTGGATACTGACACCAGTGGGATAGCGGTTGTGGGGGCTAGACAATTTGTCTCCTTGGCTGATGTACACGCGTATGTGCATTGATACCAGTATGGCGGCTTTAAGATAAATGGAACGTATATTTTTCTTGTTCTTCATATTATTACATTTCCGTTTCAAGTTGCATAGGAGAATGCACGTAGCATAGTCGTTGTCGGCGAGGTTGATGGGTTTCCCTTTCGCACAAAGATTTCGCCCGTCAGACCCTCCCTCCAAAAAAAAAATCTCTAGGTTAGATAGTAGAACAAACTGGGCTCTCTAGCGTTGGTCAAAAACCAGCCTTGGAGAAAGAAAACCGTGAACACAAAACCTGAAACGGCACTAGGAATCGTTGCAACAGACTACCTCCCTGCTAATGGAGTGCTGATATTCAATAGCTCTGAACAGCAGAATTGAATAGGGACCCATCAGTCTGGTCGATGAAGGTGACAGGAAAATGCTTGTTATTCGGAATGTGTGCAGGGAGGATTGAGGGTGTTTTCTTTTTTTTTTTAAAAAAAGACATAGCTGTTCAGGATAAAAGCGATCATGGATCCCCCTAGCTTCCTTTTCCTTCTTATGTGTGAATTATCATGATTTCTTAGTAAATATTGTACAGTGATTTCCCGTTACCATCCAGCGATTTCTAATTAGTAGTTTTCCTTCTGCTATTTACCTTAAAACTGAGGGTAGAAGAAACGGATTCATGCTTTTCCCAAGGTGGCTAGTGTGCAAGTGGACGGAACTTGAGCACCCTTCACCGATAACCATGCGGCTAACAGTTTAACTTACGCTATGCTCATGAATACGAAAGAAAAAATATTGAGCATAAAAATTCCATGAACAATTAATGGAAATAGTACATCATCGTATCTTCATCGCCAACGTAATATATATATATATATATATATATATATATATATATATATATATATATATATATATATATAAATATATAAATATTTAATGAAAAACAGACCACTTTAAGGTACCATTAAATAATTTATTTCACCAAAATCCTTTTAAAGGACCCCGGATCATCAGGTAACACTTCCAACAACGAAATGAAAGGAGCTCTGGATTCACATTGAGCTCTCAGGATTTCATCCTCCTTGGAATTACCCATACGGTTTACCAAGTTCTTCGTAACTTAAATATATATATATATATATATATATATATATATATATATATATATAAAAGTGGACGCTGACGTCAACACCAGGCGTCGACAGTCTGCTTCATCCTTCAATGCATGAATCAAATTGTCGCAGGTTGATGCTTGGTGTCCCCTTTTGCATTTACATACTCTCTCTCTCTCTGATATTGTTCACTTTCACTCATAAGTATAGCATACCATAAAACATTATATGTCTATATCAATATATATCTATATCAATATATATCTATATCAATATATACATTTTAAACATTTATGAGGGTCAAGCAACCCAGTTCATAGGAACCGACAGCCAGACACCTGCACATAGGATTTGCGTTAAAGTGGTGAAGGCTTTGGTCAGAACCAACCACACTTTTTCGAAGAGCAGAACACAGAGAGGTCGTGAACCGTATACCACAACGTCTCCAAACCACTCTCCGCAGGTTTTGAATTCATAGTTTTCCTTCTCCTAGACTGGTTGCCACCCAATGCTAAACGATCCAGTATTTCCTGCTATTTACTATTAGCTCGGGTGGAGGGGGGCGTGAAAGAAGAGGATTCATACCATTCCCAAGGGTAATAGCACGTAATGGATTCGACTGGAATTCTAACTCGCCTATCAGATTGCTCTATCCGAGCTGCTATCCATTACTCCACAGTGCGTCCACACACACACGCGCACACACATATATATATATGTATATAAAATTTAAGATTTGAAAATCAGCAGATATTTTTATATATAGTACTCAATATTAAAAATATTAAAATAATATTATTAATATTATATGAAAAGATTACTTAGCTTTTAAATATCAATTTTATCCCGACATCGATGTTTCTATTATTTGAATTAAATATAATTATGTTTATGACTCTTACTATATTTTTGATGCCTACTAGAATTAAATGGCAAATTACAAATAAAGTACCCCATATAATATTGCCAATAGGAACTGTATACTGCATTTATAAGAAAAATTAGCAATATTAACTTTTAATTATCAAATTAAATTGTTAAATAAAAAGAATGAAATAATGGGTCGATGCCGACATATTAACAAATATTTTCTTTGTTACTTTAATAATATAATAAATCACCTGATAAATATGGTCAACTGTATTGCCTGCAAAACAACCCCAGATCATCACATTTCCTCCACCAGTTACAGCTGGCACAACACAAGTAGTAATCTATCGTTCACTAGTTCTTCGCCTCACATACGTTTGCCCTCGATATCCGAAGATCTCAAACTTGGATTCGTCAATCCAGAGGATTCGTTTCCATTGATCAACAGCCCAGTTTTGATGATTTTTCATCCATATGATACGCTTGTGTTTATTCGTCGGTCTATGCAGTGGACTCTTGGCTGCACGACGGCCATTTAAACCCTCTGTAGTGGGTCTTCTAACTGTTGATGAAGACACATTAGCTCAGGCGGCTTCACTTACTTGTGCGGCAATTTGAGGGACTGTTAGATTCCTGTCTCGGAGACTGGTGATTCTGATAAACTTGTCATTTTTGCTTATTTCCACATTTCTCACAATAACAGAGCGAACTGCAGTGTATGAAACTTTAAACTATTTTGACTACATCTCGAAAACTTTCGCCTTCACAACGTAATGTGACAATGGTTTGCCTCTTCTCAGGGGATTAATTACACTTCTTGTTCATATTATGATTGAATCTGCAAAATAGAAATTATTAATATTTTTAATAATTGAACCGGAAGCACATAATATCAATTATGAAACATATTTAGTGATGTTTCCTTATCTGACAACGCATAACGAGTACCAATACTGACTCTGGACTCCGTTGTTGCAAAACAATTTAGAGTCAGCCTCCTCATACTCGGAGTGACGGGCAAACGAAGTACTGCAATAAAAAATGTTATTTCATATCGAATGTACCCCAAAACCTTGTGCAATGAGTTATTTTATGTATTTTTTCTTCCAAACTATATATATTTATTAAATTAAGCATAAAACTCGGCGTTGAAACATATTTTTGTAAGTAATCTTAAACTTTCGGTGAGTAGTGTACACACACACACACACATATATATATATATATATATATATATATATATATATATATATATATGCAGAAAAGTAATTGCCTTGACCAAGGTGCTTTCTTGACCCATAAATTTGTTTTTTCTTCAGTGGACTGGGTACAGAATTTTTAAACAACTTCGCGTTTATATATATATATATATATATATATATATATATATATATATATATATATATATATATATATATATATATGTCTGATTAAATAACAAGCATTATGTCTGTTTGATAATGTTCTTAAAAAAATGTATAGTACTTGAGAAATAAAAATGATATTCACTGTTACAGTGCATTTCTTGCATCATTTGATTGTAATACACGGAAAAATATCCGTGAATATGAACGGATTATGCAAAAAATAAACAGACATAATGTTTGTAATTTATTTAATCTGACATATCACCATGGTGATAGTGCAAGAAGAAATCGAGTACAAATGTAATGATTGTTAGAAATTGAAAAAGTCAGGAAGCATTCTGGTTAGGTTCGACTTGGCTTTGTTTCATTAGCCATTTCTGTTTTTTGTTTTTTTTATTTATGCCGCTGATTTTCCTTTGTCAGAATTATCCTCTCAACTTCTCATTTCCAGTTCGGCCATTTTTATTCTATGCCGGTTTGTATTGTATTAGGTTGGTGCAAAAACAATGACGGTTTTTGACGTTAAAAACTACGTCAAAAACCGTCATTATTTCGCACCAACCTAATATATATGATTTGCAATCATATTACAATAAACACCTTTTGTACTTGTTATTAAGTACCTCTCTAGTTTTTGTTATTTCAAAAGTCTCAAACAGCAACGGTGACTATTTCATTTGACTGGACAAAGCCAATTAAACGACGTTTGAAACAAGGACTTCTACATTTCTTTGTTTGCCTCCACCAAGTTTTGTGTTAATGGTAACTCTTTCAGCCATCCTTTCCGCAAATCATTCAACAAGGACAACCAAACCATGGAAACCTGATCCCACCTGTTATATATATTGTCCTGGAAGAAAAATCAACGGCAAAAAATAAGACATGGCCAACAACCGTAAGGGTAATATTAACTGTTTCCCTACAAGGAAACATTTGTTTACTTTGGTGGAGCAGCGGGTTGGCCACTGCAAGTATAAGACTTCGTCTGAATAATCATAATAAAAATTTTGAATCTAAGAATGTTGTCATGTAGGACAGAGGTAAGATTGTCGTGCCATCTTGTCTTTGGCCGCCCTCTATTTTTTTCCCCAATGCCTTGGTATCCACTATATCATTCTAATAGTCCACCTGTTGTCTCTGAGACAGGAAACTGGGTAAGTCCATCTATGTTTGCCATCCTTGCTGGTTTCGATTATGTCCTTCTACTGTCGAATCCAGGTGTTGCTTTTTCTGTCATTTAAGGTGATGCCGAGCAATATTCGCTCCATTTTACGTTCGGTCATTGCAAGTATAAGGCTTCGTCTGAATAATCATAATAAAAATGTTCAATCAATTTTGGAATATATATTTTTATATGAAATGTAAGAATGTTTTCAAAAGAAAGGAAAAGACAACATAAAATAATTAATATCAAAAATTTCATATAAGCGACATAAAATAGTTCATTTGAAAGTCTATTCTTAAAATCTTGGTCAGCATGATGGCCTTGAAATTTATCGATAGCGATCTGACTTTTTGTCTATAAGTAAGAAAGGATTTTTAAATGAAGTGTAAATCTATCTATAAGAGTTATTATTATTATTATAATTGCAACAGTAGTCCGCTCAGATAGTGACACATATGTGTGGTTAAAATCATTTCACGGGCGAATTGGTCCATGAGACATTGTTTACAATCGTACCATCCAAATCTAAATCCAGGGTCTTTTCACTTCTACTGGAGGAACCCCTATCTAATTGACCTCCACCACTTCTTATCTCTGGACATACTGGGCCATGTGGGGACGAAGTTTCGGGTCAGATCGTCGCGTCATCCTGTCTTTGTTCACCCTCTAGTCCTTTTTCACTTCTTTGGTGTCCACTGTGGTTCTAATAGTCCATATGTTGTCTCTGAGATGAAAGACGTGACCGGCCCATCTATATTTGACATTCGTGATGGTTTCGATTATTTGCTTCACTTCAGTCTGCTGTCGAATTCAGGTGTTGCTCCTATTGCCACGTAAAGTGATGCCGAGCATGATTCGCTCCATTTTACGTTGAGCCATTGCAATAATCTCCGAAGTGGTGTTGTTGAGTGCCTATGTCTCACTCCTATAAGTAACCACCAGCTGACCATATTCATTAAACAACTTTCTCCTGGTTCCAGTTGGTCACTTGAGACTTTTCATGAGGTGATAAACTTTTCCAAAAGCCGCCCAGCCAAGCACAATCCTTCTTTTGATTTCCGGAAATAGGGCGCCATCTTTTGCAATTTTCTTTCCGAGGTATACATAACTCTTTACTGTCTTGATGGTCTTTCCATCTACAATAAATGGCGATGATTTAGCGTGGCTGTTAAACATGACCGTATTTATTGAGATTGCCTCAGTTTGGAACAAGACAACAAAAGTGGCGCATTCTGTGAGGAACGAACTGATTACCAGGTGGTAATCGTCTGCGAGACTATTTTGCTAAGCGTAGCTTCGCGTGAACAAATCAAATTGTATGTTGTCGCAGTGTAAAGCCATAGTTAGAGGAAGTAAAGAAGGAAATGAAAAGAATATTGTTTCTATGTCATTGTTAATGAGAGACAAGTGGAGAAATTTTATGATAAAAAATTCAGATTTATTCTTTGAAAATCAATCGAATAATTCATTGTGGAAGAGAGTGAACTCCACAAACTTCATCTATTCAAAGTTCTAAGCTTTTTTGTCTATGAAATAGTTATCCTCTACCCATGGCCCGACGAGCTAATCCAGTTGTTTGTGACAGGAAACATTGGTGCAAATATTAAATTAGGAACATTTTGAAATTAAATCCCGATTTTTAATGGAACGTTTCAAAATCAGAAAAACTAATTAATTTGGGCAATATTTTTTTTATTTATTTCCTTTAGTTACAAAAAAATTTCAATGTAAAATGTTTTAGGGGGAACATTAAAGTAAAAATTATTGAAAAAATTTGAAGATAACAAAAAAAAGAAAATAGAACCGAAATAAATCGTGAAGTGTTAATATTTCCCTCTACCACCCAAGTAATATTCAAAACAAGGAGTCGGACCACCCCAGAAACAAACAATTCACAAAGCAAATAGAATAATAAGATGAATAGAACTCTAATTTTTCAGTTTGAAATGTTACAATTTAGTGGAAATTTCTTTAAAATAATGTTTTTTGTCAGAAAATGTTCATTGAAACAGAAAAAGAGATAAAACAGTTTCACAACAAAAGACAAAAATTTAAACGTTAAAAAAATAGAGAAAAGTATTGGCAAACAATAAAGAGGAGACATTTTGCATAGACACGTTATAGCACACACATATACACACAAATATATATACAGAGACACACACCACATACACAAGACACAAGAAATATTTACATACCATATATATATATATATATATATATATATATATATATATATATATGTGTAAAATATTAGCTTCACGCACAAACACACTCACATACAAACATATATACACCCACACACACACCGCATACACAGGGCACAGGAAATATTTGAACACCATATATATACATATATATATATATATATATATATATGTGTAAAATATTACCTTCACAAACACACATACACACGCACAAACACACTCACATACAAACAAATATATATACACACACTACATACACAGGGCACCGGAAATATTTACACACCATATATATATATATATATATATATATATATATATATATGTATGTAAAATAGCTTCACACATACACACACACACACACACATATATATATGTGTGTGTGTGTGTGTGTGTGCGAAGCTAATATTTTTATGATGTAAAAACGTTAAATCCAATTTTTGATGCGGTTCTAGATTGTTCTTTTAGTCTGTGGAAATGACAACAGAAAGTGGAGGGGAAAAATGTCAAAACTTTGCCAACCCCATCCAAATATAACCTTTGACGATCGTTCCTAAAACCAAATAGCCTCGCTAAAGACAAACTGAATAAAGAATTCTTTTTTTTTTCTTATTAAGACATGAGAACTAAAATGCAAACAAAAACTCGAAGTTAAAAAATATTTACTTATTGATTATTCCTGATCAAATTACAAACCGTTTCGGATTCCGGTCAAAAAAGAAAAAAAATGAAAAAGAAAAAGAGAATGGTAAAAACACAAAGTTTCATGTCTGGAATCATTTTTACGGTGAGTTATTTACTTTAAACTTTTGGAGAGTAGGAATTTATTAATGTTTTCAGATCAGACATGAATTACCTCTCTCTCATTCTCTCTCTCTTTCTCTTTCACCCTCTCTCTACATATATATATATATATATATATATATATATATATATATATATATATATATTCCGATTTTTAATTGGATGTCAACTGGTTTACAAGAAGAAGAACTCTGAATTCAAAACCTGTTGAGGGTCATTTGGGGACTTTGGGGCACGTAGTACACCAGGTCTCTGTATTCGGTTCTTCAAAAAGTGTGGTTGGTTCTGTACAAAGCCTTCAACACTATAATCAAATCATGTCTGCAGGTCAGTTCCTAGGAGCTGAGTTGCTTGACCCTCATACGTCGAATACGACGGGAGTGACCCGCATATATACATATATATATATATATATATATATATATAGATAGATAGATAGATAGAGAGAGAGAGAGAGAGGGGAGAGGGGGGAGAGAGGGAGAGAGACAGAAAGAGAGGGAGAGAAAGGAAGAAGAGATGTGGGAGAGAGAGAGAAAGTGAGAGAGAGAGAGAGATCAGAATATTAAATGAAAGGTATCAGCGCTGGACGTCTTGAGTTGATATGATATTAAAATGTCCGAGCATAAATTAAAAGTTCTTGATTTACACACACATACACACATACGCGCGCGCGCGCGCACACACACACACACACCAACCTACGCACGTGTTCTGTCTCTCTTCCACGCCCACACATACACGCCCACACACCGACACACATAGTCTCATTCTTTTTCTTTTTGTTATATTTCGGCGTCTTCCATCAACACGAAAACACATAGAGACAAGAACGTTTTCGAAAAGAGACACAATCATTCAAATTTGTACATATTCAAGTACAAACATGTCGTCTATGCTAAATATTATTAAACACAAGAAAAAAGAAAATTGAACTGAACATGGATCATAGATGATGATGCGAACCCCGAAGTAGTCTTAAGAAAAATAGGAACTAAAAAAGAAATTTATACTTACAATCATAAATGAGGAAAGATGGCAAAGAGAATTTAACACACATAACATTCTGAATGTAAGAGAAGCAAGGGAAATAGCGCGTGGCTTGTACAATTTGTTTGTGTTTATGGATATCAAGGCAAAAGCGAAATGAAATTGTAAAATTGTAAAAATTCCTGAGAAAAAACACAGGAAGAGTGATGAACGTCTTGGGACATCGTACAGTAAAGAGGTCTCGTACAATCCTAAGTTTAATCACTTAAAGAGCGCCCAGTTGTAAAATAGTAGTTAATAAGATAGTCTTATAGAACATTACAGCTACAGGGGGTTCGTTATACCTTGATTACCTCATTCATGCAGGCTTGTACATCACTAAACTATTTAATGCTAGACGCAATCGTCAGGCAATCTAAATTAATCCAAATAAATAAACTAACAAACCGATCCCGATAAATTAACCGTTTGAAAAAACAAGTAAAGATAATCAGTCCAAATAAATAAATGAAGTAATAAAGAAATTAAAAAATGCTCCCACTAAAATAATAGATAGAATAACCTACAGCAATCAACCCCAAAATTGAATAAATAGCTTTAATTATCTTCCTAAACCAAAACAAAACTATTAAATAAGCGATATAAACAAATTTTTACTACGTTAATAAAACAACGATTAAAATTAAAATAAATAGATAAATATATAAGAAATAAAAATAAAAAATAAAAAGTAAAAATAAATAAAAACAAGCAAAATAATTTAACCCAAATAAATAAATATATAAATAAATAAAGTAAACGACTTCCGGCAAAATAACCGACAAAATAGACTATCCACAATGCACCACTGACCCGTATATATAAATAGCCGAGAAAAAAAAAACAACACTCGGGGTCTGGCGATTGCGTCTAGCATGAAACAGCCTGTCGCCTCTAAGTGTTGACTTCAATGTTCACTTTTATGTTTACATATATATATATATGAATTGGTTTCATTTTACGAAGGCACTGCGATTAAGGTGATACTCTTCTTGTATGCTTAGAAAAGAATGGTATTTCTTTTTTAGATATGGAGAGTGAAAGAACCGTCCATATGATCTTTGGATCCGAGCGATTTCGGATAATCGATTAGCCATTATGAAGGATATCTTTGTCTTAATATGTATTTTTTTTTTAAATCAATAGAAATGTTTCAATTTCCGAACACGGTCAGAACATTGTGGCCGTGTTCACAATTAAAATTATAAGTATTGGAAGCCTTAATAAAAAAAAGAAGACTCCAACTCTTAATAATATAGAACAGGGAGTGAGAAGGCAAGAAAAGACAAAGATTGCTAAGAAGTAAAATGGATAGGAAGTTGTGGAGAGCAATGATTGCCCACGTATTGAATGGACACAGCACATAGAAGAGATTGTTGTGCATACCTGTACATGTGTATTCACGTATACGAGGATTATCAGTGGATATGCAATCTTTTTAAATTATGTTAGAGAACCTTTTTTTACCTTCCGTTAGGATGGCTGACGCTAAACACGAGGAGAGTGACATATTGCGTCTTTGTTTTCCGCTAAAATGAAGTGGAAACATTATACTGAATCAATTGCTAAATCCACTGCTAGGAAAGTTGATTTACTGTGTGGTGCTAGACTGTCTTTACACATTTACAAATCGACCATTCGTTCATGCATTGAATATTGCTATCACGTCTGGTTTGGTGCTTCTACTATGTATAGATTCTTGATAAAATCTAAAGAAGCTGCAATGTTATTCGTCCTGGCATCTCGGTTTCAGTCACTTTCCAACGGCTGTAGCTTCTCTATGAATACTTTCATGGTATGTGTTCGGATGAGATTTTCGCTTTGGTATCTCGAATTAACAAAATTTAAATGCAGTACTAGACTGGAAACTTTTTCTCATCATTTTAAAGTTTAAATTGCTACGTGTTGCCGTAAGTTATATGCTAATAGTTTCTTCTCTGGCACTTCTCGCTTGTGGAACTAAACTTTGATCTTTTTTCTTAATTCCTGTTTATTTTTTCAAATTTTTCTCCATCCTTAACAATGTTTTTCTTTTTCTTATATTCTTTTCCACTGAGCAATCCCATTGCGTTTTAGCGGATTTATTGCCTTGTTTGTGGTGAAATGATTAAAAAAAAGTGTGTATGTATTTATATCATGCACATGCATAAATTTTGCATATTTGTTGTGAGAGTATAAAGTCAGGGTGCCCAGTGAGGAACGAACTCACTTGCAATGACTTACGAAACTAGCGCGTTAATAACAGTTCTCCGACAGATGCATGTGAGCGCGCGTCCTCATCGGAATGATTTGGACAAGCAATACGTGGGCTTCCAAACTTCCAGAATTTGTTCTGCTGTCAGAAACAAAATTCTCCAGGCGACGAACCTACACTGGATAGCCGGTAAATGAAAATTTGCCCAACAGTAAAACTTGAAAGGAGAACAATGCTTTGATAACAACTGCAATACAAAGGAAGAAGAACAGAAACCAGTAGAATTTTATTTATGTATGTAAAAATATATGTGTGTGTGTTGGTGAATACTCTCTCGCTCTCTCTCTCTCACACACACACATATATATATATACATATAGTACAGGTAATAAATCCGTTGCTATATAATCCAACTGGATCCTAGTAATATCAAATATTAAAACTGATCCAGAAAAAGAGCTCAATGTATTTATTATAAAAGAACATATAAATAGTATTATACAACAAAATCCAAAATTACCTCATATGGGGGTATAGCAGGCTACAGGTTCGATTTCTGTCGGAGGACACATATTTTCTGTGAAATTTCTCGGACATTCAGGCCGGTAAATGTAGTTAATACTGTTTATTATAAACAGAGCATATACTTAAATATTTGTATCTATAAAAATAACGTATAAACAGTATATATATATATATATATATATATATATATATATATATATATATATATATATATATATATATGAAGAAAAATATACGGAAAAAACAAACAAAAATCCTTATATGCAATTATGCTGTTTTAATGTTAATATAATGTCAACGTCGGACGTTTCGGTCTAATAAACCATCTTCAGGACATATTCATAAAATATAATTAACATTATCAATTCAACATGACAAAGACGATGGACATAAGAACAAGACTTATCCAAACAGAGAACTGAAAGTTTTATATGATCAGCGTTCCGTTTAAACATGGTCACGTTGTCGTCACGTGGGCGACGCTGTGAAACGGAACGCTGATCATATAAAACTTTCAGTTATCTGTTTGGATAAATCTTGTTCTTATGTCCATCGTCTTTGTCAGGTTGAATTGATAATGTTAATTATATCTTATATATATATATATATATATTATTAAAAAAATCCTAAAAAGGATTCAACAAATTAAAGAAAAAATATTGTTGAAACTTTGGATTAATACAAAACAAATGACAAACTGGTTTACTGATATTAAAATAAAACAAACTGTACACTAATGCAGTTTGATATTGAAAAATATTAGCAATCAATACCAAAAGAACTGTTCATGAATGCGTTGGATTTTGCTACCCAGTACACGGACGTAACAGAGGAAGAAAGGAGAATTATTGTAAATGCGAAAAAATCAGTATTGATACATAAAGGTGATTCTTATGACCACTTTGTCATTACAATGGGATCACTAGACTCAGCTGAGTCTTCAGACCTTATAGGTCTTTTTATATTATACAATCTCGCAGCGTACCATGGAATTAATATAACTGACATTGGCTTATACAGAGATGATGGACTTATGGTTATAAAGAGCTCTAACTTTAAAATCGATAAAATTAGAAAGATATTATATAAAGAATTTAAATGCCTGAACTTACAAATTACGGTAAGTACTAAATTGAAAAAAGTGAACTTCCTTGATATAACATTAGATTTAATTAAAAATGTATACATACCTTATAAAAAACCCAATACTAATCCTTTGTATATACACCCTAAATCTAATCATCCTATAGCTATAATTAAGCATATACCTTTATCTATCGTAAAAAGAATAAGTACAAATTCAGCAAATGAGAAGATTTTCTATGAACATATTAATTTCTATAATAAAGTTCTAAAAGATAGTGGCTACAAAAGCCCAAAGCTAACTTATATAAAAAAGGAAAATGGAAAGCATAGAAAAAACAGAAGCAGAAAAATAATTTGGTATACACCCCCATACAACCAAATGGTAAAGAATAAATTAGCACAAAAATTCCTTGCATTAATCGTTAAATATTTTCCTAAAGATAGTAGACTTAGTACTATTTTCAATAAAAATACCCTAAAATTAAGTTACAGCTGTAGTGAATATTTAGAGAAAATAATTAAGAAACACAATGCTAATATCTTGAATAAACACTTAGACCAAAACCAAAGAAATTTAGACAGTATAAAAATAAAAAGATATGAAGATAAATAAAAAATTATGTAACTGCAGAAATCCTAATAAATGTCCTCTAAAAAATAAATGTCGCACGGAATCATTAGTATACCAGTGCAATATCTCATCTATTGAGGACCCGGACAACGTAAAAGTCTATATTGCATGCACAAGCCATGAGTTTAAGAAAAGATTCAATCAACGGAAAAATTCTTTAGGATAAATAAATACCGAAATCAGACGTCTCTATTGAAATATTTCTGGCACTTAAAAGAAACCAATAAAACACCTACAGTAAAATGGAAATTAATAAAAGTTAGAATATCTAGGTCATTAAACGACCCATGTTCTTTGTGCATACATGAGAAACTATATATTACTAGGCTTATAAAAAATAAAAATTTACTGAATCAAAGAAATGAAATAGCTATTCTTTGCCGACATTTTCAAAAATTTTCCTTTAATAATATTTAATAAAAATTATAAAAAAGAGAGCTGTAATATACATACTTACATCTGATATTTAATAATAATTTTCAAATAACTGAAGTAATTCTATTGCATTTATTTGTTTTAAAATGAAATATAGTCAATTAGTAATTAAAAGTAAAAATAATATTGTAAAATTGTAGTTCAATACAGCGTATCCTAATTGAAACCCCCCTTTTAGAAAGAATCTTTATCTATACAAGTACAAATTTAACGGATAAAAATGCCGAAAAATTTTTTGTCGTTTAAAAAAAAACACACACAACATGCGTCGAACGGATGTCATAATTTGTTGAAAAATGCACCCTACCCTACCTAGACTTAAAACTCTTTTCGAAAGTAACTCATATTGGTAACTCATTTTCGAAACCACTTTTCGAAAGTAACTCATATTGGTAACTCATAGTTGTTAATAAAAATGAACACGCTACCGCCCCTGCATAAATGATTGGATTTCTTTGTATCATTGGAAACAAATATTAAGAATGTACGTGCTTTTAAAACTCAGTAAATTTAAAAATAAGTTATTGCAAAATTCGCTTGAAAATGAAACAGAACTAGTGCTTTTAATTTAATTTAAATAATTGAATTTGAAGTTGTTAGTTTCTGTTTTTGAAACATGGTAATTCCTGTGTAGGGAAGGAAACATATTTTTAAACCGGTTAATTTATTATATATATATATATATATATATATATATATATATATATATATATATGAGGAGTGGAACTAAGGTCCTTTGTAATTGCAGAAGAAAAAATAATTGTCCCTTAAATGGGTTGCACTGAGAGCCAATTTAAAAAGAGGTGCAGCTCTCACACCACAACACAGGTTCAGTACAAGGCTAGCAAACTATTATTGGAGATTTAGAGAGAAAAAATGAAAGAATTCCGGCCATTAAGTGGAATATTTTAAGGTAAGTGAAAGCTGGTAAAGTGAATGGCGGCTCCTGCAGGTTGTGCTCGTAGAAGAAGTTGGCTATTCTAACATACAAGTGTTGTGCTGAGTTGTTGAATGAGAGGCCCGAAATGATGACCAAATGTAGGCACATGAGGAAGTTAACTTTAGGATTATACGAACTCGGTTGAAGTTGAAAGAACAATTATCATATTTTTATTTATTTTTCCAATTTTCTCCCTCTCATTACTTCCGGTGCTGCATTAAGTAATTTAAATCCTTGTCGTGTTGTCTGCAATTATTTCGCTGAGTTAACCACCCTTGGCGGTCGAACTCGGTAGCGTTCTATTCAGTGTTTTATTATTTTAGAATATTTAACCACCTTATAGGTTTGATTTTTTCTAGCATGATATTGAGCACTTTTTAACACATACGATTGTAAACGATTATTTTAGTGTTTATAATATTCGTTATATATATATATATATATATATATATATATATATATATATATATATATATATATATATATAGTTCGTGTCGACATTAGAAATTTAACTGTGACAACCGCTGAAAAATTAATACAGAATTTATTCATTTTTATGACAGAATGCAAAAAAAAAAAAAATTAATTATAAATTTTAAAAAATATATTTTTACTTTAAATATACCTTAATTTTAAGTTTAATTGATCTTTGGAAGAGTATTTTGTAAGTTGGAACTTAGTGTTAAGGTGTTTTTAAACCTATATATATATATATATATATATATATATATATATATATATATATATATATATATATATATATATAAAACTCATTTTTCGGTCCTCTTTTAGTTTCAAATTAACACTTAATTCTTCATATAACCCCAATTTAATGTCATAAGGTTAATATCCGGATTTAATTTTATAAAACCTCTTCCCTTTAAGGTTAATACCTTTCACCTTCCTCTAACCACCGTTTCGGCATTTCATCTGATTGACATATTGAAATAGATAAATTCTGTATTATTTTTTCAACGGCTGTCAAAGTTAAATTTCTAATTCTGTCACGAACTCAGTCTATTAACCGGGGTTGAATAAGACTGACGAGTTTTTTTTTTGATGAAACATATCTATCCCCGATATGAGGTAATTTGGGATTTTGGTGTGTAATAATATTTATTGGCTTTGTTATAATAAATACTTTGAGCTCTTTTTGTGGATCAGTTCTAATATTCTATATTACTTGAATGCATTTGGATTATATACCAACGGATTTATTACCTTTACTATCTATCTATCTATCTATCTATCTATCTATCTATCTATCTATCTATCTATCTCATTCAGTTCATATCTATTTCATTCTGTTCATATCTATCTATCTATCCATCTATCTATCTATCTATCTATCTATCTATCTATCTATCTATCTCATTCAGTTCATATATATTTCATTCTGTTCATATCTATCTATCTATCTATCTATCTATCTATCTCATTCAGTTCATATCTATTTCATTCTGTTCATATCTATCTATCTATCTATCTATCTATCTATCTATCTATCTATCTATCTATCTATCTATCTATGCGTGTGTGTGTGTGCGTGTGCGTTTGTTCGTATATATAGTAGGTCGATGAGGGAAAATCGAAAAGACAGAATAATGATAATAATAATATCACAGAAAATGTCAGTCTGTGCAGATAGTAATGTGTTTTTGAAGATCTTCAAAACACTATCAAAATAGAAGGATCTTCATGTGGAAATCTAAAAAATGTGGCAAATAAGGACGTGAATAATTCCAGTTGCAGATGGAACCTTCGGATTGATTGGAAAAGGTTCTGATAGACTCAGTGAAGGGATTCCTGGTACCACATGCCTTAAAGAAATACAAAAAACAAAAACAAAAAAAAACTGTACTCACATGTGCAGCTCTCACACATTACGAAGGGCTTTATCTATGTAAAATGTGTTTTTTTTTTTAAATTTTTTTTTATGATCATTGGAAAATGTCAAAAAGTTAGGTCTCTGGTTGGGACGCGGAAATAAATGTGTATTCAACAGAAATCAAAGCAAATAATAATAATAATGAAAATAAGAATTATATATTCGATAATACGACAAAACAGAAGCATGAGAAAAATGATACATATTGGAATTTTCAAACACACCTGTGTCCTTTCTTAATGAAAATTAAAATGAAATTTGACTTTTTGGGGGAGAAAAGGATTGCTTTGCGCAAGTGTAGAATTATTTTTATATTTTATTAAGGGTTAATGAAATGGGATTATTTCAGTTAGTCTGTATTGACATCCGAGCTGGAGGATGTAAGGTCATTTTTTATGATTTCCCTACCAGGTTTCTCTGGGTGCTTTTTTTTGTCATCATTAATGTGTCTGAATGCGTGTGTGAGTCCGCGTTTGTGCGAGTGATATATATATATATATATATATATATATATATATATATATATATATATATATATATATATATATATATATATATGCCATATTTCGTAACAGTCTTTTTCGATGGTGCATATGAAAAAAATGTGATTATGCATCAGGCACGAAAAACGTGTTTACGTGTGTGTGTACTCCTATGAGTGATAGGATATATATATATATATATATATATATATATATATATATATATATATATATATATATATGTGTGTGTGTGTGTGTGTGTGTGTATCATATATTTTATTTTATATGCCTTTGTCGATGTGTATCTGCGCCTAACCTCGGATTGTTTATATGGATGTGTTTGTGTGAACTAAAATGAGTACACCTGTATGTATGTGCGTCTGTGCGGATGAGAGTGTCACCCCCAAACAAACACAGAAGTCAATTCCACATAACATCAAACATAGTCAAAAATAAATCCAATTTAAAAAAATAAACCTATTTGTTTGACGATCGCCAAAGCGTGAAACCCAGGGTCACAAACTCATATCCATAGAAATGAATATATATATATATATATATATGTGTGTGTGTATGTATATATATATATAGAGAGAGAGAGAGGTGGAGAGAGGGAGAGAGAGAGAGAATGCAAGATGCAGAGAGAGCAATCTCAGACCTCCATTCCACATTCGAACTCTCCCTATCGCACTTGAAAAAAGAAACTGCTATGCAAAGATTTGGATGTTATGCCACTACAAGCATTGCTCACAAAAGGTCTGAATTTTGGTCAAACAGGGCGCTACATTTATCTCACAAGAAAAAATGGATGCCAACACACGCAGGCACCCCCCACATATATATATATGTATGTTTGTGTGTGTGTGTTTGTGTGTGCCCTACAACACTTAAGTACACATACAGAGAAACACATCGAAACATTAATCACAAATCTGATATTGGTAGAAAAATGAATTAAGTAAAAACTTGATTCCCAGTTGTGAATCGTGTGAAACGAAAATCGAGCTGATATCTAATCGCTTTTGCGTTGAGAGAGATTAAAAACTAAAGAAAAAATGGCGAAGAACAACAACAAAAAAAAAGGTAAAATATATAAATAACAAAAAACTTCGGTCCATGCAGACTGACTGTTAAGAAATGCCGGCTTCAGCTTATTCGTTTTGAACCTAAGATTAACTCACTCTCACCTTCGCACAAGAAATTTCACACGTCTGGCCAAAGTAATCAGGAATTCTGTGAGAAATGTACCTGTTCCGTTGGTCGGTGATAGTAAGTTCGAATCTCTTAGCACAGATAGCAAGCTGATTCTGTAGAGCTTAGTGTATTGGGTTCAATTTTCATTGAGGAGATTGGGAGAGATCATTATTTTGAAGCGAGATATGTACTCTTGTATTGTATCAAAAGAAATGTCTGTCAAACATAAACGCAAACGCCATATTGTATACACGTGACATCTATACAACCAATGAAAACAAAACAATATAGAATTTCAAAACTGAAACAATATTCCCCATCATTTCTCCTAAATAAATAGCAAAATATTAAATTTGTAAATTTTTTCCTACATGTATTTTTTTTAATTTGAATATGTTTGGATGGAGATAGATAGTAGTTTATTTAAGGCATGAAACATGACGTGACTTGTGCACAATTTGAACAATGCGCAACTTAAAAAGGACCAGACGGATTCCAGTAGTGAAAAAAAAAAAATTCAAATGAATTATTTTGTTGCGGGCTGGTTGATGTGTTGAGAGATAAACACGTGTCTCCTGAAATGCCCACAAGAAACATGGCAGACTCGGATGTGAGTTCACGTAAAGAAACAACAAGAACTGATATATATGAAGAAACAAATGATAATGTATTAACAACAAAGTGTTACAAGTGACAAAGACAATAATATGTGTAGCAAATGAATGTGGAAACTTTTTGGTCCAAATTATGTAAAGTGGGTGAATGTGAGTACGTACAGGTGTGTGTATGTATTGTTCATGCGTTTCCCAAAAAGGGAATGCGATCTTCCGCAAGAGATTTACATGTTGCATGAGCGGAAAAGTAAGAAAAAAAAAATTATCACAAAGTATTTATAGTGCTGAACAGCGTCCCCTAGTAACGGTTTCGAAAAGTAAGAGCAGGTAACCCGACAATTTGTCTGATTATCGTGGATGAGAAACAATCCAATGATCATATCGTTAAACCGTTTATTTCCATCTATTCTTAATCTTCTTTTATGTGTCATGTCCTTTCAAGACATGGGGATTATAGCTCTCCACTACTTCTTATCCTTTTCATTATTTGTTCCCTTACTATCCTTTCCACTGTCTATTCCGTCAATCATTTACACAAGCATGTTAAGCAAGTTAGTCGATACTTTCCTTTGACCCATTTGTTTTCACTATATCCCGTGAGTATCAAATTCTCCAAGCTCGCTTTCCTCATTATCTGTGAAATTTCAACTTTTCTTTCTGATTTTAAGTACCCGTTTTGTTTCGATTTTTCCTTAAAATTTCCTCGTTGTTTGCATGTAACGTCCGTAGTATTCTCAGCATCCTTCTGTAGAACAAAATCTCTGTCGCTTCGTGACTTCTCTGCAAAGAAACTGTCTAGTATATTATATAGCAGTTCATCAATATAACCAAATTTTCCTGTTTCTTAATATTTTGTTTAGTTTTTGGAAGGCATCTTTCTTCCATTGTACCTACGGATTTCGTTAAATTTTTCGTCGTCTGCTATGACATTTCTCAGTTCAATTTCTCTACGCGCTATTCTAACTTCTTTTTCGAAGCCCGCCCCTTGGACTACTCTTCGTGCTAAAGACTATATATTCTGTCAACTTACAACTGATAGTCCTTTCTTCTGATTTTCCTTTACTGTCTAGTGCAAGAATTCCTGCGTTTTTTGTGCGTTTCCTATCAACATGGTTTCATCTGCGTAATGCTGGGGTTTACTTAATTCTATTTGAGTTTCTTGGTTTGGTTTGGTTTATTTTCTTTTACGGCATATCAACACCTCAATGGGTTATTTAATGCCGACAAGATTTTTATTACTGGCAATATTTTTTTTTCAAATATGTATTGCTACTAATATTTTTTCCTTATCATTCATCCATTGTGCATGCCAGTTGTTATATTTTGATCAAAAGAAACAGACTACACAACACCGAAAAAAGTATTTCTAACTTTATCTTTTCTTGTAAATTAATTTTCTGTGCCGAATGTGATGGAACAATATCGGTCTTAAAAAATGGACTTCTTTTTGAAATGGTTTGTATTCGTTTGATTTGGTTTGTTTTGTTTTACGGTATATCAATTTCAATAGGTTATTTAATGCCGACAAGATTTTTATTGCTGGTAATATTTTTTTTCAAAAATGTATTACTACTAATATTTTTTCCTTCAAAAATGTATTGCTGGTAATAATTTTTCTTCAAAAATCCATTGCTGGTAATAAACTTTTGCAAAAATGTATTACTGGTAAAAAACAAACTATTTTTAAACTTTCATAGCGCTTTGACCCCAGTTTGGGAGTTCACTATTTGCCCATACCTGGGACCCTAACAGGTGCTACCACTCCGCGTCAGTGTGAACATGGGAACACCAGCAATTAAGAGGTGGTTCTACGCTTCTAAAAACCTCCTGATCAGAGGCCTTGCTGTTAGACGCAGTTTATCGCCTTACCTAGGACGTTTGAGAGTGTCTGTTGATCAATGCAGACATTGTAATCTGTCTTGGATTAGCATGAGTTAAAATCACCAAGATGGCCAATTTGTTAAACAATTTAAATAAATTATTAGATAAAACTGTACGAGTTAAAACATATACTGCGATCTTGATTTGCTCTGTGTAGAAAGAGAAGAAACTGAAAAAAACGACTTTAAAGAAATCACAGACAAATTTGTATCAGTGAAAACAAAGGAAATTCATTTGTAATTGTCATTTCGTGCGATAATTTGTTAATTAAAGGATTAACGAGACTGACTTGTATTTTTGAGTTGACATTAGGGTCAAGTTATCTAAAAGATGCGTGTCACCGTGCCAGATTTTTGAGCAGAGGTAGAATTTCAGTCCTTGACACAAGCGCTGTTTTCTGTCCATACGCCTTTGTTTATCTATCTATCTATCTATCTATCTATCTATCTATCTATCTATCTAGTGAGCTAGTGAGCAAGCTAGAGAGTTAAATCAATAAGTAGCCTAATGATGAAAAATATTATTTTACATAAAATATATTTCGTTTTCAAAATTATCTCTTTCATATCCGTTGGGCGCTGAAATGTTTCAACCCAAACAAGATGGATTCTGATGATATTTTTTATTTGTATCATTTTATTAATTTTTCATCAATGCTAGGCACATGAGCCACTCAAGGTAGAGAGTTATTGAACGAGGTTCTTGTATGGACGTAAGAAGAGAAAGTAAGTACAGAGTGTAAAAATTTGCAGGGTAGATAACTGTTGACACCAGAAGTGAAGAGGTAAAAATTCTAGTGAGTCTGTTCTACAAAGACGCCGTTCGAGTGGGCCTTCCTTCTTAAAAAATAAATATAAAGGAAGTGAGAAGGATTCGACATTGTGTACGAGACATGGCGTGTCTTAGTTGTAAAGGTCTGAACTAGTGGAATATAGCTCTCGTCAAAACATTTGCCATGGAAATAGCAATAGAGGAGAGAAAGGCTTCGTTTGTGGGATTCATTGTATTAAATGAATTTCTAGGTTTGCTATTAGGAAATCTAGTTCTCTGTGTCGTGTTTGACAATTTTCCTCGACAGCATCTGTCTTACATGTTTATAAGTCGACCGTACGTCCATGCATCGAATATTGCTGCCACATTAGGTTTAGTGCTTTTGCTATTTACTTAGATATCCTTGATAAAATCCAAAGAACAATCTGCAACATGTTCGGTTCTGACCTGGCATCTCGGTTTCATACACTTTCCAATCGCCGGAACGTAGAGTCCCTGTGACGTTTCTAAATATTTTCATGTTAATTGTTCTGATGAACTATGGTAACTAGACTTTTCTGAATTTAAGCGCAGTAGTAGATTGGCGGCTAGGTCTCATCATTTTACAGTTGGAATGGCTAGATGTAACCGTAAGTTCTATGCTAACAGTTTCTTCTATTGCACTTCTCGATTGTTGAATTTTCTTCCGGCTTCTTGCTTTCCAGTCCACTTTGATCTTTAAAAATTTAAATGTAATGTCAATCGTTATCTTGTCTTCTTAATTCCTATTCTGTTAATGTTCTCTCTCGTTTTCATTTTCTCATGTTCTTTCACACTCGGTAACTCCTTGCGTCTTAGTGGCTTTTTTGCCTTTATTGTGGTGAAATTATAAAAAAACAAAACAAAACAAAAAAAAACTAAACAAAATTAATGATTTCAGTATGCAAACTTATTTGTTTTCCGTCGCGGCACAGTAATTTGTGGCGGGTTTAAAATAATTCACTGGCTCATAAGCCACAAACACAGAGAAACGTTAGAAGTTCATTACAGCAGGAATTAACAAGGTGAAGTCAGGTATTCATTTAACTAATAAGGATAATGTCCAAGTGGAAGAGACAGGTTTTGTGGTTTAGGTCAATGGTTCCCTAACTTTTTTCTCTGGGCAGAATTTTCGGAGTTAAAATTTGCTCGCACCTCAACAAATTTTATGTGATAAAAATTACATTAAAAAAAACAAAAAAACACACACACACAGAGGGTTAAAGGGAGATAACTGTGGATTCGAAGTGAGAACATTATCATTGATAACTCTCTCCTCCAATTTGCGGACCGGAGTTACTATATTCTTAACACTTGATATATTGCAAAAATATCACAATGATAAAATCGGTCAATAATTATCTATAACTATTTATACTGAGACTCATGTATGCAATTAAAAGTAATCCGTAATAATATTTTAAATTTTGAAATAATATTTAGTTTTAACATTTTTCAAAACTGCTTCTAAATCATTCCACCTCAGCTGTTATTCTTTTCCGCCACACCCATGAAGTGTGTCGTACAATTCTAGAAACATTGGTTTAGGTGAAAGGACCGTAAGGGTCGGTGGTCATTTTTTTTTAAAATTCATGTTCGGATTCAGGTTAACAGAGTCAAACATAGACGTCTGATACCAGTAAATGCACTTGGTAGAAAAAGGAAGAACCTTATTTTGGAATTCTGGGAGAGAGATCGGCTGTTAAAGTCTTTCCATTTCCTGTTTTATTTTTTGCCTGGTGGGAAAAGGGTTTATTCTAATTTATTTTATTTATTTACTTTTTATTTTATAACCTCCACAGCACTGTTTTAGCTTTTCCTTACCTGGATGTTAAATTTGTCTCACAACATTCTCTTTAAGTTCCTTTCAATTTTTTTTCTTTTTACGTATTTTATTATAGCCGCGTCTTTTTACATCTTAAGATGGCGTAAAAGTTCCTTATTTGAATGAGTGGAATCGGTTACCGAAAGGCAAGTTGTTTCCCAGTAAGAATCAAGACCCCACTTTATTTTTCTTTCGTGTGCAAATTGTATTTACTTATATAAGGGCATCTTCCGTTCAAATCAGAATCAGTTACTTTCGTTGATAATAGACACTTGACGGGAGAATTTTTCACCAATAGCCGTAAGCGTTGGAATGGTTTTGCTAAGTGGACCAAACGTAGAGACCTATTTCCCATCGCGGAACGAACTACACCACTCATGGCGACCGCCCAAGAAAATAGTCCAGCGCAATGCCGGTGTTTTAACGGCAGAGCTAACGGGAGCTTAGGCCGACCGCTTACTGGCACGCGTCGGGGCTTTCGCTTGCCAAAAACCGTTATAATCAAGTCACGACTCTCAATCTGTCGCGCCTTGCGACTCTTTCTTTTCCTCTTATCGTTGATATAATTTCCACTGACCGGATTACGACAGTCCCCAGTGGCGTTACTTGGGCCAAGTTCAATTGCGATTTTTCTTTCCTTTTTATTTTCTTGCTTTCAGAGGTTAGAGAGCATCGATCAATCTCTTCCGGTTCCTGTTGAGAACGAGAAAATGGTTCTCGATTTTCTAATTGTTTGTTTTCAGCTTGGTTGCGCAGCGACAGGGAGATAGTCTGTTTGTCTTCTCTGCGGGATCCCTGAATTTCTTTTTTTTTCGCTTATTGTTTTGTTTTGTTGTGGTGTTGTAGCCTGTGGTTATCCTCAAAGGATTGGTGATAAATGCAGAGATGGGAATCGATGACGAAGGTAGAAACAATTTTGATTTTTTTTTTCGCTTTGTGATGTGGAAATGATTTGGGACCACCGAAAAACAAAAACAAAAAACAAAAAAACAGTTTATAAAAAGGAAATAAATACGGGAAAAAACAAATCAAAGAAAACAAATATTTTGGTCGAAATCTCTTGTCGTCTGTTTTCAATGAATCAATTGCAACTCATTTGTGTTTCTTTTGATTTTTGATTCATTGTTTCTTTTTTTTCAATTCTCTTTCTTTCTTATTTCAGCATCTTTCTCTCCATTGTTTTCTTTTTATTTCTCATTTAAAATTTTTTCTTTTATTTTCTCTTTCAGCGATCTTGTTTCTTTCTTTCTTTTTTTTATATTTCCCTTTTAGCGCTCTTCTTTCTTTCTTTCTTTCTTTCTTTCTTTCTTTCTTTCTTTATATTTCCCTTTTAGCGCTCTTCTTTCTTTCTTTTTCTTTATATTTCTCTTTCAGCAATCTTCTTTCTTTCTTTCTTTCTTTCTTTCTTTCTTTCAGCACTTTTGTTTGTTTGTTTCTTTCTTTCTTTCAGCACTTTTGTTTGTTTGTTTGTTTGTTTGTTTCTTTCTTTCTTTCAGCACTTTTGTTTGTTTGTTTTTTTGTTTGTTTCTTTCTTTCTTTTTCACTACACTTGTTTCTTTCTGTTCCATACTTGCATTTCTGTTTTTCTTTCTTTCGTTTATCCCATACTTGATTTTTTGACGGATCGGATAGCCAAATGGCAAAACCTATTAGCTAATATACTGTCGGGTTTTCGATTGAGACATTTTGGCATTATAACGCTTGACGTGGTCGTAATAAGACTGAACAACTGGGTTCAGTACTAGGAAATACTTTATTTACACGTTAGTACAAGTGAGGACATTACTCGTATCACTGGATATTCATACGCAACCCCACTCGAAACGTAATGTGAGACAAGGTCGATTTAATGTGGGTACTGCCTGGGGGGGGGTGACCTCTCCTGGGGCTATGAGCTGATATTATCGACAAAAGAACGAACTACTTTACCGGCCAGTCTATTGCTCGTGCCATTGGCCACGAATTGTAGTTACTTTTCTGGTTACTTCATCCGTTGTGGTGTAATGGTTAGCAAGTTTGTCTCGCTAGGACAATTACGACTGATTCGTGAGTTCGATCTTAGTAAATCGCAATAACAATTAAGTTTCTCACAGTTGAAAGTATACAGAGAAGGAAAACACACGGTATCCTTTGTGAAATCAGGCGCCTGCATTTGATAAGCCAATTTCGCTGATAATTGCTAGCGCAGTGAATTCGATTCGTACCAGATATCCTATGCTTGTCGTTCTGTACCATATTCAAAACACAACGTCAATGTTTCGTATACACACACATATATATATAATAAATAAACTGATTTAAAATATGGTTTCTTCGTTACACAGGAATTACCATGTTTCAAAAACCGAAGATAAAACTTTCAAATTTAATTAGATAACTTAAAAGCATTAGTTCTGTTTCAAGTTATTCCAAAATTCGCTTGAAGATGAAACAGAACTAATGCTTTTAATTTAATTATATAACTAAATTTGAAGTTTTTAGTTTCGTTTTTTGAAACACGGTAATTCATGTGTAGCGAAGAAACCATATTTTAAATCAGTTAATTTATAATATTTATGCACTGTAAATTTACATTGAGCACTGTTTTGTAAAAATAAAAGGATACCGGATTATATATCTTACTGTACTTTCTTTTTATTATATATATATATATATATATATATATATATATATAATATATATATATATATATATATATATATATATAAAGCAAGCAGTATTAATAATTTAGTGCGTTTGTTTATAAATGAGTACTCCACGAACATGGCCTTGTACCATAAAATATAGCTTTAGCAAATATATAGTCTTTGGAATCAAGAATAAGGTACCTGCTGGCTTGAAAGGTCATATGGTAAACGACTATCGATTTTGTCACCCTCCCCCAACCCCCGATTACAATGAAGGTCGTATCGCAATTCTATTGCAACGTGAATTCGATCGTCCATGAGAGCTTCATCAGTTACTTTCATTTGTTCTGTTTTATTTCCTTTTTTTATTTCGTTATCTTTTATTCAATCATTGTTTCCTTTTTTATTTATTCCTTGTGAATTCGATTTTCCATTTAATAATATATTTATTCATTCTCTTTGTATTCCTTCTCATCCATCTTTTATATTTTGTCTTTTCTTGTCTAATTATTCAGATTTTTCTTTTTACTATTTGTTCCTATTCCTTTTATCCTTCCTTCTTTTTTCGGGGAGGGGGAGTGGGGAGCTTATTTCTTGTTTCTTGGTATATTTGTTTCTGAACAGGTTTTGTGCCAAAGAAAGCTAAAAAGTTTTCACTGCCTGGCCGGCGAAAGAAGAAAATAGATGAATAAATAAATGAAAAGTAATGAATAAATAAAAAATAAAAAAATAAATAAATAGAAATAAAAAAACAAAAATAAATAAGATAAATAAATAAAAATTACATAAATAAAATAAACAAAAATAAAGAATATATTATAACGTAACGGTTTCCATAGAAACATCTTCTTTTGTTTATTGATGAAGCAAAAATGCTGGTAGAATTAATTTGATTCTAATTAAGATAAGATTCATTAATTGAAAATAATGGAAAAGGTCTATTTATACCAGTACAAGATAAGTACCTTAGAAAAGAGAATTTACATTAAAATAGAAATACACTGTTTTAAATCTATCACTCGTGATGGATCCCCGTGTGCTAGCTTGGTTGAATTGGAATGATTAAAGAATTTTTTATATTAACTCATCACCTGCAAGTTATGAACAAGGATAGAAGTTAATAATAGTCGTTATTTGATTGGTTGGCCAATCGTTGGATGGTTATTTCCGGGTTTTATTTTATACTCTTCATTTACTCTGCTCGTCCTGTCTTCAAAGATTCTGACTCTGTAATACCCAGTCCAGAGATTGAACTCACGAATACGAGACTAGAGGATTGTTTCGGGAATCTGGTTGTATAGAAAAATGTGAGTTCGATCCCTGTGCCGAGTAATACAGACGCAGGCTCAGTGGAAACAGAACTAGTAATCACTGAGCTGTACAGAATGAAATGAAATGACGAGGTATTGTTAGACCTGCAGATGCGAACAAGAATTACATAAAGGATTTAAAAATTCTCTGAAGGTTAATTAGATCGACAGACACCTGAAGAAGGTCGAATGGCACAACGCCTGAAACGTTGTTATCATAGCAACAAAGTTGTGGACATAACTCCGAATGTAAGTTATGACAACCCCTCATCCCAGAAAGTCAGACCGAATGCAGGGGGATTTGGATTCATGCCTTTCCTGAGATTATTAGTGCAAATTGAACAAAAGCTTCATCAACCGGAATTCAAACTCGGTTTTCAGATTCCATTTTCTGTATTGACAAACGTTATTTTATGAGACGGACCCGTACTCGGGAGGCAGATCGATGGGGTCAGTGAGTTTAAATTGGAAAAGCTAAAGAATTGTTTATATTTGCGTAACGGCATTATTTGATTGGCTGGCCAATCGGAGGATGGTTCCTGTTTTTTATTTTTTTTATTCATTTATTTATTTTTTTTTGCTGAATAATAATTTTTCTCCGAATTGAGTTTTGAACGGCAAAGAGAAAATCTAACAACAATTTTGTTCCTCAACCCCAGTTGATCGACGGTGGTTGGGATCAGGTTGTATCGCGCCAATTCGTCTGGAGACAGAAAAAAATTGGCTTTATTTCACAATTTTAAAGCCGGTTTATAACTCTGTAATAAATCTGTTACTTTTATATAGAAACATATTATGTGGTTTTCTTGCTATCACGACATGACTAGAGAATATGTCAGAGAAATCCATTAAGACCAAAAAAGCCTGGTGTAGCCAGTCCAAACAAACGATCTCCAACTATGATCATCACTATCATCAACAACTATAATTAATATGATTAGCATTCTCCAGACTGCATTGCTGTTGGGATCTGGGTCTGGTTCCGTGTTTAAGTCCCCAGGAGATGAACCCAACATCACCATCGTTTATATCGTCACATTTAGTTGCCGTTGACAAGCATAAATTCCCTGGCCAAACGGTAAACTAACGAAAGCACCCTCACTTCACGGTCACTTTGTCATATTTGTTCTCTTTTACTAACAAGAGAAAGTCGCAGGAGTTCAAATTATCATTTCCAGAGCTTAAATTGCCACGAAACAGAAATAAGATTAAAATAAATAAAATAATAAATAAATATAAAAAAGATATCAATAGATGAAAATAAATAAAGGAAAATACAAATTAAAATAAAAATTAAAAATAAAATAAATAAATAAAAATAAAATAAATAAGCTTAAATATATAAAAGTAAATCAATAACATATAAAACTTAATAAATTATAAAATAAAATAAATAAATAAATTAAAAATAAACAAATAAATAAACCTAAATAGGAAAAATAACCTGGATGTTAAAATGCATTATGTTATTCGCTTTTAAAACAGTTTATTATTTCTTCAAATATCAAATTCGTTCTTAAATTCCGTCTATTTGGTAAACTGTTGGTCATTCAGACAAAATTCTTCAGATTTTGATGTAAAGAAACACGCAACATCAGTTTTAATATCTTCACAATTAACAAACTGTTCTTCTAAAAATGTTTGTGACGATCGGAAAAGATGACAGATGGAGCAAGGTCAGGTGAGTAAGGAGGACGCGGAAAAACTTTCACATTTAGCGCTATAATCTTTCCTGAATGATGGTTAATATGTGGTGCTGATTTATCTTGTAATAACACGCCTTTCCGAATATTTAATAGGCGCTTTTTGTACAATTTTCTGTTTCATTGCTTTATTACTAATTCAGTACTTATTTCATATCCCACCAAAGACAGAGCATAACTTATTTCTCGTGTAGTTCCGATTGCCGATGGGTTCCTCTTTATCACTTGGTGTTAGCCTTTGTCGTTTTCGTTTGATTTTAGAGCACATAATTTTGATTACTGATGATGATTCTGCCCAGGAAAGGTTCGATAACAAGTGTAGTCTTCAATGACGAGCAGATAATTACACTTTGATTAAATTGAGAAGCACTCAGCTGAAGAGTGGTCCAGTGACCAAGGATAATTTTATGATTTCTTAACGATGTTTTAGTGTGACGTGTATTCATTTCTTGTTTTAATAATTACCGTGTCGTTTACTTTGGATTTACCACAATTATGGTTTACACAAACTCAATAGTGACAGAAACTCGCTGTTCAGATAGAAGAGAAAAAAATTCCAATCGAAACTGGCCTAACATTGGCATGTCTGTACACTTTAAAGCACTTTTTATATTTTGTTTTTATCAATAAACGCATTTTTTTTTCTAAGACTGTCGCCTCTTTTTCTTAAAAAGAAAAGACTTGCTTTCTGTTTTTAATGAGATATCCTTTTCTGTTGGTTTTGCTTCTTTTTTACCTTCAGAAGATAACACTATTTCTTTTTAAGACATTTTTATGTTTATACATTTTTTTTATAGATACAAATATTTAAGTAAATGCTTTGTTTTATAATAAACAGTATTAATAACATTTACCGGCCGGAATGTCCGAGAAATTTACATAGAAAATATTCAGTCTCCGACAGGAACCGAAACTGTATCCTATATGGAACCGTCATTTAGCCTGACGTGCCGTAACCGATCGAGCCACGGGGAATCGTTCAATTAGCAAGGTCGATGTTACTGTTTTTAAACCCAATCTTCCATGAATCTCTCACGTACATTCATATCTGCTCAAAGCGTATCCAAATGTAAACAAATGACTTCACGCATTATGAAATGGACAAAGCCCAACAATTATTTTCAAGACATTTTTATTTTTATATATTCTTTTTATAGATTAAAATATTTAATTAAATGCTCTGTTTTATAATAAATAGTATTAATAACATTTACCGGCCTGAATGACCGAGAAATTTTCATAGAAAATATTCGTTCTCCGACAGGAATCGAACATGTATGCTAATCGAACGATTCTCCGTGGCTCGATCGGTTAAGCCACGTCAGGCTAAATGACGGTCCCGTATAGGATACAGCTTCGATTCCTGTCGGAGAACAAATATTTTCTATGAAAATTTCTCTGTCATTCAGGTTGGTAAATGTTATTAATACTGTTTAATATAAAAACAGAGCATTTACTTAAATATTTGTATCTATAAAAAGAATGTATAAACATAAAAATGTCTTAAAATAATTGTCGGACTTTGTCGATTTCATTATTTCTTTTGTAAAATATCAAATCTTTTACATTCTTCAATTTTTATTTCGTTCTTTAAATGGATTAAATTTTTAAGAAGTTTTGAAGTTAGCCCATCACCTCGTGTTTTGGCATTTTGATATCGCATATATGTAATGCATGTTGAACGAAGGAAGAGATTTGACACTAGAGAGAAAAAAAGAACCCCAAAACATGGCGTCTTTTGACATTGGTTCACAGAAACTAGAACAACAGAACCCGAGATTCAGTTGTCGTAAGGATTCGCAATTATTGCATTTATTTTCTTTGGCCAGACTAAAAGTATTTCAGCATGACTTCGTCGCTTCTATTGAGAAGCAACTGTTATGGTGGCACTTTTGCGAAAAAGCTATTTGAGCAATGGCGAAGCGCTGATTAAATCCAATCGATAATGATAACATTTACAATGTATTTGATGCTTCAAGCAAGTCAATCCATAGTCTTCACAAGTGGAATCAATTGATATCTCTGTAAGACTTATGCCGGTCAAAGTTGGCTGACCGAATGTTTTGCTTTACGAATATCAATCAAGTGTTGTGTCTTTTCCGTTGATACAAGAATATCGATAAAGAGAATAAGTAGCATAGATATATTTCGTAAAAGCTTCTTCTTCTTCTATGTGCCATGGACGTTGGGGATTATGGCTCTCCACAATTTCCTGTTCTTTGTAGCTCTTAATAAATTTTGTTTGTTATCTCTCCTAAACCTTGCGCCACCATCGATTTACTGAAGGTTGCTAGGTAGGTTATATATTGTTTTCCTTTGTCCCTCTTGCCTAAAAATCGGTCCTGTGAGTATCAGATTTTTCAATCCCTCTTTCCTCATTATGTGCTCTTGAAATTTCAATTGCCTCTTACTGATGTTAAGTGTTTTCTTTGTCACTCCGTTGACAGGATTTGAGTTGTGGATAAAATGAGTGGATATTTCACCCCAGTGTTTGCAGTCAGTGTTCGAGTTTAGGTATAAGCAAAGATTCAACGCGATTTTCAAGGCCGTAGAGAAAACCTTAACTTCCACTTGATAGTTTGGCACAGTGCTAATTGGTAAATATTATTTATATCAATAAAAATACCATTATCTGTCTGTCTTTGTCTCTGTCCCCCCCTCTCTCTCTCTCTCTATATATATATATATATATATATATATATATATATATATATATTATGAAATGGACAAAGTCCGACAATTATTTTAAAACATTTTTATGTTTATACATTCTTTTGTTATAGATACAAATATTTAAGTAAATGCTCTGTTTTTTTTAATAAACAGTATTAACAACATTTACCGGCCTGAATGTCCGCGAAATTATCATAGAAAATATGCGTCCCCCAACAGGAATCAAACCTGTATCCTACACGGAAACTGTTTATTATAAAAAAAACAGAGCATTTATTTAATTATTTGTATCAATAAAAAGAATGTATAAACTTAAAAATGTCTTAAATTAATTGTCGGATTTTGTCCATTTCATAAGGTGTGATGTCATTTGCTTACATTCGGATACGCATCGAGCAGATATGAATGTACGCGAGAAAATCATGGAAAATTGTAGTTTAAAAACAGTAAAATCGACATTGCTAACCGAACGCTCCTTTGTGTCGAAATTGGTGAAAGCACGTCAGGCTATATGACGGTTCCGTATAGGATATAGTTTCGATTCGTGTCGGAGGACGCATATTTTCGGACATTCAGGCTGGTACATGCTGTTAATACTGATTATTATAAAAATAGAGTATTTATTTAAATATTTGTATCCATTAAAAATAATGTATAAACATAAAAATGTCTTAATATATATAGTAGGGGGACCAACATAATATATTTAATCCGAGGAAGTCCTAAAGGACGAAACGCGTCACAAGAAAAATTTTTGCACATACACATAAATTTTTTTAATGGTAATATTTTTAATAGTAATAATTCATTATTATAAGTATAATTATTATTATTATTATTAGAATTATTATTATTACTATAATAATAATAATAATAATAATTATTATAATAATAATAATTATTATTATTTAAAAATTATAACGATTATGTTGATGTTCTGATGCCTGAAATGACCAGACACCTCAATGTATCACTCAATTTTTACCTGTCATGTCCGGGGAAGAGGAAGTATAATATATTCTAGCTCAACCCGTCGCCTGCTTAACACTTTTCTTTTCCTCTCTTACTCTCTTTCCATTTCTCCTCCCCATGTCTATCTCTTTTTCTCTTTTTTTCCTAAAATAAACCTTATATTGAAATCTCTTATATTTAAAACTTTATTCTTTTCTCTTTTCTCTCTTCCACCTTTTTACTTCTTTTTTCTTTTCCTTGTGCCTGGATAAATTTAAACTTCATTTATTTTTGTAAAATTTGGTTCTAAATTATTACCTAAATGGATTTCTAAGAAGTCCACCTTCATTATTATATTGGCTCTGTTCTTACATTGAGCTTTCTTTGGATCTACCTTGGAATTATCCCTTCGAATTATCAAGCGATACTATATATATATATATATATATATATATATATATATATATATATATATATTATGATAAAAAGAAAGAACAGTAAGATATATAATCCGGTGTTCTTATTGATATTTTTATTTTTACAAAACAGTGCTCAATGTAAATTTACAGAGCATAAATATTATAAATTTTGACATCCGAATTTAACGGAAAAATATGTCGAAAAACTTTTTGTCGTTGTTAAAAAAAACAGACGACATGCGTTGAACGGATGACAAAATTCATTGAAAAATGCCTCCCTAGACTTAACCACTTTTTCGAACGTAACTCATAATTGATACAATAATAGTGAATAAAAATGAACGCGCTACCGCCCATGTCTAAATGACTGGATTTCTCTGTATGCTTGGAAACAAAAAATTATGAATTGTATGTGCGTTTAAGTTATTCCAAAATTCCCTTGAAGATGAAACCGAACTAATGCTTTTAATTTAATTATATAATTAAATTTGAAGTTTTTAGCTTCGGTTTTTGAAACACAATAATTCCTGTGTAGCGAAGAAACCATGTTTTAAATCAGTTAATATATATATATATATATATATATATATATATATATATATATATATATATATATATATATATATATATATATATATATATATATATATATATATATATATATATATATATATTGATGAATGATTCATAAAATAATATAGACAAGTTTTCTCTATTTATGTAAACTTTTTCATTCATGCATGTTTACACAACACACATATATATATACTCGACTCTCCCGTCGAATGAGGGTCAAGCAGCTCAGTTTCTAGGAAACCGACAGCCCGACAACAGCACATGATATTTGATTATAGTGGTGAAGGTTTCGTGCAGGACGATCCACACTTTTTGAAAGGCCGAATACAGAGACCTGGTGCACTACGTGCCACAAGGTCCCCAAACGACCCTCCGCAGGTTTTGAATTCAGTTGTCCTTCTCCGAGACCAGTTGCCATCCAAGGCTATAGAATCTAGTCTGTCCTGCTATTTACCCATAGCTGGAGGATTCACACCTTTCCCAAGGGTATTAGCACGTAAGTGAATGCAATGGATTCGACTGGAATTCGAACTCGGCTCTCCGATTCCTTAATCCAAGCCGCTATCCATTACTCCACCGTATATATATGACCGAAATATTGTAATAACAGCGTCAAAAATGGGGAAATAGTCTGAATGTAAATGGTGTAAATAAATTTTAATTAATTATGACATAGAATTGAACTGTCATAAATTCAATGCTTATTTTATTAAGCGATATTTCACTATACACCCATTGGATGACAGAAGGGCCGCAAGAAATGACAGAAGGCTGTTAAGAAATGAAGGGCCATTAAGAAATGAATTTGATACCCAGAAAACCAAGTGTAAAAAAGAAATGAATTAGACAATAAACAATTCAGTAGTAAATGCACGAAATTTTTTGCCGTTTCCACTTAGAATCTGATGAGTTGTGAGTTAACTTTGAAGACATTTAAACTTATAAATGATGTCATAGTTCTAATATAATTGAAGATTTATATCACGAGAGTGTGCTGAAAACTTCTCGACCCAATCAAAACGAATTCCACCGTCAAATTCTTTCATTTGGTCCGTTTTAAGGATGTGACAGTGGAAGGTAAATTTTCAGCTTTACGCCTTTGAATATATTTTGCGAATTAGTTTTAATTTAATAAAAGTTTTTCGCGCGATTTTGTTTTGCTGATTGGGTTAATGGTAGATAATTTGAATGTCGTTTGCTGATCTCTGAAGGTTGTGTTCCTACTATATATAAATGTGTGTGAATGAACATACACACACACACACACATACACACACACACGCGCACACACATATTAAGCATATATTAAAAGAGAAAGTAAGTTACCTAGACAGAAAATTATTGAGGCTTCGCTATCGAATGTTACCAAAATATAAATCTGCGCCCCGGATTTTTAAAAAATATCTCCTTTTCTAAAAGATGATGGCTACCATAATTATATTGGCCAAACCGACCAGTCACTCCGGCAAAGGATAACAGCTCACCGCCAACAAATTAGGGACCTCCACACCAGAAAAATACTCCTTAGTCACCATATAGAGGAATGCGGAAGACAAAATCTACCAAATTTCAGTGTTTTCCCATTCTACCATTGAGACTATAGAACCGCTGAGCAAAGGCGATGTAATAAGGAAACATTTTTCACCAACAAGTTCAAAGCAATACCTAATTCATTGCATAAATAAATTCTACCAAATTCCGCATAGCATAAGGGACATATATAGCCAGTTACGTCCCTTGATCTTATTCATTTTTATCATTTGTTCAAAACATAAACGTCAACACGTGGAGATATAAACAGTTAAAAACTTTTTTAAAAGCTAAGCGAAACCGGTTAACGTAAAAAAGCAAAACAACAAATTATTTTTCTAAGAAAAAACAAAAACAAAACAAAAAAACCGACTGAAAATCCAATCGTAAGTAACAAAATTTAAATTTAAATTTTTGTCTTTAAAATTCATATTTTGTAAATGAATATTATATTATAAATTAATATTATTATAAATATTAGGTGCCTTTTCCCCCCTATATATATATCTGTTTTTCTTTAAGTTGAATTATTCGCTCTGAATTAACATTGAACTCTCAGGATTTCATCCTCCTCGGGATTATCCATACGGATTACCAAGATTTTCGTTACTTAACTATATATATATATATATATATATATATATATATATATATATATATATATATATATATACTTTTACTTGATATGCAACTCATCTAACAATATTATAAAGTTTACTCTGATTTACTACATAAAAGTCACAAGCTGCCTACCCCTACCGAAATTGTCTGATAACCATGACTGGGTTCTCCTGCTTGTATGCCATGGTTCAGAGACCTATTGCCAGACATAGTACTCACCCACTTTACCAAGGGCAGTTCTACCTCCTCAAGGCATTTGATGTAGGGTCCCGTGTTAAATCTGTGGCCCTGACCAACAAATTTGGGAATTCTTTTCTTATCAGAACGATCAGAGTGAGTTTTCCGAGCTGCCGTACCTTCGTAATCACCATTAGATTCATCTAACTCTTTCGGAATCCTCTGCACTGTCCTCAGATTGACGCCCAAACACTCTGAAATTGTCGTATTGAAGCTTCCGTCGCTAATTCTATAGAGTACAGCAGTGCCGTTTCCAAATTTCTGGTGGAGTGATTTGGGTTATGATGCTCTTTTTCTCACAGACGGTGCCCAACTGATCCTACTATACTGTGCAGTCGACAAAATCAAAAAACAAACAACGCGCATGCGCGAATTTAAAAATATAAAATGGTCACAATTTACCCATCGCTTCCCGTACATACAGCAAGAGTAACACAGGAAAGAATTTTGGAACTCGTTTGGTCTGTTCTACTCCAATCGCCATATCTCCCTCATCTTGTAGCAACCGGTTATTACATTTTTAATCGCCCCAAAACACTTTATAGGAGAAAACTTTAATGAAAACCAGATTTAAGTGTTCATTGTAAAGCCATTTCAAATCAAAATGTGTGAAATTTTACTTAAAATTTATCAGTGTCGCCTGATAAGTTTCAATAAGTCACAGTAAATAATGGCGAATATATAATTGAATAAAATGTAATTGTCTTACTTTTTTGACGAATAAAGTTGATAAACAAATAAAGGGAAATGATTTAAGACTCAGTCTAACACACACATACACACACACACGCACACACACACACACACACACACACATATATATATATATATATATATATATATATATATATATATGCATGTATGTTGTTTGTATGTATGTAAAACAGCAATACACGTGCACTCGAGTGTAAATCCTTATATGTAATCTGTTCAGTATTTATTCTCGCGTTTATTCAATTTTCTCCTGTGAGAAATAATTGTAATTCAGTGTTTGTCTTCAATCCAATAATTGTCTTTCTTTTTCCCGTGGATAACGAATCATGCAAAATATCAAAAGCTTTAGCGCAAAGGAAGTCGTATGAAAAAGCTGGCTCGTCTATTATATTTTCCCATTATATCGTAACACTCGAGTCGAGTAGTATTGTTCCCTCTAGGGGTTTGTTTATTTGTATATGTTTAGAAAGACTATGAAGAACCGACCAAATTCACAGGTTTCATCTTGGGAAAACACCTGTACGTTGTATCAGTCGGCATAAGTTAATTGATGCACAGTCAGTAACTTGACGGAAGTTAGCCCCTCGGGGTCGGACCCCAGCGGCAGGAAGGTGAAAGCGACACGTATTCCTTTACGGACTCAGTATGCTTTTGAAAACTGAGCAGATGCGATGCATCTGCTTTTCTTAACACAAGGAGAATTCGTATTCACTGCTGTCTTCTGTGCGCTGGCCATCATTCAATCTTATTCTCTTGGTAAGATTAAATGCGTGCAACAACACGCGCGCACGCACGCGCGCACGCACGCGCGCACGCACGCGCAAATGACATATATAGATGTTTCATGGTAGCATACTTACACTAGCAGGTGAAATGATCAACAGCTGGATAGATATATACAACGTTCAGAGGCACAATCACTGGTTTACTACAGACGGGACATGCATATGATCCAAACGATTGATTTGTTTGTTTAACGGCAAATCAACTCTTTATGGGTCATTTAATATCGAAATTTAATTTTTTTAGAAGCTTTGAAGTAACAGATATATGATATATGTTATTCTGCTTTCACAATTGAATACATGGTAGATGATACTCAGCTTTTGTACATATATATATGTTTTTGTGGACGTAATCAATAGAGGCGGTGATATGTGTGTTTATATTGTATTAGGTTGGTGCAAAAATAATGACGTAATAATGTCGTTTTTTGACGTATTTTTTAACGTCAAAAAACGACATTATTACGTCATTATTTTTGCACCAACTTAATAGTTTTGTTGAAGTTATATTTTGGAATACAGTTTGATTTCTTTAAGAAATTGTAGGCTATTATATGGTTTAATATCATGAAAGATTTCTTTTTTCTTGGTTGGTTAAGTTTAGCCGCATATAAACCACTATGGATTATTTAATGCCGAAATCTAAATATTTTTTACGTAATTTTATGCTTTCATAGTAAAGGTATGTTTTTGTAGAGCCATAGTTTATTGATCCTGAAATTTATTATTGGCAATTTTAATATAAAATTGTATTTTTTATTTATTTTTAGTGTTGCATTATTATTTTGCTATAAAATGTTTTGTTGGTCTTTTTATTATACAAAACTATTGTTGACTTTTGTTTGGATGTTGACTATTTGCCCATATCTGGGACCCTAACAGGTGCTGCCACTCCGGTTCAGGGTGGACCTGGAAACAACAGCAGTTTCGAGAAAAAGAGACAGATATAAACACTGATAAATACGGTGAGTCGTATATGAATATTTCTATCGAAATTTTTGATATGAGAAATAATCATTATTCTATATTATTCTATTCAGACTAGTTGACACCTCTTCATTCTATTTCTCATAAGGTTTCGGATGTTGTATTGTGCGGCCTTCTTCGGGTAAAGGCAATATTAACCATTTCCTCATGAAGAAACATACGGCATTCACTGACCGAGCAGCCAGTAGTATTTTTGCTGAAATTTATAAAATCTTTCTAGGTTTTCTTTTCACTTCCTGGCTATCATGCTGGAATCAAAGTGCAGTATCTTTTTTCATTTCTAGTGGTAACGGTAATATTAGTTAATATTGGATCCCGGAAGAAGAAGAAGAAGAAGAAGAAGAAGAAGAGGGCGAAGAAGAAAAAGGCGAAGAAGAAGATGAAGAAGAAGAAGAGGGCGAAGAAGAAGATGAAGAAGAAGGCGAAGAAGAAGAAGGCAAAGAAGAAGAAGAAGAAGAAGAGGGCGAAGAAAAGGTAAAGAAGAAGAAGAAAAATGATGATGATAAAGAAGAAGTGGAAGAAGAAGAAGAAGACAAAGAAGAAGGCAAAGAAGAAGAAGAAGAAGAAGAAGAAGAAGAAAGATGATGATGATGAAGAGAAAAAGATGATGATGATGAAAAAGAAGTAGTGGAAGAAGAAGAAGAAGAAGGCAAAGAAGAAGAAGAAGAAGGCGAAGAAGATGATTAGGAAGAAGGCGAAGAAGAAGAAGAAGAAGCGGGTGAAGAAGAAGAAGGCAAAGAAGAAGAAGAAGAAAGATGATCATGATAAAGAAGAAGTGGAAGAAGAAGAAGAAGAAGAAGGCAAAGAAGAAGAAGAAGAAGAAAAAGAAGAAAGATGATGATGATGATGATGAAGAAGAAGAAGAAGAAGAAGAAGAAAGATGATCATGATGAAGAAGAAGAAGTGGAAGAAGAAGAAGAACCCGTTTATAATAGACGATCGGGAAGCTAGTCGATTTTTTTGTACGTTTCTGGAATAGTAGCCATTGTTATTCTTTTTTTCGTTTTATAGTCAATATATTCTTTGCAATTTTATAGTGTTTGGAGTAAGATTGAATCACTGGTATATCGGAGGTTTTCTTTCTTTCTTGTGCGTTCAATTTTACTTGGCGAGGGGGGGGGTTTAAGACTGTCAATAAAAAAGGGAGGAGGTCATGCCTGATGGAAATAAAAAATAAATCGAGAAACGTTCGCTTGCATGGAGCGGTGGGGATGATGATTATGGTATAATTCCAAAGTAATATAGTTAAGACGATGTTTATTTATACACAATATGCTATACACGCTATAATAGATAGGACGCTGGGCATCTCGATGCGGTGTAATGGTTAGCAAGATTGTTTCGCTAGAACAATTACGACTGAGTAGTGAGTTCGATCCTCACTGGGTACCCTATACTTTCGGCCTTGTGTCACATCTAAGCTACGCTTGAAAAATCACTATAATAAATAGGGCGGGAGAAATGTTGATAAATATATACAAATAATATATAATATGATTCCCACCAGAAAATACACCGTCTACTAAAACATCTGTCGGTGAGTAATCCCTATTTCTCTGATTAAATCTCGCCCCGTTGATGAAGGACACAGGCGTGTCCGAAAATTCCGGACTTAAAAACTTTTTTTCCGTGCTTCACTTCTGTCATAAGGTTAATAATTAATATTTAATAAATGTTTTTCGTATTGATTATATTGGTACCCTTTCATTTGCTCTTATTTCATTAACCAGCCTATCAATTTTACATAGTAAAAGAAGCATACGTAGAGCCTTTCTTCTAATACACGTAATATATATATATATATATATATATATATATATATATATATATATATATATATATATATATATATATGTCTGTAAGCATAAAGCTTCTAAAGTCTATATGTTGGTGAGTTAAGGGCATAGATGTATTATAATTCGGAATTTTACTTTCACCTTCGCTGTACATGGCATTGTGCAATGTCAGGAACATCGGTTGAAAGTTTGACATTGCAGTGCCCAGTTAGTAAGCCGGTACAGGGTAGGATTATGAATTGTTGTTGAATGTCGTTAAAAGTCCTATTAGTGATGTCTATTTTTTTTGATTTGTGAATTTTGTAAGCTCGTTTTCCAACGTTGAGGATGAAACGATGTGGGTAGTGAAGAAGTCTAAATAGCACTTTTATCAATAACAACAACAACCCAAAATCCACAATCCTACCCTCTAATATTCTTTCTACTAAGCGTCTAAATAAATTGCTTATCTCTAATACTATGTTCTTGAGCACAACGTCCAAGACAATTGGAGATGCAGTTAAGAAGAAAAATAAATCCAGTACGAGTTCAGATGCCGGTACCTATTAAATAAATTGTTTACAGTGCAAAAGAATTTATATCGGAGAGACATCACGAGATCTAAAAAGACCGTATCTGCTAACATAAAAGACATTTACGTTTAGACAACCATTCAAACTCTCTCGTAATACACGGGAACAAAACTGTCCATAACTTTGATTTTACTAATGCCACCCTAGTTAAATAAAATCATCTTTACAAAGAAAGTACTTCGAAAGCTTATTAACAAATATAAACACGTCTCAAAAATATTATATCACCAACCATTATTGAATATCATTCTTAAAGAACCCAACGTATGTTTATCTAAAACAAACGTTATGTACGCAAAATCGTTTCTAAATCAATATGCTAAAAGCCAACAAGCATAATGTCTACTAGATATACACACACTCACACACATATATACGAATATACATTATCATCTGAATTTCACATAGACAAACTAAAATTATTATACACTTACATATATAAAGCAATATTTACGGTTTTTACTTACGTTGGAATTCGTGAATGTCTTGAAATTTTGGATCGTTGTTCCTTGAATGTGGAACACCACTAATTTGGTTTGGTTTGGTTTGGTTTACGTCATATCAATCTCAATGGGTTATTTAATGCCGACAAATTTTTATTGCTGGTAATTTTTTTTTCCAGAAATGTATTGCTGTTAATTTTTTTCCAGAAATGTATTGCTGGCAATTTTTTTCGTTTTGAAAAATGTACTGCTCGTAATAATTTTTCACAAAAGTATTGCCGCTAATAATTTTTTCCAAAACTTATTGCTGGTATTAAAACCTATTTTTATATATTCATAGTGTTTTGACCCCTATTTTTTTGTGTGTGAGGGGGCAGTGTAACCATTTGCCCATAGCTGGGAGCCTTACAGGTGCTACCACACTGGGTCAGCGTGGGCCTGGAAACACAAGCAATTGCTGTTGGATGTAGTTTACCATCTTACCCGCTGTTTAGTCGAGTGCATCTGAAACATGACTAACCAATGAAAATCAAAAGACACAAAAGTAAAAATGCCAGAATTTCTTTCTTCTTTTTCTCCATATTTCATTCTTTGATGAAGCTTTGATAAAATATAACCTGTTAGATTGAAATATGTTTCCTATTTGCTCTTTATTTTATCATGTATACAGACACAAACACACACAGAGAAATATATATATATATATAAATATTTGTGTGTGTGTGTGTGTGTGAGTTCGTGTGTGTGGGTGTGTGGGTATGTGTGCAAATATAAGAGTTATCATGCTTCAAAAACAAGAGCCAAAGATTATATTATAATTATATTGAAGATTTTTTTTA
>OZ010576.1:16042823-16060323 GCA_963932145.1 Acanthosepion lycidas
GAATCCATTTTTATTTTTATCAAAGTTCAAAATTATCCTATGCAAAAGTATTGGATACATCAATTTAATATTTTGTTGCGTAGCCTCTGTTTTGTTTCACGGCTTCCAGTCGCTTTCTATAGTTGGCCACAAGTTTTCCACACTGATCCACCGTTACTTTACCCCATTCTTCCTTGTATAATTCCTGTAATTGCTTGATATTTTGTGGATTCCGCTTATGAATAACCTTCAAAGTATTCCACAAATTCTCAATTGGATTCAAGTCAGGAGACTGACTTGGCCAATTGAGAGTACTAATACCATTATTTTCAAACCATTCCTTTGTAAGTTTTGCGGTATGTTTGGGATCATTGTTGTGTTGAAGCACGAATTTCCGACCATGTCCTAAAGAAGTTGCAGATTTCTGAAGGTTCTTCTCTAGAATCTCCCTGTACATGCTACCATTCATTCTACCATGGATAACTTGTAACTCACCAGTGCCCTTGGATGAAAAGCATTCCCATATCATAATGGAAGCACTCCCAAACTTAACTGTGGGGATGGTATTGTGCTTGTTGAAGGCAGTGCCATTTTTCGCCAAACACTTGTCGCTGTGTTCCTTCCGAATAGTTCAACTTTCGTTTCATCCGACCATATTACCTTTTCCCAAAACTGCATACCTTTCTTTTCATAAGTTTCGACAAACTTTAATCGGTCTTTGACATGTTTGGTTTTCAGTAAAGGCATTTTCTTGGTGATCTCGAGTTAAAGCCAGTACGATATAGAGTTGAATTAAATCTTTCGTCATTTTTTAATGAAAGTTCATCGAATTAGGATACTGGACACCAAGTATTTTGCAAAAAGTTTAAAATTCATAACCCTAATACTCTAACACACACACAAACACGTACGTGTACCTACGTTTGCACGTCATGCATAATTTTGACGATTATTTATTTGCTTGCCTGCTTATGTACACCAGCTTATATCTGGCCGTCTCATATATATATATATATATATATATATATATATATATATATATATATATATATATATATATATATATATATATATATATATATATATATATTATTAAAGTTAATAAATTCGTTGGTATATAATCCAGGTAGGAGGCATGGTGGAGTAATGGATAGCGGCTCGATTGAGGAATCGGAAAGCCAAGTTCGAATTCCAGTCGATTCCATTACATTCACTTACGTGCTGATATCCTTGGGAAAAGTGTGAATCCTCTTCCCCCTCCAGCTATGGGTTCTATAACCTTTGATGGCAACTGGTCTAGGAGAAGGATAACTCTGAACTCAAACCGGGAGTGGATCCTCTAAGGCTGATGGACCGCAAATTGTGCTACCTTCCGGCAACTCCTGCAGCCGCGCTGGTACCAAACTGTATTGGTTCATTCTTTCCTTTGGACTCTGCTAGCAAAGGCCGAGAGGGGGGAACTAGAATCCGGGCAGCCCTCGCTCTCCATATATCCCGCCCAGTCTCGAGACGGACGGATGCCGACGACGGATATAATCAAGGTGGATCCTAGTAATATTAAAATTGATCCAGAGAAAGCTCAATGTATTTATTATAACAGAGCATATATATATATATATATATATATATATATATATATATATATATATATATATATATATATATATATATATATATAAAAGCTAAAATTCAAATTTGCCTCATGTGGGTATCGTCTATTTCGGATCGGCATAACAATGCCAAACTTCGTCAGCCCTGAATGCCTTTTGGAATTTCTGTCTGGACTTGTGGCTTTGAATTTATGTTAGCAGTCCTATTCAAAGGGACGCCTTGTTTTTGATAAGGAGCTGGTATTGCTGACAAGTGGGGTCGTAAGGTATCTCTTTAAGGGTAAGTGGTCTAAGGGTTGGAATTTATTTATGGTCCTAAACTTCAGTTGTATGGAAATGGATTTCACTTCCTGCTATGGTATCCTATTAATATTATATTAATCTGATCAGGGAATTTAAATATAAAACAAATTAAAATTAAGATAAATTAGTTGAGTGATAGATTCATAATTCTGTGAGTCACACCGAAACATCCAAGTGTATAAATCATACTGTACAATACACGTACACACATACATATACCCACACACACATGGACGTTTACATACATCTACAAATATGCATCCATACACACATATGTATATATACACATATGTACATATATACCATTAAATTACGCTATTCGTGAAAGGTTAAAATATATTTTTCTGAATTTATTTAATTAAAATTATTTTCTAATTCTTCTATTTCAGAAGAATTAGAAAATATTTTTAATTAAGTAAATTCAGAAAAAATTATAACAATAATAAATAATAATTTTAAAAAGAAAGGATATAATTACAAATTATATAATATAAAATAATATTGATATAATTACAAATATAAGATATAATTTCAAATTATTTATGATCTGCAGCCGCTCTCTCACAGACGTGCCGTTGCCTCCCTCTGTCTTTTTTACAAATACTTTCACGGTAAGTGCTCCGATGAGCTGCTTTCACTGATTCCCAGACTTCATGAATTTAAGCTTTCAACTATGCTGGCATCTTGCTCTCACCCTTTCACTGTCGAAACTGTTAAATGTAGACTTCTACTCCAATAGCTTCATGTCTCGCATTTCTCGTCTGTGGAACTTGATTTCAGCATACTTATAACCACTAAATAGAGTTAATATAAGTAAGTTTGTCACTTAATTGATTGATGTTTCCTTCAGCCTCCCGACAGAAGAGTTTCGTAGACGTACCTGTCCGTCCACTCTTCTTCATCAGCAACTGACTGCTTATATTTCTCTATTTTTCTTTTTTTATCATTAGCGTAATTTTTTCCGTATGGTTTGCGTTCATATGTGCATTTGCGCGCGGGCAGCCATGCTCCCATCTGCGCGGATGTGCGTATAATATATATATATATATATATATATATATATATATATATATATATATATATATATATGTATGTGTGTGTGTATGCGCGCGCGCAAATATATAGAAAATAGGAAAGAACGCGTTAGGTAATATATATATATATGGAGAGAGAGAAAAAGAAAGATTATTTGAGGAATAAAAGACAACAAAATGATAACAATATTGGCAATAAGATTGATGATATTTATTATATATTAGGCTTTTGACTAAACTGAATCACCAAAACTTTAAAGTCGCAATATTCAGACTCGCCTGTGTTTTTTTTCAATGAGACGAGGACTAAAGAAAGATGTGGGACTCACTCTCCTGGGGAATGTTATTTTTGTTTGTTAGAGGGCTCTAGATAGTTTTAATCATATATATATATATATATACATATATATATATATATATATATATATATATATATATATATATATATATATATATATATATATATATATATATATATCTTAAAATAAAGTTTTAAGGTATGCTAAATTAATGGGTTAACATCAGGAATAGAGTATATGTAAATAATATTTATATATATATATATATATAAAACATAAAAGTCGACAATAGCGTCAACAGCAAACAACGATGATTTGTTTCATGATTGAACGCAATGTTCAGGTCATTTTATTTTATATTTGCATACGCTCTATCCTTGATATTGAACATTTTTACACACTATAGCATACCTATATATATATATATATATATATATGATGAACGAGGAGTCCTTAGAAAGCCATAGTTTATTTTGCGCGATCAGGAGCCCATCTCTTCAGGCCCCAAACTTTTACAACATTGTTGCAAAATTTTGGGGTCCGAAGAGATTTGGCCCTATTATGTTTGCTCACTTCTTACATTGAGCTCTCATTGGATCCAAACCACCTTGGAATTATCCCTACTAATTATAAATTATATAAATTAATATTATATATATATATATATATATATATATATATATGTATATATATATATATATATATTGTTACATTAGAACATGGAAATAAGTACTACAAAATTGTACATTTTGTTTCGTCGTTTAAATAAAACGTCCCTTCAGGTAATTATCAATGATGTTTTAAATTAATATTTTGAACATTGTAATTTTATTCTCCGTCCTTTTGCATATATATATATATATATATATATATATATATATATATATATATATATATATATATATATATGTGTGTGTGTGTGCGCGCGCGTGTGTGTGTGTGCACAAATGTCAGTTCTATTCTGGTGATTCTCCATACTCAAAATATAATTAGGACTGTAGACATTTCACGACCTTTTGGCTGCGTTTCAAGTAAAGCGCTTGCTATCATCAGAAAAAAAAGAATAAGATTAATTCAGAAAGAGGAATTTATTTTTGTTTGCTTATATCGAATCTCAAAACTGTTTACTGCCCTCCCAATCAATAAATATTAATGGGTCCCTTGTTAAATGACTTAAAGTTTAACTTTCATGGTCCTAACCTTCCTCACTTAACCACACAGGTACAATCTATATACACGTGTAGATGTTGCATCTCCTTGTTTAAGTGGGAGAGTATACAAGCGAGCAATTCACTATCTGGGTAGTGTCGAAGCAGACGACTGAAAATCTTGTGTAGAAATTCGGGTGGAAAGCATTGCAATAGTGGAAGATGGCTTCCAGAAACTAAGCAAAGCTTTCTTCACATATGAAAAAGAAACGTGAGATCGGGTACTACATGCAAATGTTGAGAATACCATAGGAAGAACATCTACACCACGAAGGAATCTTGAGGCAAGGAAACTTATACTTTAGATAAGAAAGAAACTATTGAAATTTTTATGACTCATAATGAAGATGACCTGGGGAATTTAACACTCATAAGACATATTAAGGGCAAGGGTATTTGGGCAAGTATCGAGTTAATTACTTAACGGGTTTGTGTGGATAAATGACTAAACAACAAGAAATAGGGATGATAATGGGTCAGAACAATAAATATAAAATTATAAATTGCTTATCTATCTATCCAACACATTACTGGACAGAAAAAGCTTCATAGTTCATTATTTTAACGTTGTTCAACTTGTATGAACTCAATATGAGCACTATGTGTTGTGCGCCAAAAATCAAAACGATCTGTGAATAAAGACTTCACAGCGTTTACAATTCGGTGTCTCAAATCTTCAAGACTTGCAGGCATAGGCGGAACAAACATTCTTTTATATACACCCAAAGTTAAAAATCGCATGAAGTAAGATCTGGTGACCTGGCGGAGGGGCTACAGACAATGAACAAGATCATCTTTTCCATAAATTATCACAATTTAAATTCATACAAAATCTGTAAAAAAAACAAAACAACAACAAAAAAAAAAGAAAAAAGAAAAAGCATTTAAACAAGAAATTTCGTTTATTTTAATAATTTTGAACCTTTTCCTCTCTAGCAATATATTGAATGTTTCTGGCTCTTAGAATTTATTTTTGTTAAATTGTTTTTTTATTAAATTTTCGAAATTTCCTCTTTCTTTTTGAATACTCCTGCATCCTTATAATAAGGTTGAAATGGCGTCACGTACGTGCAATATGAACTTAGTATTTCTCAAGGCTTTTTTTCCTCAAAGATGCAATGCCAAAGACCATAGAGTTGCATTGCGTTGAAAGGATACTTCCAATGTAAGAAGAATGATTCACCTATTTCAGGGAGGTAGGTAGGTAGGTAGCAGAGATATTGATGCTAAAATCTGGAAGGCCTGTTCTTAAAGCAGGGAGAGCTAGTATTTTGATAACCGGATATATGATACAGTATACACGTTATATTAGAAATTATTACTGTAAGAGAGTCTGTTTGTACGTGGCAAATCCTGAAGGCATTTTATGTATAAGGGATATCTCCAGAGTAAAGCACAAACATTTATTAGGTTGGTGCAAAAATAATGACGTAATAATGTCGTTCTTTGACGTATTTTTTAACGTAAAAAACGACATTATTACGTCATTATTTTTGCACCAACCTAATACTAATCCAAAATATGCATCTAAATAAAACATTGTAAATATGTTACCATGACTACCATACTACTTATCTATCGCGATTGTCCCCTCGGTGCACGAACGCATAAATACTGAAGAATGGGGCATCAAACTACTGCAGCAACCCTTCTTTCGTCTGTGTGGAACTACTTTCCGGATAAATGTTGAGGGCTCAAACAGATGTTAATATAAAGGAAACAAGTCAAGACGATGCGGTCAATGCAGCAAAGCATCACAACTATATTTTCCCGATCTACTCACTTGGCTGGTTGGCCGTGTATGGGGTCGAATTACAACGATCAAAGAGTCTGTCAATCTTTAGATAAGAGTGGTGAAGTTCAGGCTGTGGCGGTAGCGTGTTCATTTTTCATTAACTATTATTGTATCATAATACAATAATAGTTAATAAAAATGAACACGCTACCGCCCCTGTCTAAATGTTAATATTAACTATTATTGTATCATTATCATAAGAATTAACACGCTACCGCCCTGTTTAAATGATTGGATTTCTCTGTATCCTTGGAAACAAAAAATTATGAATTGTATGTGTGTTTAAAACTCAGTAAATTTAAAAATAAGTTATTTCAATATTCGCTTGAAGATGAAACAGAACTAATGCTTTTAATTTAATTATATAATTAAATTTGAAGTTTTTAGCTTCGGTTTTTGTGTAGCGAAGAAACCATAATTTAAATCAGTTAATTTAATATATATATATATATATATATATATATATATATATATATATATATATATATATATAATATATATTAATCGAATTCACCACAAGCAAGGCAATAAAGCCATTAAGATACACGGGATTACTGGGTATAGAAGAATTACAAAACAGAAACATTACCAAAGTACGAGTAAAATAGAAGAGAAATCAGGAAGATAGCAGATAACGATTGACGTTGCATTTAAATTTTGGAAAATTAAAGTTGACTAGAAAGGATGGAGCCCGAAAAGAGTTCCACAAGCGAGAAGTGTTAGGAAAGAAACTGTTAGCATAGAACTTACGGTACGTCTAGCCAACTCCACTGTAAATTGACGAGACCTTGTTGCCAGTCTAGTACTGCGCTTAAATTCATAACGTCTAGATGCCATAGTGAAGATCTCATCCGAACAATTACAATGAAAGTCTTTATAGAAAACTCACAGGGAGGCAAATTTGCGGAGGTGGGAAAGTGACTGAAGCCGATATGCCAGATCAGGACCAATAATATTGCTGATTCTCGTTTGGACTTTATCAAGAATCTCTAAATATACAGCACGGGCACCGAACTATATGCATCATCAATATTCTAAGAATGGGCGAATTGTAGAAATATAAATATGTAAGATAGATTCTGGAGAGAAAATTGTCTACCATATCACAGTGAACCAGCTGACCTAGCAATGGATTCAATATAGACTTTTCATTTCATTTCAGCCGAGAATGTTAGCCTGAGAAGGCACAAAGTGTCACTTTCCTGCTGATGGAAGGTAGAAAGGAATCTCTCAGAGGATTTATAAAATAATATTGAAATAAATGATTAATATCTTTTTGGAGGCGTTAAAATTAAAGAGATATTCTTTGCTCCAGTTAACAACAAACTGAAAGTTGTTTTTTTACCTCAGCCGCCAATTTGACCGTATCAAACTAATCAGACTTAATATCGAGACAGGAGTAAATGGTTGTGTCGTCAGCATAGATACCAAGTTGAGAGCTGATGCCATTAGGATGGTCATTAATGAAAATTAAAACCAATGTAGGACCAAGGATATAGACCCGGGAGAACCCTGTATTAATACAGAAGGATCAAGAAGAGTGGCCATTCAGGATAACTTTCATTTCACGATTTGATAAGAAAGACTGAATCAATTCAAAAACTGTCCGGAGATGCCATAACTTTTCCACTTGTGAAGAAGACATGAATGCCAAACCTTGCCGAAAACAAAAGCAAACATCCCGAGCTTCACCACTCTTATCTAAAGATTGACAGACTCTTTGATCGTCAATACATCAGCAGTTGACCTAGAGAAACGAAAGCCATATTACTTGTCGAAAAGAAGGCTCTGCGATGTGAGATCCTTAATTCAATATTGATCAAGGCCTCTAGTAGTTTACCAAAAAGTGATAGACGGTTAATATGTCGAGATTTGAAAGGGTTGGAAGGTTTAACGGAGTTCTTGAAGACTGCAACAACAGATGAGCATTTCTAACAAGCGGGAAAGCAAGAGGAAGCGATGTATTTATTATACAGTTTAGAGAGAACAGGAGCCAGTTCAGGTGCACACTTCTTAAGAACTATTACAGGAACACCGTCAGGTTCACATGCTTTGTGAAGTTCTAGATTAGAGATGATAGTAGTAGAAACCATGGAAGGGGTTATATGCATATCAATCAACAGAGACTCAGTAGAAAGTTAAGCAAGAATATTCCAGACAAGTCAAAAGTAGAGTTTAAAGAGATTTCATAGGTGAAACGTTCAGATTTATCAGCAGAAGAAGACATGAAATTGATTGAAAAAAGGAGGAAGAGAAAACTTACTCTTATTTAATACATTATTACAGAGCCAAAGTTGTTAGATGCAATACAGTGCCTCATTATATGTGTGTGTATGTGTGTAAAAATTCATATATACATGAAAATATATATCTACAAAAAGACAATCTGAATAAAGACAAAAAGTAAAACTTTTCTTTACCGGCCCTTTCGTCCTCAGACGGACTTTATTAAGGCAACGTTTTTACATGTTGCAAAATAAAATCCTTACATTTGCATCACAGGACGAAACGTGTCGGTAAATAAAAGTTTTCTTTTTGTCTTATATATATATATGTGTGTGTGTGTGTGTGTGTGTGTGTATGCGCGCGCGTGTGTGTGACTTTAAACATTGTTTTAATTGATATTAATATGTGTGTAGACTCTTCATTTATTTTAAACATGCGATGTATTTTCGCCTACCGGCCTGAATATTCGAGAATTCCTATTAAAGAATATATATATATATATATATATATGTGTGTGTGTGTGTGTGTGTGTCTGTGTGTGTGCATGCGCGCGTGTGTGTGACTTTAAATATTGTTTTCATTGATATTAATATGTGTGTAGACTCTTCATTTATTTTAAACATGCCATGTATTTTCGCCTACCGGCCTGAATATTCGAAAAATCCTATTAAAGAATATATATATATAATATATATATATATATATATATATATATATATATATATATATGTGTGTGTGTGTGTGTGTGTTGTTTAAAATTTGCTATATTATAGAGGAAGAGTGCGCAATATAGGGTATAAAGTGTTTATAGATATAGTGTGGATATAGGAATCAATACTGCATCGTGACTGTCAGTTTCACGCTTCAATGCGATCTTCAGATCAAGTGTCGCTTGGAGATTAGCAGAAGTATTGGAAGAGGAAATTGGCTTAGGATTATTGATGGTTAGATTGCTTATTTATTTATTGTTTATTATAAATTGCTTATCTATTTATTATGAATCATTTTTATGAATGATTAGTGGCACTTGATCTGAAGATCGCTTTAAAACATAAAGCTGACAGTCACAATGTAGTGTTGATTGCACAACCTCTCCCTATATATATATATATATATATATATATATGTGTGTGTGTGTGTGTGTGTGTGTGTATGTGTGTGTGTGTGTATGTGTGTCTGTGAGAATCATTCTCTCCATGCTTTCCAGTGATAATTTTCAAAGCAAACAGGCCTACCTATTTCAAACATTGACGCTACCTCATTCTTCATGCCCTCACGCACACAGTACCAGTATACTAGTAAAATATACAATACCTAATTAGTATTAACGCCAATTTGTTTATCTTAATCTATTCATATCTATCTCTGTCAGCGTTAGTCACCTATTAATGCAGATTTTGCTTACATACCTTTGCAAAGGTTTTTTTATTCTTTATTTATTTATTTTTTGCACATGATTTACGCACTACAATCGAACATAGCAGAATCTAGAGTCTAACTATTAAAAAAAATCAGTGACGCGTTCTTTTCTGATTGTCTCGGAATGGGGAGCAGATTACGCAAAGAAAGTGCCTTTGCTTTGCGCTATCTTCTCGACTTATCAGCGCTTCGTTACTCAGGGCAGATAACCCAGTCAGTCGGTTAACCAAAATGCTTCGTAATCCTTTTATCTGATGTAATTAGCAGAACGTTTGCCGGTTTCCAATTCCCCTCCTTCTGCACGAACGGCTTCTTTGTTGTGGTTTTGACGCTTTCGCAAATGCCGACATGAAAAGCGTCGGCGTATTCACCTACCGCCGTCTTTGTTTCTTTCGCTGTCCTACTCTCATTGTTATATAATAGGCTATTGACGTATTGATCAACCTATCTTCGGTCATGGCTTAATTCGCACACCGGTAACGACTTCGCCCACAGTGTTGATTGTTGGTATTCAAAAACAGGCAAATATTAGGTATCAGATATCACAGCAAGCACAGCACCCCGTCCACGTGAAACAGACACTGCTATCACCTAAAAAAAAAAAAAAAAAATGTCCCCGTGCCAAATTTGGTTGATCTATTTGTCTATTTCTCTTTCTTTAGTTCTCACCCAGTCTGATCTCGCCTTCCCCCTCTCTCTCTCTCAAACCATCTATTTGTTCAGTCAGTGGTATTCTCAGCATCCTTCTGTAGAACCACATATCTGTGGTCTCAAGTCTCTTCATAATCATTCAGTATACTGTCCAGCATTCCCTACCATAATGGAGAATGAATATTACGTAGCAGTTCAGCACATTTTTGTTTCTAATTTCCCTCTTTCTTTGTTTAGATTTTGGAAGGGATCTTTTGCGATTCCAATTGGCAGAATTATCATCGTCTAATATAACACTTCTCAGAAAGCTAAATTTATGCGCTTGCATTATTTTGACCTCTCCAATTTCTGGATCACATCTCACGCTGCCGCTTTTGCTAACAGTCATATGTTCTGTTCCCGCAGTATTATTTTGGGTCATCTGCATCTACTGTGAAGATTGTGTCCTCTGATAATAAATCCTGGCCAGGATTTAAAGTTCTCTTAGGTTTGCCTCTCTGTAAAAAGGAAATGAATTAGATGAGAAGATGCATCTTTAACTTACATCCCTTTCTATTTTCGGGAACTTAGTTCATTTTCTTTCCGTATGTAGGCGTTTTGTTGCCAGCATATATTCCGAATTATTTTAACGTCTTTCCCAGATAAATAAAATTTTCCTGTTGGTTCAAATTGACCTTTCTTACTACCGAACGATTTTGCATAGCTTGTATGCAAAGGTATAAGTTCTTCTATATTTGTATTGTACATTCTGATATAATTCAGATAATAAGTATCGCTTGTTTCCCAGAATCATTACGGAAGATAAAATTCCAAAGCTTTGGAGGGCGATGCTAGTTTTTCACACGGATACTGTATATAGTTTCTAATTATTAATAGATATTATAAAAGGTGTTCCAATAACTTGGGCCGATTTTAAATATGAATTAAATTTAAGCGTCTAATGATTTTTTTCTTTTTCTTTCAGATTTAACAACTTAAGTCTTTGGCATTTTCAACTATCAAAAGATTAACAATCAAACAACGTGTTAAAGTTATCGAAGCCTATTACGAAAATGGACGTTCAAACAGAAATGCAATGAGAAGTTCCCAGGTTGCATCATCTTTAGAAACAGCGAATTTAATTGGCCATCACGATCGTACGACTTGATGTCTTTAGATTTCTTCCTTTAGGGTCATCTCAAAAGTAAGGTTTATGCCAACAAGTTAACAACAATTCAACAGCTAAAGGATGAGATAATAAAGCATATTGGTGGGATTGAGGAGCCACTATGCAGATACGTCATCAAAGATTTTGACCATCGAGTGGAGGTCTGCCACCGAAACCTTGGCGGACATTTGGGCGATCTTATTTTTCACACAGAATGGGCATGGCTTAAATAACATGATCCAATAGAGAAATAAATAAATTTTCATTAATGTTATGGTCCGGTTCCTTGTACCACGGTGATAGTCCAAGGTAGAACCAATAAAGAAGAACTCGAACACGGATATGGAATAACATAGATATATTACAAACAGGAATATATACAGAGAAGTAGAAAGTGATAGTACGAACAATCAAGTTTATTAGTAATTGTCTGAATGCGAATCTGTTTCGGACTGCCTCTGACTTGGCTGACTCGCTCGCTCTGACTGACTGACGGACTCCTGACGGACCTCACTCAAGACTTCAGGCTGAACGGTATTTAGTCACCCCCCCACAAGGGCATCATATGGCACAAGGCCGGTTTAACGTGGGATCTCCGAGCCTGTGGGATCTCCGAGCCCGTGGGCTCGGCCAAAAATATGCCCTTTGAACCCGTATAAACGGGTTCAGGGTCGGTTTACCTCTCCGAAAGAGACTCCACCCTACTGAACTCCCTGCTTCCTCTTGAGGCGCAGTATTTATTACGTATGGAATAGTTCATTATGTTATTATGGGTAAGGTCCCATAACAATTAATAAGACTGATTTATTTACTGCTGACTTTGATCCGTCTTATATATATATAATCCATCTTAATGAAACACTCTTTAGAAAAACACTCATATAGATCAAGAGAAATATAGTTGCAAATATGTAATTGTTTATATTTGATGCTTTATCAACTCATACTCTCTCTCTCCCCTTCGTATATATATATATACATATATATATATATATATATATATATATATATATATATATATGTATGTATGTATAAACTTAAATGTTACCATATATAAAGGGTATTCCAATAAATTGAACCAATTTTAAATGGGAATTAAGTTTAAACGTCCAATGATTTTTTCTTTTTCTTTCAGATTTGGCGGACATTTGGGCGATATTATTTTTCACACATAATTGCCATGACTTAAATAACATGATCCAATAGAGAAATAAATAAATTTTCACCAATAACACTCATTTATTTACAACTGACTTTGATCCGTCTTAATGAAACACCCTTATATATAATACATCTTATGAAACACCCTTTAATAACATTTCTAGGGTCATCGCTATCTTGGGATATATTAACATTCATATTGGTGCACCATCTGTGTCTTCGTTTTAGACAGCAATACATGCTGATGAAGAAGCACACGATGTAAGCAGGCCTTATGCCATATACATTAACCCCGTTTGTTAAAATAAAGTTGTTTTAGAGGGACGGAATTTCGGGCAATTTGAAAAGCTGAATGGTCATTACGAAGAATGGTTACACTTGTTGGAATTGACGCGTTATTGGTTTTTCGATGCTGATAACAATGGGCAAATGGACATTCCTATACTCATAGACCAGATCCTGGACGGGCACCTAATATAGTCACTTGCTACGATCAATTACTTTTAAAGGCAGCAATCGCAGATCGCTTGGTGTCCACAGCACAAATTAGAACAAATGTGACTCCAGGAATATCAAAAGGGACCGTTAGGAATCGTTTACTAGCAGCAGTACTAAGCGTACGCGTACCTCTTGCTTGAACTCCCACTTACGCATAACACCGTCTACACTGGCTTCATGTGATAGTCATACATGGAATTAAATAGTGCTTGGTAGTGTTCAGTAAAGCGATCGGGTTCTGCTTACCTAGACCTTGGAAGCAATATATTTTAGAGTAGGAGTCGGCAACCCGCGGCCCGCGAGCCAGATGTGGCCCGCGAAGGGATTTTGTTCGGCCCGCTAACATTAACATCTGGACACAAATTATTTAATTAATTTGTGGTGCAAATAGCAGAAACATATCAGTTGGAGTTAATCAACTTACAATGCGACAATTTTTTAAAAATCAAAATGTAATTGCTGACTTCTACAAGAAAAATGTTTTGCCAAGCGGAAAATATAAAATCCTATTGAATGGTATCATTATTTGGAAGTACATGTGCTTGTGAACAACTTTTTCGAAAATGAAATATACTAAAATCATTTTTTAAACAAGGTTGGGTGATGGCCACCTAGATGATGTTTTGCTCCTGTTGCTGACAATATTTCTCTTGATGTGGAGGATTTATCAAACTATAAGCAGAAACAAGTGTCTCATTAAATAATTTGCCATTTTTAACTTTATTTCATTTGTAGTAAAGAATTTGTATTTTTTGTTGGTTATGTTAGTTGGTATATTGTTATACCTGCAGTAAAATCAGGAAACTTGTTTAAATAATATAATATTAACTTCGTTGTTTTTTCTTTAAATCTCCAGACCAAGGCAGTCTTCTGGATGTAGAGATCAGGGGTCGAGATAAATTATTAGAATAAATTTGATATCATGGCCATCCTCTAAGACACTGCATAGCTTTCTATCCCGCTCACTCCAAAAGATTGACGACCCCTGTTCTACAGTGTATTCTCCCTTATATATTATTAGATCCCTTACATATATTTGCCCAAGAAGGTACCTATCTATCTGATGTAATGAATATGCATACACCAGGGTTCCCCCTCACCGTAATATGATTGGCTGGTGTCAGCCATAAATACAGACTGATGTGGAGGTACACGACGACGCCTATTGGCTACGCCTATTGCCTACCACTACGACGAGGACCAGTCTATTACGGTTACCTGCTAGATTGTCTTACTCGGTTACAGTAGCGAACAACGATTTTGCTACTTCGAACAAATATATCCCTTTTCGGGACATATCACTATCTATCTTAGTAAATTTTCCATTTCATGCTCTTCATTAACTAGCTAGCTTGCGAGCTATTAAATGATATATTCTCTTTCGGATGTATCTATTTATTCGCTTTTTGTCAGTGAATATCTTTGAATATCTCCCACTCGTGCCTTTTTACAGCATCCTGTTTCCAAAAATTCTGTCGTTTTGATAAATAATAGATAAGTACACATAGATCCAGTTTATGTGAGAGTCAAAAAGCTACGCACAAGTCCGATTTGCACAAGAGTCAAAAAAGGTCCACATAGGCGCGTTAAACATGTGGCTCCGCTGCAGTCGGCCATATTTCATCAATCTGGACCTCAGCCGACCGGGTGAGCTGAGCGTTCTAACTCAAGGGAAATTAAAAGGGTTAAAACTTTCATTTTAAAGATAGACAATCTCCCTTCGTTGAAATGATTTACGTTACAATCTTGCTATTTTTTGAAACTTATTTCATAGCTTTAAGAAAATATTTCCTATTTCGTTAACCCTTTGACCCCTGTGCTCCTGAACAATTTCAACCCTTCTGCCTGAGCTCCTCAGTCAAAATTCGCAAATAATTGGTATGTAATGTTTCACTGTAGATATAAAAAATAGTTGCAAGTGTTTATCCACCGTTCAACCAGTGGATGAGCATTACGTCATTTTTCTCTACCAGTGTTCATCCGGAACCTGTGCATTAAGTTATTTTTCTCTACCACCGTTCAACCGGTGCCTGGGCATTAAGTCATTTTTCTCTACCACTGTTCAACCAGTGCCTGGGCATTACGTCATTTTTCTCTACCACCGGTAAAGCGGTGGTCAGGTCTGAAAGGGTTAAAGAAACCGCCTTTCGAATGATATGGATATTGGGTTTCAATACGGAATTCCATGTTTGGAACAACGCCGTTATGACATTGCAGAATATTCTTGAAAAAACAAAGCGTTCTATAGGAGTTGACAGAGGCACTGAATTTCTATTTTGAGTCGTACGCGATCCTTCACTTGACGCGTTATGACGTCATACATGCATTATATCTTCTGACTGCTTTAGCGTCATGTCAAAGTCTGTTAATTATCTGCTTTCGGCCAACTGCGCAAAAACACCAACACCTTCAACCTTCCTTCCACATTTCATACATTTATGCATTCAGTGATTCGAGTGTACACATGCCCTAGATGCAAAACAACAAACTCACATTTCTCTTATATTTCAACCTAAATATTTGCATACAGTATTATAGACATTCATTCTTAACATTATCTATCTATCTATCTATCTATCTATCTATCTATCTATCTATCTATCTATACCAGTTTGTTCACATCTATGTATTGATCTCTCAGTCTGTTCATATCTATCTATCTATCTATCTATCTATCTATCTATCTATCTATCTATCTATCTCAGTCTCTTCTATCTATCTATCTATCTATCTATCTATCTATCTATCTATCTATCTATCTCAGTCTCTTCATCTATCTATCTATCTATCTATCTATCTATCTATCTATCTATCTATCTATCTCAGTCTCTTCATTATCTATCTATCTATCTATCTATCTATCTATCTATCTATCTGGTAGCTGTTGTATTTTGGTAAACTTGCGTGTCTTTTAGTCTACTAACTGGTGTGTCTTCTTACATTTATATCTTGGTCAGTCTGTGAATTTTTTAGCCGACCATTCTATCTATCTATCTATCTATCTATCTATCTATCTATCTATCTATCTAAAGTTGGGCCATTTTATACATTTACAAATCTACCATTCCCCTGTTCATTCAATGCGGCTGCCATAACTGGTGCTCCTGCTGTACATCTTGAGACCCTTCTTAAAATCCGAAGAAGGATCTGCAATGTAATCGATCCTGACCTGGCATCTCGACTTCAATCATTTTCTCACCAACGTGACGTGGCTTCCCTCTGTCTTGTCTACAGATATTTTTATGGCAACTGCTCTGACAAGTTTTTTTCCCTGCTACCCCGAATACATGAATTTAAGCGTGTTATTAGATTAGCATCTAGGTCCCACCATTTGCTGTTGAAATAGCTAAATGCAAACGCCACTTCTTTTCCAACAGTTTCTTTTCTCTCACTCCCCCCTCCTCTTGGAAACTCCCTTCCTTTAACTACAAAATGTTAAATGCAACATCAATCGTTATCTTTTGTCTTCTTGAATCCCATCCTTTCCTGAATCCTCCCTTTACTCAGTCTTCTCTTTCACTTTTGCTCCCTGTAACACCCTGCGTATTAGTAGCATTCCAGCCTTGCTAGTGGGAAATAACTGAAAGAAAAAAGTTAGAAATTTCATAAATGCGGGCCGAAACGCACTTGATGAAGGCCAGAGAGCACAACGGCTGAATTACATTACAAAGATGAAGACAATAGGCTGCATGTAACTAATGTAAATGACACAAAAAATAACAGTTTTCCAATAATGGCGTTCTTAGACCCAGATGTGGCGTAGCAACTGAAACCCTATTAAATGCAGTGCACACTGATGTCCGTTGACTGATGGGTTGAGTAGGACGTGATTTCATGTTTCCCTTCGTTGGGTGGTCGCATCCCTTATAAATCTGCGGTCTCGCCGGAGTCAATCCCTCAAATCTACAAATCAACTATTCGCCCTTGCATGGAGTATTGCTGCCATATATGGTCTGGAGCCCCTTCTGTTTGTCTCAAAAACCTTGATAAAATCCAAAGACGGATATGCAATGTAATTGGCCCTGATATGGCATATCGTCTGCAGCCGCTCTCTCACAGACGTGCCGTTGACTCTCTCTGTTTTTTTTTTACAAATATTTTCACGGTAACTGCTCCGATGAGCTGCTTTCGCTGGTTCCCAGACTTCATGAATTCAAGTGTCCTACGAGG
>OZ010576.1:16062823-16070323 GCA_963932145.1 Acanthosepion lycidas
CAATGGAATGCGAAGGGAATGTGGGTGGTTCGCTACAATGGGCGTGGCATGGCGGGTCTTAGTCTTGAAGGTTAGAACTGGTGGAACTAAGGAGTTCGTCTGAACAGTTCTCATGGAAATAGAGACAGAGCATTATATATATATATATATATATGATGAATATAAATAAAATTTATCACTTACTGATTGATGTTTTTACTTGTGAGGTTTGGTCTGTGGGAAATGGTTCTTAAGGTGGTAAATAATTCATCACTCACAAGAACTTGGAGACGCTTCTAGATTCTCTCGAGTCCTGTCCAGATGTAGCAGCAGTAATCCATTTTCGGCATGATTTGGCTCTTCTAAAAGAAGAGACTAGCGGGAGGGGGTCAGTAATGTACTGGAACTGTACAGTGAATTTTCCCAACATCTTTAGCGATGGGTCGTATGTTATCTATGTATATCTGGACTCGATACTCACCCAAGTATTCAGATAACCTCGGAACAGTACCCTATGAGCCACGACTGCTTATTGACCCTTAGCAGATATATATATATATATATATATATGATTAATATAAATAAAATTTTTCACTTAATTGATCTAGACTTTCAGATACAAAACGTTCCACTCGTCAGAAGATTTCAGCAATTGACTCCAGATTCTCTTATTTTCGTTATTTTTTATATTGAGTTAAAAAATGAATTTATGCGCTAGTTATTGGCGTGAAGACAATTTAATCTCTTTATGTATGTAATTGTGTGTGTTTGTATACGCATATTTATGTGTGTATGTCCGTATGTGTCTAATGTCTTTTTCCCCCATTTTCTTGACCTTTACATCTTTAATATGCATGTATATATATGTGTATATATATGTTAAGCTATATATTTATATATATGCATGTATATATATATATATATGTGTGTGTGTGTGTGTGTGTGTGTATATATATATATATATATATATGTATGTATGGATATATATATATATATATACATATGTATATATGTATACATATACATTTGTATTATAAGTATGCTTTAAAAATATGATTCCACCACTACACGGAAATTACCATGTTTCAAAACAGAAGCTAAAACTTCCAATTCAATTATAGAAATTAAATTAAAGTACCTAGCTCTGAAATTAATTTGAAAATGAAAACAATCACATTTCTCATAGCATTTTTTCGGATTATATCTCTATTTCCGTTGTCCTCTTATTACCGAGAAGTAAAAACAAGCACAAAATCTACTTCCATACCTGATGATGTCTGTAGGAACAGACGAAAGCTTGTAAAAAATTAAAAAGACCTTATGCAACCGGAATTTGTACACAAGGATCATATCATTCATGTATAGGTTCGGGGTTTATGTATCTTATTTGAATTGTTAGCGATGATGGATTCTCGCCAATTAAATCATTAAGCTCTGTATTTGTTTTTTGTATGAATGATTCATGAATTTATATCTATGTATCTATCTATCTATCTATCTATATATATATATATATATAAATACATATATATATATACAAACATATATATATATATATATATATATATATATATATAAATACATATACATATATATATATATATATATATATATATATATATATATATATATATATATAAGTAACAATTTAATGTTACAGTACATTCGATAGGCGACTGTAGCCATTGTATAGAATGAACTTTTAAATGAAAGTGTACAAAGAAGAAAGCCATCAAATCGAACTTTCTGTCGTCTGTTCTATTTTAGGCGATATAAAGACGAGGCGGATGGTGTTGGACGAGTAGCAGGTTTCCTAATCGAATGACAATTCGAGACAAACTTGGAAAACTTGAATAAATCTTCAAGAAGCATGATGTAATATTCGAAGATGGAGGATATTTTTGTCGATGTCCCATTGCATGGCGAAGAGATTAGCACTTATGGTACACAGGCTTATCAGACGAATTGCAGTAACGAGACAAGGGGAGGAACGGTCGTAGTTTGAGGAGGAGCCGTTGGATGAGCGAAAGAGTCATGTCAGGTTTAAATGCAGTATCGGATTTTGCGTATGTCCCTGACGACACCCGGGCGTGCACGTTTTCCCACCTGCCTACTTGCACGCAGATATGCGTGAATAGAAGGCTACCTTAATATGCCGGTGTAAATAGAAACATATACGGACACAAAATGAATGTAAACATTTCTTGTTTTACTAAGCTTGACACAAGGCAACAAACGTGGGTTGAGGGCTGAATGTTTTTCATCTATGCACCGTGACCATTCAACACATGGGTGATCATGGCTCTTCATAACTTCCTATCATTTCTTGCTCTTCCTAATGTTGTCTTTTTTTACCATTACTCCCATTCTTCGTTCTACCATCCATCCACATAAGGACGCCATGTTGTTAACACGCTACCTTCAACTGTCCCTCTTTCCTTCAATATATCCCCTCAGGGTGTCAAATATTCAAAGCCCCCCTCCTCATTATGTGTAAAAAGAAATTTCAACTGTTTCTTTCTGAGTCCGAGTATGATTTTTTGTTTTCATTTCCCTTAAGATATCCTTGTTTGCTTCCACGCTTCGTCCATGGTATTCTCAGCATCCTTCTGTAGAACCACATTTCTGTTGACTCAAGTTTTCTCGTTATCTATGGTATGGATTATAATTTTGTAAAGACATTCTGTAAACACTAAAACATAAATCTTCTTCTTTCTGCTGGGTTCCTTTAGCGATCATGGCTCTCCTATCCTTTGTAGCTCTTAGCAATATTTCTCTTTTAAGTATGCCTTCCACTTATTGTTCTACTATTCATTTACCCAATCTTCATAGGTAGTTTAATCATTGGCTCCATCTATCCTTCTTACCTTTATTAGTTCATGTGAGTGTCAAAATCTCCAAGCCCTCTTTTCTAGCCCTACGAATTCCAGGTGTCTTTTTTGTTTACATTTTCCTTCACACTTTCTCGTTACTTATATCTTTAGTCCACGGTATTCCCAACATTCTTCTATAGAATCGCATGTCTGTTATCTCAATCCTCCTCTTCATCTGTGAGGAAATTGTCCAGCATTCACTGACATGTAGGAGGATTAATATTACACAGGAGTTCAAAACAATTTAGCTATTACTCTAGTATCTATCTATTTTTCTGAGATGAGGTATTATGTATACTATTTACATTATTCAGACTATTGTCCTCATCTTTGTCGCCGTATTTATTACAACGTTTCGGCCGTTGTACACTCCGACCTTCTTTGGGTGATTGGAATGTCGATAACAGCAAAAAATTGCAATATGAATACTAGTAAAAAATGATCGCCGAAGACAGTAGGATATAATTCCCTAGAAATTCATACACATGGCACAGTGGATAAAGGCGTTAGTTACCCCATTGAGCGAAAGAAAGGGTTCAGTTCGACATTAAAACTACCCGAAGAAAAGTTGTAATAAATATGGCGACAAAAATGAGTACAATAGTCTGAATAATGTAAATAGCTATTACACTATACAGTGTATGTGTGTGTGTTTCTGCGTCCGAGCAACTCCTCCACTCCACTGATTCATAGCTCATTCAAAAGCCTTAGAAAAGTTTGGCACAGGGAACGATTTTCCTTGAGCTCAGATTTAGAGTTGTCAGATTAAAAACATTATACTAGGCAATATCGTTGTTTTCATGGTTCAAGGGCAGTAAGTTCTTTTTCTATCCAAATTGCACCTAGCTTATAAATTTTAAGCTAGCTAAAATTTTAAACTAGCTTAAAAGTCACCCTATCGGGCAGCATTTAAGCTTGTTGCTCTAGAGGACTCTGTGTTTGGCCATCATCACAATAGCTAGGGAGGAGTAGATGCAATAGGCATCAATAAACTACAGGAGAACTCAAAATTGTTCGCTGCTTTTCAGTATTGAATTAAGGTTTAAGCATACCTTTTAAAAATTTAACAATAATTTTTCTACTGTCACATAATTTAAAGACAATTTGATGTACGTATAAACAATTATTTTTATTTTATGGGTGACAGAACAGGGGACAATTTATAAGATAAAATTAATATAGTGTAAAGAAATTAGAATTAGTTATACATTGAACATTTGAAGAGTTAGAGAAACATAATAGCTAATCAAGTAAAACCTAAACGGAATTTATATGAATAAAGACGAAATTGAAGGACAAGTCTGCCACGAATTCTGACATTAAAAAGCGTCAGCTATATCTTCTTTATAGTAATTTAAACGCTTAAAGCTCAATCTCTGTATTACATATTATCTACTTCTAGGCAATATCACTCTTCAGCTTTAACTAATTTGGATATTGATTTAAAAAAAAGTTTATTTCATTAATTAACTGTCCTTCATTATTGTTCTTTTATTCGAGGATTGTTTTGATTTTCCCATCAAAAATAATTCTGTTTAGGAATATCGTCTTATATAGTGTAAGAAGTGTTTGAAATTTGCATTTTACTTGGCCTTCAAGAAGTTGGCATCTATTTGTAAAACTTTCCTTAACTATAACAAGCCAATTTATGAATGAAATGTTCATTGAAAGTTTTATTTCAAAGATTTTAAGTAGTGAATATATCTTACTTTGCGAAGTGACAGCGAGCGGGCGAAGTCTGCTAGTTTCTTATATATTACACTGACTCATAAGTAACCAATTATAGTAAAGAATGTATAATTTTAACCAAGCATTCATTAAATATATCTTAGCTGGCGATGGATGACAAATGGGTGACATACCACAATGTTCAGCGAATTGACAGGGATAAATTTCGATAAACGACCCTTAAAACTTCCTTGGAAGAATATTGGAAATTTTTGGGAAAAGAATCAGTGGACGATACCAAACGTTGTGGAATGTCAACAAAACTATCGGGGGTGGGGAACTATCGGATAATTCTGACAGTATACAGCATAGAAAAATCATTATTGTGTGTCTGATGAGATTGCCGGAGATTTATTCTTTTAGCGTTATTAAAAGGCAGTGAAACATTAAATGCACATTCGGACGTCCATCAGCTGCAACATGTCCATAAAATTTTAATCGAGAAGCACCATGCATTCATCAATAGTAAAATGTTGTTCTCATCCATGACAATGCAAGTCTCCCACCCCACCAAAAAAGAAGTAAACAGAAAAAAAAAATAGTCATTTCTACCTGCCACCCACCATATCTCATTTAGCTTGCACTATCCGATGATTAGCTTTTGTTTTTTGATTGCTACTTTCAAGGGGGAAAAATCTCTAATGAAAACCAGATTCAAGATTTCGTCGAAAAGTTTTCACATCAAATCCAGTGGAATTTTACTTAAAAGTTATTGAAGACCTGCCTGATAAATGGCCAGAAGTCACGGAGGGAATATTTTTCTCTAGTGTCAAAGGTCGGTGTTCCGTGCCAGGTCATAAACAGTATTTCATATTCGGACTGTTATCTTCATCTTCATTGCCATATTCACAACGTTTCGGCTGTTGTACGCCGCGGCCTTCTTCAGGTGATTGGAATTTCAAATCGAACCCTTTATTTCGTCCACCGGGGTGACAGTAAGAATGAGGACAACCAACCGAACAATGTAGATAGTGTAAATAGTTACAATACCTCATTTTAGAAATATAGACAGAGCCATATATATATATATATATATATATATATATATATATATATATATATATATATATAATATATATATATATATATATATATATATATATATATATATATATAATCTTCTTATATATAAATATATATATTAATAAAAATATATATACCTATATATTAATAAATATACCTAGACATAATGTATATTGATTAATATATATTTCTTAGCTCTGTCTAACCACATCGAGCACTGTTAAATTTACACCTTATAGTAAATTTAGTGAATATTTATTTGCTTACCTGTGTATGTACGCTAGAACATTGAACATTGAAGTCAACACTTAGAGGCGACAGTTTGTTTCATGTTAGACGCAATCGTCAGGCTACGAGTGCTGTTTTTTCTCGGCTATTTATATACGAATCAGTGGTGCATTGTGGCTAGTCTATGTTGGCGGTTATTTTGCCGGAAGTCGTTTATTTGTTTATTTATTTGGGTTAAATTATTTTGCTTATCTTTATTCATTTTATTTTTTATTTTTATTTTTTATTTTTATTTCTTATCTTATATATTTATTTTTTTAATTTTTATTTTAATCCGTGTTTTATTAACGTAGTAAAATTTTGTTTATATCACTTATTTAATAGTTTCATTTTGTTTTGGTTTGGGGAGATAAAGCTATTCATTCAATCTTGGGATTGATGTAGTTTATTCTAACTATTATTTTAGCGGGAGCAGTTTTTAATTTGTTTATTACTTCATGTATTTATTTGGATTGATTATCTTTATTTGTTTTTATCTAACGGTTGATATATCGGGATCGGTTTGTTTATTTATTTGGATTAATTTAGATTAATTTATTTTACTTGTTTATTATTATTTATTTATTATACTGCATATTTTTATTTACTCTTTTCGCTTTTCGACTTTTAAGTAACAGTATTTTTTTATATAACAGTTATAGCTCTGTTTTTCGTCCGATTTTTGGTTTGATTTTTGTAGTCTAACAAATATTTTGGTCATAATGGTTTCTTAATTTGTTTATTATTTACTTTATTTATTTGGTTTCATTGATTTTGTTTTGTATTATTTATTTATTTATTCTACTTTGTCTATTTTAACGGGAGTGATTTTGGTAATTTGTTTGGGTTAATTTATTTTACTTATTTTATTGTCATAAGAGAAGGCCGGAGAGCACTCCGACCGAAACGTCGTGAATGTGACACTAAAGATGAGAACAACAGTCTGAACAATGTAAATAGTGTAAATAATGTTAAGTTGGTGCAAAAATAATGACGTAATAATGTCGTCTTTCGACATTAAAAAATACGTCAAAAAACGACATTATTACGTCATAATTTTTGCACCAACCTAATATGTACAGTTGTTTGCATCAAGAAAATACCGAAATAAACCAGACATTTATTAAAGGACCAGAATAACAATTAAAATTACGCATGCGTAGATTAAAATATTTATATTGCGCCTAAAGTTCCTCTTCGGGCATACACTTTTTGAAAACGAGGTTTTTCTACCTTACAATCTGTTTTGACGAATGCGCGGGAGGTGTAACGGTCATTGGTGCAGGAATTAAAATCAGTGAACCAGGTTCTAATTCCGAGCGCGTCTGTTGCATTCATTCTGGCAAAAAAGCCGTTGTGAACGTTATGGGTCCGACTATTTACCTATCAACGGATTAAATAGCAGAGTAGAGTTGACTCTCCAGACTTGAGTGGCAACCGGTCTAAGTTAGTGGGGGTGGGGAATTTGAATTTAAAACCGTGGACAAGGCAACGGAAAACCTCTCAACTGTCTTTCGCAAGAAGGCACGGCAATTGAACCTGCAGAGAGTCATGATCGACTCCGTCCTGAAAAGAACCAAGAGTAAAAACTTCTTTTGATTTGAGTAGATGATTTAAATATAATGGAAAC
>OZ010576.1:16075323-16300323 GCA_963932145.1 Acanthosepion lycidas
GTTAGTGAAGACCATTGAAAAACTGCAATGTCGGACATCCGGGGTATTTTTTACGAGGGCTGCGAGGAAAAGAGCGCATAATGATATTCTTAAAGCCTATGTCTCGTACCAACGTAAGCCACCATGGACAGATAAAAAAAAACAAAAAAACAAACTAAATCCGGAAAAAAATAGACGAAAAAAAAAAACCGTTACGGACAGGAAAATAGATAAAATCAAAAATAAAGTTAAAAAAAAAGAAGCAAAAAAAAAAAAAGAAAAAAGAAATACCAGTTATAAAACCAAAAGGTCGTAAAACAATGAAATCCGCCATTCTTTCCTGTCCGGTCGCGTAATCTATGTCCTTGGGATTCTTCAAAGATGGCTACTATCCATTAAGTTAGAAGTTCTACACAGAAAGCACAAAGAAATGAAAATCTTCAAATTGCTTACTTTAAACCTTTTCTTTTCCTCGGAAAAAAATCTGTTATGTGTAGTGATTTTTGTAATCACCCGTAACCGACAAACCAGAAAGTAAGGTATATTTTTACGGCTTTCTACTTCTACGCGTTTCCAATAACCATATTAAAATCCGAGAATTGCGAGCAAGAACTGCTCATTGTTTAAGTTAATTTGTGGTCTCTTACAGAATATTAAGATTCACATGACAGTAGATACAAATACCTCAAGACTTGCATTAAAATCTTAAGCCAGTTTTTCTGGAAGTCGTTAATTACCGGACTTACTTAATTGCCGGAGGAGAACTGGACTTGGAACACTCGAAAATTCAGTCAAATTACTTTTCGTTTTTCGATCAGAGGAATGCAAATGATTTCTATTTCTTTATCGTTAGAATATACTTATTATTTATACGTAGAAGATCCCCATTTAATATATTCTTGTTTTGTGGTGTCTAATACTACACAGTTAACCGATAATCATATATATATATATATATATATATATATATATATATATATATATATATATATATATGTTGTATGGATATGAGTTTGTATATATATAAGTTGCATTTGATATGGATTTGTGATCCAGGGTTTCACGCTTTTGCGATCATCAGACAAACTTTATGATCCTGGGTTTCAAGCTTTTGTGATCACCAAAGTTTGTTTCATGATCGCAAAAGCGTGAAACTCAGGGTGACAAATCCATATCCTTACAACTTATTATATTAGCACTATCACTGATATTGAGCGCTTTCCACTAAGTACCGCGCATATAACATATATATATATATATATATATATATATATATATATATATATATACATATATATATATATATATATATATATATGGTGCTAGCATAAAATCACAAGTCATCGTGACCAAGGCTTTGAGCATGTTGGCCTTGTTCAGAAACGTGCTCTCCCCCAGAAACTGTAAGTAAGGTCCACTCAGCATAGTGAGCTCTGAAAGGGTTGAACAAAGACAAATGTGCCTGAGCTGGCCTCTGCAATGGGGATTGGCTAGACTCCCTAGAAGACAGGTCCACGTATAAGAGTGGCCAGCCTTTATTTATTTTTTACTATATATATATTATACAGCAAAAAATCCCAAATTACCTCATGTGGATATATATATATATATATATATATATATATATATATATATATATATATATATAAAATAGGATGAATATTTTGGTCTTGTATATAAATACTTGTCACTAAATAAAATCCTCACATTTGCCTTGATAAATTCCCTCTGACAACGAAACGCGTCGTCTAAGTTAAGTTTTCCTTTTGTCTTTATTCATATTGTCCTTTTACAGACATACTCTATCTAAAATTTTTACACACACAAACATAATATATATATATATATATATATATATATATATATATATATATATATATATATATACAGAACCGTCATTTAGCTTGACGTGCCTTTCCCGATTTGGCCACAGAGGAGCGTTCGGTTAGCAAGGTCGAATTTACTGTATTTAAACTTTAATCTTTCCCCCAGGTATGGGTAAATATCAGGACAGACTGGGTCCTATAGTCTTGGGTAGCGAACTGCCTAGAGGAATACAATTCGGAATTCAAAACCTGTCGAGGGTCGATTAGGATTCTTGAGGCATAATATGCACCATTTCTCTCTATTTGCCTCTTTCAAAAAATGTGGTTAGTTCTGTACAGTCCTTCACGACTATAGTCAAATGACATGGCTGTTGGTTCTAAGAACTGAACAGTTTCATCCTCATATGTCAAAAGCGACGGGGTGTCTAGTATATACAGTGACATGCATAAGTATTGGATACATGTTATTTTCTGTTATAACTCTAGTTTATGTTCGCCATTTTGCCTGATATTTGGTAAGTAATATCTCGTAAAGTTGTTTTAGTTGTATGTGGAAGGAAAATTAAAAACTCATGGTTGAATCCATTTTTTTTTATCAAAGTTCAAAATTACCCTATGCAAAAGTATTGGATACATCAATTTAATATTTTGTTGCGTAGCCTCTGTTTTGTTTCACTGCTTCCAGTCGCTTTCTATAGTTGGCCACAAGTTTTCCACACTGATCCACCGTTACTTTACCCCATTCTACCTTACATAATTCCTCTAATTGCTTGATATTTTGTGGATTCCGCTTATGAACTTTAACCTTCAAAGTAATCCACAAATTCTCAATTGGATTCAAGTCAGGAGACTGACTTGGCCAATTGAGAGTACTAATACCATTATTTTCAAACCATTCCTTTGTAAGTTTTGCGGTATGTTTGGGATCATTGTCGTGTTGATGAACGAAATTCTGACCATGTCCTAAAGAAGTTGCAGATTTCTGAAGGTTCTTCTCTAGAATCTCCCTGTACATGCTACCATTCATTCTACCATGGATAACTTCAAACTCACCAGTGCTCTTGGATGAAAAGCATTCCCATATCATAATGGAAGCACCCCAAACTTAACTGTGGGGATGGTATTGTGCTTGTTGAAGGCAGTGCCATTTTTTCGCCAAACACTTGTCGCTGTGTTCCTTCCGAATAATTCAACTTTCGTTTCATCCGACCAGATTACCTTTTCCCAAAACTGCATACCTTTCTTTTCATAAGTTTCGACAAACTTTAATCGGTCATTGACATGTTTGGTTTTCAGTAAAGGTACTTTTGTTGGTGATCTTGAATGAGAGCTCTGCTAATGGTATCCTTACTTACATTAATCCCAGCACCCTCAAGATCAGTTTTAATTTCAGAACGAGTAATGAAGGGTTTTTTTGCACATTTTTGCTGATCTACCTTGAAGTACTCTCACTTATTTTTCTTGGTCTTCCATTTCTTGGAAGGTTTGCTGGACCGTCGACATACTTCTTATACTTTCTGATGATATTTCCTACTGTACTTAGTGCTAGATTCATTTCTGTGCTCATTTTTCGTTAACCTTGTCCACCTTTGTGATGTTCAATGATTCTATCTCGCATATCTCTAGATAATTCTTTAGTTTTTGCCGTTTTTAATCCTTGAATTGCAGAATGCACATCAAAGAGTCAGATGATTAGTAGCATTATCTTGTAAACAATTGTGTGCTTCTCTGATTGGTCAGAGATAACATTCCAATACTATCGAAAATTTGAATATTTAAAGTCTTTTAAAATACAAAGTTTCGATTGGAAATTTGTAAAAAGTGTCATGTATCCAATACTTTTGCATAGGGTAATTTTGAACTTTGATAAGAAAAAAATGGATTCAAACAACTTTACGTGATATTACTTACCAAATATCAGGCAAAATGGCGAACATAAACTAGAGTTATAACAGAAAATAACATGTATCCAATACTTATGCGTGTCACTGTATATATATATATATATATATATATATATATATATATATATATATATTATATAGATATAAAATATCACATGATAATTAGTAGGGATAATTCCAATGAGAATATACACACACACGCACACACACGCACATACGCACGCACACACACACACACCCACATATATATATATATGCTTTCTTGCGTCGACATTCTATTCAAGAAGAAGCTATGAAGAGATCAGAGTATCGTTCCAGCTGCCATGCAGGAATAAAGCACCTTCAAGCAGTAAGCATCATTTGACTGCGTGAAACACGAAAACGAAATAAAACAGCTAGCAGTGTTCCTGCTGCATTTACATGCAATACTTTTCCTGTACTGTTTGTGGTGTTTTGTGCAATTCTCAAGCCGGCCCGCAAAAATCATGCCCGTCATAGGCATGCAGGTGGTCGTCATAAAATCATACGTTGAACTCGACGGGAGAGTCCATCATATATTTACAAACAAAAAAAAAATATTTAATATATTTTTTTTTACAAATAATGGCATCATTGTTACCCAGATGCCTTTTATTTTATTTCCATGTCTTAAATAACATGATCCAATAGAGAAATAATTAAATTAAATTTTCACCAATAACACTGATTTATTTACTGCTGATTTGATCGGTTTTAATGAAACAACCTTATATATAATCTGTCTTAATGAAACACCCTTTCGTATTGTCCGAAGAGAAATATCGCCACGATGTACTGTTTTTGCAAAATTAACGAATACGGACACCCAGAGAACAGTAATCGAATCATTGTAATATAAATTGTAAAAATTATCATGAATCTTTTTGGATTAAACCGATTAATATCCTCATTTTTTTTGTTTTGATCTCCACGTTTTGAACAATGCATCTTTCAGGCTTTCTAATCTTCCTTGGTGTTCGTTAACATTATCTCAGGAATCATACGGGTTACTCAACTATATATACCCATATCTGCTATTAGATGTTAACGGAGACAGTATTTACAGAGGTATGCACAATATTGTCGATCTTTTGTTCCCTTTGACGACCTCATTTCCTTTACTCTTTGGATATTTAAAAAAGAGCGTTCCAGAAAAGTAGCCAATCTAAAAAGATGCACCGAAAAAAAATGTAAAAAAAAAGAAAAAAAAAAAAAAAAGAACAAGACAAAACAAATACGAAAATATTAACAAAATGGAAGAAAACAAACAAGAAAATTCGCAGCAAAGTTATGACGAAAACTTTAACGGTTGGTCGATTTTATGCGCATGCGTACTGGGTCTTCCAAGTCTGTTTCTTTCCTATTTTCTCATAGATGTCATACTGTTATCGCCACGATTCTGTGATCCTAGCGAATCGACAATTTCGTTGCGAATACATTTGCTCGGTCCATTGACTCTATTCTTTTTTGAATTTTGCGACAATCAACTTAGCGTGTCGGTCTTTGCGAGCAAGAGGAAATGAAACTCCAGGCGTGGATATTTGTTGAAAATCTTCAGACGGTGTGTGTTAATTTATTGGAAATTCTTTGCCCTTGTCGTCGAATAACTCAACTGAATAACAATCGAAGAAACGGAAAGTGAGAAGAAGTTAGTAAAAATTTATTAGAAGGCCACAGATCATTTGCTAGACTTGGAATCGACTGGAGTTGGGACGGAAACAGTACGAAACTGTGGCCATATTCTGAATGGTCAGCAAGCAGACGATCATGCTTGATTGGTAGCCAATGAGCAATCTTGGGCATTGCACTCTCGACATAAATATCAAGGAAACGTGGCCAAGCAATAATTTCTTTTTTCCTATCTTGGATCTGCCTAGTTAAAAGAGAATGAAAACAAAAGACGTCAAATAGGAAATATGGAGGCTGAATGAGAAACAAGGGAAAGGTTTTGGTTGTTTATTTCTTTTCTCCGTTCTCCATATTTATTTAGGATACTTTATTTGTTCTGAGCATGCGCGTTGTTGACTTTTAATTGCAGGATGGGACTTAAGATATCCCTTTAAGTTTTTGGCGCGTTAGATTGGTTAAATATTTGTCAGTATGAGTAAAAGACATAAAAGAGAACCCATTAAGAACAAAAGTATAGAATATTGCGAAGCTACAAAGAAACAAAAGTGTTTGGAGAAATAATAAAAGCATCAATAATCGAAGAACATTTTACCTAAATACGCCCAAGTAAAATATTCAAGAATTATATCAAAAAGAAAACGCGATGAAATTTTACTTGATGCGTATAAATTTCTTGTCTTTCTGTAAGCATAAAACATTTCCAATACAAATAAAGGCGCCTACTTAAGGACTACTGAAACAAGATTCTACATTAAATGATTTTGATATTCCAGAATGGAATAGATAGATGCTTAATTTTGTCATTTCTGAAACAGTTACCAACATACAAATCACTTGGCACACAAATATCTACGTGGGTGAATTGGTAAATCTGCAGCTTGGTACGCAGTCATTTATTGAATTTTGATCTAGAAGTAGATTTTATTGCTTCGCTTGGGGTGAAATGATTAAAAAAATGAACTTGAGAAAGACTGTGATTATGTTAAAAAATAAGTATTTGTTGAATAAAATAAATGTTTTTTTAGTCATCAGGCTACGGCCTTACTGCTGCATATTTGCATGTTCTTGAATATATATATATATATATATTATATATATATATATATATATATATATATGGAACGGAACGTGGTACTTTAATTCAATTTAATTCAAATAATTTGTTTTGAAACATGAGAACTCTTATGTAGAGTTGGAATCATATTTTTAAATAAATAATTATATTTATGCTCCACTTTTGTATCAAGCACTATTTTAGAAAAATAAAAACAAAAATACTAAAGAACTTAGGATTATTTACCTAACGAGTTCTTTCCTATTTTTTATATATATATATATATATATATATATATATATATATATATGTATAAATGGCTCAAACACTAATATTTCATGGTTATAATTTATTACATTAAAATCGTAATCACGAATCCAATTCATCAGAATTACAAATTATTTCATTTTCAATTTGTAGGTCTGATTAATTGGATCGTGATTACGATTCCAATGTAATAAATTATAACCATGGAATATTAGTGTTTGAGCCTTTTGTATTATATTCTTACTCTGTCCTGGACATTGAGTTCTACATGAACTCTATCCTCTGGGAAATTTATGTATATATATACATATTGAGCACTAATATTATCAATATCTATCTATCTATCTATCTATCTATCTATCTATCTATCTATCTCTCTCTCTCTCCCTCTATATATATATATATATATATATATATATATATATATATATATATATATATATATATATATATATATATATATAATCTATCTATCTATCTATCAGTAAGAGCTGAAAAGTTACCTACTCGACCAAAGTTTTGATGTTTGGTATTTTGATCAGATTTTGGGAATTAGTTTTTCGAATATTCCCTTTCTCGATCTAATACATTTATATATGGCCATACAATTCTTAAAAAGAAAGAAAGACGTTTAAATAACGACCTTTATAAAAATAAAAAAGAAATAAACAATATAGAATAAAATAAAAATATAAAAAATGAATAAATAAACAATATAGAATAAAATAAAATACAAAAATAAACAATAAAGAATAAAAATAACTAAATAGATAATAATTACATTAAAATCAACAATAAAAACAATATAAATTCACTAACGTCACTTAGCGGCCGGCATAGTTTACATTACCCTTCATGCAATAACATTTTAGAATATTTCAAAACGTTCTCTAATTCAAAAATTAAACGCCCAACGTTATTTCTCTCCACATTACTTCTGTATATAAATACAGGTTCCTAAATAAAATTTCTATGCGTTAGCATAAAAAAGTTTTCTCATTCATGTCTTATATATATATATATATATATATATATATATATATATATATATGAGAAAAAACATCTTTCGGTCTACACATATTTCGTCTTAGTGTTTGCTTATGGATGCAAAAATATTGCGCCCTAAAGATGACAATTTGAAATTGTTGAAAGTACTCGGCATGTGTCTTCCATCTGACAACAACTCGAATATAAGGATATTATTATTCCAGGAACTGATTGTAAGTTAATGTCCCATTAAGTCTTGTTAGTGAAATGATTTCGCAATTAATCACATTAACATTACTATTTAATTCTTTGTATAAATTGTTTGTTTATGATATAACACACACACGAACATATATATATATAATTCCGTTTTTTAACAGTGAATGTTTGTTGCATCTACCGTACTTGAGATTGAAAATCTTATAAAAAATATGAGGTTCTCAACAAAAAACAAACCTGCATTCACCTAACCTATATTTCCTTTCAATGCTCCAGGCCGGTTGATATTAATTTAACTCTAAGCGTACATAGGCAAAAAGCAATCTACTCAAACACCACTAAATATAATGATCACTTAATACAACACGCAGGAGCCACTCAAAGTAGGGGTTTCTTTGTCGTGTTGTATGTGCTTAAGAAAAGGCAAGAAGTGGAGATTATACAGGAAAGATAACAATTAACATTTGTCTTAAAGAGATTAAAATTGTATTAATTGTGAATACATCCTTCCGGTGGGAGTTTATTCCAAAAAGCAGGACTTATTGGGAAGAAGAATCTGCTCAAAAGGAACTTCCTTCTTACTGATGGAATACGAAGGAAAGGAGTCGCTTTCGACTTTCCGTCTGTGGGGGAAGAGGTTGCAGGGTGAGAAAAATTATATCACGCATTAGGCCGTGTAAACACTTACGAACTCTATCAAGACAGGCAAATGAAGACTGCACAGCTCTAGGCCAGATATGGCAGTAATATCCTGTATCGATCGAGTGTAGCAGGCGGGAAGGATCAAGCACTTACTGGAGCAGGACAATGGACCGAACATTTTTCTAGCAGCTTTATCAATAGATATGATATATGAGTTTCACTTGAAGTTTAGGGAGAGTCACAATAGGTGTTCAATAAAAGGTGTCTGCCTGAGGGAAAACCCATATTGAATGTCAGACGTGAGAAATATGATAGAATAAATTATTGCTCATGTAAGGAGTTTGATCCTCTGGATTTTGGGAGAGTACTTCACGAATCATTCCAATATAGAAACTACAGGTGTTCTGAGTGAGAAATTATCAGACTATAGACCTCGTAAATGAGATGACCTGAACCTCATAAAAGACGTTAACAGCCAGTGATACGTTTTGAGGGACAGATAGATGTTCCGCCCTTAGTGTTTATGGTTTCTGGTTAAATTCAAGACTGAGGTCATTTTGTTTACGTAGATGAAGGTTATCGCCATGGTTAGAGGATCAGGCTTTCAACTGAGATCTAAGAGTTTCTGCCCTGACATTTTTCGTTAGTAAGAGAATAGAGATCCAAAGAAACTGATTTTAAACTATTCTTTCAGCGTTAGAACAGATGATCCACAATGGAAAGGTTGATGATTCAATCGCATACATTGGCACTTACTTCTTTCATCTCAGAGTACGTTGATTGAAAAGGTGAATATTTTCTGTATGTTTGTGCATGTATGCTTTCCTTTGTGCGGGTTTATAGGCACAGGTATGTATCTACGTACAGAGTGGGCCGAAAGCCTTGTCATCCCCTATCAAAAAGTAATGAGAACAATAGAAAAACCAATAATACAGTAATACAAAGCACATGTATTGGATTCAGTCTATTCACTTTCATTGACGCTGTCACACATCAAGAAGGTCTGTATTTTCGTGGCACAAAATAATGCGGCGCCATGTCCTGTGTGATGCTTTACGAAGCTGTGCTTTATTGATTGTTTACAAAGGCTCACAGAACGATCTTCAACTGACGGGTAATGTGGTATCGTTCATGTGAAACTCTCCCGTTGATAATATCCGACAGAGACTTGAAATAGAAAATTATATCATGTAGGGGTAACAAGATTTTCGGACCACCCTGTAGGCGCGAAAATGTATATATTTAAGTCTAAGAACAACTTCCAACATTATCGAAGGTCGGTCTTCGTCCAAATAAGTAAAAATTATTAATTCGAACAAGTACCGCTCCTAATTAAAGCAAATGAATTATTAAGAGATAGGAAAATGTCGTTAGAAATGAAGAATTGCGTGTTGAACTGCTATGTAATATGTAATCTCCTATATAGCAGTGAATGCTGGAAAATCTCCTCATGCCTTTAATAAACTAAGCAAAGTATTAAGAGATAGGAATATGTCGTTAGAAACAAATCATTGCGTGTTGAACTGCTATGTAATATGTAATCTCCTATATGGCAGTGAATGCTGGAAAATCTCATGCCTTTCATAAACTAAGCAAAACTATGTATCATCTAATCTCCTGCATAGCAGTGAATACTGGAAAATTTCCTCATAGATGAAGATGTGACCTGAAGTGATGGCGATGTGGTTCGACGACGAAAGCTGAGAAAACGTGGATAGCACGTGAGAGCAACAAGAAAGTTTTAAGAAAAGTAATTGTCGTTGTTGGTGGTACTTGTTACCGAGTACTGGGGTGCTCATCAACATTTTCTTCTGCGTTAAATGAGTCGTATTTTGGACCGGAAGTGATATCTGCAGCCACTGCATGATACGGTAGGAGGATTCAGGGGATGGAGAGCTCTGGGTTTTCTTTGATCTCTTTTCCTCTCTTTCATTTGTCTTCCGGTCTTTTCGAAAGATGCTGTTTTTTCATGGACTGCTCTTCTCCAGTTGATTCTTTCTGCGGCTTCCGTCTCCCAATTGGCCGGATCGATTTCTGTCCTCAGCAAGATGTTTCTGAGCTGATCATCGAATCGACGATGTGGTCTCTTGCCAGATACGAGCTCTGAGAAGACGATTTTGTGGGTAGGCGGAAGTCTGGCATTTGGGCCAGGTGTCCGCCCCATCGAAATCGATGGCGAGTCATGATGGTTTCTAGACCGTCCATCTTTGCACGGAGGCAAATTTATATATATATATATATATGTACCATTGTGTGGGAGGGGTTTCTCAATAAATAATAATACCCACATATATTATCATTGGCGGAAATCGTTGCTGAATATTTGGGTGATCTTCAACATTTCCTTCTGTGCGAAATGAGTGCTGCAGACACCGTATGATATGGTAGGAGGGTTCAAGGGAATGGGGAGCATTATCTTTTCTTTAGGCTTTCTTCGTCTCTTTTATTTGTCTTCCGGTGTTTTCGAAGAATGCTGTTTTTTTCATGGACTGCTCTTCTCCAGTTGGTTCTTTCTGCGGCTTCCGTCTCCTAATTGACCGGATCGATTTCTCTCCTAAGCAAGGTGTTTTTGAGCTGATCCTTGAATCGTCGACGCTGGCCTCTACATGGTTTCTCGTCAGATGCGAGCTCCGAGAAGAGGATTTGTTTGCGTAGGCGGATGTCTGAAGATGAAGAAAATAGTAAGTACAACAGAACTTACACTTAACAATCAAAAAGAAATCAACTAATATTTCTAGTATACATAGTAGGTAAAAGGAACACTTCTTATTTGAAATAGACGCCTCAGTTTTATTTATTAAACAGTGTCTTTATCGGCCTGTGCCTTCGAGAAATCTAAGTAAAGAAAATAGAATAAAAAGAGTCTTGCTTACTGTGAAGTCCATTGTGTAAAGAAGGCCGGATTAAACAATAGTTTCCTTACAAAGGAGGATGGACATTTTTGTTACTTAAATTTCTTCAATGCGAAGGCCGATAGACGTAATATAAACTGTTTAATAAATAAATAAAAATGAGGCCTCTATTTCAAATTGTTGCATAGTCCCCTGGTGGTGTGTTGAGCGACTCCATCGATTTGATCGCATTCTTATTTCACGGCTGGTGGTCGTTAGTTGTTTTGAGTCCAGTGATAAAAGAGACTTCAACACAGGGAATTTTAAACATAAATATTTTATTAACGTTCATGTCGAGATGTTCTGTCTAACCAGTGGTGTTGCGACTTTACTGAGAATCCGTTTCAGACCCGAAAGAAAACACGCCTACATTATTTGACGGTTAAGAAAAAAACTCATGAATACGCTTTCTCTATATCTATCTTTCCAACGCTGGCCCAGTCAATCAAAATAGATTTCCTTATTTTGTCTTCCATCTGACCTCTAAGGTCAGCCTCAGGAAGTCCAAGCAGAGATACACTACCTCTAACAAATAATAGTCTAGTAAACTATTATTTAGCAAAGTAAGAAGTGTCAATTGTAATAACGTTTGAAATAATGCAAATTTTGTATAAAAACTAATCCATTAATTCTCTAGAAATATCCATCTCTCTCGCTCTCTCTCTCTCTCTCTATATATATATATATATATATATATATATATATATATACGCACACATACACACACACACACACACACACACATATATATATATATATATATATATATATATATGTCAACGCTTAGACATGAGAATAAAACAACACGTTCCTACAAAAATTAGAAATCATACCTTGCCGTTGAATGGACTCGTCCCGAACGCCTATGGTTCCGCCATATGCGAACACCTATTAAAGAACAGAGTTTGTGCAGACAAATTTAGTGCTGTCTGGTTCAGTCTGATGTCAGACAACCGGCTGGCCGGTTGAACTCTGCTTTCCGGTGAGGAGGAACCCGAACGAGTCTACGCCGAAGGGCGGAGTCTCTTTCGGGGAGAGAACCGTTCCTGAACCCGTTTATACTGTTTAAAGGGCATATTTTTGGCCGAGCCCACGGGCTCGGAGATCCCACGTTAAACCGGCCTTGTGCCACATGATACCCTCGTGGGGGTGGGGGTGACTAAATACAAGTGCTAACTTGTTCAGTCTGAAGTCGGACGACCGGCTGATCGGTTGAACTCACTGCCTTCGGGCGGGGAGGAACCCAAACGAGTCTACGCCGAAGGGCGGAGTCTCTTTCGGGGAGGTAAACCGACCCTGAACCCGTTTATACTGTTCAAAGGGGATATTTTTGGCCGAACCCACGGGCTCAGAGATCCCACGTTAAACCGGCCTTGTGCCACATGATATTCTCGTTGGGGTGGGGAGTGACTAAATACTAGTGCTGACTGGTTCACCATGTTGTCCCGGTCACACTCTTTATTTCATCTAAAGGTTCTGGAGGCACTTTACATCGGGTCCCTTAAGCCTTCTTTGTGTAAACAACGTGAGTGTTTATTGGGGCTCACTGTCATTCGTCTCTAGTTCCTTTTGCTATTTTTTTTCTGCTCCCACAACTTCCTTTTATTGTGAGTTTAGGACCCCATTCACACACTCTTAGGATTAAAATGTATACATTGTCAAAGGACCGGATATAAAATTAGCTAAAGTAACTTCAATGAAGAAATAAATTGAGTAACATATATATTTCTTCCTTTCTCCTCAGTAATTTTATAGTTGTAAACTTAATAGCGATTAAATTTTGATTTTGAAATTAGCATTTTTTAATTTTAATATTAAATTTTATCATATAATTTAGTAATTATTGGTTGGAATAAATTCTTTTTAATACTACCATATTTTAAACATCTGAATTATAACATGACTTCGTTGTCAAGCTTTTTGAATTTTCCTATACTTGTGTTTTGATTGGTCCATCTAGCCTTTGTAACAACGTTTTCCCCTTGCGAAGGATTGTTAATTAATTTGAAACTTTTAAAACCATTTATTTTACATTCAACGTCATCACTTGATAAGACACCGAGGGTGTTGAAACAAAATGGCTATTTTTGTAGTGATTTTATAACATATTTATGTTATAAATTTAAAAAAAATAAATAATTATATCTGCTCTACTTTGTATTGAGCACTCTTTTAAGAATAGTAATTTTGGTTATTGGAATTCATTCCATATACACCAATCATATACTTGGGTAAATATATATATATATATATATATATATATATATATATATATATAGTACAGGTAATAAATAATAAAATTCAATAATCAAAGCAAACTGTTACATCGAAGGAATGAATTAGTTTCAAAATGCCGTCACAGGAGTAGATTTAAACTTCTATAATATTTGTGATCTTTATTTCTTTATTATCTAACCCTTCTAATATTATACATATTACTTGAGTTATTTTTATAATTTGCCTTCTCCATATCAATCCTATGTTATAACCATCCGCTACTTTTTGAACTCTCTTTTATTTTTTCATTTTCCTTTTAAATTTAAAAAAAAAATTATATATGTTCTGAGTATTGTTGCTATTATTAATATTTTAACTTATTTTTAAATTTTAAGTTTTTGATATAATTTTTGAATTATTTTTTCTTTTTTTAATATAAACTATCTAAAAACTATTTGTTATTAATATAAATATATTTTATTTGTAAGCATGTTTTGGTAATTTTGAATGTTAAATTTTGTTTATTTTATTATATAATTAATAATCAATAATTTCATATTCAAAAGAAACTCTTTTCTTTCGTCGCCCTGGATATGACGATAAACTACATCCGTGTCTTGGGTAAGACTATAAACTACGTCCAGCAGCAAGGCCTCTGATCAGGAGGTTTTGAGGAGCGTGGAACTATCTCTTAATTGCTGGTCTTCCCAGGTCCACCCTGACCCGGGGTGGTAGCATCTGTTATGGTCCCAGCTATGGGTAAATAGTTAACACCCAAACTTGTGTAAAAATAGGTTTTAACACCAGAAATACTTACCTGCAATAATTTTTGAAGGAAAAATTATTATCAGCAATACTTTAAAAAAAATACCAGCATTGCAAACAGTTATACATTCTTTGAAAAAAATATGACCAGCTATAGATTTCTTCAAGGAAAAATATTCCCAGAAATAGATTTATGAAGAAAAACATATTACGAGCAATAAAAATAATAACTCATTGAGGTTGATATGTCAAAAACCAAACCAAACCTTTTATTTCGTCTGCCGTTAGTATAACTTCTCTTTTTTTCTTATAACCACAACTTGGGGTGTTAAAGTTTATATCTAGGTTGAATTTGTGCAACGAATTTTTCATTTAAGCCAGACATCTGCCCTCCCCTTACCACCACTCGGACAGTTTTTATGCTGTCTGCTATGTTATAGGTTGGCTATGCATCAATTCTTTCAGCTGTTTTTTTCAAATATTAAATTTTAAATTTCGATTTCCGATACAGTCCACCATTTGAGTTGAACAAAGCCAACGTATTGACGTTGTTTGAAATAGTCTATACTCAAGAGGTAATTTTGAATTTCCCTGTTATGTAATATATATATATATATATATATATATATATATATATATATATATATATAGGGTGTATAAAAAATACTTTTACAAACTTTGGGGGCAGGTTCCTCACACCAAAGCAAGAACAAAAGTCCATGTAAACATATGTCCGCAAATCTTTCATTTTTGAATCATTAAGTTAAAAGAAAGTTTACGGTAGATGGCGTTGTATTGCCACGTAGACTAGGTTACATTTGTCATTCGTGTAAATTTGTGGTTAGCTTGTCTTCAACGTTTAACGTATGTATTAGTGACTTAACTGAGAAGTGTTCGATTTAACAATCATAGGATATTCATATCGTGAGCAGGTAGATATAATGGTAATGGACGCGAAGCTGCACGGCCATATCAGATTGCGTTTCCAGACCGAAGGCAGCCGAGTCATCTATCCTTTGCTGCTGTTTATCATTGTGTTGCTGAGACAGGATGCGTGGCGCTACAAATTATGGGTCGAGGGAGACCGAGATTCACTCTTACGTCTGACTACGAAGAAACACATTCTACAGGCGGTCGGAGAGGATGCAGTTATCAACACACGTCAAGTGGACCTAGCATGTTGTATATCTCATATTACCGCAAGAGCAGCTCGTGTATGTGTATCATTTGCAAAGTGTGCAAGGTCTTTTGCCATCTGATCAATCACTACGAGAGAACTTTTGCCGATGATTTATTGCACAAACTCTCTCTCTCTCTCTCTCTCTCTATATATATATATATATATATATATATGTATAATAAACTGAAAGTATATTGAAAGTGCATCAAGGATTATACAACATATTTCCTTTCTTAAAAATGCCTTTACAAGGTGGAATATTTAAAATCAATAGCTATGAAATCTATAACAAGCAGAAAGTTGTAGGCTGGATTATGCATCTGGATAGAACGCCCCAAAATGTTTCTTCAGCGAATTTTTACGTGTATTTTAATTTTAATTTTTTTTAAATATACGTGTACCTATTGAAGCGCTTATATATATAAAAAAAAAACAAAAACAAAACAACAAAAAAACAAAACAAAAAAAAACAAAAACATTTGCATAAACACACAAAACACGAAATCCTTGGAAAGGAATGTAGCATGTTTCGAAGGTTCTCGGAAAAAAAAATGTATTTTGGTAAGTATCTGTCTATATTTCTGAGATGAGGTATTATGTACATTATTTACATTATTCGGACTATTGTCCTCATCTTTGTCGTCATATTTATTACAACGTTTCAGCCTTTAAGTATCTGTCTATATTTCTGAGATGAGGTATTATGTACACTATTTACATTATTCGGACTATTGTCCTCATCTTTGTCGCCATATTTATTACAACGTTTCGGCCTTTCACTATCTGTCTATATTTCTGAGATGAGGTATTATGTACATTATTTACATTATTCGGACTATTGTCCTGATCTTTGTTGCCATATTTATTACAACGTTTCGGCCGTTGTAGGCTCCGGCCTTCTTCAGGTGGTTGGAATGTCGAACTGACAAAGATGAGGACAATAGTCCGAATAATGTAAATAGTGTACATAATGCTTCATCCCAGAAATATAGACAGATACTGAAAGGCCGAAACGTTGTAATAAATATGGCGACAAAGATGAAGACAATAGTCCGAATAATGTAAATACTGAATTTTGGTAAATTTACCGATTTTATAAAACAAATTGCACCGTGGAGTAATAGATAGCCGCTCAGATTGGGGAATCAGAGAGCTGAGTTCAAATTCCAATCGAGTTCATTACGTGTTGATACCATTGGGAAAGGTATAAATACATCTCTTCTACAGCCATCGTACGAATTCTATAGCCTCGGTTCGCGGCTTGTCTAGAATCAAAATCTCTGAATTCAAATCATTCTGGAGCGGGTTGGGCTCCGTCAGGCTATCTTGCGGCGACAGTACGTGTGATACCCTTACAACATTAATGGGTTACGGGACTCGTGATCGTGATAAAACAACTAACTACTCCGAAATTTGAAAAAGTAAAAACACGATAAAACAATATATTTCGATATTATTCAACAAAATATATTCGAAAAATATCTTGCTGCTTAAATACACCTTATTACAAAGGGTGTAAAAATTGTTCGAAATTGGTCATACCACTACATGCCTATCTAGACAACTCACGCTACATCTACCCGACTATAGCTACATTAGGACTCATTTAAACACACGCGGAAACCTACCAAACTCCATCCGCAACATACTAGTAGAAAATACAAGTATAATAGCCTCATCCACATATAAAAAAGGATTAAAAATAATGGAAGCACTTATAATAAAAAGGGAAATCCAACACTTAATAATAATAACTAGGAACACAACCACAATGTGCTGACCGTGTTTAGAAAATAAACATTCCTGTAAATTTAGACATACATAAAAACCCGACATATTCACTTAAAAATAATAATAATAGTCCTTGATAATGGGTAAAAGAATAGCCGAAAGCGCTCGGGTAAGCAGAACTTTTGGGCAGTTTTTAAACAATTTGTGTCCCGAAATGCAAACATTTATACGAACAGAAGAAAAATGAAATAAAAAGCTTAATCGCAGTACCTTGTCAGTCGTCTTTAACGAAACATGTATAAAAGAGGGTTTGCTGCCCAAATACACACAATATATATATATATATATATATATACATATATATATATATATATATATATATATATATATATATATATATACGCGTATACATGTCATGTTGCCTCCAATTAATGAAAGCAAGAAATGGAATTTAATAGGATACTGATATTAAAGCACTTTTTCAACGAATGTGAATGGAGAAGGTAAAACGTTTTCGTTCCAAACCTTCGACTAAAAAAAAAAAAGAAATGAATTAATGAGATAATAGAGAATAAACCCGAAAGAAGAAAAAAAAAGAAGTTGAATTTGTAAAAGAAAGGCTTTAATGATAAACGTTTTTATAATCTTGATTCTTTTTTTTTTTTCGGACAAAAAATAAAGAACTCATTTCCCACCACCGAAATAAAAAGACTGAAAAAACAAACAAAAACAGCACAATACTCAAAATATTTTGTTAACGTTTTTCAAAAGTAAATTAAATAAGATTTCCTATTGTCAAGTTCTGTGAAGCCTTATCCAATTCTCTTCATTGTCGTAAGACCAAGTCCTTCATTTAAGGTTTCATGGCGTCAATGAGTACATTGGGATGAAAATCACTTCTCTCAGGTTCTTTGATGGCTTAGGATTTGACACTCACGCAGAGGTTCGTCATCGGGTTTCAGTTATTCTGATCATTATTGCAATAAATTGCTATTTTATCGTTTATAATTGCTATTCAAGATGTGGGCGATTTTATTAACATTTATTATTATGAATCTTAGATTTTCTGACATTCTCATTATTGCTACAATTACTTGAATAAATATTAAAATCTTTATTATTAGATAGCATAGTGCCCATAAAAAATGACAGTCTTTTGATGTATGGATCAATATTTCCGCCCAGAATCGGATCATTTATAAGCTGTTTAGGATCAGAGGATTACTTGTCGCCCTTTGGACTGGTATCAATGCAGTTGTTGATTTTCTCTTTTGTTGTGGTCTTGTCTTCCTAAGATTGTGTTCTTATCTTCGGGAAAGATGCAGCATAACACAAAATGAGCCTGGTCCCGGTAAATTCCACCCTGCTACAACAGCACACGCATTGCATAAAAGGGGCGCGGGGGGGGGTAATCTAAGTATTCAGACACCGGACTTTTTCTGACTTTTCCCACACATCGATTAAATTGACAATGTGTCAAGTCCTAACCACAAAACTGTATAGTATATACATGCTTTGTGTAAATATTGCGCGAGCGCGCGCGCACACACATGTATATATATATATATATATATATATATATATATATATATATATATATATATATATATATATATATATATATATATATGTGTGTGTGTGTGTGTGCATGTGTGCGTAATATTTTCATATATATGCATGTGTATATATGTGTGTGTGTATGTATGTGTGGGGGATACATATTAAGTTGACAGAAATGCGATGATGTTGAGTGGTTATCAGAGTGAAAACAGAATCGAATTTCGGTTGAGGTTGACCCTGTCACTTTAACATATTTGGAATATATTCGGATAAAGCATGAAACAATCTTTCCCTGATTTGTCCATTTATAGGGAACATATCATATCAGTACCATGTTATGATGGTAGGGATAGAAGAGTGTGAGTAGATGATATTGTATATGGCCAGTTTACGCTCTCATAATTATCTTATCTGCTCAGGCAGTGAGATCCAAATGGCTGTTACATCCATTGTCCGTCTTGACATATGAAATCAAATCATAATTATTGTTACATTTATCCCATTATTGCTATCTATTTTCTTTTTTCACTTCATTTTCTTTTTCGCGGTTGCCATTCATTACCAGAAACTGTGTTATTCTTTCTTTTGTTATTTTCATATACAGTAAAATCCGTCATATCCGGAATCCCTCATATCCGGAGTGTCTCATATCCAGAATCCCGCATATCCGGACATGATTTTGATGTGGATATTTGAGCTATTTCGGTGGTATGTAACTGATTTGAAATTTCTGTTTTTTAGGAAATTTACTTTGGATAATTGTTTATACTTATTTCACCATAATGGCTTGTATTGGTGCAAAAGATGATGGGAATAAGAGGAAAGGGTGACAACGAGACACATCTGCAAGAAGATAGCGACAAGACGCATGCTTTTGAGGAAATCTGGAGTGAAATTGAAAAACCTATTGAAAAGGTTATCAGTTTTATGGAAAGAAAGCCAGCATTCAGCTATGACGATTGCAATAACGCACGTAGAGTTAAAAAGTGTCTTTCGTTTAAAAAATTTCAAGAACAAAATCAAAACAAAATGGGGAAAAAGTTGAGAATGATATTAGAAGAGAAAGAATCATGCAACAGTAATTAAAAATTACATTATTTGTGTTGCATACGTGGCATACTTAATTTAATGAATTTTCATTAACATTACATAATTTATTTCTTTTTCCTTAAAATCCATTCCGTTATATTTCACTCACCATTAGCTTATTTTGTTTACTATAAAACATCTCTATCTATGAAAGGCAGGATGTGTGTGTGTGTGTGTGTGTGTGTGTGTAACGAATGCACGGCCGTAATTTTCGACAGATTTGCACCAAAATTTGCATGCACATGCTCCAAGTTAGTGGGAAGGAAGGCCAAGACCGACTTTGCATTTCCCAACTCCCATCGATAGTGGAAATAATCGATTTTTCATGCTTCTACGGCAGTTTTCATGTAGTTTGCGGCCATTTTGTACTGGCCAGAGTGAGAGTCAATAGCTGGCTGACACGAATAGGCAGGAAGATTCTATTGGCCAGCGTGAGAGCCAACAGCTGACTGACACGAATGTTAACTAGCATGCAAAAAAATCGATAGCTGCATTCGTCACAAGTGGGAAAAATTTAAATCTACATGGGACTTTACTCCAATTGGCTCATTCGCTTGCTTAAACTCAACGTTGATTCTGATTCCGCAGAACTGGATTGGATGTGAAAAAGTATTTGTTGTTAACATTCTTTTTTCATTCGGTTTTTCCAGTTACGAATCCTTTTTTTTTTAAAGCTGATCGTTTTTTGTTCATTTTGTTTAGTTCTTTTTCTCGTAACAGATTTAATATTTAGTATAGAGCTTAGACAAAATTTGCAGTGTAAGATAGGCAAGAAGTAAGGCATGTAGCAACATCAGCATGGCAAAGGGCACTCCTTTAAAGGCAAGGAAGGGCAAAAATATTTTAAGTCAAGTGATGGCGATTGCTGTATGCGTCGTACGATTTTTGAATCAAGCACGGGCAACGCCGGGCCATGCTGCTAGTTAAAAATAAATGTTAAACCTGATTTAGTAGTTTTATTTTAATCTAAATATAACACCTCATATCCGGACTTTGTAACCAATTCCTCATATCCGGAAGGCCTTCTTAGTCCGGTTGTCAGGGATTCTACTGTATTTTGTTAGTCTCTTTTTCTTTTCTTTCGGGAATAAAGGCATAGATTAAATTTTAAAGCAGTGATTCTCAACGTGGGTCCTTAAGCCCAAACCTGAGAAATATTTTAAATGGCATTGGAGGCACAAGTAGCAGTGGAGTCAGGATTTATTTTTTTTGCTATTTTTTGTTTATGTAAATAAAATATATTTCTTGATATTTTTTGACACCCAAAGATGTGCCACAAGAAAGAAAAGGTTGAGAAACAATGTTTTAAAGAACATCTCTTTGCCAGTTTGTTGCTATTTCGATATTCTTAATATTTTCCGCCTGGCTATTGATCAGCATAATTCATTGGGTACATCTTAAATACTCTGCTCTTTATTCACCTCATCTTTTCATTCACACAACTTCTTCTTCTTCTAATCTCTTCTTCCTTTCTTTCTTTTTATCCCCATCTTTTATCTTTCTTCTTCTTCTTCTTCTTCTTTCTTTTTTATCCCCATCTTTTATCTGCTCTTCTTACATTATTTTCCACTTTTTATCATTCATTTCCTTTACTTCTAATCTCCTCTCTTTCCCACTCCACTTTCATCACCATTATCTTCTTCTTCTCTAATTCATTTTCCACCTTTTCTAATCACCCCTATATCCCCCAATTATTTTTTTCATCGCGCCTTACTGGATTCTTTTTTTAATTTCCCTATCCTTTTAATCAATCATCGTATTAGTATTTTTTCTATGTCGATGTTCAAACACTCCGCGTCTAGTGAGTTTCATTGCAGATCAAGTGACAGCAGGTCTCCTGACTAATCCCACACTCTACTCAGTGTTTTTGAATTGAATAAAACTGTTTGTCCGTAACATTTCAATCCTTCTTTGGAGTTCCAATTCTTCTAATCTAAGATTACTCCTGAATCAATCCAAACACTTACATTTGGCAGTGCATCGAATCCTCCTGCTATATCTGGTCTGGTGCTCCTGTTATTCATCTCGAGGTTTTTGACAAAATCCAAAGAAGGATCTGCAATGTAATCAATCCTGTCCTTGCATCTCGGCTTCAGTCACTTTCTCACAGGCGTGATGTGGTTTTACCTCTGTCATTTGTACAAATATTTTCATGGCAGATGCTCTGACGAGCTTTTTCCCCTGGTGCCCTGACTACATGAATTTAAGCGTACTACTAGATTGGCATCTAGGTCCCACCCTTTTACTGTTGAAATAGTTAAATGTAACCACCACTTCGACTACAACAATTTCTTTTCTCACACAAAAAGACAGCGGAACTCCTCTCCATTTACTTGCTTCCCTGACAACTTTAAAAAAATCACCATCTTCTGTTGTTTTGAACCCCGTTCATCTTTTATGCTTTTCTCGCATACCCTGTTTTTTCTCTCACTTTCACACTCTGTGACCCCCACCACTGTGTATTAGTGGCATTGTCGCCTTGCTTGGGGGAAAATGATTTAAAAAGGTTCAAGCACTTCACTTATGATGGGCACAATTGTCTCCTTTTCTATTTCACAATTTATTTCATTCTCTCGGTTTCACTCTCTCTGATGGTATGGCGGCATTCAATGAAAAAGAAAAATGGATTATTTATTGTTCACTCAATACAAGGCCCAAGAGCCACTCAAGGTAGAGGGTTACTGAATGACGTTGTTTTATGTACGTCAGAGGAGAAGGTAAGAAGAGCAGATTATAAGTATATGGAGGATAGATTACGATTGAACCTAGATTTGAAGAGGTTGTATTGATAGGGGAATCATTCTCTCAGGAGTTTTTTTTCTATAAAATATCAGTTCTTGGGAAGAAGCTGTTCAAATGAGACTTCTTACCAACGGAATATGTCCCAGTGTACTCGTAAAATATTTTAGCGAATTTATTCGAGAGAAAAAAGAGGGTGTTCCAAAAAGTTTGACATCATTTTGCAGGCCAATAATTTTGCAATGCTTGTTGAAATAACCTCAAATTTTCACATAATGTATGGAAACAAATCAAGATTGTATATTTAATGGAAGAGCACAATACGTGCTTATCTCAATGAGAATCTGCCAGAGAGATGGATCGGGCGTGGTGGAGATGAAGACAGTTTTCTGATGAAATGGCCGCCGCGGTCACCGGACATGTCTCCATATAATTTCTTTTTATGGGGATATGTGAAGGGACTGGTCTATGTCCCCCCTCTTCCTGCTAGCATTGATGAACTCGAGCAGAGAATCACTTCCGCACTGGATAATGTTACCGGAGACATGCTACAGCGTGTTTGGCAAGAGCTTAACAACAAACCTGACGTTTGCCGTGTCACAGTCGGTGCACATATTGAACACTTATGAAATCGGTCCCAGAATAAACTTATGATGTTCAAAACCTAAACTGTTCAATTTCATTGAGCTAGACTTAGTAGTTTTCAAGATAATTACTTTTAAAATGATGTCAAATTTTTTGGGACACCCTGTATAACACGATAAACAAAACGACAGTTAAACCAGTTTATCGGTCTTCTCTATCAAACATCGAGAATGAAAAATGTGCACAGAGACTAAAAATGAACACCAAAGACCAAATGTAATATATATATATATATATATATATATATATATATATATATATATATATATATATATATATATATATAATCTTAAAATGTGCTATATTTATAGAACATAGAAGTCAACACTTAGATGCGACAGTCTGTTTCATGCTAGGACGATTGCATCTAGCATGAAACAGACTGTCGCCTCTAAGTGTTGACTTCTATGTTTACTTATATATATATATATATATATATGAAATATATATATATATATATGAAAGAACATATATGAAATATATATATATATATATGAAAGAACACGTTAGCTAAATAATCCGAGTCTATTATTTTTGCTTTTATTTTTTTAAAATAGTGCTCAATACAAAAGTAGAGCCTAAATTATAATTATTTTTAAAAAACATGATTCCTTCGCTACATAGGAATTGTCATGTTTCAAAAAAGGAGGCAAAAACGTCAATATAATTATTAAAATTAAATTGAATTAAAGTATCATGCTCTGTTTCACCATCAAGCGAAATTTTTTGAAACGTGAGAACTCTTATGTATCGAAGGAATCATAAATTTAAAAAATAATTATAATATATATATATATATATATATATATATATATATATATATATATATAGGGTGGCCGATAGGGTGGCATTTAAGCTAGCTCCGGGGGAGGGCTCTTGATTGTTCTTTCATCACAATAGATAGGGAGGAGTAGATGTGATTGGCAATAATAAACAACAGAAGCATTTAACTATTGCAATAATACTTAAGCTTACCTTTTAAAAGTTCGACGAGAATTTTTCAGCTGCCATTTAATTGAAAGACCATTTGATGTACGTAGGTTCTGACTTTCCTTTCCTTTTGTTTTCTTCTTCTTCTTCTTCTTCTTCTTCTTCTTATTATTATTATTATTATTATTATTATTATTATTATTATTATTATTACTATTATTATTATCCTAAGTTAGACTAACTTATTTTAAAAGTAGATCCCCACATTACAATAAGCTGAATTTAAAGTTTCAAAATTAACCCAAACGTTACAAGTAGTGAAATTTAGAATTTAATAGAGGTGGTCTTTAATCGAGTGAATATCATCCACAGATATCTTACTGGAATAAGGTGTGTTTAAGTACAAATTTATGTAACATCACAAACAGAAAGGAAGAAAATCAAATCGAAAAGAAGAAATGAAACAAAAAGGAAGAAAAAGAAAAGATTAAAAAGAAAGTTAGACAGAGAAAAAAAAAAGAGAAATTTGTAAAAGGCAAAAACTGAAATAAGTAAAAAATACATAATTTGTTTTCACCTTTTGTCCTGTACTGGGAAAGCAAAGAGGAAGATCGGGAAAGAGAGAAATTAATAATAATAAAATAAAAAAAAAATGCTGAATGAGAAATGAAAGATGATGAGAAAGAAATGAAAAGAAATAAATAAATGAAAAGAAAGAAATGAAGGAAAGAAAGAAAAGAAAAAAGAAGGAAATTAAGGCAAGAAAGAAAGAAATGGAAAGAAAGAAAGAAATGCAAAAGAAGCATAAAATGAAAAGAAAGAAAGAAATGAAAAGAAAGAAAGAAATGGAAAGAAAGAAAGACAAAAAGAAATGGAAAGAAAGAAATGGAAAAAAGAAGAAAGAAATGAAAAGAAAGAAATGAAAAGAAAGAAAAATGAAAGAAAGTGAGAAATGAAGAGAAAGAAAGAAAGAAATGAAAAGAAAGAAAGAAATGAAAAGAAAGAAAGAAATGGAAAGAAAGAAAGAAATGAAAAGAAAAGAAAAAAACAAACAAAACAGAAAGTGAAATAGAAAAAAAGTAAAGGATGAGAAAGATATAAATAAACGAAAGAAAGAAACTAAAAATACTAAAAGAGAGAGAGAGAGAGAGAGAGAGAGAGAGAGAGAGAGAGAGAGAGAGAGAGAGAGAGAGAGAAAGAAAGAGCAGGAATAGAATTGTGGGGGAAAGAGAAAGACTATTGAGAAATATATGAAATTAAATAAATAAATAAATAAATAAATAAATAAAGAAAATCAATTCGTTAAAAAAGAAAAAGAAAAACGAATTAAGAATCCGAATAAATGTGACAGGGTGCAAAATTTGGCTCACTCTTTCTCTTTTAATTAAAATAAATGTTTAATGACAATTTTTATCTTTGCTTTTATCTCATTTTCAACTTTGTCTCTGCACTTCGCTCTTTATTGTTCGTACTTGACTAAAAAAGGACGAAACTAAAAGAGAAAGAAACATTGCACTTATTTGCATCATTGTATTTGTTTCGTCTCCAACCCATTCACCATCCCTTTACTCCTTGCTGACCCCACTTACCAGGTTTCTTTTGCAGCCGGGAACAATGTCAACTTTTCACCGCCAGCAAATATCGTTTCTTTCAGTACATGCAATACATCACTGCAACCAAAATTGTACGCACAGACACACACATCAAAGAGGAGGAATTATCGGATATCGGACCACTACAAAAATAAACCTTTTCCAAAAGTTTTTGTTTCATAAAATCAACGATACACTGGAATCAGAAGCTCTGACAGACTTCTAAAGATTTTCCGTTTTTTTTTTAAGTAATTCCAAGCACTTTTACTTTTCAACGGTAAAATCTATAATTTATTTTATTCACGATTATCGAAAACATTCTTGAAGGGAACTTGAAAGAATTTTTTTTCTAATTTGAAATTCAGTTTGAAAGAATAAATGAAAGTTTTATTTTAAAATTAATATATTAATAATTTTTAGCGAAGAAAGAAGAGTCATTCTCCAGTTTTGGTCATTTTGCCACGGCGGTAATTTAAAAAAAAATAACACTTTCCGACTAGCGCAACTCATTTTTTTTTTTTTTTTTTTTTTTTTTTTTTTTTTTTTATTAGCACCGGTTTCATAACTACTTCTTGGTCTTGTACAATAGTAAAATAAACTTAGTAAGAGGCAGCTAACATTTCTGGGAAACATAATGACGAAAGAAGACTGAAATAATTTGACATTCACGGGGCTTATTGAAATCAAGAAGCACAGAGGGAAACATACAGTAATCTCTCTAACGAGCTTGTGTAAATTGATGGCAGAACAGGGACTGGAAGGAATACTAAGGGGATAAACTTTGCTTACAATTATAGAAGATAGGAAGTTGTGGAGAGCCTTGATCCCCAACGACCTTAAGAGACACGTCACATAAAAAAAGAAAAAGCGCCAATTATCGCATCATCGTGGTCAAACAGTACGTTAATCCAACAAAGTATTCCATTTGAAGTGAGTGCTATCCTCTTTAACGAATCTTTATTCAGTTAGTTTAATGTAGGTATCTTCAAATGAAACGTGATACCTAAGGTATAAAACGAACTTTAAAAAGAAACTTTTTTTCTTGAAGCTTTTATTTTAGTTTCGATTTCAAGCTAAGAGATATTTAATATTTCAAAAAGTAAAGTATTTTGCTGTATTTCAAAACTACTTTAAATTGACTGGAAGGAGATTTTTTTTAAATCGCTAAAAATTGCTGATTTTAGCGACATTTTAGTCATCTGTGAGCACAATGTAAATCTGTTTATTAAAAATTTTTCAAAAATAAAATATACTTTTCTGAAAAGTATATTATCTGATTTAAAGTTTAATTACTTTGATTTGAAACAAATATTACTTTTAGTTTAAATATCGAAGAAATACATTTTAAAAACCGAGGTAAGTGTTTATTAAAGATGTTGACAGCTTGATTGAGTTTATCTAAATTTTTCTACGATGTACATATCTTTAAAAATTACTTGAGGAGTATAACATGAGCGCCTTTTTAATATAATTTTAACCACCCAGTAATGTTAAAAATTTAGAAAAATATTCCCCGTAATCTAATGTTTTTTTTGTTTTTTTAAAATTTTAGGTACATTGGCGTTAATTTTACAATAGTTACGTACTTATTTTCTGATAATGCTGTATATGTACATCCATATTTATTAACATCGGCTCGTTTATACGCACACAAAAACAAAACTAAACAAAAAAACAAAATTCATTTTAAAATATTGTGGTCACTGAATTGTAGTAAGCTTTTCCATTTATGATTAGTAAATATAGTTTTACTTCAATAAGAATATCACCTAACCGTTTAAAACAGAATTTTAAAAGATTTTATAAATTATTCTAATTAAAATAAAAAATGAAAACAATTCTTGTAAATCATTGAACATTTTTTTAATATAATAGTGTCCGTAATAAATCTTTTTCATAAAAGCAATTAAAAGATTTTCTAATTAAATAATGTCTTAATTTTATTACGTTTTTCATTTTACGATTCAGAGCAGATTTTCGGTAACTGGGAGTTTTATTTTACAAAAAACAAATCGATGATTTTAAGTCTCCAAGGAGTTCTGTGTAAAGTTAACATTAATATTAAGTGGTACAACAATAAATTTCTCGAAATATCATAAAATTAATAAGTTAGGGTTTACAGATTAAAAAAAAGAATTTTACCACGATTTCCTAAAAAAAAAAAAAACATTTCTAAAATGATTTCATTTATTTATGAATAAGTCCTGAAAATTTCATTAAAATCAAACAATTTGATTTTTGCAAGAATTTCGAAATCAATGTGTTTTTTACCACAAAAAAGACGCTGAAAATTTCCTATAGTAATTTATTGTCCGCCGCACACAAGCCAAGAAAAACAAAATTTTAAACCAAAATTTCGGAAGTTCTAAAAAGGATAAAAAATAATTAATTTAATAAAAAAAATGATTTTGCTTTGGCCTTTCCTCTTAATAGTAACAAAGATTTTGGCGATAAAACTTTACTTTTATTAAGTTGGGTCATTTTTTTTTATCATGTATGTTTAATTTTAAGCGAATCTTTGAAGGTAACTAGTTTAATGAATCTCAATCCTTAAATTTGCGTCCTGTACTCGGCAGCTTACGAGGACTTAACCGAAACTTAAAGAGTTCATTTGTCAAAATTTAACCTTTCGACATCCAGACAGCAAGTCTGAACATTGGCCTAAATTTTCCTTCAAAAACTTTGACCTTTGTGCGTTTCTGTGTCTGTCACTTATTAATGATTTATTTTTGGCAGAGCGACAGAAAAATCACGTGACCAATGTCTTTTGATGATCAAAAGAGACTGGGTTCTTTCCTTAGTTTTGATACGACACTTTATTTAAAACTTTTTCCTCTTTGTCGTCCAATTTTGCCAAGATGTCTTAGCACCGGACAGAGACAAGAGATTATATATTGGGGACTTACCTCATATATAAAAGGCAATATATATGCAAGTCAACGCAATGCAAAAGAATTGTCATGTTAGTAGAATTTTTAGTATATATATATATATATATATATATATATATATATATATATATATATATATATATATGTATATATATATATATATATCACAACTCATCAGTGTGGTTAGACGTCCGGTTGCCTCTAGCTAGGATCGAACTGGCATCAGTCGGGGATGCTACCACTAAGCCGTTGGCGCATGGCAGGGATGAAGGTCAATTTAAGCGTATTTATTTTTAGATAAACCCACAGTGACTGAGAGAACTCGATTCGATTTACCAAAGAGTCTTGCATTATTAGCCGTAATAGTCACTGTTTATAAACCCACACTCCCTCCACGGAGAGCTCAACCGAAATAAAATTTTCAGGAGCATATATATATATATATATATATATATATATATATATATATATATATATACACCCTTGTGCAAATTAATTGAAACAAAACGAATAATTCCGTTATTTTTTTTTTCGTATTTTTCCAATGTGCATGTGTTAGTACGTCGTATGTCTAGTCCATGCAGCCATTTCGTGCAGATTGACCACACATTCTCGATTGTATTTAAAACAGGAGAATTTCCGAGCCAGTCTATAGTACTTGCTCACTGGTAAGCTTTGCCAGTGCAGCCTTACAATTTTTGTATGCTTCCTTGGAGTAACGGCCATCGCAGACAATGGTCGTAGGAAAACTAATCAACAGTCGAAACAATAGTGTCTGGGTCGGATAAAAATCTGATGCAATCACGGATGATGCAATATTTTTCCATTCCAAACAAATTTTATCGCACATCTCGAAAATAGATTTATATTACTGCACACCACTGCAAATGACCTATGACGAGGAAAAATAGAAATCGATTACATCTTGTCACTCCAGTGGGTCTAAAACTGACCGTATGGTGAAAGAAAGGAAACTAAAGCAGTTGTTTCAATGAGTTTGCACAAAGGTGTATATATCAAACATGTTTTGTTAAATAATATGGTTCGGTTTATTAAGTTTTTTATCTTTCAAATTTCCAAATAAGTTGTTTTGTTTTAAATTCGCCAAAATTCATATTAACTTTTATTTTATATAGTTTTCTCCACGAATACTTTTGAATGATACTCCATTTTTTTCATGAATTGTTCCGTGTGGAGTTACACAACTGGCTTTTTAATTCCGACGTTCTTACGTTTGCAGTGGAGACTTCTGGGGTTATTGGTCCTCGTTCAGAGGATTGGCGCGATGGCGTCTCGATTAAGGGATGAGCCTCGCGAAACGGAGTGGCTCTTGCAGCGTGTCTCACTGGCGATGGTTGGAGGTAATGCTTTCTCCATCATTGTGGCTGGCAGAGGATAGCAAAAAAACAAACAAAAAAACATTTTGTTTATAGTTACTTTTTTCGATAAATAATTCTTTCAAAAAAAAAAAAAAAAATGGAATCAATTTCAACTCATTCAATGTGACGTCATATAAACGGTCCAATTATTATTTTTTTTTTTAGGTGAACGTAAGAAAAGAATTTATTGAAACAAATCAAGTTCAGTTGACCATTGATGACAATTCCAGAAACTATAAACAATTTTTTTTGCTATCCTCTTCCAGCCACGATGAATTTTTTTGTATATGAAAAGTTTTTATGACATCACGTTGAGTTGAAATTCAAACACACACACAAACATACACGCACACAGGCACAACATGTCAAAATGATAGCTTATTAGGAGGAGAAACTGAAAATTATAGAATTAAAGGATGTGAATGGTTTAATAAACAAAAGGAATTATTTCGAAATATCAACTTCACGGTAACGAATTCCTTTTGAAAAAACGTGAAAAGAGGAATAGATTTCGAGAGCGTCCAAAATAAACAAGCAGTCATTTAAAAAGTAATTGCTACGCATGGAGCAAGCTGTATATAAAAATATTTTTTATGTGTATTAAAAAGCTCTTTGTAGAGTATTTCAAATTGAGCCCTCCTATATATGTAAGAAAAGGAAAAAAATCAAATGAAACACATATACATATATTATGAAATGGACAAAGTCCGACAATTATTTTAAGACATTTTTATCTTTATCTTTTTTTGGTGCAAAAATAATGACGTAATAATGTCGTTTTTTGACGTCAAAAACGACATTATTACGTCATTATTTTTGCACCAACCTAATACATTCTTTTTTATAGATACAAATATTTAAGAAAATGCTGTTTTATAATAAACAGTATTAACATTTACCGGCCCGAATGCCCGAGAAATTTTTTCATAGAAAATATTCGTTCTCTAACAGGAATCGAACCTACTTCCTATACGGTACGGTCATTTAACCCGACATGCCTTAACCGATCGAGCCACGGAGAATCATTCAACCAACCAGGTCGATTTTACTGTTTTTAAACTTCAATCTTCCATGAATCTCTCACGTACATTCATATCTATTCAAAGCGTATCCAAATGTAAACAAATGACGTCACACATTATGAAATGGACAAAGTCTGACAAATATGTCTTAAAATAATTGTATTTTTTGATGCAACCTATATATATATATATATATATATATATATATATATAAATATATATATCGAGAGAGAGAGAGAGAGAGAGAGAGAGAGAGCGACAGAGAGACAGAGACAACAAGAGGGATAGACAGGTATATGAATCAACACTGCATGATAACTGTCAGTTTCACGCCTGAATGTAATCTTCGTACCAAATAATCAAGACATTATATATATACAGAATATATATATATATATATATATATATATATATATATATATATATATATATATATATATATATCACACAAACAAACACTAAACAGAGACACATCCCCTCACCAAGTCCAATGAAACTGTCAAAGTGACCAGAGATTTCTTAGCAGTATGTATCTATCCAGCTCTTATCTCAAATAACAACTTAAAAGAGACTGTTTGACCAACACAAGGAATGTTAAAAGATTCATGTTAAAAAGATAAAAAAATAAAAAAAACAAATGAAAACTACAGACAAAAGTTCATTTTCTCCATCAAGACATTCATTTCTGTAGTTTAGTGCTAGCAGCAAGCAGAAATATTTCTCCTCCCGATGATGGCCATTTCGGCCGAAACTAGTCGAGGAATCTAAATGGAATAAAAAAAAAAAAACGAAAGAATATTAATCTACAACCCAGTGTGTCTGAAGATTTTAATTTTTTAATTTTTTTTATTGTTCAAAATATATATATATATATATATATATATATATATATATATATATATATGAATTACATATAAATGAAATTCAATTGTACCTCATTTAGGTGCCCATTTGGCAGGTTTGGTTAAAAAATTCAGACGTATTGTGTCTATTTACATCGGAAAATAAAAATTATATGAAAGAAAATTTTAGTTTTTTTCTTGATCAATTTTTACAGTAACTAAGAAATGAATTCATGGACTTGAAAGGATTAAACTAAAATGAATGTACATCTAAATACATCTGAATTATTTAACCAAACATCCTTGAATATACTGACACAGACACATATATATATACATGTATGTGTGTGTGTGCGTGTGTATCGCTGTGGGTACCATATTTTCTGTTATGTGTTGCACGTTATTTTTTGACGAAGTGAGAGTATGTACTAGTAAAATCAACTCTTTGCCATCGCATAAACCATGACTTTCAATGCATAATACGCATAGTGATGTGAAGGAATTTTTTTCTTACATAGTGCACAAATATGATATATATTCGTGTGTGTGTGTGGATACTTTATTAATAACATAATTAAATATATAGGTATGTATGTCTGTACATCTGTGCATATATATCTATATGCATATCTGTCTTTATTTGATCTATAATTAAACCCCGACAAGTGTTCTTTGAATAAATATGCGTCCCCGTGTAAGTCGTAAATCGCCAAAATTCATATTGTGTATACATTCTCTCCAGACAAACGGGCCATGTTCTTCTTCTTCTCTAACTGAAAAGGGAAATGTAACCAGGACTGGTATCCTAGAAATATGTATTTCCCCAAAGTCGCTGAACCAATAAATAGTGATTTTCACTTGTGTATTGTAATTTGGGAGTCGGGGATGGGGAGGTGGCCTGTTTGAAAACAGCTTTTGAGAGAGAAGCAGTTGAGATTTAATTTCTCAGCGTCCATTTCAACACTCTGTTCCGTGTGACTGACGATATGGTCAGGCATGAATCGGTTCGTAGGCACACTCCATAACATTTGTTACCGGTTCAACCTTAAAATACTCACACAATTCGAATTTACATCAAACGCCGGCCGTGCATAAGGACCGGCCATCCATAGTTGGGATGTTTCCTGTATTAATGAACGAATTCTAGACATTACACTGGTAGAGCTCTGTTGTCAAAATGCGGTCACAGATTCCGCAAAGGGGTCGCTAGTCAGGCCTATGTCTTTTCGGCTTTAAGGTGAGCAAGGTGTAATATCCTGTCCATAAGGTCTCACATAGGAGGAAGTATCTGGTGGTGGAAAGAGGAACCCTGGATTAGGTTGTCGTTTGAAACATGGGTACGTGGCGTTAGATGGTTTCTTTAATAGTGAAGGAAAACCGTTTACTTATACGGTAAAAGGGGTGGCAAGAAGGGGATTGTGGCGCAGTTCTGGTTGTTTTGGTTTCGGGTTAGTGGGTGGAGATAAGATTTTGTGTGTTTTGTTGAAGGGATTAACCAAAAAAAGAATAGAAACGTAATTAATGAAGAAAAGAGCTGTAAAAAAACAGAAAGCGATAAGCAAAGGAGAAGTAAAGACAACAAAGAAAGAAAACTAGAACAAGAGAAAGACGTTCGTAGGGACTACAATATATACATAGTCACACACACACACATATATATATATATATATATATATATTATGCTTGGAATTGTGATCTGAGGAACCAGCAAAAAAACCTTTCCTGGGGAAATAAAATATAATCAGTGGACCCTTAAGTTTGTCTGCTTTTTAATTTAAATTAAATATATATATATATATATATATATATATATATATATATATATATGGAAAGAAATAGAAAAGATGAAATCAAAAGAAAGGAAGAAATATATATATATTATCTTTTCTTCACTTTCTTTGTCATTTGTATATATATTCGTATCGGCTTAGTGGGTGGAGATAAGGTGATGCATGTGTTTTTGAATGGATTAGCAAAAAGAATAGAAAAGTAATTATTGAAGTAAAGAGTTGTAAAAAAAAAGAGAAAGTGATAAGCAAGAGAGTAGTAAAGACAACAAAGAAAAACAAGTTAAAGAGAAAGAAGTTCGTGGGCTGTACAATACATACATATACATACATACATACATACATATATATATATATATATATATATATATATATATATATATATATATGTATATATATATACATATATACATATATATACATATATATATATGTCTATATATATATATATATATATATATCAAGAAATATAAAAAGCTGAAATAAAAAGGAAAAGAACTATATATCTATATAGACATATGTATATTTCCTTTTCTTCAATCTCTTTGTCGTATATATATGTCTACGAAAAATGTAAATAAAAAAGTGTAGTATGAAGGAAAAAAGAAGAAAACGAAAGAAAGAACTACAATCATTAGGACTATGGAAGAAATGCCACTTACTTTCACTTTCGCTTTCACTTTCACTTTCACTTGTGTTTCTTTCATTTTGTTTTCCTCGTTATCTTTGCTTTACTTTTATTTACTGAGAACAAAACGGAACACATTGCAAACACGTGTAATGGAAAGGCTGTGAATCATTTGTCCCTTTTGATTTTTTGACAAGCGAAACACAAAGGGAACTGATCAGCTGGGAGGGAAATATTAGCATACATTCGTCGACTTGTTTGTCCGCACACTCGGGCATAAGCACTTACTACAGTAATGAAACCCCCCACACAACTACATGCGCATATATACACCGTATACAAACATAAAACAACATTGTGCTTGTAATAATTTCGACAAAAGTAAATGCCATGTTCTCTGAATGTTTCTCACTGTGTGAACACTGTCAAATATTCATTAATCGGTAAAAAATGTCTGCTAATCGTGTTGCTAAAACAATCTTTATAAATAGATGCTTTTCTTCTTACGTGTCTATGGAACTAGGGTTACTAGTTGAGGCTAATTTTGAAAGCTTAGTGTTACTAAATGTTGGATTTTTATAAATTGAAACTTTTGGGTTACTTTTAAAATGAGGTAGTTTAACCGCTAGTACTAAGGGGATGAAATTAAATTCAAAATTTAGTTGCCATGCATTCTTGAGGATAAAGGCACAGTAGATAAAGGCGTTAGTTAGATCCAGTGACAGGCCCCAAAGAGTGTGAGTTCGATACCTGTCCTAGTAATATCAAATATTAAAACTGCTCACAAAAAGAGCTCAATGTATTTATTATAACAAAGAATATTAAATTACACAACAAAATCCAAAATTACCTCATATCGGGGAGGGGAGGAAATTAGGAAATTATTATGAGCATCGATCTGCCCTAATATACATATCCAAACACACACACACACACACGCGCGCTGTAGGAGAAAAAATGATGATGAAGGGGTGGGGGTCAAAAAGCTATTTTTTCTTCTTCGGTCGACTCAAGGAAATGAATTGCGTGACTCCCTTTTTCAGCTGTTACACTGGGCAGTTGTGAAACAGACACCAAATCAGCTGCGCCTCCTTCGACTTTGTCCGTTTTGTCAATCCGTACGTCCAACTCGCTGTCCGCCGAATGACTCCCTGACCCTTGGTGCTGCTAGCACCCCGCTTTTTATGCTATTCCAAGACGGCCAAAATTTGCATGCGTGCAAATATCGTCTCGTTTTGGACGAGATAGGCGCGCATTAATTGTGTCTTCGCGTTCGCGCTCGTTTCGAATTCTGAGGTAAGTCATATCTTTCGTCATACGTACACATACACACATACGCATATATATATATATATATATATATATATATATATATATATATATATATATATATATATATAGTAAATATCAACATACGCTCCTTATATAAAGTAATGAACAAGATTTTCTTTCTATAATTTTTTTATGTCGTTGACATATGAAAGCACGGTAAAGTTTATTTTTTTGTAGTGAGTTTCACCCTGTACAAGACCTAGGGGCCACTCAAGGTAGAGGGTTACAGAGTAACAGGTTGTTTGTGCGGATTGGAGGGGAAGATAACGGATAACCATAGACTTGAACATATTAAAAGTGTAACATCCTGTTGGGAATCGATTCCACAGGGCAGAGGTTCGCGGAAAGAAGCTGTTCGAGTGGATCTTGCCGATGGAATACGGAGGGAATCAAGGTGTTTTTTTTTTAAATTATAAACTTTTCATCTACTCCTGTCTTCCGTGTTTCTTACTGAATAGTTATTTGTTTTTTTTTTCTAACTGGACTAAATTTCGAGCCTAGTGGACGTTAATGATCACACAACCATCAATCATTTTGGCCGCAGCGCCTGATAAAGATTTTTATTGCCTCTGTCCCGTTCTTATCTTTTTTGATTTCTTACTTCGGTTAGACGACGCCAACTATAAATTGTGAAATGTGTGGCTGAGAGTTTTTTTTTTTACTTTGTTTTATTAATGTTTTAATAGGAGGGTATAAGCAAAAATAGAAGATAAAGCGTATTAAAAACTACTACTTCTACTACTGCTATTGCTACTACTGCTACTACTACTATTACTAATATAATAACTATCGTACACTCTTGTGCAAATTAATTGAAACGGCCGCTTTAGTTTTATTTCTTTCACCATACGGTCAGATTTAGACCCACTGGAGTGACAGGTTGTAACCGATTTCTATTTTTACCTCAGGTTAGGTCATTTTCAGTAATATTAATCTATATTCGGGGTGTATGAGGAAAGTTGTTTCGCCTTGAAAAATATTGCACCATCCGTGATTTCATCAGATTTTTTTTATCACGCCCAGACACTAATGTCTCGACTGTTGATTAGTTGTCCTACGGCCATTGTTTGTGATTGACGTTACTCCAAGGAAGCCTACGAAAATTGTAACGCTGCATGAACACAATGACAAGCCTTAACAGTGAGTAAATCAAAGTGCTATGAATTGGCCCGGAAACTCTCCTGATTTAAATCCAATCGTCCAACAGATTTAGTTTTTGTCGGGAGTTTAATAATTTTAAATAATTAAATACAATTAATCGAATATGTAATTAAGTAAGGAATTTAAAATTAAAAACTGAGTAAGTTAAGATAATTTCCGAATTATGCAATCATTGCTGAAAATTTTACGTTCATTTTATAATTTTCCTTAATTTTGCAGTTGAAATTGCTAGATTCAAGCGTAAGTTCTATGCTAATAGTTTCTTCTTTTGCACTTTTCGTCTGCGGAACACCTTTTACTTCCCAGTCAACTTTGAACTTCAAAAATTTAAATGCTTCAATGTCAATTGTTATCTTCTATCTTAATTCTTGTTCTCTTTTATTGTTTGGTTTGGTTTGTTTAACATCATATCAACCACATATGCGTTATGTAATGCCGAAATGTAATTTTCTTGCGAGCTTTGGTAATTGTTTTTGCAAAAATGTATTGTTTGAAACTTGCCTCTTCCTTTTCTAATTATGTATTATTGGTAATCATTTTACTATGAGAATGTATTGCTGTTATTCTTACTACAAAAATATATTTTTTATACTTACATAGTACTCAGTTTGGAGGTTCACTATTTGCCCATAGCTGGAACCATAACAGGTGTTACCACCCCGGGTCAGGGTGGACCTGGGACTATCAGCAATTAAGAGGTGGTTCCACGCCCTTCAAAACCTGATCAGAGGCCTTGATGTTGGATGTAGTTTATCGTCATATTAAGGACGATATCCTCTTAATAATGTCTATTTTTTTTCTCTTCTTTCACACTCACTAACCACTTGCATCTTATTGATTGCCTTGCTTGGGGTGAAATGATTAAAAACATATTTTTTTACAAATTTATATTTAAAACAATCGAACATCTTAACTGCTTATGCATATTTAAATCTGTCAGGTAAGTAATCAACTCTAGCATATTAGTAAGTATTTTAAATTTTAAATTTGGATTCTCTCAGGTAATCGTTAATTTGTAGAGTATCAATGCTAACAATTCGAAAGAATTATCGGGCCCTCTGAACCTAATAAGCAATATTACGGGAAGTCGCTTGAACATTGATTAATATTGTCTCAAAACTGGACTTCTCCGCCGTTTTCCACATATGAAGATACAGGAACTTAGAACCGAATAGCCAGACTATCTACACACAGGATTTGATTATTAGTTGTGAAGGCTTGTGAAAAACCAAGCCGAATTCTGAGAACTGGTGTACATAGCATTCCATAAGGCCCCCAAACGACCCTCCGCAGGTTTAGAATAACAAAATTGTTCTTCTCTAAGACTGGCTGTCGACCAAGGTTATAGAACGTTTCGGCCTTTCAGTATCTGTCTATATTTCTGAGATTAGGTATTATGTACATTATTTGGACTATTGTCCTCATCTTTGTCGCCATATTTATTACAACGTTTCGGCCGTTGTACGCTCCGGCCTTCTTCAGGTGGTTGGAATGTCGAACTGAACCCCCTTTATCTCACTCACTGGGGTAGACTGTTCTAGTTCCACGTGCCATGTCTAATGGATGTCAGTTATCTCCTGTTAATTCCCCTCTCCAAGTTCTCCACCGTCTTATCCACTGTGCCATGTATCCTTGAGGACAGTGGATAAAGGCGTTAGTTAGATCCAGTGAATGGACCCAAAGAGTGTGAGTTCAATACCCGGTTAAGGTAGTGGAGAACTTTCAGAGTAAAATTGTTGTAATAAATATGGCGATAAAGATGAGGACAATAGTCCGAATAATGTAAATGTACATAATACATCATCTCAGGAATATAGACAGAAACAAAATTGTCCTTCTCCTAGACTGGCTGCCAACCAAGGTTATAGAACTCATTATGTCCTGCTATTCAACCCATAGCTGGTTGGGAGAGGGATTCATACAATTCCCAAGGGTATCTGCGAGTAAGTGAATATAACGAAATCGACTTGAACTCACAATCGGCTTTACTGGTTCCTCAAGTCGCTAACTATTCACCGTGCTTCCACCAGTCTCTATATCTACCTCCCCCTCTCTTCCTCTGTTCCTATCTATCTCATTCTCCCTCTCTTTCTACCTCACTCTCTTCCTCTTCATCTCTCTCACCCTCTCTTTCTACATCTCTCTCTCTCCCTCTCTTTCTACCTCCCTCTCTCTCCTCCTATTTTTCTACCTCTCTCTCCCTCTCTATCGTGGATTCTCCTGTCGTTGACACGCGCCTACGTATGAGGTTCAGGTAACTTAGTTCCTAGGAACTGAAAACCAGACAACCTGCACATATGACTTGATTATAGAGGTGAAGGTTTTGTGCCGAAGCAACCACAGTTTTGAAGAGCCGAATACAGAAACCTGGTGTACTTCTTAATTCAGAGTTCTCCTAGACCAGTTGCCATCCAAGGTTATAGAACCCAGTCTGTCCTGCTATTTACGCAAAACTAGTGGTGGGGGAGAAGAGAGGATTCATACGTTTCGCAAGGGTAGGTAATGTAATGGATCTAACGGGAATTCGAACTCGGCTCTCCGATTCCTCAATCCGAACCGCTATCCATTACTCCATCGTGCCGCCTCCTCTTTATCTCTCTTTCTATATCTATATCTATATCTATGCATGCACTACAAAATGTTATTTGAGGTGCAGTTCTTGCTGGAGTCTGTATTTGTTAGCAAATGTTTAAATCTCTTAAAAAACATCTCGGAATTAAAAACATGTCTACGTAATATTAATCTACACAGCTAAGACACAAGACAAAATCATTGAAAATGGCGAATAGATTATTCAAAAGTCCTCGGAACAAATAATCATTTGGAGAAGTTCTATATAATGTCCAGAATAGAAATCTGTCGTTCATAGGAGAAGGAAAATAAAATAAAACGTATTAGTAAATAAATAATAAACAATCAATCAATCTATCTCAGTCTGTTTATATCTATCTATCTATCTATCTATCTATCTATCTATCTATCTATCTATCTATCTATCTATCTATCTCAGTCTGTTTCTATCTATCTATCTATCTATCTATCTATCTATCTATCTCAGTCTGTTTCTATCTATCTATCTATCTATCTATCTATCTATCTATCTATCTATCTATCTGAGAGCAAGTGCAGGAATGATCTTGACCCGACCAAGAAGAGATTAACAAAAAAAATTCTAGTGTTTGGTCATTTGGTCAGATTTTGTATGCGTCTGTGTGTGTCTTTGAATGTGCGCGTATGTAAACAGATAGAAAGACAGAGACGCAACCATACATATATTTGGAGGGGGGATGTTCAGCCATGAGCGTGGGGTGGGGACTAATCCTATAAATGTTCGCACATTATGTCTTTAGCATAACAACGCAAAATAACACCCCGAACAACAGCAACAAGAAAAAGAACAGGAACAAAGAAGTCGAGAAGGTTCGGCGTCGGCTTAATATCCTGTCCTGACGGCTTTTAATATCCGTTATGCGTCCGTTGCTCATTGCAGCGTGCTCTTACCGAGAAGAAAGCGGCAAAACCGGAAACGCTCTCACAACAGATGTGACCATTGCGAGCAAGAAAAGAAACAAACAAAAGACAAATATAAATGTAAATCGTAAGCCAAACAAACAAAATAAATTATTAAAAAAAAAAAAAAAGAAAAAAAAGGTGAGGAGGCAAGGATCTAAAAAGAACGCAAAAAGCATTTCTAACAATCAAAACAGAGGTATTAAATTAAAAAGTAAAGAATTACCTCCCTTACTTTGGTCAGCATAAAAAAAAAACATGTCTGATCTCCACACCTCCTGTCTAAATTAAACAAAAGAAACACCCTTTCCCCTGCTTTAAAAATTACCTGAGAAATAAACGGTGACGGAGAAGAGGACTGGTACAAACGCAAATAAAACAAACATTCCATTGCAAAGAAGCAACAGCAACAACAACAGCCACAACAACAACAGCAACTCCAATAATAATAATAATAATAATAATAATAATAATAATGATGATGATGATGATATGATGATGATGATGATGATAATAATAATAATAATAATAATAATAATAATAATAATAATGTTAAATCTGAAAAAATGTAGCACCATAAAACTATATTTATGTAAATAATAATTGGTGTCTGGGTACTATCAAAAAACGGTACAGACATGGTCATTAACAAAGTCCTTGGCAGCTCCTGTTTACAAGAGATTAAAAAAATTGAACTTTACTTCGAAGAGACTTATCAATATAAAAAATATAAAGCATACGCGTTAAGTATCGCTTAACATCAAAATTTGTGTAAACAGAATGCATACATTTATTATATAGAGATCTCGGATAATGACTCGGTAATGTACTGTATTAAATGGATAGCAAATACTACTACTATCATGAATACTACTACTACTACTACTACTACTACTACTACTACTACTACTAATAATAATAATAATAATAAAAGAAAGTTATCAAAGATCCAAATTAAAAAAACAAAAAAAGAACAACAAAATAAGCACCATGAAAGCAATATATAAAACAATATTTCTCTCCTCTCTGGCTCAGGTTTAAATGACTTCTTAAATTATATATATATATATATATATATATATATATATGTAGATCCTATTAATATAAAATTTTTCTTCCTTCTTTTTTTCTTTCCTTCCTCCCTTCCTTCCTTCCTTCCTTAATTTTTATCTTTCAAATTTCTTAAAAAAAAAAAAAAATGTTAGAATTCATTTCTGCAACAAATGTGTTTGTATTGACATGACCCAGGGAGAATCTCCCGAGGCAAAAATGACAATCTGAATGGGGCAATTCGGGGTTCATTTTTGTAATTCTCATATATATATATATATATATATATATATATATATATATATATATTTAGTTTATGAAAAACCAGATAATCCGTATGGGTAAACCTAAGGAGGATAAAATCCAGAGAGCTCAATATAAATCCAGAGCAAATGATTTAAATAAAAACAGACCACTTTAAGGTTCCATGAAATAAATTATTTCACCACAGCCCATTTAAAGGACTGCGGATCATCAGACTTTACTTCCAAATAAAAAATGAAAAAAAAAACAACATAGAAAACTCGTTTGAACGAAAATATGCCTCATATATATATATATATATATATATATATATATATATATATATGAGGCATATTTTCGTTCAAACGAGTTTCATTGAATAATATAGATATATATTATGCCTATATATTTTATAAAACTCTTTTCTAGTTCTCTAATCAGTTTCTTAATGTTAAGTTGAAATTCATCAAGGAAGTAGTTTTTCCTACACAAATACTCGAGCTACAACGGATAAATTTAGAATGTTATACTTATTATAACAGAGCGCGTCCAACAGTGTTTTAAATTATTTATTCCAAAATTATAACATAGATATGTTCAAATCAATAAAAACAATCCTCGCCAAGAGGAAACGCTGTTACATAAGCTTGAATGACTAAGCAAAATACAAGTATTCGAGTTTAAGTTTAAAATTATAAAATTACCGGGGAAAAAAGAAAAAAATACATGTTATTCTATTTATTTTGTTTTTATTGAAATTAAATTGGAATAAACGTTTATTGATTTGAACTTTTTTTAAAACCCTTTATTCTACATTCAACACCATCACTTGATAAGACACCAGAAGTGTTGAAACAAAATGGCTATTTTTGTAGTGATTTTATAACATATTTATGTTATAATTTTTGAATAAATAATTATATTTGCTCTACACTGTATTGATCACACTTTTAAGAATAGTATTTGTTTGTTATTGAAATTTATTCCGTATACACCAATCCTATATATATATATATATATATATATATATATATATATTACATAACAGAGAAATCCAAAAATTACCTCATGAGTGTAGACTATTACAACTAACTTCAATGCGTTAGTCTAGTTCAATTCAAAGGAGGTAGTTAGAATTTCCTGAAGGATTAATTCCAAGAGAGCTCAACTATTCGTAACAACCTCCTTTGAGTTGAACAAGCCTAACCCATTGACGTTAGTTGAAATAGACTATACCCATGAGATAATTTTGAATTGCTCTGTTATGGAATTCATATGCTCTGTTATAATAAATATATTGAGCTCTTTTTGTGAATCAGTTTTAATGTTCTTGGGTTATATACCAACGATACATACAGGGTGTCCATAAAGTTTGTGTGCACTTTTAAAAAATTATAACTTTATTTGTATTAGCCATAGAAATAATTTGTAATAAGTATTAGAAAGAAGTAAATCTATATTTTTTAAGGTTTTATTGAAATTTTATTTAAGTTTCCACCTGTCCTCCATCATTAGCAATACAATTTGAATACGATTTTGCAGTTCACGGAAAACATTTGCCAACTGATTTACAGTAATGCCTGAAATATCATTAGTTATTTTAGCTATACTTAAAACTAGGTACATTAAACTTTATATAACTTTTGCAGATTATTTCTATCGCAAATACAAATGAACTTATAATTTTTTAAAGTGCGCATGAACTTTATTGACACCCTATATATATATATATATATATATATATATATATATATATATATAGTGCAGGTGATAAATATATATATATAGTACAGGTAATAAAACCGTTTATGCATCGAAAAATAATTCAATTTTATTTGTATCTCGCTCTTTCAAACCATTATTTAACTCCTGTCTTTAAAACTTCTCTCTGTTAAATTTTAATCCCCACCTTCAACTTTAGGCCTTCTTCTTCTTTCTTCTATTACATCTCTCTCTCTAGAGCTTTCATACATTTCCCTCTCACAGTTGTTTCCTACTCCCACACATACACACCCAGTATAATTGTTTTTTATACCCGGAGTTATATTTTCCGATTTCTTTTTGAATTTGTTGGTCTGATGAATTGGATCGTGATTACGATTCCAATGTAGTAAATTATAACCATGGAATATAAGTGTTGAGCCTTTGATATATATATATATATATATATATATATATATATATATATATAGAGAGAGAGAGAGAGAGAGAGAGAGAGGGAGCGATACTGATCGTTTAAGGTCGGAAATGCATTGTTAATTTTTATGTTCAAAATTTGTCTATCGATGAAAGAAAAAATAAAATGAAACTCATTTCAGTTTCATTTTATTTTTTCTTATTAACATGATGAGTTAGAAAATCCCCCAGATTAATTTTAATTTGTGGGGTGAAATGATCATAATCTTGCTGTAATCTTAATTCTTATTTTATGTAATATATATATATATATATATATATATATATATATATATATATATATATATATATATATATATATATATATATATATTCGCATTCTGACCACGAGACCCGGGTTCGAATCTCACCGTAGTCGATTTGTCAGGAAGGAGACATCTGATATTATTGAACTGGATGGGTCGATTTAGAGTGCCTGAAAATCATAACACGGGTCGAAGTCTTGTGAGTGAAATTGGGGGCAATCGATAGCTGTTCTAGCTGAAGTCACAAGTCATCGTGGCCGAGGGCTTGAGCATGCTGGCCTTGTTCAAATTGTTGATCACGCTAGATAATACGCTCTTCAACAGAAACCTTAACTAAGGTCTGCTCAGCATAGTTGCAGTATAAACCACAGGTGGCCTCTGTGGGTGTTGAATAAACATAAATGCGCCAGAGCAAGCGTCTGCAATAGGGATTGGCTATCGGCCCTAGTAGACGGCTATCACCTAATTTATATATGTATATTTGGCATCAATTTGAAGCCTTGTACACCAAGCATAGAGAAACAGCTTCTCCGTAAACACATGCGCTGGACAGGTCATCTGACACGTATGGAATATTTTTATAGTGAGCTGCTACAGGGTGAGGGGAGCTTAAGAGCTTGTACAAGACGCCGTCTGAAGAATGTAAGCTGCCCGTCTCAATAGGGTGACCTAAAGAAGACTGGGAAATTGTTGCTGGGGATAGATTTGGCCGGAGAAGGTTGATATGGGGACGCTGCAACAATTTTGAGCAAAAGAGATTTGAGCATTCCAACAAAAAGCACGCCATTAAACCAGGTTTTATTTTTGGTTTTTCTCAATTCTTTTCGATTTTCGAGTATATTTTAATGACTTGCTTTCATCACATATCGAACAAAGTAAAAATAAACATAGACCTTAATTACATATTCTGTTGTTGAAGATATCAATGGGAATGTTATGTATATACGTAATTTCTAAACAATTATAATCAATAAATATAATGTTTAAATCTCGTAGAAGAAATATACCGGAAATATGATAAAAGCAGTACTGTTTTGTTTAAAACACTGGAACAAGAAATACAATTTTTATGATCAAAATGCTATCAGAGCGAACAATACAAGTGCAGAATGGCATATACATATATTTCATAGATTACACGAAATTATTTGATAAGGTACGATACACAGACCTGGGCTTACGGCCATATCACTTTGAAACACCTGTTCCCATACGAACACCAAAGTTAAGCAACGTCGAACCTGGTCAGTACCTAGATGTATGACAACTTGGGAATATCAAATGCTATAAACTTGGATGTGCGGGTTGTTTAAGAGATAATGGCCCGAGCCGTGTTCCAATTCCAGTTGGGTTCGTTATATTCACTTATGCATAAATATCCTTAGGAAAGGGATAACTCAACCTCTTATCCACAAATGGATTCCTCTATATCTTAAAAGCAACAAATCCCACAGGTAGGACCCTAGTTTCGCTCGATGTTGAAAATCCTTTTAGCAACGTCCCAGTTGAAGAAACAATCAACATAATTAGTGAGCGCATTTATAAACACCCGTCAAACCTCGCCTGCACCATGAAAGCTCCATTGTAACATTCCATATAGGAAGGGAGGAAAAAGAATCTGTGCCAGAGCTATTAGGATACCAAGAAACTTTGTAGAAAAGTCACCCCCTCGACGGCTTGTTTAGCCGGTTACATGAGATAGATCAAGAGCAAACTTCTGCGAATGCAACCCTATGAGAAAGACCTGCAAGTTACTTGTGCGTGTTTTGTGACAAGGTTTGTAAGTCTGCTCTGGGACTCAAATGTCACAGGATTTTACAGAAGAACAGGTAATTTTCAAACATAGGTAGTACAGACAAAATTTAATGTTTTCCTCGTGTGTAAGAGAGGCCGTAAAAATGAAGCTGTCTCTAAGGATCACTTAGAGGTCCATAGCAGAACGTTAGCTCGGGTATAAATGATAGAAATATTAAAATTCCGAATGAAAAACACAAAAAAAGCTACCAAGTGAAGAGCTGGTCTTTTTTTTTCTGGAAAGAAGTGACAATCATTATGGTTTTATACATATGTGAAAACATTTCAAGTAACTTCTTTCTGAGAACGAAAAACGAAATGCACAAAATAAAAAAATGTTTTTTGATTATACAGATAAGCTAGAAACTTTCGTTTACACCTTATGTAAGTATATGCATTCATGTGTGTTCCAGTATATTCACACACACACACACACACACACACACACAGAGCTTACGGTGGCATCATGTTGAAACAACAGTTCTCGTACGATCACCAAGTCTGGTGAATACCAGGTGCTGTAAGCTTGGATGTGTGGATGGTGTAATAGATAATGGTTCGGAATTGGTAATCGAAGAGCCGAGTTCCAATTTCAGTTGGGTCCGTTATATTCGCTTACGCGCAAATATCTGTGGGAAAGGTATAAATCCAACACTTTCACCCCCAGCTGTGGGTTAATTATTAAGACGTGTATCAATGAACCATTATCATTTTATTATAATTCTTATTATCTAAAAATATTTTCTGGTTTTAACCTCCATTTTCTGGCTTTAAACCCCAAAAGTGTTGATAAGCCGTAAAAAACGATTCAAACAAGCAATAAACAAAGACACGCATATACACGCACACACGCACCCGCGCACACACACACACACACACACACACACACACACACATAGATAACATTTTTTCACGCATAGAGATTCTTCTAAATGAGAACTTGTTTAGCGGAGAAACTGAAAATTATAGAATTCAAGAACGTGAATGGTTTAATAAACAAAAGCAATTAAATTATTTCGAAATATCATCTTAACGGTAACGAATTCCTTTAGAAAAAATGTGAAAAGATTGATAGATCTCGGGAGCGTCCAAGATAAACAAGCGTTCATTTAAAAAAATTGCTATTCATGGAACAAGCTGTATATAAAAAAGTTTTTAATGTATACTAAAAAGACCTTTGGAGAGTATTTCAAATTTAGCCCTGTTATATATATAAGAAAAGGAAAAAAACAAATAATACAGACACACCCACGCACATGCACACACACACACACACGCATATATATATATATATATATATATATATATATATATATATATATATATATATATATATATATTAATGTATATTTTGCAAACAACCTATATATATATGTGTGTGTATGTGTGTATTAATATATATTAACAACCTATATATATATATATATATATATATGAATATAAATATAAAAGTGAGCATCTAAGTCAACAATTAGAGGCGGCAGGCTGTTTCATGCAGGATGCAATCGTCAGGCCGTCCAGCATGAAACAGCCTGTCGCCTTTGAGTGTTGACTTCAATGTTCACTTTTATATTTATATTTCCATACACTCTATCTCAGATATTGACCACTTTATCCCATAAATATAGTACACCTTTTATATATATATATATATATATATATATATATATATATATATATATATATATATATATATATATGTATCAATGTATATTTGAGCAGCAGCCTTTCTTTTAAACATGTTTCGTTGAATGTAACAAACAAAGAAAATTTAATTCAGTTTTTATTTAGTTTTTCCAAAGTTTTTCCGTATGGTGGGAGTAAGAGAGTGAAACAATTTTCCGTATTGTCCAAATTGTCTCAAGCGTTTTCGGCCACTTCTTTAGCCATTTTCAAGCGGGTTTTTTCTTAGGTATTGTTAATTTCTCTTCATGTTTAAAATGTATTTTTGAGTTGTTTTTAATACTAGTAGGCGTGTTTATTACGAGCTTCGCCAATTGAGCGCATCTAGAATTCGAATTGGCGTTTTTCTATTTCTTTTTAAATTTTCAGTATAGCATTTCCGTTGTTTAATAAGTCGAGATTTATAGTGGGAGCGAGATGTTTTATATACGACATCTCTTATATCAAAATGTTTTCAGTAATTTGATTTATATAAAATGCTAGTGTTTTCAAACAGAATTTTCCTTAAGGGATTTTGTGACTTTTGGGTGGCTAAATACCAAGAAGGACAGTCTTGTATTGGACAGTGAAATGGTTACATTGTATTGGTCATCGCTAATTTAACTTTGATGGGGTTATTTTGATTAGTGACAACAAGGTTTGCAGTTTTCCATTTTCGTAATATATTATAGGCTTTGTTTTTTTTCGGAATTTACGGCAGAAATATTGTGTTTAATGATTCTTCGTTTAGCGAATTCTTCCTGCTTATAATTTTTGTGCATCTGGTTGCAGTAAAATATGTTGATGTTTTGTTGTGTGATATTTTTATTACTCGTGTCATGTATGTTTTGTAAGAATATTTTTTTATCGATGGTGTAGTTGGGAAAAATAATTGTTGACTAATGTTTTTTTTATGTGTTTTAGTTCACACAGAAATTTTCTCTGGGAAGAATCTAGGTATGTTCTATTTCGGAAGTTTTTTTATCAGTGCTTTTTTTAAAATATTTTGCCGGGCATTGGCTATCATAGTTTAGAAGACAAGAGTTCGTACTGGTGTTTTCTTTTATACTGGCAGGGATAAGTACTTTGGATTTTAGTTCTATATCGACATCAACGAATGGGATTTTGTTATTAAACATGAATTCGTATGTAAATCTTAGTGTGGAGTTTTTTTCGAAAGTTGATTTTAGATTTATAATTTCGTCCTTATTTTTTTTTTATCAAAACAAAAATGTCATCAACGTACCTTCCGTAGATTTGTGGTTTGTCACTTGTTTCAAATACTTGACAATTATGTGACAGATAAAAGTTAGAGAAGGCAGGACCTAATGGGTTTCTTGGGCTGAATATTAGTTTGGATGTTAGAATGGGGCTTTCATGGGGCAGGCGAGGTTTGACCGGTGTTTATAAATGCGCTCACTAATTATGTTGATTGTTTCTTCAACTGTGACGTTGGTAAAAGGATTTTCAACATCGAGCGAAACTAGGGTCCTACCTGTAGGATTTGTTGCTTTTAAGGTAGAGAGGAATCCGTTTGTGGATAAGAGGTTGCGTTATCCTTTTCCTAAGGATATTTATACGTAAGTGAATATAACGAACCCAACTGGAATTGGAACACGGTTCGAGCCATTATCTCTTAAACAACCCGCACATCCAAGTTTATAGCATTTGATATTCCCAAGTCATACATCTAGGTACCGACCAGGTTCGACGTTGCTTAACTTCGGTGATCGTATAGGAACAGGAGTTTCAAAGTGATATGGTCGTAAGCCCAGGTCTTTGTGTCGTACCTTATCAAATACTTTTGTGTAATCTATGAAATATATGTATATGCCATTCTGCACTTGTATTGTTCGCTCTGATAGCATTTTGATCATAAAAATTGTATTTTTTGTTCCAGTGTCTTAAACAAAACAGTACTGCTTTTTTCATATTTCCGGTATATTTCTTCTACGAGATTTAAACATTATATTTATTGATTATAATTGTTTAGAAATTACGCATATACATAACATTCCCATTGATATCTTCAACAATCGGAACAGAATATGAAATTAAGGTGTATGTTTACTTTTACTTTGTTCGATATGTGATGAAAGCAAGTCATTAAAATATACTCGAAAATCGAAAAGAATAGAGAAAAACCCAAAATAAAAACTGGTTTAATCAGCTGATAAACAGAAAAAAATCGACAACAAGAACACACAACGAGAAAATAAAAGATTTTAATGTTTGCATTGAAAGCTGTTTTTGAAAATCATTAAGCGGGAGAAAACAAACAAGGGGAAGTAACTAATAAAAGATAAAACTATTAAGAGTGGCTGTTGGTTAGGAACGAGGGATGGAGTGAGATAATGAGGAAAAGGGCTTTAAGAAAGGATAACAAAAACCGCGTCCAAAAGAGAAACAGAAAGATAGAGTTAATAAGGTGATAGCGAGTAAATGATGAAGAGGAAAAAAAAAAAAACAATTGTGAGAAAGGAAAGAGTAAGATGAATAGGGAGGAAATTCAGGAGAATATATGGGAAAGAGAGAGGAAGACACAAGGAGAGACAGAAAAACACAAAAACAGAAAGAATGAAAGAGAAAAATGAAGATTGTAATATGGCGGGAATAATAAAAAAAAAGAGAGAAAATAGATTAGTCTTAGTGAAATATAATCAGAATTAGGAGAACAGACCAAGAGAGAAAACAAGTAAACTGAGAGGAACAGTAAGATTACTGCTGATTATCTATCTATCTATCTATCTATGTGTAGCTCAATTGAACATCTATCAAGGTTGACACTAGCGGTAACAGCATGTTATTTCACGATGATCCAAACCACAGCAAGAGGTGTAGTCACGCCTTTCAAGAAGGAATATACACAATCTCAGCCAAAATTCACTCCTACTTCGACACACATACGCCCGCACACACACAGAGACACGCACGCAAACACAAGACCGCACCCACATAAATGCACGCACACATACGCGTGCACATACATGCATGCACACACACGGATACACAGATGAATATAAAATTTATATAATACTTAAGCAGCAAGATTTAATTTAAACGTATTTTATTAAATTTGTGGAAACAGTTCAGAATTTATAAACTTTTTCGACTATGGTGATTTTCTAAGCGCAGCTTAGATGTGGCATAAGGCTGAAAGTGTGGAGCACCCATTGAGGATCATACTCACTACTCAATTGGAATTGATCTACTGAGACAAGCTTGCTAACCATTACACCGAGTCGACGTGCCCATAAACGTTTTCGACTACGACACGAGATATCATTGATGTTCCTAATGATGGCTACAATGGTCGGAGTATTTGAACAAAAACATCAGTTAAATTTGGTTATTTTCCACACGAATTCGATCTGAATGTGCAACCAATTATAGGTAAACTGTAAAAATGTAATAAAAATCACTCATCAGGCAGACTTTGTCGGTCGAGTTTTAATTAAAGATTACATACATGACGATGGTCTGACGATTGCATATGAGCATGAGACAGACTGTCGCCGCTGGGTGTTGACATCATTGTCCACTTTTATATTTAAATACGCTCTAGCCCTGTTATTTAGTACTGTAACCCATAAATAGACCATATCCTAAAATTCTCTCTCTCTCTCTCTCTCCCTATATATATATATATATATATATATATATATATATATATATATATATATATATATATATATACAAATAAAGAGCAAGAACAGAGAGATTAAGAATTCACAGTTCTTAGCATTTACTTAAAAAATAAACTATGCTCAATACAATGTAGTGCAAAATATTATAATAATAATATTTTTATTATAATATTTTACGTCGCTACACATGAATTTCCATGTTTTGGAACAATAAAAATTGTCCCTCATCAGGCGATGGTAGTTATACTGATGAGGGATAATTTTCCAAAACATGAAAATTTTTGTCTAGGGATGTAAAATATTATCATAAAAATATTATATATATATATATATATATTCGAGAAGGTGCTGGAAAGTTGTTAATCCGATCTACTTCCCCACATATCATTTAAATCATTTTTGGAATGCATATATATATATATATATATATATATATATATATATATATATATGTATGTATGTGTGTGTGTGGGGGGATAAAGAAAGAGACAGGGAAGAGGTTTTAAGGTTGAAACGAGAAGAAAAATATTTTAGGAGGAAGAATTTGTGTTAGTTGAAAACAACGACATAAAATCCGAGAAAAGTCAAAACATGTGTCACATACATTGTGTGTCTCTGTGTGCGTCTGTGCGTGTGTGAGTGTGTGTCTGCGTGTGTGTGTTTATGTGTGAAGGGAATCGGAGAGGCCGAAACTAAAGTTTGTTTCACAAATGTCAAGAGCAGATAAAAAGAAAAGTTGTGATCAAAGTGAATAAGAGAAAAGCGGAAATTCATTTTTTTTTCTTGACACTGAGCGAAAGAGTCACGTGGATTGGGAAGGCGGGAAATTACGCGAAGGGTAAGATGTGGCAAAGAAAAGACAAAACATAATCGTGCAAGAAGCTAGAAAGATTAGAAGAGGAAGGAACGCGCAAAGGACGAGAGAGACTTCCAGCGGACAGACAGATGGGGAGAGAGAGAGAGAGAGAGAGAGAGAGAGAGAGAGAGAGAGAGATGGTGATAAAAAGATGATGATACCAAGTGAATAGAGAATGAAAGAACAAGAAAGATACAAAAAGATGCGTAAAGGTAGAAAGTAAGAAAGATTATAGAATTAAGAGAAAGGAAGAAACTTGTATTCGGGGGATTTTAGAAATGAAAAAAGAGGAAGAGAAAGCAAATATTGCCAAAAAAGCAAACAATGGGAGAGAGAAAATAATGATACGATTGGAAAAGAATTCTGGAAAAAAAGCATAAAGAAAACAGGAAAAAATATAGGCAACAATAAAGTAATAGCTTATAAAATATAAGGGATAATAAAATATTACCTTGTAAAATATAGAAAGCAACAAAGTAATGCCCTATAAAATATAGGGAACAATAAAGTAATATCTTATAAAATATAGGGAACCATAATGTAATAGCTTATAAACGAAACGCTGTAATAAATTTGGCGACAAAGATGAGGACAATAGTCCGAATAATGTAAATAGTGTACATAATACCTCATCTCAGAAATATAGACAGATATTAAAGGGCCGAAACGTTGTAATAAATATGGCAACAAAGATGAGGACAATAGTCCAAATAATGTAAATAATGTGCATAATACCTCATCTCAGAAATATAGACAGATACAGAAGGGCCGAAACGTTGTAATAAACATGGCGACAAAGATGAGGACAATAGTCTGAATAATGTAAATAATGTACATAATACCTCATCTCATCATGAGAAGCTGTTCTTAGACAAAGATGGAGTGAAGGAAAAGGAAGCGAAATGAAAGAAATTTAGTGAACGACAAAAAGAATATTGAAGATAATGGCGTGATCGAGAATGAATGAGAAGAAAAACGAAAAGATTGAATGAATGTAAAATAATGGCAGAATATGCTACATGATCGTTAAATAAACTAATTACACTTGCTGACCCCAGTGCTAACCTTTCAAGCCTAGGTAAAAAAATCCATCATTTGAATGCTGATTTTCAGAGCAATCTGTCAATCTCCACTTTAAAGATACATGGCACACAATCTTCTTGCTCTTTTTTCCAAACCTTGGCCTTGTGCCACACTAATGTTAGAGAATATCCATATCAGAAAGCATCTGAATAACGCGAAGCTGGAGAAGTGGGAGGAGAAAAACTAAAAAACAAAAAGAGTAGCAAGAGAGGTAAAGTGCATGAAAGAGAGGTGGAGGAAAAGGAGTGACAAAGTTAAAGGGAATGAAAAGTCGCACAGAATTAAAATTGGAGAAAATAAATAAAATATTAGGTTGGTGCAAAAATAATGACGTTTTTTGACGTTAAAAATACGCCAAAAACCGTCATTATTTTTGCACCAAACGATTATTTATGCACCAAAGCGCGTAGGAGGTGAGGAATGTTAAGTCTTTAAAGAGAGAGAGAGAGAGAGAGAATATGAGAAATAGAAAAATGATTTAAAACACAGAACGAGAAAGAGGAAAGGAAAAATATTGGGAAGTAGTAAGAGGAAAGTTCATCTTATAGTGATTGGAAAAATAAAAGGCGAAGGATGAGAGTAAGAAAAACAGCAAGAGCAGTATTAGAGAGTTGGTGGTGGATGACGCGGGAAAGAATAAGAGAGGGTGAGAAATTAGAGGGAGGGGGGAATTGCAAGTGGAGGTTAAAGAAAGTAGTAGAAGGCTCAACTCGTAATGGAGAGGAGAAAGAAGAGTGAAGAGGAAGACAAAACGGAAGAGGCGGAAAACAAATGGGAGTAGGGAAAGGTGAAGGAAGGAGGAAGGTGAAAGGGAGGAGAAGGAGCCAGACAAAAGGCAGAAGTGGGGGAGAAAGGCGACTAAGGGGAGGATGAGGTATGAAGAGGGATAGACAGTGTTAAAACAATATAGAGAAAGTCGACCAGACGAAATGTAAAGGCCAAACAAACACAGACGGTTAATACCGTGTTGAACACGAATTTTTGCCAAATTGGGGATCAACTACACCTATAAAAAAAATGTGGAAAAACTAAACAAGAAAATGATTGAAAAGTACAAACGCATTTTGTAAACATGTTTATCGACAAGAAAATATAACAAGAGCCGGGTTATATTTGTAGCATGTCGAACTATTTTTTGTCGCGTATTAATCTTAATTTTTCAATTTGTTTTTCATTGGCACTACTTACACAGTTTTTCACTTCCCTAATGGCAGCGGTTCCTTGATTTTATTTGAAGGCTTCAATAGCGACCGATAAAACTGTAAGATGTTAAAAATACTATGTTGTTAATAATAATAATAATAATAGTAATAGTAGCTTGAATAAGTTCTGATTTTTCATGAAAAGTAAAGTTTTATTTACAAAAATTAATAAGAAACATGTCACTGAAAGTATTGTCCATTGCTAGCCACTACTCTTTCGAATATTTCTGGCAGCATTTGAATTCCACGTCGGAAAAATGACATGTCTTTTGAGCCTAACCACGAGTCGACACATTCTTTGGCATCTTCAAAAGGATGAAAGTGCTGCTCTGTCAGGCCATGTAACATCGATCGGAACAAGTGATATTCGGACGGGGCAGTGTCTGGTGAATACGGCAGGTGGGTAGGAATTCCCATTTAAGCGTTTCCAAGTCGATTTTCACCATGGATATTCGATTTTTTGCCGATTTTGATGCATGGCCGGGCTTACCCCACGATCTTTTATGTTTAGGGTTATCATAGTGTATCCAGCCGGTCGTGATACGATGCAAAAAACTTCCTTTTTCTGCAGTTGAAGTAGCTGCCGTTGAAGTAGCTGCCGTTGAAGTAGCTGTTCACGCGTGACAAGACGTCGTTCGATGTCTCTCGGCTTCAACTCATACGGCACCCAATGTCCTTTGCTTTTGAGTGCTTTCAAACATCTCGAAACTGTTGTGTGATCAACTCCTAATGATTCTGCAAGTTCAGCTTACGTCTGACATGAGTCTTCATGAAGTAATACCTCCAATTCTTCGTCTTCAAACTTTTTCGATGCGCCTAAAATAACTTCATCAACATTCAAAATTATTCTCTGCATGTTGTTTCCGACAGAGCATGGTCGTCGTAAATCTCAACAAGAATTCTGTATGCTTCAGCTGTAGATTTCTTTTAAATAAAGTAGTACAGTAAAATTCCCCGCAAATAAACTTTCTTTGACAGGAAATCCGACATGTTTAACGCTATGAAAAACAAAGTTCTTTACACTTCGACGAAATGAAATACGCTGAATATCAAGCTTGCTTATAGTACTTCCTCATAGATGCGTTACCATTTGAAACTACATGCACGCAATTCTGGGAACGCCATCTGTTGGAAAACAGCGAGAAATTATTCAAGGTTCTAATCATATACGGTAAACTATATTATAAGCAACCTCGCTAAAATATATAAAAAGAAAGGAATCATACACTGAGAAATGCGGAAACGATTTGCGTTCGACCAGATAGACAGGTCCAGATAATTCTAGAAAATAAGGAGAATACAATAATCTGAAAGTCAGACTCCTCTAAGCGGGAAAATCTTAAAACGAAAAAAAGAAGACCCACTTGGTCGTGTGGGAAAATGAAATAGAACCAATAAAGAAAATAGTAATAAATATTATATATATATATATATATATATATATATATATATATATATATATATATATATATATTTTTTTTTTTCATGATGCAAGTTATGAAGAAATCGGAAAGGGATTTTAGTGACATGCGCAGTTTTATGACTCCCACTTCCGGAAAGGACCAAACCTTACTCTTTTCCCCCTTTTCGATGTCATCGTTCGGGTTCGTTTTGGCAGCCCTATACATGAAGTAAGTGAAGTGGTCATTCCAACTCAGCACAAAGCTGACTGGAGCTCGACCATTTTAACCATTGTTATCCTAATTTATTTCTGAGCCAAAAACTAAAACGGACCCAAGAGAACGTTCTTTCATTGCAGTCACCATAAAAAGAATAAACGTCTGCCGTAGAAACTCAAGATTTTTGTCGTCTTTGTTTACGCACCTTCATCTAAAGTAACCACAAATAGACAACCTCTTAACTTCCATAACTGTAGACGAGATTACACCAACGTACCAATGGGTGAAGTTGAAAGGCAATTAAATGCAGAATAAATACCAAGACCTTGCATGAGAGCTTAGACCTCCCCCCCCCCCCCAAAAAAAAAACAAAGCAAAAAACAAAAAAACTAGAATATGAAGTTGAGGATCGGATCAATAATATTCGGTACAACTGGAACTGTGTCTCAAAGATTAGAAACAAGCCAAGATGAATTAGTAATTCGAGGAAGAAGTGAAATTGTTCACATCGAAGCAGCACTGGTTCGGCGATGATACCGAGGAAGGTGCTGGTAAACTGAGGAAACTCGCTATCACTCAACCTCTATCGATAAGCACAAGACATGACAAGAACATACAAATTCATGAATAATAATAATAATGTATCTTTGAAGATCTTAAAAAAAAAAAACTATCAAAATACAAGCACCGTGAAATAGAAATCTCAAAAATGCCCCACTACCCTAGCTGATGAACAGAGATGCACAATGCTTCCGCCCCTAGGGGACACGCCTAACTTGTTATGGTCAAGGAACTGAGTTGGATAGTTAATTTTTGATCGAATCTTCAATTTCATTAATTTCGCAAAAAGAGATGAAATATAAAACCATATAATCAATGAATATATCAAATTGGTTGAAAAGGAATATAAAAAAAACCTTATAGGGTGGCAGCACTCATAAACTAGGAACTGTGCAAACAACTAGATTTCGACGATATAAACACATTGTATAAACACAAAGCTAGAGCCTGACCTTGAACATAAATGCGATAAAATATTTTGGAATTATGATCTTCAGATTGACCACATATTGAAACAAGAAAACTACAGCTGCTAGAATTTAACAAGCAAAAGAAAGTCTGTCAGATTTACAAACGGTTCTGTACCATTAGACGACCAGGCATAAAAAATGAAAAAGGACGAAAAACAGAAAAATACCAGAACTTCGTTTGAGAGTTGAATAAATTGTGTCACCTGAAATTTAGAGTCGTGCCCTTAACAGATAGAACACTTACTAAAAACATTAGAAGTGAATATGATGAAGTTTGGTTTGGTTTGTTTTATGACATATCAACCATAATGGGTTATTTAATGCCGACAAACATTTTACTGCTGGCAATATTTTTTTCCAAATATGTATTGCTGGCATATTTTTTTTCAAAAATGTATTGCTGGTAATAATGTATTCCTGGAAATAATTTTTGCAAAAAATATTTTGCTGGTATTAAAACCTAATTTTACAAGCTTTGACCCTAGTCGGGCGTTAACTATTTGCCCAGAGCTAGGATCCTAACATGTGCTACCACTCCAGTTCATCGTCATACCCAGGACACGGATATAGTTTAACGTCTTACCCAGGACGCGGATGTAGTTTACCGTCATACCCAGGACGCGGATGTAGTTTATCGTCATACCCAGGACGCGGTGAAATTGGAGATTCAACGAAAAATTAGCTATCCGAATCAGTTACCTGACCAGAACCAGTTAGGTGTATCCCCTAGTAGCAGACGTACTGTATCTCTTCATGCGCAGGAGTATTGGGGGTATATTATGGCCGGTAGAGGGTTGTTTTCTTTTCAGAGTCAAAAAGTACCCGGAGAAAGAAATAGAATCCCTCATCATCGCAGCTCAGAAAAAGTGCAGCAAAGCGAAGAACGACAAAACCTAAAACAAAACATCAAATGCCGCCGCCTCTCTAGATAGCAAGCTGGTCCGTCACCCCCTAAAAAGAGTATAAATGAAAATCTGACAGGGTAGCAACAGTCATACACTGGGAACTGTGCAAACGGCTGGAGTTCGACCAAATTGTATCAGAATAAAGCAGGGAGCGCTTCGGAACACAGACATCACAAAATAATTTAAGATTTTGGCACACAACTCGACTATGCCATTCAAGCAAAAAAAAAAAAGCACCCAGATCACGTACGGAGTTGTGCTGGCGGATCACAGAATCAACGTGAAGAAAAGTGTGTAATTAGAGAAGTGCCAGGACTTTGCCCGGGAGATAAGAATTAAATAGAATTTAGAATATATATGACTATAGTAGTAGGTATATTTGGAATTAGAATCGAAATTTGATGAGTTGGAATTTTGGGGATGGGTCAAGACCCCATTTTTGATATTATTACAAAGTTTCGGTCTATCGAAGAAAATTTATTCAGTTCAAAATTGACTATAAGTTACCCAGATCGATATACAGCTGAGGAAGGCCGGAGGGTACACCAGCCGAAATGTTGTGATAACAGCAATAAAAATGACGACAATAGTCAGAATATAAAATCATGACGATTCAGCATCCGAGAAATTCAGACAAAAATAAGATTATCCATTAACTCAGGGCCTCTGCAGCCGTCTCATGTTTTATTTGTATCTTTCGATGCTCTTTACTTCTGTTTTCAATAACCCTTACCTGTTTATGCTTTTTGACCAAAGATTATGGACTGAAAAAGGGAATTAAAATTTTTCACCGCATTCTCTCTTCTATATTTTGTTCCATAAAGAATTTTAGTTTATCGCAATGCTGGGATCTTTACCTGCTTTACAATCTTTCTCTAATTGTCCCGTTATATCCAGTCTACAAACCTGTCTCATTTTATCTGTCTTTCTTTTGTTACTACTCTTCCCTTCTGTCTGTATGTAGAAGTATTTATTTTTTCCTATCACCTGGTCTCCTTTTTTATTTTTTCTACCTTTCTTACTTCTAACCTTCTCTACTTTACACCCTATTTCTCCTCTCGTTTGTTTCTTTTGCTAATTCTTCTCCACTAAGCGTTATTCTTTAGGCTTCTCAATCTGAAAGCAGAAGTTATTCAATCTCTAGGAGATTAAACCGATACTACACTTTGATCCCACTTAGAAAGCGTAATGATTCAAAATACAGAATAACAGCATTTTTACTTTAGATATTTGAGATTAAATAAAGCATTCAATTAAAATCAAAATACAGACTTGAAAAATGTCTTCCAAATAGTGGGTTGATTGAACTCACAATTGTTATGTCACCAAATTCACGAACCAAAGTTTTAATCCACTTGGACAATTTGTAGAGAACTTGGAGCCTTAAACATAACCTGCCTGCTGATTGAATCTAGTATATAAATAAATACAATATAGGAGCCGCTAAGAAAGAAAGAAGGAAAGACGGAAAGAAAGAAGGAAAGAAAGAAAGAGGGGGAGAAAGAAAGAGGAAAAGAAAGAGGGAAAGAAAGAACGAAATAAGGAAAGAAAGAAAGAAGGAAAGACGGAAAAAAAAGAAGGAATAAGGAAATAAATGAATAAAGAAAGAAATAAAGAAACAAGGAAAGACGGAAAGAAAGAAAGAAAGAAAGAAAGAAAGAAGGAAATAAATAAAGAAAGAAATAAAGAAGGAAAGACGGAAAGAAAGAAGGAAAGAAAGAAAGAAAGAAAGAAAGAAAGAAGGAAAGAAAGAGAAATGACAGCAGCAGTTGCGTATTAATCAGCAGCCAAGTTAAATTTAAATCTCCAAAAAAGGCCGGAAGACACAACGGTCGAAATATTCTGATAACAACAACAAAGATGAGGACAATAGTAAAATAGTGTAAATAAGACAATTACGTTTCTTTTTTTTTTATTTGACAGAATGGAGAGAAAGCTTTGTCTACTGATTTTTTTTATTGTGCCAAACTAAAGTGGTCGTACGACGCATAGATACAAGACAGCGTATCTGTCTTTCTTCATCTTCTTGTATCGCGTCACTTCAGGACGTTGGCGATCATGGCTCGCCAAAATTTCCTGTCTTTTGTAGCGCTTAATACATTTTGTCTTTTTGTTATCGTTCCTAAACCCTGTTCTACCATCCATTTACTTAAGTTCGCCAAAGTGGTCGTACGACGCATAGATACAAGACTGTCTTTCTCCATCTTGTATCGCGCCCCTTTTTCCTTCCATATCTCCGTCTTTCATCTTTCTGATTCCATATCTAACTGTTCTTTTTGTTCTCATTTTCTCTAAAACTTTGTTGTTGCTCACATGTTCGATCCAATTCCGATCTCCACAAGGTTAATATAAAAAAACGTTCCAATCGTCAGACGAGAGGGAATATTTTATGACGTTCAGCTATTTGGCATTCTCGAAAACTGAATAAATGTTTTAAAATAATAATGTTATCAACTGAAATACTTTTTGTAAAAGAAGTATTAACAATTTTATTTAATAACCTACTTTTTATAAAATAAGTAATTATAACACTGATTCAAATAATTTTAATTACAAAGATAATAATATTAATTCAAATAATTTTGATCAAAATGTAATGACAATACTGATTAAATACTTCAAGTACTTTTAAAGAATGTTATAACAATATTAATTAAAATAATTTTCATCGCAAGATTAAAATAACAATATTGATCGCTTCTCTAGGTCAACTGCTGATGTATTAACGGTTATTGTTGAAAGTGTCTCTCAAGGTTAGATCAGAATGGTAAATCTCGTGCTATTATTTGAGCATTTCAAAAGCGTCTGACAGAGTTTGGCATATTGGTCTTCTTCACAGATTGAAAGGTTATGGCATTTTTGGAGGAGATATCTTTGAACTGATTCAGTCTTTCTTATCATATCGCGAAATAAAAGTCTACAATTCCTCCATGCCTTGAATATTGCTGCCACATATGGCCCTGTGCTACAACTATATATTTAGAGATTCTTGATAAAATCTATGGAAGAATTAGCAATATTATTGGCCTTGATATGGCGTCTCTGCTTCAATTACTTTCCTACCGCTGTAATGTAGTTGCCCTGTGTCCTTTCTAAACGTACTTTCATGGTAATTGTTCGGATGTGCTCTTCGCTATGGTACATAGACTTTATGAATTTAAGCGTAGTACTAGATTGGCGGAAAGGTCCCATCATTTTATAATTGAATTGGCTAGATATAACCGTAAGTTCTATGCTAACAGTTTCTTTACACGAAATTCTCGCCTGTGGAAAACTCTTCCGGTTCCATGCTTTTCCGCCAACTTTGATCTTTAAAAATTTAAATGCAATGTCAATCGTTATCTACTGTCGTCTTGATATTGGAAGTAATAAAGATCTAAAAAATGATAGTTTTGCAATTGGGACGTGAAGACAATCCGGAAGCTCGCTATGTAATAAAGTTTTGACAGAGATGGACATCAACACTGTCACTCAGCCTCCCCACAGTCCACACATTGCGCCCCGTGACTTTTTCCCTAAGCCGAAGAAAAATCTCAAGAGCAGTCGTTTTGAAGACATTGAGAAAATGAAGGAACCTGTGACAAGGGTCTTGGTAGCTTGCTTGTCTCCTTTATATAAACACTTCCATGTTAATTGTTTGAATAAATTCGATATGGTACCTAGACTTTATGAATTTAAGAGCAGTACTCGATTGGCAGCTAGGTCTCATCAATTTACAGTTGAAATGGCTAGATGCAACCGTAGGTTGTATAGTAACAGTTTTCTTTTCTTGTGGAACTCTTTTCCGGTTCCATTCTTTCCAGCAAAACTTGACTTTCAAAAGTTTAAATGCAATGTCAGTTATTATCTACTGTCCTCTTGATTACTTTTCTATTGTTTTCACTCCTTAATAATGTTTCTCTTTTTTAATTCTTTCACTCTCAGTAACCCTTTGTATCATCGTGGCTTTACTGCCTTGAGTGGGGTGACATGATAAAAAAATACTTGAAGAAGATGAACCCCCAGGAGTAGTCGTTTTGAAGACATTGAGAATATGAAGGAACCTGTGACAAGAGTCTTAGATACTTTCATTTTGGAAGACTTTCATTAGGCCTCTAAGAAGTGACCAGAGTGCTATAACAATTGCATTGTAATCAGAGGATCTTACTTTGAAGGAGATTAGAGTTTTGTACGTCTTTAAAACTGATAAATTTCCCTCCTGATGTCTTAAATTTTCTGAAATGAACCTCGTAGCCAAATATATCAGACTCTTTTTATTTTCGTTTCTTTTTATTGATCTTGCGCAAATTTCTATCCTTCGCTATTCTGATGGCTTTCCGAATTCTGTGTCATGTATTTCATCATCTGTTATAAAACTTAACAAATAGTTGAATTTTATTTGCTTTATTTTGTCGTTTTCGATTTGTAGCTCAAAATTTGGACTATCTCTTTTGCGAATGATCATACATTCTGTTTTGTCACAGTTGACAGTCCTTTACGTTGTCTAGAATATCTGCAATTGTCTTTCTTTGTTTGCCATCAACATCGTATCATCAGCATCGACCTGATACTCTTCCTACGAAGAATCTGATTCCTAGTTAAGCACGTTTTTATCCGCTAGTGTTAGCAATCGTTGTTCGCGCCTAGGTAAAAACCATAGCTTCAAATACCGATTTTTTAAAAAAAGAAAACAGGTCGGACCTTTCCATTAGAATATTGGCTTAATACTTCTTTATCACCTTTTGGCCAGTTTCATCCTGTGTTTGATTAAGAAAAGATTAGTAAATAGCAATGAGTTTGAAAAATTTCAACAGAAATAACATCGAAAATCGGCTGGTAAATTTGGAACTGTTTCACTCATGCCCAGGTGACCTACCTCACTTAGCATGAACTTATCTAAAGGACGTTATCACTCATTTACATGGCGATCAAATACGCATGCTCGTACACATGCGCATGAAGACATCTTAGACTGTACATACATACTTATATCAACGAAAATAATCTTTTTTCAGAATTGGATAAAATAAATGTGAAAAAAAAAAGAGCTTAAAATAAAATTCTTGAACACGAAATAACGAGAAAAAAAAAATGACGCATGTAGCGTAAATCCCTATTATTCAATTTTAATAAAATAACTTCTGACCTTTAAATTTCGTTCCCTTCCATTTTTAGAAACTTCTCTTTGATTAGCGGTTCGATCACGTCGATACACAATCCACTCTCGCGAAATTTATTTACTTACACAATAGCAACACGCATGCGTGTATGGCCATGATTACTAATAATAGATGAGGTCGTATCAAGACGGGGTAGATGTATATACATGGAAGATATGATAACGTTTGTCAATGTGCTGTGTCCCTTCAGAATGTTAGTAATAATGGCTCTTCAAAGAACCCTATACTTTGGAGCTTTTATCAATGTTTGTCCCCTAATTATTCACTCCCACTCCCTATTTCGCCATCGATTTAACATTATCCTTTATAATATTTTCTTTTTCGTATATTCTCTCACACTCAGTAAACACTTGCGTCTTAGTGGCTTTATTGCCTTGCTTGGGGTGAAATGATTAAAAAAATAAATTTATACAAGATCATTACTCGCTGTTTCCCCCTATTCATCTTACTTTCGATAAGTCCTGTAAGTGGCAGATTTTCCAAGCTTTTCTTCCTCATAATGTTCTAGAGATTTCAACTTTATCTTTCTGTCTCTAAGTATAAGTGACTTTTTTTTGTTTGTATTTACTTTAAAACTTCTTCGTTGCTTAAACGGTCCGTCCATGGTCTTCTCTGCAACCTCCTGTAGAACCACATGTTTTAATCGCTGAGGTAATCGTTTAGTATTCACTGCCATATAGGAGAATTGATATTTGCATCGCATATAAGCACTATTTTCTTTGTTTCTGATGATTATTTTCTATTTCTTAGTACTGAGTTTCGTTTTTAGAAGACATCTTTTGCGATTCCAGTGCTGCTTCGGATTTCGGTGTCACATTTTGTATCCAGGTATTTAAACTTCTGTACTTTTTGATTTTTGTATCGCCAATTCACAGCTCTTATATTGGGACTTTTTTCTCTTCCTGACAATCATAGATTCTATCTTCTTACAATTTATAGTTAGTCCTTTCTTCCCGCGTTTCTTTATTATCTTCTCGAGTTGTTCCTGTTGTTTTATTTTTATGTCTACCATATAAAAATCTGTACCTTAAACTAATAGACTAATAGTGGGTAAGTAAATAACAAAGAGGGAAAAAAACTTATGTTACGATACAGGGGCGCATAGGTTTAAATTTAAATTTTTGGTGTCCAATCTCGTTCATGATTTAAAGAATTACAGAATGAAGTTTTAGTTAAGAGAGAAAGTAATTGGTTATGGCGAAAATGTATTTAGGGTGCACTAATTTCGGAGCTTTCAATGGGAAATTTATGACTTTGATCATATAACATATCTCTTTTCCTCACGAAACTGCTCCGTCCTGGGTATGACGATAAACTGCATCCGCGTCCTGGGTAAGACGATAAACTACGTCCAGCAGCAAGGCCTATGATCAGGAGGTTTTGAGGAGTGTGGAACCACCTCTTAATTGCTAGTGTTCTCAGAGCCACCCTGACCCGGGGTGTGGTAACACCTGTTAGGGTCCTAACTATAGGAAAATCGTTAATCCCAAAACTGAGGTAAAAAGCATTATAAAAGTGTAAAAATAGGTTTTAATACCAGAAATACTTTGTTAAAAATTACTACCAGAAATAAATTTTTGAAAAAAAAAAAATCTATTAACAGCAATATATTTTTGAAAGGAACTCTTAAGAAAATTTCTGAAGAAAAAAAAAACAAAAAAACTATTAACAGCAAACAAAAACAACCTTAACACTGAAACAGGAATTTACAAATAAACTGTAGCCCTGGGTATGGCGATAAACTACACACCTCAGCAAGGCATCTACTCGGGAGATTCGAGGTTTTGAGGAACATGAAACCACCTCATTGCTGTTGTTTCCATGTCCATCCTGACCCAGAGTGGTAGCACCTGTTAGGGCCCCAGCTATGGGCAAATAGGGAACTCTTAAGCAAAAACAAAACACTATGAAAGTATAAAAATACATTTTTATAGTAAAAATACCAGCAATATATTTTTATATATATAAAAAATTACAGATCTTTTCTGTTAATTCAACCCAAATAGTGTAAAGTTACTTATCCCAAATATTAATTCACCCTAAGAAATTATAAATTTTAAATCAAAGTTTGTCCTTTTTATTAAATTTTTGGCACTCTTTTGAAATTATAAATTTAAATCAAAATGTGTTTAGCTTGCCTAAACTTGAAAATTACCAAAAATCAGGGAGTTCTTCACATTTCGTAAGTGCGGATGATATTCAAGGTACTTATAAGGATTTTATCACAATTAAAATAAAATAAGAAAAAAAAATCTGTTTTCGGCTTGTTTATCGGTGTGAGCACGAATGTAGACCACAGACTTAGCTTACACGAGTCGACCTCATTTTTGGTGATCGCAAAGGTCAACCCAGCTAGAGAGCAATGGAAGGTCCTCACTCTGGGAGAATTTGGTATGAACTTTAGTAAATATAAATTCTTTTTATTTTGGGATGAATTAATATTTTGGGATGAATTAACAGAAAAGATCCCAAATTACCAACAATACCTATTAATAGTAGAATTACCAACAATAAATTTTATAGTAAAATTGCCAACAATACATTTTATAGCAAAATAACCAACAATACATTTTTATCTGTAGTTGAAGGCATGCGATTGTGTATTTCAATTTCGGCATTGAATGACTCATAGAGGTTGCAATGCCGCTAAATTCAACCAACCAACAAATAAACTGTAAAAATGTTACAAAAAATACAGAGATAAAATAATTTAAACAAAAATGATCTTTTACAGAACAATACACTCAATAATTTAGTCGTTAGATCGCGGTAGGTCTGACCTTAATTTCAACTTAAAGAATGCAGTTTTAATTAAAAGTGAATGAAATTTATTAAAACTGAAATGTGTTGGAAGTTAGCTCTGAATGTTCCATGGAAATTCTCGCCCAAAATCATTAAATGTATCTTATTTCCTAACAAAATTATAGCTATTACAATATGGGTATTTTAATATATTTTATTGTTATACGTTATCTATATAGACACAAATATTTAAGTAAATGCTCTGTTTATAATAAACAGTATTAACAACATTTACCGACTTGAAAGTCCGAGAAATTTCATAAAAAAATATGGGTCCTTCTTACAGGAATCGAACTGGTATCTTACACGGAAGCGTCATATAGCCTGACATGCTATACCAGTTTAGTTATGAAGAAGCGTCTGGTAAACAAGGTGGATTTTACTGCTTTAAAACGGCAAACTTCCCATGATTTCCTTCGAAATCTGCTCAAAACGTATCTTAACGTAAATAAATGACGTCACACACTACGAAATGGACAAAATCCGACAATTTTTTGAATATATTTTATTGTTATACCTTATGTATATATATGTAACTGAGAGAGGTACACACACACACACACACACACACACACACACACACACACACACACACACACACACACACACACACACACACACACACACACACACACACACCGACATGAACGCACACACGCAAATATAACTTTTATTAACTGGAAATGGAAACGGTGTTTATATATCAAAGTACAATTCGGGTTAAGATGTGTGTTTAACGATGAGAAACACGATCTCAGGGCAGGAGGCGATGTTTTAAACCTGGGTCACTAGTAAACAATGGGGATGGGCAAGATACTTGGTTTTGTTAAATCGTATTTGTTTTGATTAAAAGGTTGAATCAATGTTTAGATATCCCAAAGTATAATTTTGGTGAAGCGAGAAGAACTCGTGATTGAGATAAGGTAAATAATTGGAGAATCGGTTTACATGTCAAGGGATAGATTTTGGCACTCGTGGTAGCTGCGTGCCGGTCCAAGGATCAATTGTGATCAGCTGATCCTTTTTCTATATTAACACGAGATTTTGCTAATAAAGCAGAGTCGGGGAAAGAGACTGCAGTGAGAGAGTCACGAGACTATCGTCGCAGCGAGTCGAGAGATTTGCGGGAGAATTCTGGAGGAGAGAGAGAAGACTGTCCCCTGTTCTGAGAAGTCTGTATGAGACTAGACTATTAGTTATAAACCTGAATGGACAAAATCCCAGGCGATTCAATACGCGTTTATCACACACAAACCCTCTCTCTGTTGGGAATTCTCTGGGTGCATTTTGTCTTTTTCTTTTTCTTTTCTCATTTATGTTAAATGCTTTTATTCTCCCTGTAACCCCTGTTTTGATGTTATCTTCTTATATAAAAGACGTCAATATTTTCCCCATTGTTGTCTGGCTTCTGCAGATATTATTTCTTGTTTTATTTTGCCAGATTCTAAAATTTCCTAGCGCCAACTCTCACAACCGTGTCCACACCCCCAGTCGACCGTGAACGTATGGACAACACCCCGCTTACTGGATCTGAAAAATAACACAGCGTGGGCAGCGAGCAGGACTTGACCAGTTGACCGGTCGAAATATTCTACGGGTACTCAGGGAGTGTACGGCCAGTTACCCCTAAGTTCGGTTCGGACCGAGTGGACACCTCAACCCAAAGAGGAAGACGCCGGAGGTTGAGGCGCTCGGGACGAAGTGGTAGATATACACAAAAATTTAAGTTAATGCTCTGTTTATAGCAAACAGTATTAACAACATTTACCAGCCTCACTGTCATTTAATATTAACAACATTTACCGTTTAAGTAACTGCACTGTTTTGCATTTACTTAAATAAGTAAATGCAAAACAGAGCAGTTACTTAAATATTTGTGTATATATAAATAACGTATAACAATAAAATATATTCAAAATAATTGTCGGACTTTCTCCATTTCGTAATATGGATATGTAAAACCTATGGCGATAAAAATAAAATAAAAAAAAACAGCTGAAAAACGTCGGCTAGGCACATTCGAGGTCAAACGTTTCAATTGACAACTCAGTGCCTTGTATCTTCAGAGTTTCTGGACGTAAAATTATAACCGGCATATATATATATTGTATGATATAAAGGAAAGCATCCTGAATAACGCGTTTCATCCACTTAAAGGACTTCATCTGACTAAAGTATTGTTCTTATTGATGGAATTATATATATATATATAGTAGGAGGGAGGATATATAAACTTAACGCCACTTACAATTATGCACTAGGGGAAAACGCTGAAGATCTGGGAACGGTAAATTCAAAAAAGATTTTTTATATCCGATGTGTCGGGACACCTTCCTTGGCGGTTTTTCTCTTGTCTCAATATTGGATATTTAAAAACTATAATGATAAAAACAAAAACAAAATCATAGGGAAATTGAACGAGATCAGCATGACTGTATGTTGAAACACATCGGGTTAAAAAAAGTGTACACGACTTAAACCAAGGGGACATTTGTATGTATGAAGTTAACAATGTTGCAATGAGTTATTAACAAACCAATGAAAGTAACACTAAATAAGAAAACGTCACTTTTGACGCTTTAGTCAATAAAACAATTAAAAAAAAATAGTCTTATACACGACAGAAGGTATGCCTAAAATCGTTTTAATTTTCAATTACTGTTCAAACTTGGGATACAAAAAAGAATTATTTGCCTTTACATATAAAATATGTGACAAATAAGGGCGACCGGTAAAAATAATAGCAGTCAAGACACACTAAGTTCTCGACAGGGAAGTAAATGAAAAAAAAATCGTTCTTATTCTTATCTCTCACAACATAAGAGATATCATTTCAATATGGCTGCCACTGTTGAAACACTGTGACTTTCAAATAAGAGTATTTTTTTTTTTTAGGAAGAGGCTATTTTGTCGGTTCCGGTAAAACAGACGAACATGATTTTAAGCCTATTTTACCGGTCTCGGTAAAATAGAACCCCAGGTTATTTTGCAGGTATTTGTTTTTATTTTTATGAAAGCAGATAATGTTAAAATAACATACAGATTTAACACAAAAGTTTATTGTTAAGACAATTTAAAATCTTTTCCACAACCAATTGTTAAAACACTAGTTAAAATTATTTATTCATCATTAATTATTAAAAGAAATATCGAAGTCTGAAAATTTTAAGCGCTCCAGGCTTAACAGTCTCTGCAAATCCTAAACTTGCTTCATGGACATGGTTCTCTTTCCAATGCACTTCAGATGAACTTAGAGAAGAGAACAGTCACAAACCACAGAATCCATGTTGTTCAGGTCCTACACAACACAGACAACCACTTCACTGGCGATCTCAAATGTTGTGCCGATCTATATTGCACACACATACATACATACATACAAATCATATACAACGACAAGCATTAATTGGTTAATTAATCACCATTACGTTATTATAGACAATTTACAAATCGCAGCAATGCGACAATTTTGTAATCGCTCTATTTTCATGTAGTCAATTTTGTGCACTTTTAGGAGAAACGGATCACTGAAGGTTTTTTAAAGTCTCTTCAAAACTCGCTCGCTGATTGGTCTATGTCAACCAATCAGATCGTCTGCACGCGAAGAATATCTTTTCCAGCAGTCTGGAGCCTATAGTCACTTATATAAGCAGATTAGTGAGAATTCAGCTGCCAAACCAATCCACGACAGTTGAAACCATGCGCCAACCTTCTCACTCACACACACCACTCACATTCTTTATACACTCACATAATCTTTTCTTACACAACAAAATCTTCTGAGAACAGTCATTATAAGAAACTCTCATAAACATTCTTCCAGTGAACTTTGAAATACTAAAAATACAGTTAAAGAGAGACAACTCTTGTTTTATTCAACCTTTTCTTACTTAAATGCATGCTTTGTTTGATATTGTACATCTTGTTAAATACATATTTTATGTGTAACGATGTCTTTTGCTTATCCTTTTCCACGTCAGTCTTGTTTCCTAATTAAATTAATGTAGTGAAGTCCGCCACAATGTACTTCTAAAACACTATATCGGCAAAATACGATTGGTGTCTATTTTACCGGGATCGACAAAATAGACTATTCACTTTTTTTAATTCTTTGTCAGCATTTCTTTTTGCTCTTGATGTTCTGTGTGCAACAGGGACAATTTAAGATAGGGAAGCAGCTATGTTTACACTGTAACAGCAGCTAGAAAACTGACACGATTAAGTTCAAACTTCGATCACGTGACCACAATAGGACCAACTATAAGCACGCATGCGCAGAAGATAGTGTGACAAGCCTAAAGATATTTCATAGCGACAGTACAAATATTTTTTTTTATACCTTTACGAACACTGTATATTTTCATACACAGTTCAGGAAGAATTATTGGCATGAAAATTTAATTATTAAACAAAAATTATCAAGATATTTTTTAACAAAATAAGGCATTTTAACACATTGCAAAACATACTAGTTTTTTTAGAAAGAATATTTTTTTTTAATTTTTACTCAGCCCTTGCATGAAGTATTGCTGCCATATATGGTCCGGTGCCCCTGTTTGTCTCAGAGACGGATATGCAATATAATTGGCCCTGATCTGGCATCTCGTCTGCAGTCGCTCTCTCAAAGACGTGCCATCACCTCCCTCTGTCTTTTTTTTTTCAAAAAATTTCATGGTAACTGCTCCGATGAGCTGCTTTCGCTGGTTTCCAGACTTCATGAATTTAAGCGTTCTACTAGGCTGGCATCTCGCTCACACCATTTCACTGTCGAAACTTTTAAATGTAGCCGTCTCTTCTACTCCCATTGCTTCATGTCTCGCACCTCTCACCTGTGGAACTCCCTCCCCTTTTCCTGTTTCCCTGCTAGCTGTAATCTCCAACTATTCAAATGTAATGTCAATCGACATCTCCAGATACCTTGATCTATCCCCTATCCTTCTCTTCATCCTTTCCTCTATCACTCCTATTTGCTATCGCTTCAACTCTCTGTAACCCCTTGCGTGCTAGTAGCTTCCCGCCCTGCTTTGGGGTGGGGGGACGCTTAAAAAAATTCAAACACATCAAAACCTACGGGAGTCAATATTATTAACCCCCACCCCGTTTAAGAATTGTTTTTTTGTTGAGCAATAACAAAAAATAGGACTATTTTTTTTTTTTTACTGAAGTCCTTAAAGTTATTAATGATTTAAAGAACTGTTGAATCTGCTAAGTAACCTTGACATATTTTGGAAGGACATTAGAATAATCCAAAACCTATACTGGCAGCAAACTGCCTGCATATGAATAGAAAAATAAATAAATAAATCAATCAAAATAGAAAGGTGTGTAAGACAAGGATGGGTCTTCTCGCCGGACTTATTCAATTTATAGAGTCAGACAATTCTGAGAGAATTAAAAGGCCCGCCAGGATTCATTATTGGTCACAGTCTTAATCATATATGATAGTACTGATAGCAGATCCAGAATGAAAACCACGAGAATCTCTACAGAAGGCAGTGAAGGAAAGTGAGAAGAAAGGACTAAACATCAGTTTTAAGAAAACAGAATGCATTTATGTCAGCAAATGGAACAGCCCAACATGCAGATTCCAAATCAAAGACACCAAAACCAAACAAGTACAAACATTTTAATATTTGAGAATTGCTTTAACAGAGAACGGAAAGTGCGACATTATAATTCGAAAGCGAATTGGGATAGCGAAAATGCTTTCCTAAAGCTAAGCAAAATATTAAGAAAAAGAAAGATTTCACTAGAAACAGAGAAATGAAATGTTGCATAATATCAATCTTCGTATATGACAGTGAATACTGGGCAATCTACTAACAGACGAAACAACAGAAACGTGGTACAGAAGGATGATGAGAATAACATGAACCGAATATGTGAGCAACGACGAAGTTTTAGAGAAAATGAAAAGGACACTTATACTTAACATCAAGAAGAGACATTTGACATTTATAGGGCATATGACGAAGAAAAAGGGTATGGAAAAAATGATACCCAGAGGACTTCTTGAAGGGTAGAGGGACAGAGGTAACAAGAGGGACAGAGGTAACAATGCATAACCTACCAGTTCAGAATTATCCGTAGGTTACCCTTGATGAAGATCGGAGATTATGTTCTCGAAACGTTGCGATAACAATAAAAATGAGGACAATCGTCCAAATGTAAATAGTGTAAATAAAGATACACATTCCAGAAATCTAGACAGTTACTGAGTATTTCTTTTCTGGTGTCAAAGCATTTTACTTTTGAAATAACATATAATAAAATATTTTGGAATAATCAAATTGAATAGCCACAAAATGATCATCTATCCATTATAGATTGGCAATAGGAAGATTATCTGACAGAAGACTCAGATGGGATCAACAGTGTTTTATAGTATCGAGCAGATACATTCGTGACAGTGTTAAAAATACCAGCCACGGTAGTATCCTAGAAATTATTAACAAAGACGATTGTTTCAAACATCATTCTTGTAAATTCATTAAGAAGTAAACATGACAGACACACGGGTTGTGATATACACACGAAACAAGTCGTCTTTTCTTTTTCAATAAATATATAATGAGACAGTTTCAAATTAACAACAGTGAAAAGAGGCCGACCAGAAAGAACGTCAAAACTGAATTCAGCTAATCTTTCTTCACTGACTCAAACAATACAGAAAATCATATAGCCTGGAAAGCTACAAATTTATACGTATCTCCTGACAAAATTCTCCGATATGATTATACATTGTATAGCTGGCCACTCATATTCGACGATACCCGTCTACTAGGGCGGCTAGCCAATCCCTATTGCAGACGATTTTTCAGGCGGATTTCTGTTTATTAAACAAGGAACACATATGTGGTTTATACTGCAACTATACTGAGTAGACCTTGGTTAGAGTTTCTGGGAAAGAGCGTTGTATTTAGCGTGATCAACAAGGCTAGCACACTCAAGCCATCGGCCACGATGACTTGTGATTTCGTGCTAGCACAACTATCGACGGTCCCCAAGGGTTCCGTCTACCCAATTTCGCTCACAAGGCTTGGGTCAACCCGTGGTTTTCAGATACTTTCCAAAGGTGCCACACGCTAGGATCGACAACTCCAGTCCGACCACATCAGAAAGTCTCCTTAAATCGACCATAGTGAGATTCGAACCCGAGTTTTATGGTTAGAATTCGAAGGTTCTAACCACTCGGCCACGTGCTCATCATGATTATACATTTAAATATGATAAATACATGTATTTCGATTATTATTTTTCAGAAAAGCACCTGACTCCAATATCAAGAGGTGTGAAGACGCCTCATATAATCTTGTTAATTTGAACCACTTCAAAACGAAAATGCTCTGTTCTTTGATCGTAAAACTGAATCTGCGCTGCCTTCCATCAGCATGGCTGATGCTAGCCTCTAAGAGAGTAACTTAACCCGTTGCACCTTCTCGGTTTAACGTTTTCCAATGATATGAAGTGGAGCGTGGAGATTGAAGAAATTGCTAAGGCTGATGCCAGAAAAGACGTTTCCCAGTGCCGAGCTAGACAAAGGTTCTCGCCAGGATACATATTGCATATTTATGAGATTACAATTTGTTCGTACATCGAACATTGCTGCCCACATCTGGTTTGGCGCTTCTGATATGTGACTCTAGATTTTTGACAGAATCCAAAGTAGAATCTGCAATGTCATTTGTTCTGGTCTGGCGCTTCTGACATGTGACACTAGATTTTTGACAGAATCCAAAGAAGAATCTGCAATGTCATTTGTTCTGGAATGTCATTTGTTCTGGTCTGGCGTCTTAGTTTCAGTCTCTTTCCTACCGCCGTAACGTAGCTTCCCTGTGGCTTTTCCATAAATACTTTCATGACAATTGTTCTGATGTAGTGCAGTACTAGATTGGCAGATCGGTCTTATCATTTTAATTTTGTCATTATTAAGCATACGTACAATTAGTTTTCTTCTTTCACACTTCTCTTCCGTCTTCTTGCTCTCTTGTGAATTAAGATCGAAAATTTAAATGCAAAGTCAATTATCATCTTCAGCCCCCTTGAATAATAATCTTTTAATGTCTTCTCTTGCCTCAACGTTTCCTCAGCATTTTTTCCCTCTTAGTAACCCTTTGCGTTTTCCTGGGTTCATCGCTTTGCTTGCTCCAGGTGAAATGATAAAAACAATCAAAACAAAACAAAGTCCATCCTAGCAATAGCCTCTAATGTATTCCGTTTAAAAAATCTGTTACAAAGCGCCGACTATAAACGATTTATACGCCAGACAACCAAAAACATCACCCAAAATTACTTATTTATTAGAAACAGAACTACCGGCACACGTATGTCTGTTGAATTGTGTGTCTACTCTGGCCTACAGTGATCTATCGGTAATCCCATAATGGGGAACCTAACAGACTGAGTGATTAATAGAAAATTTTCTCCAGCTTTCTTTTTACTTTCAGGGTGAGGCCAATAGTAGGCATCGTCCCTCGGAGGAAACGAAGTGGTGAGAGAGATAAAGAGAAGAGATGTTAATATGTAAGCCGATTACCCATCAACACCTGATAGCTAGTTTCACTCTACTGAAGCGAAAGTAATCTGGGAGCGAAAGGCGTCTTCAGTCAATTGATCACCATTTTCGCGACTTTACGGTCCTGGGGACGAATAGAGAAAGACATGAAAAAGAATATGATCTTTGCTTATTTTCGAAATAAGAATTTAAAAGAAAAGTTAATTTAGGTCTTGTAATGATAACATTTTGGCACGACACATTGAATAATTTTCAAATCAGGAATCATAGAGGAATTTTTATTCGTTGGAACTGAGAAAATATCATTTTTTCATTATTTAAACAAAACCCACACTTAAAATTCTGATGTGAACAGATTAATGAGTTTCGTTATGCTTTAATGGTAAAATAGTTTTTAAGAATTCATAAAGTCTATGGTACGTAGACTTTATGAATTTTAGAGCACTACTCGATTGGTGGTTACTTAATCCCTATTGAAGACGTCTGCTCAGGCACATTTGTGTTTGTCCAACACCCACACACCCCAACTGTGCTTTATATTGCAACTACACTGAGCGGACCTTAATTACAGTTTCTGTGAGAAAGTGCGTTATCTAGCGTAGTCAACAGTCTGAACAAGGCCATCACGCTCAAACCCTCGGCCACAACGGCTTGTTACTTTGTGTTGCCAAAGAGTTCCGTCTCTCCACTTTCACTCATTCGCTTGGGTCAAACCGTAGTATGGTTTCGAAAGGCGCCACATGCTAAGATCGCTTCCCCCATATCAATAACTTCTAGAAGTTACCTTCCTGACAAATCGACCATGGTGAAATTCGAACCTGCGTTTCATGGTCAGAAAGCGTACGTTCTAACCACTCGGTCATATAGAGGATACGAGGGGACAACCATTTTTTTCAGATAGGTTTAATCATTTTACTGTTGAAATGACTAGAGGTAGCCGTAAGTTCTATGCTAACAGTTTCTTCTCTCTCTCACTTCTCACTTGTGAAACTCTCTTCCAGCTTCTTGCTTGTCAGTTAACTTTGATCTTCAAAAATTTAAATGCAATGTCAATCGTTATCTTCTTTCTTCTTAATTCCTGTTCTTTTACGTTCTCTCTCTTTAATAATGTTATTTCCTCATATTTTCAAACACTCAGTAACCTCCTTGCGTCTTAGTGGCTTTATTGCCTTATTTGGGGTAAAATAAGAAAAGAGGAATTAATATCTATACCAACCTGAATTTTGTTAGATTTTAGACTTGATTCTTGTTAAACACATTCTCCATAAAGCATTAAGAAAATGCATAGAGTTTCCATAATAGATTCAAATAGTTTCAGAAAACTTCATCAAGACGTATTTATAATACAATTCTTTACTGTTAAAATTTGATTCGTTACACACACAGGAATAAATCTCTTGTTCATTTACTCTTTTGATTAAATCTTCCGTGACACAGATCGCTTTTGAGAGATGATTCTAATTTTCAAGTCTCTTTAAAAAATAGAGAAAGAACCATTCCATTGAGCATAATTGAACAAATGTATCTAAATTTATTTTATTGCAGGGAAGAATGGGTTTGAATCTTTCCATGATAAACATTAATGAACGTAACCTGTTACCTTTAAATTTCGTTTCTTTACCGCCTGGGATATTTCGTTTTTTAAACTCTTCCCTCTCATCGGTTATTCTTGGCATCATTAATGAAAAACTGAAGACAAAGAGACCAAGAAAGGCCACTACACAGTTTTTGACTCTTTCGGGACTAAACTTTAATATCTAATTATATATTTATAATTGCTAATCATACAATAGGCCTACCTTAGCTGACGGTCCTCAAGTGTAATAATAAATACAGAAATCAGGATAGCTGGTCTGGGAGAGATTTCGTTTCGTTTCAATCCGATTGGCTAACGTAATGATTTAAAATCTCATCCTCAGACGAACACATACGTGTTATAAATACAACAGCGAACACTACTAATCGCTTGGGTATCTATATAATAGTATTACGATGGCTTATTGAGTGCTATGCGATTTAAGCCACCTGGCGACTGTTTCAGAAATCATCAGAGAGTTGGAGAAGAGGGTGTGGAATTGGAAGTGTGGTGGTGGTGGTGGGGGTAATTTATTGCGATTAATGAATCAAATTAAAATTATTTAATCTGCCCGGAAAGATCTAAAGAAAAGGAAAAAGGGGAAAAAAAAAAAGATAGAAAGCGAAGAAGAATAAAAAGAAGAGACAACTGGAAAAAGAAAACGAGAGGAAAAAAAAGATTGAAAAAAAAAGAAGAGAGACAGTGGAAAAGAATACTAAAAAGAAACAAAGAGAAGAGGCAGAAGAGGAAGAAGAGGAAGAGGAGAAAGAGAGGAAGAAAGGAAGAAAAGAACCACATAAAGGAAAAGAAGAAAATAAAGTGTAGTAAAAGAAGATGAGACGAGAACGACACAAAGAAAGAAAGAAAAATATTAAGAGAAAGAAAGGAAGAAAAGAAAAGAAGAACTGGAATAGTGAGAGGGCGAGAGAGAGAGAGAGAGAGAGAGAGAGAGGGAGGGGGGATAAAGAAACATGGTGACAGAAAAAATAAAAATAAAAGAAGGGAAAAAGGAAATATAAAGAAAACAAGGACAATTATAAAGAAACCAATATTGTCAGTTAATTTTTCTGTCGCATCTTAAAATGACTCACGATGGTTTTGATTTGATTAGAGAAAGTCACGTAAATTAGTTCTTATAAATTAAGTCCTGCCTCCCAAGTGGACGTTGTGCGCATGCGTGCACTCAATATAAGCATCTGTAGGGTTATAGTAAAATTACATTTTTGTCTGATTTTATCCGATTAATCGTATTTCCAAATATTCTTGTAACCTGAAAACCGCATGAAGTAATTATTGTTATTTAGAAGTAACTATTCTTAAACGATTACTACTACTTATAACACTGCAAAGACCAATAAACTTACTTGTTTTTAAAATAATAATAATAATCTAAAACTATAAAATTGAAATGCGCTACTATCATTTTTGTTAAATTGCTATTATTTTGATTTGACGTTAATTTTACTAGGCTACAGAATACCGGCAGCTCTCCGTCAGTATTAAAGGAACCAAATAAACCAGTACTACCTGTTGGATAGTCAGGTCATCGGCGATTGCACCGGTTTCCCTACCAAGCTTTTCAGGCGGTGAGGGTGGTTAGAAACCTAGCAGGATTAAAAACAACACCTGTCAAGAGGCGGATGAACCTTCTTCTGGGGATCGACGGATATCTAGCACCGTGGGGTATGCTCGGCTCCATAGCTATGGATGCAGAGAGTGTGGTGAGAACATGACAGCGTTGGGCGGAGAAATTCCTAGACTGGAGTCAACAAGTAGGCAGGAGAGTTCTCCGGACGTAATCAACGGTCACTTGATCGTGACCAAGGCGAGATTTCAAGTTGGGGGACATCGGCTGTCGTTTGACCTGGAACGGTGATAGGCTCTGCCAGGTCTACTTGTCCAAGAAACCCTACGTATGAGTGAATGCCTTTCCGGCTTTTCTACGTATGTGACGGGAACCTTGTCAGGTACTCAGCTGCGCAGCAACCCTACGACCACACTTGACCATGGAACTGATGATGTTGATGCTGATGATGATGAATTTTACAACGATTAGTATTAAACATACCATTATGAACATCATTAATTCTACGTGGGTAGTCGTTGCCTTAGTCCGGGTAAAATGATTGTTTAACGCCATATCAACACCTTATGGGTCATTTAATGCCAAAATTTAATTTTTTGGGAATTTTGAAGTAATAAAAATATGATATACGTTATTCTGCTTTCACAATAGAATACATGGTAGATGATACACAGCTTTTGTGCATATACATGTTTGTGTGGACATGATTACTAGAGATGGTGATATATGTGTTTTATGTTGTAGTTTTGTTGAAGTTATATTTTGGAATACAGTTTGATTTAAGAAATTGTAGGATATTATATGGACTAAGGTTATGGAAGATGTTGGTTGTTTGGTTATTTGATTTTGTTTGGTGGCATATTAACATCTCTATGGATTATTTAATACCGAAATCTAAATATTTTGTACGTAATTTTATGCTTTCAACAACGAATAATGTTTTGTATAATTTTATACTTCCAGAGCAAAGGTGTTTTTTTTCGATATATAGTTTGTAGATCATAAAATATATTATTGGTAATTTACTATAAAATGTATTTTTTATATTAGGTTGGTGCAAAAAATAATGTCGTTTTCTCACATAGTAACATATGTGAGAAACCGACATTATTTTTGCACCAACCTAATAATTTAGTGTTGCCTTGATTATCATCTTGCTATCAAAATGTATTGTTGGTCATTTTATTATAAAAATGTGCCGTTCATTTTTGTTTAGAGGTTCAATATTTTTCCATAGCTGGAACCCTAACTGGTGCTACCACCGCAGGGTCAGGGTGGACCTAGGATCAACAACAATTAAGAGGTGGTTCCACGATACTCAAATCATCCAATCTCTCTTGCTGCCGGATGTAGTTTTTCATTATACCCAGGGAAGAGTCCGGGTGAAAAAAACAAAAACAAAAACAAAAAAACAAAAACAAACAAACAAAAAAGCAAATTAGGATGTACTTATATTGTCGGTTGTCTGCTTAGAATGCGGAATCGGCGAACCGAGTTCAATATCCAGTTAAGTCAGTTGCGTTCAGTTTCGCACAAATAACGTTGGCAAAGGCAAAAATCCATATTTTCTCTTTCCATTCATAAGTTAAATAGCAGGGTAGATTGGGCTCTCTAGCCTTGGGTGACAATCAGTTTAAGGGATAAAAAGCTAAATTCAAAACCACAGAAAATCACTCTACTATTTCCCCCAAGAAATCATGATAATTCAAAAATAATAAAAAAGGACATCGTGGAGAACCATGATCGCCAACGTCTTGAAACGCATGTCAATTTAAAAAAAATCTAACTTGCAATAGATATTTAAAAAGGAATAATTTCTGCTGGAAGAGTGTGTCCTGTCAATCGTATTTGTGGGGAACGTCTGCTTGTCTCGTAAATCTGGATTCGTAATGTTCAATATATTTTCATAATTCTTCATTTTCATTGGCCGGTGATCGTCTTAGGAGACTGTCCTTTTGGTTGAGAATTCTTGCCTTATTCAAAGTTTGGTTGATTTTGGGCGGTTGAACTGAGGATAAAAGTTTTTCTTCAGATGAACATGAACCCCATTTCAAGTGACCATCTCCGTCCCCAGAGAAAGACGCTACGTCTCGAATAGAGTCTTTTTCTCTCTTTTTTTTTTAGTTTACTGCATTTGGCTAACGCTTTCAGTATTAAGTCCACATATTTATAGTTACATATAAATGAAATGTTTACGTACTCTACTCTCAATCGCCTACGTGTTATAATGACGTTTATGATATACTGGTTCTCAGCCTTATATTGACGAATGCGTAACTATTTGAAACACAAAGGAAGTCATTCAAATTGATCATATATTGTGAAAGTTTATTTAAATCCTCGTGAGATTTTTGGTAAACAAAGTCATAGAAATATGAAAATTACTCCCTTGATTTGATTTCGATCAATGTTTTAGATTTTATTATTTATTCAAAGAGTGATAAGGATTTCTGACTTAGTGCAAATTTCAACGCGTGGAAGCGAGTACTCTGCTAAATTTGCCAGAGAAGGGGTTCTCATAGCATGGTATGCGTACGCCTAGCGGAAATGCAAGATAAGTTCAAAGGATATGCAATCAAGTCTTTTATATACTCGACCGTTCGTCCATTTTAAGGATTAGAAGTCCGTTGAATTTCAGTTCTTCCTCAGTTAATTTGATTTCTGTATATCACCCTGTGCCGCACTCAACCAACGTCCAACCTGAGCGTCTACCGTACTTGATTTTGAGTACAATAACATGGAGCGTCTTCTCGAAGTCAGGCATTGCCAAAAGGTACACGAGAAGAAAGTGGTCAAGAAGCTCTGTATTAGGGAATCAAAAACTCAAATCTGCAACACATCTTGACATCTTTTCCCGTTTGTGAATTTGGCCGCAAATCCTAAGATGAAAGACTTTGTTATCATTTGTCATATTTTCTATCTTTCTGGCAGTAAATCCTGTCAATTAATTTGCCCCAATTCTTCGCGATAGGTCTAACTTATTATCGCCCTTTATGCTAATTATGGGTTAAACTGAAAATTAGACTGGGCTGTTTAATTATGAGTGGCAAATAGTCTAGGAGATCAACTCTGAATTTAAACCCGTAGAAAAGGCAATCGTAATTCACTCCACTATTTTTCTCAAGCAGTCGTCTGTGACTATCCCTCGATGATCTTGATTTGTTTGCCTCAGCCAGTTGGTTTGTGGATTCTGAGATAACCGATGAGGCCGATTTCTGTTTGAAAGGTCCTTCCGAGGACAGATTGTTCTGGATGGTGGATTAGACCTTGTTCGACTTTTTTTTTAAAAGTCTTTTTTCCCTCTAGTTTGGCTGATCGTTTTGATTCGAAAATTGTCGTTCCGAGACAATGGATCTCCGGAGATTCCTGTCCATTGCACTGGATTCCTATCTGTTGATGTCGATGTTAGATTTATTCATGTTTTGCTTTAGAACGTCCTTGAAACTCTTCTTTTGGCCTCCTCTTTTCCGATTTTCTCCTTTGAGTTGGGAGTAAAAGATTTGCTTTGGGAGGTGGTTGTCATCCATTTGCACTAGATGTCCACTCCATCGAAGTTGATTTTTTTTTTATGACGACGGCTTCAAATGCTGGCAAATTTAGCTTGATCCAGTACGCAGACGTTAGTTCTTATGTCTTTCCTGAGAAGACAACGCTGGTGAAATTTTCAAGAAATTGTCATATGTCATCGATAAGTTGTCCAGGTCTCAGGGGCATACAGAAAAATTGAAATCACTACTGATTTGTAGACAAAAATTTTGGTGTCTCTTCCGATGTCACGATCTTGGAAAACTTGAAGGCGACCGAAAACTGATCCTGCACATTTGAAACAGTGTTGTATCTCATCCTGGAGGTCAAGGCTAGAAGTTTTGTTATGTCAACGAGACACTCGTTGTCACTCGTGTAATGCCAACGAATACTTGTTGTCACTTTCGTAATTCTCGTTGTTGTAGAGACATTGTAATCGAAGATTATAACTATAGTAACGCTGTTGAACAATGCTGACGTCAAACGCCTTCGAATAATCTCGTACTAATAGTACGTACTCGAATAGTAACCACCGTATTGATCCTAATAGAGAAATAGTATAGTGAATAGAGTAGAGAATAGCGGTCCGTATAGTAATAGATGATAGAACAGAAATTAGTTACTTATAGTATATAGGAGGCACGGTGGAGTAATGGATAGTGGCTCAGATTGAAGAATCGGAGAGCCGAGTTCGAATTTCAGTCGAATCCATTACATTCATTTACGTGCTTGGGTATGAATTCTCTTCTCCCCGCATCTGTGGGTAAATAGCAGGACAGACCGGGTTCTAAAGCCTTGGATGGCAACTGGTTTACCGGAGAAAGAAATGGCAACCTACTGCGTGAAAAAAAGCTGTCTAAGCGTGTATCACGCATGCACATAACTGACTCGATGACAGAGAGGATAGACTAGAGATAGCGATCAATCTAGACGTCACGCTACTTTCTACTTATGCGTTTACTCTATTGTCACGTGGTCTACTTAATTCAATAATGGGATCGCCTGTGTTTGCTAATTGGCGATCTATGTTCAAACTCAAGTGTGGACAGCGACACTTTATTCCTAAGGAAAGTGATTCACATTCGCCAAGACTTTTTCACCAAATTAATTCTTTATATCTTCCCGACTGTTTCATATACAATAAAGAAAATGAAGCTATGGAGTGCGTTTATCACCGGCAATCTGAACCTGTATGACATAAAAACAGATATCACATCTGTCTGTATTTCTGAGACGAGGTATTGTATCTATTTACACTATTTACATGGTTCGGACTTTTGTCCTCATCATTATCACCATATCCAAAGGCATGGTACGTTGAATTAGAACATCTACCCCCGTGGATAAAATATCACCTAAAGAAGATCGGAGCGTACAACGGCCAAAACGTCGTGAATATGGCAATAAAGATGAAGATAACAGTCCGAACAGTGTAAATAGTGTAAATAGATATTACATATAAAACGAAGAGAAAATAATGACATAATCAAGATGTTGACATTCCACACTACTTTAAATAAAAGGTTAGGAAGGAAACCTCCATCAATACTGGAAAGAGTGATAACATCTACTGGGCTTGAGAAGAGAAAATAATGAAAAAATCAAGAAATCTTTAAATGCACGGCGAGGAAGGACGCCTCTGTTAGTAATGGAAGGAGCAATAACAGTTAGTGAAGTTGTGAAACATACTTTGCTAATAAATTGCTTTAATAGAAGATTTTATAAATTTCAACCCGCATTAGCACTGGCTAAATCATAGGTTCAAATACTTTTCTATCAAAACGTGCTGTGGATTCCCTCTGTCTTTTCTACAAATATTTTCATCGCAACTGCTCTAACGAGCTACTTTCGCTGGGTCCCAAACTGCATGAATTTAAGCGTGCTACTAGGTTGACATCTCGGTCCCACACTTTTGCTGTCGAAATGGTTAAATGTAACCGTCTCTTTTACTCCAACAGCTTCTTCTCTTCCCGACAGCGGAATTCCCTTCCGCTTACTTGCTTCTCTGATAGCTATAATCTTCAAATATTCAAATGTAATGTCAATCGACATCTTCTGATGCCTCGATCTTCTTGATCGCCCCCCTTCTCTTTCCTCAAACACCCCTATTTACTCTTGCTTTCACTCTCTGTAACCCCTAGCCTGCTTGTGGCACTCTCGCCTTGCTTGGGGTGATATGTTTAACAAAAAAAAAAAAAATATCAGGTTGTGAGGGAAAAATCACTTTCTGCTCTTGTCACGACCGTCATCTTTTCGCGTTGTTTTCTCCCCCTTCAAATTATTCACGCTTTATTTTATATGGTACTATTGTACTTTTATCCCTAAGCAACGCGTGTCATTTTCAAACACCATGACGTGAAGAGGTAGTGAATGAACATCGAAAGTTGAACAAAAGCACGTGTTTTTCTTTATTAAACATCAATCCATTATCTAATGATGATGTTTTTCTGAGTTACTTTCTTCCTTTTATATTGGGAAAATATTAATGCTTTAGCTGGATTTCGTGTCACGTAACTGATAATTACTTTTGACTTGCATATTTATGCAAAAATAGCGAAAATAAATTGTTAGTTTCGATAAAATCTTACTTTATCTTGACAAGAGTCTGTTCAAACCAAAAATGGAATATATGACATTTGGGTTTCAGCTGCCTGATCCTCAATTTTCAGACAGAATTCAATTTCGTTTACGCAGCACTGTTATTTTCCAACCTACAGTTCCTTCCCCCCGCCCAGACTGAAAGTTGCAAGATTATCGCTACTTCCATGACAAATGTTCAAATGAGTCTATTTTTAATGCCACCAGCTCAAACGTTAACTGCCAAGACTCGTCTTCCTAAATCGACAGGGTTAAATCACTATAATACCCTACGTCTTTCTTTGGTAAATGGAAGTTCCACTCAGAAAAATTCTTATCAAGAACAACTGCTGTGTGGAACAGGCTCCCGTGTGAATGCTTCCCCAAACACTAGAATAGTAACCAATTCACTTCTAGGGCCAGTCGATAATTATCTCGCATTTCCTTCTTCCTCCTCTTACGTTCATATGACACTTCATTCAGTAATAATCTACCCGGATTTGACTTGCGATGCGATTCGGTAGAGCTGGACCGTTTAATCACTGTCGGCAGCGTACGGCCTGAGACCTACACCGAAGAAAAACAGACTTCTTCGCTCGACTAAAAGTGGCTCCGTGGTTGGCGGACAAAGCGGCAACACGAAACGGCCGGCCGGCCGGCCGTCGGTGGCAAGCGGCCGAGTCGACTGGGCCGTAGTCCGAGCGCGCTAATATTTGCGAAAAATGGTAGGAATAAAAGATTTCCTTGTTTAACACTCTGGAGTACCAGTAACAAACCATTACCAAGATGGCTGGCAGTAGGAGAGAATATAGAGAAGTTGGATTCAGGCTTGTCAACGAACATTACTTCTAAAATCGATAAGAACTATCTTCGGGTTCGAACTTGCTCCACTGCTTTTATTCATCAAGTTGGTATCAGTTACTCAACCACTGCGCGGTAGTGACATTTTAAAATTGTTGAGCATCAGAAGAATTTCATTACTTTTCTTAATTTCTCCCATACCAGCCAAACACTTTGACCAGATCGATTCAATGATCTGTTTTTTTATGATTTATCAACACTTTATGGTTATTTAAAGCCATTTAAAACGCATTTTGGAATATAAAAATAATTTTCCGAATAAATATTGCTTCAGTATCTTTTTTGGCAGTAACAATAATTTTTCTGGATATATTTCCTACTATTTAACTTATAGCTGAGGAGAGAGAAGAGATTTCTCCATGATACTTGCCCATAACTAAATATAATAAACTCGACTGGTAATTGAACTAGTCTCTCTTATTCCTCGTCGGTATCCATTACACCACCCATATATCCGATGCGGAAAACGGGTTTCTTTTGCTTATATAAATTTTCTTTTTTATTTTCACTATTGACACAGTGGTTAAGGTAGGAGAGAATTTTGTTAGAAAATTCTTCAAAATTAAAAAAAAAATGATTGTCGATAATTTTCTGTTGTTTCTACTGAAGAGCGTTCTAATTCAATTTTATCAATTGTACGATATTATTTTTTTACCCGATTCCCCACCCCAAAATGACTTTAAATTCTGAGTAGCTTCTCAAAAATTCTCATAAGTGCAAGACTAAGGTCAGTAAATATCCTAATAAAAGTAATTACAGTAAAAAATGGATATTAACATAATTTGTGACAATATTGTTGGAAAGAAAGCGTTCCGTTAGTATTTCACGATTAGCAACCAGGAAGACAATTAGAATCATCATAGTAAGAATAGTGATAAGTATGTCCATGGTAAGAAATGACTAATTTTATAAATTTGGGTATTAATAAAGCAGTTTAGAAAGTAAGTAGATTCTGGAAATAAGTAGCAGTTAAGAACGGTCAACACAGACAGCTTCACTTATCAAAATTTGCATCAACATTTCCCGCCATAACAGCCAATATGGTGGCGTCCAAATCGAGAAAACAAACAGAATCATTCTTCTTCCCGAAAAGATTTAAAGAGACGGAGATTATCATAAACTGTCGTAGATTATAGAGATTGGTATCGAAAACTGAATAAATTCATCTTGAATTACCTCATGGAACACCAATATTATAACAAACGTTAATTTCTCTGAACGTCCATACATGGATTTCTATATAAAGCCATTAATATATCTTTATTCGTTCTTATATATTTTTATGTACGAAACGTTTCTAGTTTTATTATTCAGCTTAGAACGGCCACTTCTGTATGTTTTGTGAGGCTATTAATGGATTAATTGGATTGATTTAACACATTTCTGTTTGCTTGTTTTTTTTAACTAAAACCATATTTATTTCAATAAGTTGAAACTATAGCATAATAAAAATATTCAAGAAAAATAGTTTTTTTATTCTGGAAAGAAATTCACAGAAACAAACATACCTAGACAAACATTTTTTAAATCATTTCAGCAAAAGATTTGTGACTCAAACGAACACTCGTTGCCACTCTAGTAATGTCAACGAATACTCGTTATCACTTTTGTAATGATCGTTGTAGTAGAGACCTAGTAATCGCAGATACAACTTATAGTACGCTGTTGAACAATGCTGGTGTCAGACGCCTTCGAATAGCATTCGCACTAATATTACTTGCTCGATAATACTCGCTCGAATAGCAACCACCGTATAGTGATACAAATAGATAAATAGTATAGTGAATAGAGTAGAGAATAGCGGTCCGTATAGTAATAGAGGATAGAGTAGAAATAGCGATCAATCTAGACGTCACGCGTCTTTCTTCATATGTGTTTCCTCTATGGTCACGTGATCCACTTAATTCAATAATGGGATCGCTTGTGTTTGTTCACTGTCGATCTATGTTCAAGCTCAAGTGTCGGTAGCGACACTTTATTCCTATATAACACCAAGTAAGGGCATAAAACTACTAAGACATAAAGAATTACTAAGAGAATAAGAAACTAAAAAAAAACTTTAATGAGGAGAAAGGACAATAAAGAAATAAGATTAAAAAACAAACAAACAGAAGATGACATTACATTTATATATTTAAAATTTGTGTGTTTAGGCAGCAAATTCTCTTTTAGGCATGTCTGATTAAATAAATCACAGACATTATGTCTGCTTATTTTTAATCACGTTGCACATATACGCTATTTCTGTGATCATAAAATGGGACTTCAGTGGTACGGGTTAAAAGTATTTTTCTTAATATTTTAGGTTTAATTTTTAATGGGGAGAGAGATGAATTATTATATATACTTTTATAATAATATCAATGGTTTCCCTAACTGGAACGTTAGCAAACAGATTTAATTACACCATACATGAACTTATACAAATATTAAAAACCGGAAAACCTTATAAGGAAACCATAGCATCATTTGACGTAGAAAATCTGTTTGCTAACGTTCCAGACAGAGAAATCATTAATATATATATATATATATATATATATATATATATATATATATATATATATATATATGATTCATCTGCGTGCGTTATTACAATCGTCATAGCGGAATGCTGGCTTTATTTCCATAAAACTGACAACCTTTTCAATAGCTTTTTCAATTTCAGTCCAGATTTCATCACAATCATGCATCCAGTCGCCATCTTGTTGCAGATGTGTCTCGTTGTCATCCTTTCCTCTTATTCCCATCATCTTTTGCACCAATACAAGCCATTAGTGTGAAATAAGCATAAGCAATTATAAGGCACTCCGGATATGAGGGATTCCGGATATGAGGGAGTCTACCCTCTAGATTTATAGCATTGACAAGAAAGGACTTTTCTCTGCATTGTGTTTCAGAAGCCACGATTTTGTTGATGAAGTTCCTTCTCACTCGCCTTATTGCTTTCTTTCTCCCCACCCCACGGACACATTATCTATCTATCTATCTATCTATCTATCTATCTATCTATCTACATATATATATATATATATATATATATATATATATATATATATAAATATATATATATAAATAAGTCTGTCCTTAGATAGACAGATGGGGGAGAGAAAAAAGCGATAAGGTGAGAGAGATAGAACTTCATCGACAAAATCACACACACATATATATATTTCGAATTCAAACCTGCGTTCTCTTTAGCAGACATATATATATATTGCTATCCACAGACAGACTGCTTCGCTGTATCACAGCTCATCAGTGTGATAGACATCCGGTTGCCTCTAGCTAGGATTGAAACTTGACTAAATTGGCTTCAGTCTGAGATTCTACCACTAAGGCATGGATGAAGGTGAATTTAAGCGCATTTATTTTTTTTAGATAAACACACAATGGCTGAGAGGACTCAATTCGCTTTACCGAAGAGTCTTGCATTATTAGCCGCAATAATCACTGTTTACACACTCACATTCTCTCCCCAGAGAGCTCAGCCGAAATATTTTTTTCAGGAAAGGTAATAAACTCGTTGGTATATAATCCAAGTGGATCCTAGTAATATAAAATATTAAAACTGATCCACAAAAAGAGCTCAACGTATTTATTATAACAAATTCAATAAATAGTATTACACAACAAAATCATCATATAGATCTATTTCAACCGACGAAAACTCCGTGAGTTTTATTCAACCCTGCTGGATCAAATTGCGTTTCCTGACGGAAGTTAGCCGAGTCATCCATTCATCGCTTCTGTTTATCGTCCCTTTGCTGAAACAGGATCCGTGGTGCGACAAGCTATGGATCGAGAAAGACCGTGATCAACTTGTGTGCTTAAACACGAAGAACACATTCTACGGGCTGTCGGAGACGATCCATGTATCTGCACACGTCAAGTGGCCCGAGCATGTCCGACATCTCATATTACCGCAAGAGCAGCTCGTGTGTCTGTATCATCTGTAACGTGTACAGGGTCTTTCGCCCTCTGATCACTCACCACCAGAGAACTTTTGTCGATGGTTTATTCCACAAACTGCCGGTCCGTTGTTTGTCTCTTCAGTCTTGTTTACGGATGAGGCAACATTTGAAATAACAATTTTACACAACTAACATTTGTGGGCGGATCGGCATCCCCATAGTACAGTACAGGTTAAACACCAGCATCAGTTTACGATTAATGTGTGGGCTGGAATTGTAGGTGACTCTGGTAGGTCCATATGTTCTCCCAGCATGTCTTATAGGAGCTGACTGCAGGGACTTTAATTCGAACACACTTCCAGACCAATACCCTTTTACCAGTATGTCTGTATATACACACACACATGCACGCATACACGTATACATACAAACCTTACACACTATACAAAGTGTATATATATATATATATATATATATATATATATATATATATATGTTTTCTTGTAATAATACAATATATATATATAGAGAGAAAGAATATACATACACATACTGTACGAAAACCCCCACACTCACACACAATGCACAAGAATAGAGTGGAAGGAAGACACTCCGAAAATATAGAGGGTGACATAAAAAGAGAAGAACAAAGACGTCCTCCTCTTTTTCCCTTTTTATTCTGACCAAATTTAATTGTTTTATTACTCCTCAACCTAAGGAACCTTTTTCAGTCCAAGATGGATTCAGATGACTACTACACAAAAAAAAGACAATGATTAAAAGATTTAACATAGGAAGAAAAAACGTTCCTTTAAATAATATGTGAAAATAACCATTCTTCGCCTGAAACACGACCCGTAAATAAAAAAAAAAAAAAAAATCCACATTATAATCAAGAACGTTTGTGTTTTTTTCTTTCTTTAAAAGGTAGACTTTTCTGTCGTTGGAACAACAATAATATTACACACCATCAGACACACGCACACTCAGACACGCGCGCGCGCACACACACACACATATCTTTTTAATGGATGCTTTTCTTTATTTTGATGTAAATTTTTTAATAGTATTATTATTATTATTATTATTATTATTATTATTATTATCTGAAATGGCTAGACACCTCAATATATCTTTTTTGAAGATGATCACTCATTTTTTACTTGTCATGTCCGGAGAAGAGGTACTATTGTAGCTCAACCGTCGACACTTTTCTTTTCCTCTTTTTCTTTTTTTCCCTTTTCCCTCCCCATGTCTATCTCTCTGCCTCCCACCCCTAAAAAAATCCCGATATTGAAATTTCTATCTTTCCTTCTTATTTTTTTTTTTTAATTCCTTTTATCTCCCCTCCATTCTTTTTTTTTTCTTTTCCTTGTGTCTGGATTTAAACTTCATTTATTTTTGTGCCCCTCATCCCATGAAATAAATTATCGCCCAGATGGATTTCTAAGGACTCCGCTTTCATTATATATATATATATATATATATATATATATATATTTGTGTGTGTGTGTGTGTGTGTGATAACAGTGGTGATATGCTGGAAGCCCTAAGTAAATCCATTTTTATAGTGCTGTTTAAGAAACCAAATAAATGTGAACTTTATCGGAAAATCAGCCTAATGTGCATCATCCAAATTTTAATCAATATAAAACAGCAGAATTAGATCGAAAATAGGATAAGATCAGTGTGGGTTCATTAAAGACACTGGAACAAGGAATGCAATATTTATGCTGAGAATGATATCAGAAAGAGAAATACAAATGTCTCTATACGTAAGCTGTATAGATCATGCAATATGTATAACTATGTTGTATCAATTAAGCAAAGGTTTTCAACAAGATATGTAACAAAGAACATTTAGAGCTGCTACAAATTACTTTTAGAACTTCTGGGTAAGCGAGATTTATTTGGATATTAGAATAATACAGTACATATACTGGAAGCAAACCTCTTGCATAAGGACAGAAAATGAATTTAGTAAATACACAAAAATAGAAATGGGCGTAAGACAAAGGTGTGTCTTCTCACCAGACTTATTCAACCTTAACAGTTAAGAAATACTGAGAGAATTAGAATTGGGATAGCGTAAGATGGCTTACAAAAGCTAAGCAAAGTATTAGGAAACAGGAAAATTAGAAACAAAGAAAACAGTACTGAACTGTTACGGAATATCAGTCCTCCCATACGGTAGTGAATGCTAATCATATCACAAATGTAAAATAGACTAAGCAACAGAAATGTGGTTCTACAGAAGAATGCTGAGAATACTATGGACTGAACACGTGAGCAACAATGAAGTTTTAGAGAAAATGGAAAGAAAAAAACACTTGTGTGTAGCACCAGAAAGAGAGTTGAAATTTCTAGGGTACCTAATTAGGAAAGACGGCTTGGAAAATGTTATACCCACAGGACGAAGAACAGAGGGAGACAGCGCATAGCTTAACTTATGATTTTGTGTAAATGAACAGGGATTAGGAGATATAGCACCGCCCCCCCCCCCCGAAAAAAAAACAAATTTTACTAAGGGCTACAAAAGACAGGAAGTTGTGGAGCAACATGATTATTAACAGGAAACAACAAAAGAAGAAGAACCTTTTTCAGTGAGGAAAGCAATAATTATGTCTCTAATACGATATAAACTCTTAAACATGCTACCTAAAACGATATCATGACTCCAGACACTAGTACTGCCTTAACATAAATCTAATAAACTTTATTTAAAAAAGCAAAATTTGAGTCTGAAGGAATAAATAAATAATATAAACTCGTGATTAAGACTATAACTTGCGTAAAATATTAGCATTAAACAAAAGAACTAAGAAGGATTAGTTTCCCCTCCCCCACTGCCTCATTTCACATAGACCAATATTGCAATATTGGCCTCTATATGGATCCCGCCCAAAGAGTAGTGGCACGTGATTTGAAGACTGAGGCATGAAACCAACATATACCATATAATGTTTGCTTCTATGTCCTCACTGCACATTTTATTATAAACAAAGAAAAGTGTGCTGAATCTATATAGGAGCGAATATTGGACAGTTTGCCCACAGATGAAGAGTAATCTCGAGGCAAAAGAGATGTGGTTATACAGAAGGATGCTGAGAATACCATGGGGTCAACGAGGAACCTTAAAAAAATGGAAACAAAAGGGATAATCAGATTTGAAATCAGAAAAAGACGAAATTTTTAGGAAGCATAATGCGGAAGGGATTATTGGAGATTTTAACACTGCCAGGCGATATTGAAAGCGAGGGAAGACGGTAATTAATCTACTTGTTTAAATGAGTGGAAGAACAGGGACAATGAGGGGGATAAATATTTCATAGAGCTACGAAGGGAAGGATGTATGGATATTTTTGATCACCCACGTCCTGAGAGGGCACGGTCCATAAAATAAATAGTTCAGATGTTAGTTATTTTACCATAGAGTAAGATTCAGAGGTTAACCACTGGTCTATATTCGCATGTTAGAATGTCGAACGTTGATTTTGTCAATTCTCAGGCCTTCCTAACGTGCATGATAATACATCACAACACAATCTCAGATTAACTACAAGAATGGGGCACCCAGAGTGATATGAACTCATAACTCTGTCTTTGGTCAGCCAGTGAAAGCAGGCCGATAGACGTAATACACGCTGTTTAATGATTAAAAATGGGACGTTTATTTAAAATACGGAGTATCTGCTATGATATTGTTCGATGTTATAGAAAATGTCGGATTAAAAAAAAAAAAAAAGGCTTACGGCCTCATCACATTGAAGCACCGGTTCCTGTAAGATCACTGAAGTTAAGGAACGTCGAGCTTGGTCATATCTAGATGGGTGACCGATTGGGACTACCAGCTTGGATGTGCGGGTGGTTTAATGAATAACAGCTCGGGATTGTTAATCGCTGAGCCGAGTTCCGATTCAATTTGGGTTCGTTGTATTCACTTACGCGCAAATACTCTTGGGAAAGGTATGAATCCACCGCTTCTCCCTCATCTATGGGTTAATTAGTAAGGCTTGTATCACTAACCCCTTATTATCTAGCCCACCAAATTAATGCAATCTACTTTCTCGCTTTAAATAACCTTCAAAATTGTTGATAAGTCGTATTAAAAGAATAAGTAAATAAAAATATAAATCCATATATTTAAAAATTGTTTTGTTTATGATTCGGATACGGAACAGGGTAGATATTCCTAAAACATAATGTGGGTGAAGTCGATGTGCTTTCCTTAAAAAAGGAAAATAGAACATTGCTTGCTGTAACGGTTTCGTGACCGAGCGGTAAAGCACACCGGATTAAAAAGGCGCTTTTCCCCCTACAAAGCAAGTGACTTTTTCTTTATCATGATTTCTCGAATGCGCAGGTCTATAGACTTAATACATGCTGTTTAATAAATAAAAATGGTCTGTTTGAAATACAGAAAATCCACTATAATAAAACTTTATTATAGTGCATTCTCTGTATTTCAAACACACCATTTTTATTTATAGTCACAAAAATGTCGGATTAAAAGTGTAAATTTTTTAACTCTTTAGATTTAATTCTACGCTAGGTGCACTAATCTGGGTATATAATAAGCTATTGGTCATCCTTTATGGCAACGAATTTTGGACGATCTGTTCATTAATGAAGAAGAGACTTGAAACAACATAAATGCGACTCTACAGAAGGATACTGAGAATACCATGCACTGAACAGGTGAGCAACGACGAAGTTTTAGAGAAAATGGAAACAGAAAGGTCATTTATACTTGACATCAGAAAGAGAAAGCTGAAATTTCTATTGTACATAATGAGGAAAAAAGCCTTGGAAAATTTGATACTCACAGGACAGGTTGAAGGCAAAAGAAACAGAGGAAAAGAACTAAAAGTAGCGAGCTTGTGTAAAGGGATGTTAGAACAGTGTTTAGGAGATAAAATCACAAAATGTATTAAGAGCTACAAAGGACAGGAATTTGAGGAGAGCCATGATTGCCTACGTTCTGGAGGAACACTGCATAGAGAAGAAGAAGAAGAAGAAGAAGAAGAAGAAGAAGAAGAAGAAGAAACTTTTTGCTGATACAAGAGTTATTTCCCTTGTGTTAGAATTATTTCCCTTTATATATTTAGAGATTTGCATGCGTATATCTCGTAATAAAAATGATTTTAAAATGCAGTATCATTTTTGATTGCCGAGCTAAAGAATAGATATCTCGATACGAAGGTACATGATAAATTTTAAAATTTATATAAAATCGTTATTATTATTAAAACCAATACAGCAATAGGTAATTTTGTTGCTGATTGTGAGTGCCTTTGCTCTCGTTTTTGCTATAATGGTTTGCCTTCTTGTAGGAGTGATTATTGAAGTAAATGTCAGTAAATGTCAAGTTTTATAAGTCGCGATCACTAGGTCTTATCTCCGGGCCAGACCCCCAAACGAAATGTGAAATGTTTATAATTGTGATGGACGCATTAAAAACACGAGAAAAATGTAAGGAATTTTTATTGGTATTTCTCTCTCAACACGCGCGGCCCAACTAAATTCCAGTTTGCAACGTTCATTTCAAATTGATTCCCATTCAATCTGCCTTTTATAACAGAAGATGTGAAATTGAAACTAATTTTTTTTCTTTTTATTTTTGGCATCTTTTTTTTTTTTTGTGGTGGGTGAAGATGCTTGGGGGGCGGTTGGATACGAGGCAGCATCTTTGGTTTTAGGTTGTCGCCTGACTGCAACCGCGTGTTTTACTTTTTGCAATCTGTTAGGAAAAGGAGAGGGAAAAATTTACTTAAGATTGGCGATTTAACCGGAAAGATAAAGAACTGTAGTGTTCGGTTACTATAGCAACGGAAAAAAATAAAACGATTAACACACGCATATACGCGTGCACAAACACACACAGATACAAACTCACACATACGCACACACTATAGTCCACTAAATGAACGTAAGATATAACGTGTAACACACACATCCGCACACATTGAATATGGCATACGAAAGCAACTAAAAAATTAAAATGACTAAAACATGAACATCCGCACACATTGAATATGGCATACGAAAGCAACTAAAAAATTAAAATGACTAAAACATGAACATCCGCACACATTGAATATGGCATACGAAAGCAACTAAAAAATTAAAATGACTAAAACATGAACATACGCACAGATTGAAATACACGTATACTAAGGCAATCGAAAAAAGAAACGTGTGACACAAACACGCACATACAAACACATAGACACGCCAAAAAATAACATTCTCACACATACATATATTACAAATACGCACACATTAAGGTAGTAGAAAAAAATAAAACAAGCCACACACACTCACCCACACACACTCACCCACACACACTGATGCCCAAAACACACACTATTGTACGCAGGAAAAAAAAAAATGAATACACACACAGACACGCACGAACGCACGCACGCACACGGAGACAGAAATACATAAATCCGCACATACTATCGCACACACTCAAGCAACTGAAAAAATAAAATGAATAACACGCACACAAACCAAAACACATACGTACAGAAGTAACAGCAAAATAAAATGTGTCACACACACACATACGCACGCAATCTTAATTGATTAGTTGATTCATTTGTTATTTTACCGCTTACCAACCCTTTGTTGGTTATTTAAAGCCAGAAAATATTTTTAGATTGTAAGAGTTGTTTTGAAGATAATACTGATTTACTGATACAAGTCCTACTAATTAATCTATAGCTGGGGGAGAAAAGGTGGATTCATAGCTTGCTCAAGCACGCAATCTGAAAGAATGTTTGAAAACTAAAAAGCAAATCAAAATCTTGTTTTCTCATGAAATATAACAGAATCACTTCCAAAGATTAAATTACTTTTTTTCTACAATTCCCTAACATTTGATCGGACCAAATTTTCACTGAACACCATATTACATTAGAGGCAAAAAAAAAAAAAAAAAATAAAAAAAAAAATAAAATGAAAGACTGCTACTATATTAACAATTATAATGTAGCGTGTTTTGTAACGAATGGAATTGTTCAAGAACTGTGCCGATGAAGACGAAGATATCAACTTAACATTTTCAATCGAAATGAATTTCAAAACGTGGAGGAATTTTATAGATATATTTTTTATAATTTTCTGCGGGGTACAGAATTTTATTATACAAATAAAAAAGTTAGACTTGTTTTACTTTTCATGATTAAAAAAGAAAAGTGAAAAATAAAATCAACACAGCCGACCGGTTTCGCCGTCACTCAACAGAGCTGAATCGTGGGATTATATATTGCAAGAAAATAAAACAACGATATGTAATATTAATGAAGGCGGAATACAATTTAAATTAAAGTCATATTAAATCCTAACAGACACTTCCTCTGTTTACAGAAGGAGGGCTGTCTGGACTGAACATAAATTATTTCTAACACCTTTATCTGCAATATAGAGCGACCACGACTTAAGATGGTAAACGAGTCAATGCTAAAGTTAGCGGCACAATTTGGGGTTTTAATAAGATGCTCCGTGATGGAGGAACCATATGTATTGTTTAGAACGTCCTTTAATTGGAATGTTCCATTCCTGATTTTTCTACGTATTTGCCGCTGTATTCTAGCATCTAAACTTTGCGTTGTTCTATCTATGTAGTCAGCGCTGCAACTACATTTAAATGATGAATAACATTGTTAATATACTGGCGGTGTGTAGAAAATAGATATATTTTTATAGAATAAACTACCTCACAAGGGAAGAGAATGAAAATTATTCTTACGTTCTTATTTAATCATTTCACCTCAAGCAAGGCAATAATGCCACTAAGACGCAAAGGGTAACAGATTAAATGAAGATGAGAAGACTTTCGAAAGTACCAGAAACCCAATCCTAAACAAGAAACAAGGAATAAAACTTTACTCCTGTACAATAGACGCGGAAGGGTTGTGAACCGGGCTATAGGCGAATATAGCTACTCTTATACAGATAGTTAAAAAAGAGAAAGTTTAGCCGCAGTGTATATATGTGTGTCATGTCCATGTGCTTTATTTGAAATTAAGAAGTCTGCTACGCAAGAAATGTCTCTCCGAGAGGGAATAATTCTGTTGTTATCTCGCATACCAGACAAAAAGAGAAAAAGAAAGAATTACACTGTTCTTTTATAGTCCTGAAACAACGCCACCGAGTGGACGATTTCGCAGCCAAGGTGGGGGTAATCCTTACAATAATAAAGAAAGATTATATTGCTTTCAATATTTACCAACATTTGACTAGTCTGGCACAAAACCCAAAAAGTGACGCGTCCAGTGAAAATCGAATACATTAATTATAATTTGCGGGGCTCGGTTGATAATCCCTAATCCTCAGTGTGATGCCTAACATCAACCGATTACAGCAATGCGTCCAATTCAAACCGAAACTTTCTTATATTTGACTGTGTCTACGAAACAGACACTATTTAAAAATATTTCAGAGTTTTTTCGGAGTTTATAGTTTGTTTATCATTCGTCTGTTTGCGTCGCATCCTCTGCATTCACAATGGCTGAGAATCTTGGAAGTCGATGACTTGAAAGTCGACAGTAAACAGAAACGCGTTTTCAAGTTTGGCACAATGGATAAGAGATATGATTCTTAATGAAGATTGGACTCTTATTATATTTTGCTGCTGCCTCCACGTAAAGATCCGACAAAAAAAATTATTTTTCATATCTTTCTTTCCCGTTGTAATCCATGTAATCATTTCTTACATTTGTTTATTTCAAGCTGCATATCGCTCTGTCTTTGTTTGTATTCAATCGACCAATAATACTTTCTTTCCAATCTATTCATAATATTTTCTTTTCGTCCTGGGCATCACACTTACTTCCTTTCTTTTTTTCTTTCTTTCTTTCTTGTCCGTATACTTATCAGCATTTCTTTCTTTCTTTCTTTCTTTCTTTCTTTCTTGTCCGTATACTTATCAGTATTTCTTTCTTTCTTTCTTTCTTTCTTTCTTTCTTTCTTTCTTTCTTTCTTTCTTTCTTTCTTTCTTGTCCGTATACTTATCAGCATTTCTTTCTTTCTTTCTTTCTTTCTTTCTTTCTTTCTTTCTTTCTTTCTTTCTTGTCCGTATACTTATCAGTATTTCTTTCTTTCTTTCTTTCTTTCTTTCTTTCTTTCTTTCGTTCGTTCGTTTGTTCGTTTTTTCACCACATTTTCTTTTCTAACTACGCAACACCCTTTCTTTCTTTCTTTCTTTCTTTCTTTCTTTCTTTCGTTCGTTTGTTCGTTTTTTTCACCACATTTTCTTTTCTAACTACGCAACACACTTTCTTTAATTCTTTCTTTCTTTCTTTTTTTCTTTCTTTCTTTCTTTCTTTCTTTCTTTCTTTCTTTCTTTCTTTCTTTCTTTCTTTCTTTCTTTCTTTCTTTCTTGTCCGTATACTTATCAGTATTTCTTTCTTTCTTTCTTTCTTTCTTTCTTTCTTTCTTTCGTTCGTTCGTTTGTTCGTTTTTTCACCACATTTTCTTTTCTAACTACGCAACACCCTTTCTTTCTTTCTTTCTTTCTTTCTTTCTTTCTTTCTTTCGTTCGTTTGTTCGTTTTTTTCACCACATTTTCTTTTCTAACTACGCAACACACTTTCTTTAATTCTTTCTTTCTTTCTTTCTTTCTTTCTTTCGTTAGTTTTATTCACCACATTTTCTTTTCAGACTACGCAACACACTTTCTTTCTTTCTTTCTTTCTATTCACTCCATTTTCATTATCAACATTTCCCTTATTATTGCTTTCCTCTCTCATATTCACCATTCTTTTAGCGTCACTTCCCAATCTCAATTCTTAGTGTATGATTGCAAACACATTAATGAACACTGTTTTTTTCCCCTTCTTTTGAAAATTATTTCGTTATGAGGTCCGTTTCATTGAGCTGGAGATACACGAAAATTTTCCATGTCTGCACCAGGTGGAATTATCCTTCATCGGTGAAACAAAACCGAAAACATTTCAGTTGTTTGTCTACCTGAGGGTGTGTCAAATGTTTGAAAACAAATATAATCAAGGACATAGACGCACCGATTGGCCAAATGAAAAATTGAATTTGCCAGGCGACATAAACATGTCTAGAGAAATAAAAAAAAGGATCTGTCTATATCTCTGAGATGAGGCATTTTGATTATTTGAATTATTTACATTATTCGAACTGTTATCCTCATCTTCATTGTCATATTTACAACGTTTCGGTTCTGCATCGGTGTAGGAAAGTCAGATGGTTTGAAATTCGTGGTGAGACGTTTCTCTTTGTCTACATACTTTTAGGTATATTGGGTCCGTACAGATTCATCAATGTCTGTCCATATCTCTGAAGTATTATGACTACTTGCATTATTTTCATTATTCGAACTGTTATCCTCATCTTCATTGTAATATTCAAAACTGGGACATGTATATTAACCCTAGAACACTAACCATGGGTATATAGTACACAGCGCAAATTTTCCTATTTTTAATTATTAGGTTGGTGCAAAAATAATGACGTAATAATATTGTTTTTTGACGTTAAAAATACGTCAAAAAACGACATTATTACGTCATTATTTTTGCACCAACCTAATACAATTTTCAGTACCTGATTTTCTTACCTAAATAATGTTTTTCCGTTCCTATTAATGTTAACTCAAAGTACAAAGTTTGAAGTGCCTGCATGTAAAAGATTTCAAATAAAGATTTATATTTACTATTTTTTTTTTATATCTTCAAAATCGGGTATGATATAGCCATGGTTAGTGGTGGTGTAACTTTAATTGATGGTTAGTGTTCTAGGGTTAAATTTCATCAACCAACCCTATGTAAGCAAAAGGAACATTTCATTCATTCCTTACGCTTGATCGAAGGAATATGAGTATTTTTTTTCTATCTTATACTCTTTTTGGAACCTTTTATTTTATTTTTAGTCATCAATTTGTTTACAATTAAAATCCATTTGAATCCTGTTGCAATTTTCCATCCTCGTTCCCTATTTGCAAGTGTTTCATTGATTATTTTGTTCTATTCACCAACGTTCACCTTTTGGTAAAGTGTCGGCCGAAAGGGTTTCCCAAAGGTAAAACGACGTCTTCTCTATTTAAAACAAACGTATATGAATCAGTAATTTAGACTACCATCCTAGATAGCACCAAATCGTAGGTCATATATCGCCATGACCATTTGAATGTTTTCATCAATACCTCCTCTGAACCATTTACATTTATATATGAGAGCGACTTCATTACTGACAGACATTGTCTCAAATCACAAAATGCACAAGAATGAAATTCACACCCAACAAGGGATGTCAGTACTTCACAGGTCATCCGATATGGATTGAAAACATTTAGCATGTTAGTCACATGGAGGGGTGCCGTGGTAGCATCACAATGCGCCCTGAAAGAATATATTCACTTCTTGTAACGGCGACTACTGGCAATAGACAACTCCTGAAAAATGGCAACAAGTTGTCTATTCGTCTATCCCCTTTTCAGAGAGAGAGAGAGAGAGAGAGAGAGAGAGAGAGAGAGAGAGAGAGAGAGAGAGAGAGAGAGACACACACACACACACACAGACAGACAGAGACAGACAGATAGACAGACAGACAGAGAGAGAGAGAGAGAGTACATCTTAATTTAAGTTGAAAAGCTGTAAAAGAGAGTAGGGAGATAAATGAACGCCTTTATATAGGCTTAAGAAGCGCCCCCCCCTAATGACGGTTTTTTAGTAACGTCAAGTGGGATAACCCAAAACTGTCTAAAATAAATTAAATCTTGAGGTTGACTTATAAATCATATGTAGGGTGTCTTTGAAGGATTAGTATAACTTAGATAGATAGAGATAGATAGATAGATAGATAGACAGAGATAGATAGAGAAAGAAAGAGATAGATAGATCGATAGATCGATAGATAGATAGATAGATAGAGATAGAGAGTGAGAAAGAGAGAGACAGACAGAGAGATAGATATATGTAAAATACATTATTTCTGACAATATTCATCATCATACTTCTGAAAGTTTCCCTCGCAATTATTGTGTCTCGATATGCTTGTCGTGTCGCGTATTGTCCTCATCAGCGATCAGTGGACACGCACCAGGAAAGGAACGCTAGATCTATATTCGTGATGCCAAAATCTTTCAGTACGCGGGCGATAATGGCTCTCCACAACAACCTCTCTTTTGTTACTATAAGTCACTTTTGAGCTCTTATTATTTCTCTCTGTTCATACATCCACCTCACAAACTGGTTACATTTTGTTTCTCCCTGATTCTCTTACCTTCAATATGTCTTGTGAGTGTTAAAATCTCTAAGCCTTCTTTCATCTTTTTTTCAGATATTTACCATTCTTTTTCTGACTGTAAATTCTCTTTTTCTATCTTCCTTAAGCCGTATTCTTTGTTTATATGTTATATCCATGACATTCGTAGCATTCGTAACTAGAATTACATTTTTCTCTCACTTCAAGCGTCTTTTTCGTCTGCGTCGAAATTGTCCCGCTTTTACTACTATAGAAGTGATTAAATATTACATTATTTCATTAGTTCATTATTTTTCTAAGAGTATCTCTTAATACTTTGCTTAGTTTCCGGATGATATCTTTCGCTAAGGCTATCCACGTTCGGAATTTTATTCCTTCGGTTTCGTCAATATCTCGCTTGCTTTTCTTTTGTTAAACGCAAGCTAACGAAAAGTGCCGTATCGCTGGAAATAAAAAGTTTTAAAATTACAACCAGCGAATTCTGACGTCCCGATAAATTCTAGTTTTCTGACAAAACCCATAAATTTAAGTCAGCATCTTATATTTGAAAAGATATTTATAAAAGTGGTTGTCGACATATACGCTGGATGTAAACTGCGCGTCTTTACAAAAAAAAAAAAAAAAAATAAAAAAAAAAATATAAAAAGCAGGAAAGAAATTGCTTCAAACACATGCAACATTTACTATAAGACTTTCGCTGTTATCTTTGAGCAAACATGTTTAATGAGACTGATTTAACTCCACACAGATAAGATAATGATATAATTATGATACTATAATAAAATAATACCAATTCAGTATAAGTGAATGAACAGTACACTGCATGTTGTTTCGGTATGTGGTGTACGATTGTCGGGATTTCGACTATTTCATTATAAGATTTGAGTTAAATAAATCGACTGAACATGAATTTGGTGGTTACTGGAGAACAGTGAAAATTACAAGAAATATTTACAGTTATTATTTGTATCGAACTTTCTTCCTCCCCGCACCGAGATCAATGTACGGACGATAAAGGAGGCTATGCTGATGACAGGTATTCATAGCTGTCATAAGGATGGTCTTGAATAGAAAATCAACATCCTCTAACCAGTATTCAAAGAAATAGGACTCAAGATAATCCTTTCCAAAATAGGAACAATGAACTGGAATAGAGGATAGAGGAGGCACAGTGGAGTAATGTATAGCGGCTCGGATTGAGGAATCGGAGAGACGAGTTCGAATTCCAGTCGAATCGATTACATTCACTTACGTGCTAATACCCTTGGAAAAAGTATAAATCCTCTTCTTCCTCCAGCTATGGATAAATATCAGGACAGACCGGGTTCTATGGCAACTGGTCTACCGCAGGAAGAAATGGCAACCTATTACGGGAAATAAAATCTGCTTCGTCATACATGTATCGAAAGATACATGATCGCCTAAGCATGTATCACGCATGGCGCATAACTGACTGAGTGATCTGGAACTGAAATGAAAGCAGTGATGACATCTACCCTGATTCCATCATAAAAATTTAGGGTGTGGAGTTAGTAAATTCTTCAAATAACTCGGTATTTAGTATAGAAGATAATTGAAATTGAACATAGAGGTAGTTTCGTCCAACATCGCAGATTGTAACAAAACCAAAATATAAAGCTGATAACTCGATTCATGTGCTTAAATAACGCAGTTCAAGCGAAACTTTCATGAGTATGTCATGTTTGGCGTCAAATCCGTTACGAAATATCTGAACTGTGAGCTTGTATACAAACACTTTCTAAGGTCAATAGTTAAAAATAGCTTTGAAGAGTGAAGCCTGTGGGTCTTGGCAAAGACCACACTTCTTCGAAACTTGTGGACTGGCACTACAGAATTATAAACAAAGAACTGTAACAAATAACAAAAGAACATCACTTGAAGACTACCAACAGCAGAAACAACTAAAATGGATATTACATATAACTCAAAGAGAAAATAATGACTTAATCAAGATGCTGAAAATTCACACTACTTCAAATAATAAGTTTAGATAAGAACCCCCACATCAGTACTGTAAAGAGCTATAACAACTACTGGATTTTAGAAATCTATTTCGCTGAAAAATTGTTTTAAGAGAAAATTTTTTATAAATTTCAACCGACAGTAGTACTGGCTGTTCGGTCAATGAATGCCAAATGTTTCCTTATAAGGAAACGGCTAATATTACTATTAAGAAAATATGTTCTGAAACATGTACGCTTATTATTTATATTTTAAATCTATGCATAATTTCATATTTCAATCTGGTTCAAATAAAATGTTAGGAAGGGAACATCCGTAAATATTAGAAAGAGCGATACCAGTTACTGGACTTGAGAAATCTATTTACCTGAGAAACCTCTTTTCCCGAAAAATTGTTTTAAGAAGAGAAAATAAATACATATTCAAGATGTTAATATTTCACTCTGGTTTAAATAAAATGTTAGGAATGAAAATATTCGTCAGTAATAGAAAGAGCAATAACAGTTACTGGACTTGAGAAATCTATTTTCCTGAGAACCTCTTTCCCTGAAAAAAATTTATAAGAGGAAGATTTTTATAAATTTCAACCGACAGTAGTACTGGCTGCTCAGTCAATGAATGCCAAATGTTTCCTTATAAGGAAACGGCTAATATTACCATTAAGAAAATATGAGGAAGAAAACAGACAACCACTTGCTGGCCCGTGTTTGTATTGTTTCGCTCTAGCAGAAACCCATTTACATTTTTTTTTCTTCGTTTTTAAATTTATCTATTTTTCTCTCCCCCCACTCTACGACATTTTGTCCCAATGATTTCCCCTTATTTGATAGTTTAGTAAGAAATCCCGGTTCGAAAGAAAAAAAAACCCCCAAAAAACAGGAAAAATGGAAAATTAAATGTCTTTGGCTAGATACGAGAATGTGTCTCGTCAGTAATAAATCCGGGTAACCTTATTTTCAATTTCTTTTCAGAAATGACAATGGGACTTATACTAAGTTAAAACTTAATCTGATAGTGTATAGCGAAGTGAGATCCAGGACTCCTAACCTGTTATCTCCCCCCCACCCCAATCCTTCCCTCTGTTATCTGTAATAGGAGTAGGTAGTCTCTTCTACCGCCCGTTCAGCACTCCTCCCCCTTCTATTGGACATGAGTAGAGGCTTACACCTTGTTTCTTGTCTAGGAAGGGGTTCCCGGTACTCTTTCTCTCTCCGGCCTCTGTATTAGTGCAGCTCTGTTTCTCCCGTGATGTAAGCAGTCTGTGGCATCACCTCTTCATTTTGAGGGTACACGGTTGACAGTTCTCTGGTTGCTGTTTCCGACTGGTAGTTAGGAGCCCTAACTCTTGCGTAGCGTCTTGAGCGGCCGCTCTGATCAACAGTTGTATAATACCGGGGTGTTTGTAGTGCCATGTCGCGCATGGTTAAGTGTCCCTGCAGTCACCTCCGGTGGGCAGCCCTGAGGAACACATAATGATGCAGATTTTGCCAACTCCTCTCTGCCCGCGTCACGGTCGAAACTGTCTGTTTCTTTTACCTCGGGTTTTCTCATCTTACAAACAAAATTCAACATGAGTTACAAAAACCGAAAGATTAACCCTAAACCAGCCTCTCAAAAACCACCTAAACCCCTCAACATTTCGTTCTCCAACATCCGGGGCATTAGGACAAACTTCTGCAGTCTGGAATTTTCCTCACTGCAAACGGCCCGGATATACTGGTTCTCTGTGAGACAAACTTTGTCTCGTTTATCCCCTCTTCCGATCTCTCGATCCCCGGAAATCTTCCTCTCCTCAGAAAAGACTCGCTAACCCACATGCACGGTCTTGGTGTCTACGTCAAGAAACATCTCCCTCTGGCCAGAGAGTCCTCTCTCGAATCGCCAGACAAGTCATACATGTGTCTCCGACTCTCTCTCTCCTCAATGCGGTAAGCTATCTCTTCTTCCTTTACCGCTCTACATCCTCTCAAGACTGTGAGATACTCGATAGCATTTCTGACAGCATAGACAAAGCTCTCTCCCTACCCGTTTGCTCACATTTTTGTGTTTGGTGACTTTAACGCCCATCACAGCTTGTGGCTTAAGAATGCTACTACTGACCTCACGGGCATTCAAACGCTCAATTTTTCAATCTCTCATTCCCTCACACAGATAGTTAACTTCCCCACTCGTTTTGCCTTCAACCGGGAAGGTAAAGCCTCTCTTCTCGACCTGTGCTTTACCTCCATCCCCGAATCCTGTAGCGCCTCGCAACTCTGCCCTCTTGGTAACTCTGACCATGCAGTAGTATCAGTTAACATCTCCTTCAACTCCACCCCCTATAAAGAACCTCCTACCACTAGAACCTCGTTCTACTATCAACGAGCTGACTGGGACGCGTTCCGTGATTTCCTCCGCGATGTCCCCTGGGATGGAGTCTTTAAGCTCCCCGTCCAAGATTGTGCTTCTGAAGTCTCTTCCTGGGTTAAAGCTGGAATCGATGCTTTCATCCCATCAAGGAAATATAGGGTCAAGTCGCGCTCCTCCCCCTGGTTCTCCGCTGCTTGCTCAGCCACCATTGCCCATAGGAACCATTACTTCCACCTATTCCGCAGCGACATGTCTGACTGCAATAGACGTCTCTTTGCCTCCGCCCGTAACGAGTGTAAGCGTGTCCTCAACGATGCTAAGTCACTTTTTGCGGCTCGGATGAAGGAACGTATTGCATCTCGCAAATTTGGCTCCAAAGATTATTGGCGTCTCTGCAAGAGCGTATTGAACAATTGTAAACCCTCTATACCTCCTTTATTCAACCATTTTGAAGTCCTGACCTCCTCTACAGACAAGGCTGAATGCTTTGCTCGGAAATTTTCATTCAACTCGACGCTCGACTCTTCCGGTGTACCCATACCTGACTTCCCTCTTAGAACTGAGGCCTTAGTGGGTTAAACATAACCCCATCTTTGGTACTGGGCGTTATTTCCAATTTAGACCCCAACAAAGCTAGTGGTGGAGACTGGATACCAGCCATTGTCTTGAAGAAATGCGCGCCCGAACTAAACTATACAACTACTGCTTCAAAGAATCTTGTTTTCCTGACTGCTGGAAGTCCTCTTCCATCGTTCCTGTCTTCAAGAACTCCGGCGACCCCTCTGACCCTTCCAACTACCGTCCTATCAGTCTCCTTCCCCTCTTCGGCAAAGTCTTCGAAGCCCTAATCAATACCGGGGTGGTTAACCACCTCACATCCCATAATCTGCTCTCAGACAAGCAATATGGGTTCTGCTTTGCCCGATCTACAGCCGATGTGCTTACGGCCATCACTGAAACAGTCTACCGAGCTCTTCAAAATAACGGGGAAGCCCGAGCCGTGGCACTAGACATCTCCAAAGCATTTGATAGGGTTTGACATGCCGGCCTTCTTCGCAAGCTCCAGGGTTATGGCATTACGGGTCGATTATATAACCTAATACGATCATTCCTGTCAAACCGTAAATTGAAGGTCGTTCTCAATGGATTCTCCTCCAGTTCCTATCCCACGAACGCAGGTGTTCCTCAAGGCTCCATCCTAGGCCCCTCTCTATTTCTTATCTACATAAATGACCTCCCTAACGCAATAACTTTCCAAGTTGGCATCTACGCGGATGACACCACAATTTATTCCTGCCTCAAAAACAAATCTAGTCTCGCTGACAAAACTCGCCTGGCCGTGCGTCTCGAAAAGGACCTCCAATCGATTGTGAACTGGGGCACGAATTGGCTGGTCAACTTCAACGCTTTTAAGACAAAACTGCTCTCTATTAATCACCACAGAGATCCTTCCCTTCCCTCCATTAGAATGTCCGACGCTCAACTTCTCGAGAGCAACTCTCTGCGGCTTCTCGGTCTCACGTTGACTGCTGACCGAGATGGAATAAATACATTGAGTCAATTGCCTCGCCCACTGCAAGGAAAGTTGGCTCCCTGAGCCGCGCCAGGAAGTTTTTCTCCCCGGAGTCGATCCTCCAGATCTACAAATCAACAATTCGCCCTTGCATGGAGTATTGCTGCCATATATGGTCTGGTGCCCCTTCTGTTTGCCTCGGGGTTCTTTATAGGCTCCAGAGGCGTATATGCAATGTAGTTGGCCCTGCCCTGGCGTCTCGTCTACAGTCACTTTCTCACAGACGCGCCGTCGCCTCCCTCTGTCTGTTCTACAAATACTTCCATGGAAATTGCTCCGAGGAGCTGTATTCGCTGGTTCCCAGACGTCATGAGTTCAAGCGCCATATGAGGCTGGCATCCCGCTCTCACCCCTTCACTGTCGAAACTCCTAAATGTAGCCGTCTCTTCTACTCTAATAGCTTCATGTCTCGCACCTCTCGCCTGTGGAACGCCCTTCGCTATTCCTGTTTCCCTTTGAGCTATAATCTCCAGCTGTTCAAGTGTAATGTCAATCGACATCTCCAGTTGCCTCGATCTATCCACTACCTTCATCCTTTCTTCTATCACTCTTATCTGATCTTGCTCTAAACTTTCTGTAACCCCTTGCGTCCTAGTGGCTTCCCGCCTTGCTTGGGGTGAAATGCTTAAAAAAAAATGTACGCTTATTATTTCTATCATAAATTTATGCATAATTTAATATGTGGATATATTATTTCGGATATCCTCTTTTGGAGTACTCTTTGTTTGTTTTTGTTTGTGTTAATTCTTCTTTTCAAAAAAGATTAATGAGTTTCCAGATGTTAAGTATCGAGATAAACGTCGTCAATATAGTGATTATCTTTGTTTTACAATATAAGTATCTTTATTGGTTCACTGTGTCGTGCGAAACAAATTTTTCTCTCCTTAATCTATCATATATATATTTATAAGTCTACCATTGCATTGTATATTGCTGCCTTAGAGACAGATAGATCGATAGATAGGTAGAGAGGGAGAAAGAGAGAGATATGTAGAGAGAGAGGGAGATAGATAGATAGAGAGGGAGAGAGAGAGAGACAGAAAGATTTGCTCTTATAAACTTTGAAATGGAGAGCCATAAAAACCAAGTGTAAACCGTGAATTAAAATGAAAGTAGCACCAAAACAAGAGCGATGACATTAAAAACAAAGTCATATTATTAGAGTTATCTGTTTCCGTTGAAAAGAAGCCTTCTTTCCCCTATTGCTCTGGATCAAGAAGACGACGACTGTATCTCTGTTCAAAAGCGATAAAGACCCAAACAAAAGCGACCCCCGTTTATTACACCTGTGTTAACTCTCGTGCAAACCAAACCTTTTTTTCATTCTCCTGCAAAATAGTCCTGATGAAGGCCGGAGGGCACAACGACTGAAACGTTGTGATAACAACAACAAAGACGAGGAAAATAGTTCGCATGTATTTAGTGTAAATAATGATAACTCCTCATCCCCGAAATTCAAACAGAAATTAATTCTCAGTTTAAATTCATTTAATTTTTTTAAAAATTATTTTCTTTAATGATTTAAATTTAAATAATTACCTAAGATTAGACTGTATTCAAAATGAGCTACTTCCGGTTACTTAAATATCGATATTTTGTTCAGCAGGATTTGAACGTGTAAACTTTCTTTTACATGCGAGAGAAGCACTTGGTGGGGGGTGGGGTACATCGATTTCTGTTCGTTTAAATTATATAATCTTTTCTTTAATGGCAGTTTTCTGTTTAAAATCTAAACGAATAAACACTAATAGATATGATGAAAATAAAATGTACAAATACTTGAATAAACTAAAGCACATTAGAATTGAGAAATAATATATCGGTGCCTCGGCACATGGGTAATGGTTAATGAGCTAGACTAACGATCATTACTGAAAAGTGAGTCTGTCTTCACTGCAGTCCTCATATAAGTGGTATTGTGACTGAAATAAGCTTAGTAATCATCTATAAGGAATAATAATAATAATGATAATAATAATAATAATAATAATAATGACAATAACAATAATGACAATAATAATAATAGTAATAATAATGACAATAATAATAATAATAATGATATAGAAAATAATAATAATAATGTCAATGATAATAATAGTAATAATGATAAGGGTAATAATAATGGCAATAATAATAATAATGACAATAATAATAATAATGATAATAATGACAATAATAATAATAATGCCAATAATAATAATGACAATGATAATAATAATAATATGATACAATAATAATAATATAATACATGTCGAAACGCCACCATCGATTGATAATGTACAGACATTTTGGAAATATATTGGAGCAACCCAAAGGAATGTAACCCAAATGCAGAATGGATACGGCGTGAAGAAGAACGACTGCTGGATACACCTCTGCAAGAATGGGTAAATATATCCACAGATGATGTTAGGCAAGCACTAACGAAATCCCAAAAATGGAAATCCACAGGAAATGACAAGGTGCCCAATTTCTGGCTGTATCATCTCTCATCTACCCATGACATACTTGCAAAAACATTATCAACGCTTGTAAATAATCCCAATAAAATCCCGGAATGGGTTACTGAAGGTATTACATACCTCATACCAAAAACAACTGAAACAGACGACCCGAAAAATTATAGACCGATAACATGTCTTTCCACAACGTATAAGTTGATCACGTCTGTACTGACGAACCGTACTTACTCCTTCTTCGAAACAAACAGCATTCTCCCGCTGGAACAGAAGGGATGCAGTAGAGGTTCATATGGCTGCAAAGATCAACTTCTGATAAATAAAATGATCCTGGAAAATTGCAGGAGACGACGCAGAAATCTCAGTGCAGCGTGGATTGATTATCGTAAAGCCTTTGATAGTGTTCCACATTCTTGGATCCTTAAGGCTTTGGAAATGTACAAAGTCTCCCCTGTGGTGTTAAACTTTCTTAAGCACAGCATGGGGATGTGGAACACAAAACTATACCTTAGGCACACGGGGGGCACTGCTATATCCAACCGTCTGAATATCCGACGTGGAATTTTTCAAGGAGACTCTCTGTCACCCCTTCTGTTTTGTTTATCCTTAACCCCTCTTACACATGAACTGAACAACAGTAGCTATGGTTACAAAATAAATAAGAAAATTTTCAATCACCTACTATACATGGATGATCTCAAACTCTTTGCCAAAGACGACAATGAGTTGAAAGGCCTCCTCAATATTGTAAAATACTTTAGTGACGACATAGGTATGGACTTCGGATTAGATAAATGTGCAAAAGTAACATTCAAGAAAGGTAGAATTACAGAAACACCCTCAATAGATTTAGATTTTGTCACAAAGATTAGGGAATTGGAGCATGAAGAAGCTTATAAGTACCTAGGAATTAGCGAAGGAGATGGCATACAACACCCCCAAATGAAAGAAAAAATAAGAAAAGAGTACTACAGGCGTGTACGTCTGATACTAAATACTGAACTAAACTCAAAAAATAGAATATCAGCTATAAACACATTGGCTGTCCCAGTGGTGCATTACAGCTTTAATGTCCTTAACTGGACCATAGCTGAAATTAAGCGAATGGACGCCAAAACGAGAAAGCTTCTCACTTGCTATCGCATGCATCATCCCAAAGCTGATGTTGATCGTCTGTATGTGCCCAGATCCGAAGGAGGCAGAGGATTAGTTCAACTAGAACTGTCCTACAAAACTACAACAATTGGCCTCCAAAAATACTTGGAAACTACAGAAGACTGGATGATGGTATGCGTCAAGGAACATGAAAGTAGTAAGCGTCTTTACCCCGTAATGAAAGAAGCCAACAAATTCAAACTGGAACTTCAAATGGGCGTAGAGATGCAACTACAGCACAATACACCGACTGAAACTGCAAAATACTTGAAAAAGACAGCAAAGACGAATGCAACCGACCAGATACAGAAGCGATGGCAAGATAAACCGCTTCATGGCCAATACTCTGCCCGTATCAACCAAGCTGATGTAGACAAAACCCGTACCCATCAGTGGCTACGCAGTGCAGGGTTGAAAGCGGAAACTGAAGGTTTTATCCTTGCTGCGCAGGACCAATGCTTGCTAACTAGGAATTATCAAGCACATATACTAAAATATTGTGTCAGCCCAAAATGCAGATTCTGTGATAAATATCCAGAAACGATTGATCATCTTGTATCAGGTTGCACGATGCTGGCACCCACTGAATATAAAACCCGACATGACAGAGTGGGCCAATATCTGCACTGGAAAATCTGCAACTTCTACGGGAAGGAAACTGAAAGAAACTGGTACCAACACCACCCAGACCCAGTTACGGAGATAGGACCTGTTACAATTCTATGGGACTACACAATTCACACTGACAGAACAATCAAGGCCAACCGACCAGATATTGTTATTAAAGACCACAAACAAAAACGGTGCCTCCTTATTGATATGGCAGTCCCTGCTGACTGCAATGTATCTTTGAAGATATTCAAAAAGCTGTCAAAATACAAGGACCTTGAAATAGAGGTCTCGAAAATGTGGCATATGGGAACATCAACAATCCCTGTTGTAGTTGGAGCCCTAGGACTGGTTGGAAAAGATTGCAGCAGACTAATTGCAGGGATCCCTGGAAGCCCATGCCTCAAGGAGATACAAAAAATTGTTCTGACAAGTACAGCCCACACTTTACGAAGGGCTCTATCTATGTAATTTTATTATTTTTTTTTTTTTTGTCAGTGAAAAGGGTCATGATGCCATTTCTAACCTTAGGTCCCTGGGAGGGACCCGGAAAGAAATGTGTAAACGCCAGAAAGCAAAGAAAATAAAAATAATAATAATAAGAATAATGACATTGACAATAATAATAATAATGTCAATGATAATAATAATAATAATGACAATGACAATAATAATAATAATAATGATAATGGTAACAATAATAATAATATAACAATGATAATAATAATGACAATAATAATAATAATGACAATTATAATAATAATAATGATAATAATAATAATGATAATAATAATGACAAGGATAATAATAATAATAGTGACAATAATAATAATAATAATGACAAGGATAATAATAATAATAATAATGACAATAATAATAATAATAATAATGACAATAATAATAATAATAATAATAATAATAATAATAATAATGACAATGATAATAATAACAACAATAATGATAACAGTAATCATATCAAAACGAATGAAGAGAAGCAAAGTACCCAGTAACTTAGTAGTGTTTCAAAATTTTAATATATATCCACTGACTATTTGATTTCTTTTTATCATGCAGTTAATGTGCAGAAGTTGAAAGCAAGTCTCTCATGTGACGCACGAGGGATTTGCATATTCCATGAAATAGTGTGAAATTACTTTAGTGTTTATTCGCCGTTTCAGAAAAATGCACCGGCAAGAATGTACGTGAAGCGTCGGAGTTGATATCTTTACGGAATGAACCGACAATGGGGAAATCTGATCAAAAACAAACGGAAGGAGGTGTGAGAAAATGTTTAAAACAACTGTTTATGCCCAACAGGACCAATCAGAATGCCACAAGGGAATTACTTCTTTGCCGCCAGTTGTGAGAATTTACGTGGAAAGAGAATTCTATAAGCGAAAGGGCACCGGGTGCAAAATCTAACAAAAGAATCGCAGATTTAATTAATATAAAAAAAAATGATCTGAATCTTGAACAAAAATGAACTTGAATGAAATAAAAATAGATCTATATGCTTCAGGATGTGCCTGATCGTGGCTCTTCACAACTTCCTATGTTTTGTATCTGTATCTCTCCCAGTACCTGTTCTATCATCAATTAACAACAGATTGTTTCCTTCTATCTTCTTGATTTCATTATATCCTTTGATTGTCAAATTCTCCAAGCCTTCCTTCTTCATTTTGTATCCCACAATTTTCAACTGTCTTTTTTTCGTTCGATTTTTCTTAAGAATTCTTGTTTCTCACATGCTTCGTCCATGTTATTCTCAGCATCTTTTTTTAGAAGTACATCTTCAAGTATTCTCTTCATCTTTTGATAGAATTATCCACCATTCACTGCTATACAGGAAAATCGATATAACATAGCATTTCAGTAGCTTTTTCTTTGTTTTTAATGAAATGTGCTTGTGTTTTTTAAAATATTTAACTTAGCGTCGACTGATACAAGGGAGATGTAGATAAAACTAACCGTAACTCAACAAATAACAGATACGTAAATTCTACTGGCAAGGAAATTCGACTTTCGAAAACAGTTTTCAATTCGGCTCGAACATCGAATTATTTGCACTAACAGGAAATAAGCATTTCAACGAGACTCCCTTTATAAGCAGCTGCAATTGTCATTCGAACTCGTTTCTCTGGTTTTGTGTTCTGTTCCGCCATTTTATATTTTCCTTTTTCGTAGATTCAACTCATTTTTTTCTGTTTTCAATCGTTTTTTTTGGTGGATGCATCTATAGGGAGACCTCTCTTTTACAGCAAGGTTCACCCTGTACAAGGCCTGGAAGCCACTTGAGGTAGAGGGTTACCTTAAGGGGTAGTTTATATGAATAGCTCGTCTTGGGTAAGACGATAAACTACATCCATCATCAACGCTTCTGATCAAGAGGTTTTGAAGAGCGTGGAACCACCTCTTAATTGTTGGTGTTCCCAGTTTCACCCTGAACCGGGTGGTAGCAACTGTTAGGGTCCCAGCCATGGGCAACTATTAGGTTGGTGCAAAAATAACGACGTAATAATGTCGTTTTTTGACGTTAAAAATACGTCAAAAAACGACATTATTACGTCATTATTTTTGCACCAACCTAATAGTTACCACTCAAATTTGTGTAAAAATAGGTTTTAATACCAGAAATACTTTGTAATACAAAAATTGTTACCAGCAATAATTTTTGAAGGAAAAATTATTATCAGCATTACTTAAAAAAAAACATACCAGCAATACAAATAGTTATACATTTTTTGAAAAAAAAAAGCTATAGATTTCTTCAAGGAATAATATTCCCAAAAATAGATTTTTGAAGAAAAACATATAACAGCAATAAAAAATTTTGTCGGCATTAAATAACCCATTGAGGTTGATATGCCGTAAAACAAACCAAACCAAACCAAATTATATGAATAGCAGAGGAAGATAATGGTTAACTCTATACTTGAACAGGTTAAGATTGTAGTGATCGTGGAGACATCCTTTTGGAAGTCTGTTCCACAGAACAGTAGTTCGCAGAAAGAAGCTGTTTGTGTGGAAGTTACATGTCCTAACCGTGATGGATAGTCCTAGCTGAACCAAGTCATGTAATCCCTCCGAGTATTTTCCATGGTAGTAGCAGTGAGAGACTCGCCATGTCCCGCCTGTGAGAGAGAAGTTAGAATGTGGAAAATTACTTCTACTTATCTCTGTATGTGATATCCGTACTCTCGTATAGCCATGAGTGCTGGACAATCGACTCAGAGATGTAGACGAGACTTTAAGCAACAGAAATGTGGTTCTACAAAAAGATGCTGAGGATAGCATGGACCGAACACGTGAGAGAAAATGAAAATGAAAAGCAAACTGATATTTAACATCAGAAACAGTTGAGGTTTCTAGGCACCCAATGAGGAAGTTGGGTTTTGAAAATCTGATACTTACAGGACAGATAGAAGGCAAGGGCTACAGAGGAAAACAACGTATAACATAATGAGCTTGATGTCGGAACATGGCTGAGAGAAATAACAGAAAGACGAAGTTTATTAAGAGCGACAAAGGACAGGAAATTGTGGAGAGCCATGATCTCCTACGATCTGGGAAACACAGTATATAAAGAAAATTTCAGTTTCTGACCCTCCACTTATGATTGCATTATGAATTGACATCGTACTTTTTAAAACATTAGATAGAGCGCAGCAGAAATACCTCTCAAATACGATATTAGTGGCAATATTAATGGCTGATGTTGGAGGCATTTCTCGCAGGTATATGTTGGAGGCATTTCTCGTAGGTATATGTTGGAGGTATTTCTCGCAGGTATATGTGGGAAGCATTTCTCGCAGCTATATGTGGGAAGCATTTCTCGTAGGTATATGTGGGAAGCATTTCTCGCAGGTATATGTTGGAGGCATTTCTCGCAGGTGTATGTTGGAGGTATTTCTCGCAACTATATGTGGGAAGCATCTATCGCAGATATATGTGGGAGGAATTCTTCGCACGTATATGCTGGAGGTATTTTTCGCAGCTATATGTTGGAGATATTTTTCGCAGGTATATGTGGGAGATATTTCTCGCAGGTATATATTGGAGGTATTTCTGCCGCATCCTGTACTTACGATTTATGACTGAAATTCTTCACCTGGATAAAATACCTGCTTTTATATTTAAAATTCGTCTTCTGGGAGCCAAGTATCTCCAGTTTGGGATTAATAAGAATAATCAGCAATATTATTGGCCCCGATCTGGCGCCACGGTTTCAGTCACTTTCCCCCCACCGTAAGGTTGCATCTCTGTGCCTTTTCTATTAATACTTTTCTGGGTAATCATTCGGATGAGCTATTTGCTATGGTACCTAGAGTTTGAATTTAAGCGCAGCACTAGACTGGCGTCGAGAGCTCATCAACTGACAGTTGAGCTGGCTAGATGTAACCGTTATTTTTCTCACGCTTATTGCTTGTGGAACTTCCTGCCGGCTCCATGCTTTCCAACCAACATCAGCCAAAATTTAAATGCCAATGACAATCGCTATTTTCTGTCCTCCTGATTACTCTTTTCTCTTCCTGCTCATTATTAATGTTTTTGTTCCAAATTCTTCCACATTCAATAACCCTTTGTAATCTTAGTGGCTTTACTGCCTTGCATGGGGTCAAACCGAATTAAAAAATGTCTGAATAACTAGCATATTTGCCATCATCCAACGGAGATGACTCTGGTGAGTAATTACAACTGGATGTTCATTTCCCAGTATGTAGTGAGGTAATCTCTGTTGTAGACGCCTGCTCAGGCACATTTGTGTTTCTTCAAAACATACAGCACAAACCCGTAGTTTATATAGCAATTATATATAGCGATCCTTAGCTATAGTGTCTAGGAGTGAGCACACAATCTGGCTGGACCACTATTTGAATAAAACCAATACGTTAAAATCTGGGTCACGATTACTTTTGACTTCAGGCTTTTAAACATTTTCATCTACCTAATTTCGCTCAACCCAAGGTACAGGTTTCAAATTCTCCTCTGGAATTGTTTCACCATGGTCTATTTGGCAGTGCATTGAAGTGATCTTGTCAAATCAACCATGTTGATAATCGAACTCACATCTGTTATAGTCGGAACTCAAATATTCTACTAGACAATAACTAGGATTAGTTTAATTTTGGCACAAAGACACAAATGGGGGTCACTTATTAAGAATTGAATAACAAAATGGAAACTGCGAAATGCTTATTATTTCTTCTCTCTCACTCTTCTTTTTCTATGTGGCGTGTCCATTCAGGACATTGGTGATTATGGCTCTCCACAATTTCCTGTCCTTTGTATCTCTTAATAAATTTTGTCTTTTTATTATCTTTCCTGAACCTTGTTTCACCATCAAGCTCACTAAATAGATTAGGAGTTGTTTTCCTCTGTCCCTCTTTCCTTCATTATGTCATGTGAGTATCAGATTTTCCAAACTCTCTTTCCTCATTATGTGCCCTAGAAATTTCAAGTGTCTCTTCCTGATGTTAAGTATAAGTATCCTTTTTATTTCGATTTTCTCTAAAACTTTGACATTGCTCACATGTTCGGTCCATAGTATTTCCAGGATCCTTCTGAATATCGCCCAATAAGTTTGTTCTCAAAATGTTCGTAATATATTCTCATATTTGGATCTCGTGAGGAAATCGGTACCAGAGTTCGAATTCAGACTGAAACTATTTTTGGTAAAGTACGAATTTCCTTCTCTCTTCATTTAGGCCTATTGTCAGTTATCTTCGCTAAACGTCTTGTCCCTTTCATGTCACGATAAGTCGATGAGCAGAACGCTTTCTCAGACATTATCTCTCTACAGACATAGCAACAAAGATCTATTACACCCATTGTCGGCCTTGACAAACATCAGTGACATATATCTTGTCAGATATTTTTGTATATCCCCTCATAAAAATATTCACGTATAAAAGATTAAAGGGTGCCTTTTATGGCACGATAACGAGCAAGATCGTCTTACAAACCAGTTTTCTAGTGCAGTGAGTTGGCTCATTGAGCACTCATTGGTTGTGACCTTGTTCCAGACTAGGCTACACTTAGCAATTATCAATATTAAAATATGTCATTATTGCTTATTTTTATCGCGTGTTAAAACGTAAGTAAAGTCAGCGAATTATATTTCACATTTTGCCTAATAACATTCAGAATCAGAATGACTAAAATTGAAGGGTCAGCCATTTTAGGCCCAGACTGACTATCTGGTGCTTAAGAAAATTAAAGAATTGTGTCTTCTAAGATAATGTTTTTTGAAAGATAAAGAAATTTCTGTAGAATCCCTGACAACAGGATTAAGAAGGCCTTCCGGATATGAGGAATTGGTTACAAAGTCCGGATATGAGGGATTCCGGATATAAGGGATTCCGTATATGAAGGATTGCGGATATGAGGGATTCCGGATATGAATGAGTGAGTGAGTGAAATATAACGGAATTGATTGAAGGAAAAAAAATCATTAAATTAAGTCTGCCACGTATGCAAAACAAATAATGTAACGAGGATTTTTTAATCGATGTTGCATGATGATTCTTTCTCTTCTAATATCATTCTCAACTTTTTCCGCATTTCGTTTTGCTTTTGTTCTTGAAATTTTTTTAAACGAAAGACGCTTTTTTACTCTACGTTCGTTATTGCAATCGTCATGAATGGTGGCTTTCTTTCCATAAAACTGACAAACTTTTCAATAGTTTTTTTCGATCTCAGTCCAGCTTTCGTCACAATCCTGCATCTCGTCGTTGTCTTGTTGCAGATGTGTCTCGTTGTCACCCTTTCCTCTTATTTTGATCATCTTTTGCACCAATACAAGCCATTAGGGTGAAATAAGTATAAGCAATTATCCAAAGTAAATTTCCTGTAGAACAGAAATTTCAAATCAGTTATCACCCAAATAATTAAAATATACACATCAAAATCATGTCCGGATATGCGGGATTCCGGATATTAGGTATTCCGGATATGAGGGATTCTACTGTACTATGGAATACCATTTTTTGTTAATTTTAAACACATAACATTGAGTTTGGTTCATGAATAGATAGAGGACTTCTAATAAGACAGACAATGTATTGAGTAACAAAGGCTAGCTTCGAGTGAGGTGGGTTGTGGAATTATTGGTGGGGAATAAAGTTGGGGAAAGGGAAGGGGTCGTGAATGAATATTTTCGCGTAAAAATGGGAGAGAAATATAAAATATGATTGAAAACGTAAAAGACAAGTAAAACAAATAATGGAGGAGAAACGTTAAAAAACGAAAAAGAAATATTTTGTACTGATGCGTTAGTGTTTCTTGTTAATCGTGTATTTTGTCGCTGCTGGTGTCTATCTGTGTGCCTGTGTATGTGTGCATATACAGGTGTGTCGGGTCTGTGTATATGTACGTGTCCATGCGTATGTGTGTTAAATGTTTTCTACGGGCAAATTATATTTTGTCCCTATTTTCAGCTGATGACTGTTACTCGTTGCTAACTTCGGCCATTTGCATTTCTTTCTTTTTATCTAACAGTTTTGAATAGTTTTTTTTTTTTTTTTTTTTTTACAAAAGTCTCGGTTCTAATTCTTTTCGTTTTCTTCTTCTTCTTCACAATTTGCAAGTTGTAGCGGCTGTTTATTGCAGTTCGAGAGAAGTAATTGGGCTAGAATCCACATGCTCCTGAATATGCGTGGTTTAGAACAGCTCGATTTTTCATGTGCACGTAACGGAAGAAAGTAATTCCGGCAAACATTCTTGAAAATTTCTCTCCATACATAGTCCGCTTAATCAAGAAGTGATCTTTTAAAGTTGGCCTCTTGTCCAATTTAAAAAGGTCCAGGACACGTCATTATAATCATAGTTTAATAATTTATAATTACCCTTTTAAAATAATTTCATCGGAATCGAGATAAGAAAGTCACTAAGACGCAAGGGTTACCGAGTGTCAAAGAATATGAGGAAAAGAAAAACATTATTAGAGAGAGATAGATAGATAGAGAGAGAGAGAGAGAGAGAGAGAGAGAGAGAGAGAGAGAGAGAGAGAGAGAGAGAGAGAGAGAAAGAGAACAGGAATTAAGAAGACAGATGATGACGATTGACATGTCATTTTTGAAGATTAAAGAGGCTGGAAGCGTGTCCCACAATCGAAAAGTGCGAGAGAAGAAAATGTTAGCATACAGCTTAAGGTTACATCTAGCAGCTTCAACTGTAAGATGATGAGACTTAGCGTCGACGGAAGGATAGAGAGAAAGAGAGAGAGAGAAAAAAAGGAATTAAAAAGACAGAAGATAACGATAGACATGTCATTTTTGAAGATCAAAGAGACTGCAAGAATGTCCCACAATCAAGAAGTGCAAGAGAAGAAACTGTTAGCATAGAACTTACAGTTACATCTAGCCAGCTCAACAATAAGATGATGAGACAGCTGCCAATCTAGTACTCCACTCGAATTCATTCTGGGTTTACAAGGGAAGAAATGCGTCTAGCAGGATATTTAGCCATTAGTCTCGTCTCATTCATCAGGGTATAAGAAGCTTGGTGATTTTTGAGGAGTTTTTTTTATATCTCTTGCGTGACGTCTGTCCTTCTTTACGGCAGCGGATGTTGGACGATTTCCTCAAAGATGAGGCAGAGACTCGAGGAGACGGAAATGTGGTTGTACAGAAGGATGCTAAGGATATCATGGACCGAGCGTGTGAGCAACGATGAGATCTTAGAGAGGTTGTAAACAAGGAGGAGGCTTATACTTAACATCGGAAAGAGGCAGCTGAAGTTCCTGGGACACATAATGAGGAAGGAAGGTCTGGCGAATCTGATACTCACAAGTCGAATAGAGGGAAAGAGAGACAAGAGAAAACAGCGCATGGTATATCTAGCGGCCTTAAGCAAGTGGATGACAGAAAGTGGTCTAGGGGATGTGGCAGAGGGAAGGAACATGTTGAGAGCAGCAAGGGATAGAGGGGGGTGGAGAGCCATAATCGCCTACGTCCCGAAAGCACACGGCACATAGAAAGAAAGAATATTGTGGGAAATATTAAGCTCCGGCATATAATTACTTTATAGTTTATTATAACTTTTGGGGAAAAACCATTCATTTTGGACGTTGGCTGTTGTTATGGTGTGATACGAGTAACTCATCCTTATGATAGCAGCATTTGTTATCAGTAAGACATCGACCTCCTTCTTCATTTTCTTAGGCTTACGGCCATATAACGTTGAAACACCGGTTCCCGTGCGTATCACCGAAATTAAGCAACGTTATGTACCTAGATAAGTGACAGCTTGGGAATATCAGGTGTTGTAAGCTTAGGTGTGCGGGTGGTGTAATGAATAATGACTCGAAATTGTTAATCGGAGAGCTGAGTTCCAATTTCAGCTGGGTTCGTTATATTCATATACCCGCAAATACTCTTGGGAAATGTATGGGTCCACTTCTCCCCTTACGTATGGGTTAGTCAGTAAGACATGTGTTACTAAACACTTACAAACTAAACATATTTTCGGGCTTTGAATAACCCGAAAAAAGTTGATAGGCCGTAAAAAACGAATAAATCAATCTTTTTTTCTTATTTACTGTCTGTTTCCTCCCCTCTACTTCTTCCATCTACATATCAACCACCACCACCACCACCACCAGCAGCTTCTTTTTCTTCTTCTTTTTCTTTTTTTTCTTATTTTTTGTTTTCTCCTCATCCACTTTTTCTTCCACTCCTACTTCTTCAGCCCTAATCCTTTTTCTCCTCTTCCTCATTCTTCTCTTTTCCCTCTCCTTTTTGTCTCTTTTTCCTCCTTCTTACACTATCCACCGCTTCCTCCTTTCTTTCCCTTCCTTCTCCTCATTATTATTTTCTCCTTCGTCACATCGTCCCTCTTCTCCTCCTCCACTGCCTCTCTCTTTATTTTCCTTCTTCTCGTCTCCTCCTCCTACATTCTTTTTTTTGGTCTCTATCCTTTTTGGCTTCTTTTCATTCCTCGTTCTTCCTTCTTTCTTTCTCCCCTCCGTCTCCTCCTCTTTCTCTTCCCGATTCTTTTTCTTCTTCTTTTGTAAGCAAAATATTAGCTAATAATGATAGGGTTAATGATAGTGAAAGCGTTGTTACCAGAAAGGGTAGAGCCACCACCACCACCACCATCATCATCATCATCATCATCATCATCATCATCATCATGGTTTATAATGATTTGATTAACCATCAGCGTCGCTTGTCGGTCGAGAATATGTAGTAATGACATCATTGTCTCTGAGGATGTCGACAAGTGTTACAAGTTTTTATTGAATTAAACTTCTCTTTTACTGATTAGATGCGACTAAAGCGATTAGTCGCCAGCAGCCGTCACCTTTTGCGGCCAAGTGAGGCCAGAAACAAACACTCGTCAACAGGAAATTCTCAAAGCAGAACGAGGCTGATAGGTGGGGGGGGGAGACACTGTCGGCAACAATCGGTTAGCGATACCTGTGTATGCTTAAACATGTGTGTGTATTGTGTCAAAAAAAAAATGACGTCCCTATTTGTGGTTAGTAATGATATTTGCTACACAAAAAGAAATGGAGTAGAAAAAGTCCATTACGCCAATCTTCAAAGCGAGAAGAGTCAACATGCTTTGAAAAGTTTCATTCGAACTGCCAGCTTTTACCTGGGCGCGATCACGGATGCCGGTAGGAAAATACAGAGTTATGGTTATTTATTTATTTAGCATGACACCAATTGAGGATCGAACTCGTATTTTTTAATGTAATGTCTTTTTAGCGTGTAGACGATTACGGCTCTCCATACATTATTTTTCATCATTATCTGTCAAGGCTGCTTGGGAAATATAGTGGAGTAGTTTCTAATTGATTTCTCTACAGATTTGAACTAAGAGTATTTTTCGTCTAGATTGGCAACCAACCAAAGTTAGAGCAGCTAGTCTACACTGTTATTTAAACTATAGCTGGGTGAGTTTGGGGAGGAGCAGAAATAAATTCCAAGAATATTTGTGCAAAAAGGAGACCAATAAACCTGTTGGCCAAACGTGATACACGCTTAGGCGATCATGTATCATGATACGGCAGATTTTTTCCCGCAGTAGGTTGCCATTTTTTACTGCGGTAGACCAGTTGCTATCCAAGGCTATAGAACCCGGTCTGTCCTGCTATTGGAGAGAGAAGACAAGGATTCATACCTTTCCAAATGGTATTAGCACGTAAGTGAATGTAATGGATTCGAACTCGGTTCTCTGATTTTTCAACCCGAGCCGCTATCCATTATTCCACTGTGCCTCCAAGGATAACAGTTTGCTCTTTAAGACGTGATTGCTGATAATGGCGCTACAGTAATTATTAAGGTTAAATTAGAGTAGAAAAAAAAAAAAGGTTTCAAGGTTAGGGTACTTAGTGAAGATCGAACTTTCTGTAGTTTTAATGATTAGCGAAACTAAAGTAATTATAAGGGTCCACTAGTATATAAGGCCCACCTTTTCATTTCAGTAGGAAATATGAAAAAAAAAAATGTCGCATGGCATATCGAATGTAGAAATTCATTCGTGTGTCCTAGTTCAATATTTAGGGGGAAAATGTGGGTCTTATATATCACCAAGTATAGCAGCTTTCAAAACAGTTTATATCGTCTTGTCTAAAGAATATAATCTTGTGCGTCATGGAATTTTTTCATCAAAATATTTATCCGCCATTATACAGTCCGTCTGAAGTTATTATGCAAATTACATTAGATTCATCTACCGCAAGGAAAGTTGGTTCTCTGTGTCATGACAGAAAATTTTTCTCGCCTGAGTCCATCCTTCAAGTCTATAAATCAACCATTCATCGTTGCATGGAATACTGCTGCCATAGATGGTCTGGTGCTCCTGTTGTTCGTCTCGAGGCCCTCGACAAAATCCAGAGACGGATATGCAATGTGATAGGTCCTGATCTGGCATCTCGTCTACAGTCACTTTCTCACAGACGTGCCGTGGCTTCCTTCTGTCTTTTCTACAAGTATTTTCACGGCAAATGCTCCGACCAGCTACTTTAGCTGGTTCCCAAATTGCATGAATTTAAGCGTTCTACTACGTTGGCATCCCAGTCCAACCCTTTCACTGTCGAAACGGTTAAATGTAGCCGCCTCTTCTACTCCAATAGCTTCTTACCTCGCACTTTCTGACAGCGGTACTCTTACTTGCTTCCCTGATAGATATAATCTTCAAATATTCAAATGTAATGTCAATCGACATCTTCTGATGCCTTCAGCTTGAACCTCGTCCTTCTCTTTACTCTTTCCTCAAACACCCCTTTTTACTCTTGCTCTCACCCTCTGTAACTCCCGGCGTGCTAGTGGCACTCCCTTCTTCTTTAGGGTAAAATGCCTAAAAAAAAAAAAAAATTAACCTTAATAATTTTAATTTCCTTTGAACAATTTTCGTCAAATTTTAAACAATTAATTTAGACGTCAAAACAAAGCTTGAGTTAATCTTTTTAAGAAATAAAATAGTACTGAGCTGATACGTGTCATCTTCCCATCTTTACGGCACCGAATGTTGGACGGTCTCCCCAAAGATGAAGCAGAGACTCGAGGCAATGGATAACAGGAGCCGAGCGTGTGAGCAACAATGAGGTTTTGGAGAGGGATGCAAACAAAGAGGAAGCTTATACTTGACATCAGAAAAAAGGAACTGAAATTTCTGGCACGCTTAATGAGAAAGGAGGGCTTGGAGAATCTGATAATCACATGTCGAATAGAGGGCCTGGTGGAAGTAGCAAGGAGACGAAGCTACAAGGGATAGGGAGAAGTAGAGAGCCATTATTGCATACGTCCTGAAGGAACACGGCACATAAAAAGAAAAGAAATGTTTTATTAAAGTTATTGAAATCTGCGTCTAGTTTCTTCAAATGTTTCACCTTTCTTGGCAGATCTTCTGTTATCACAGTGGGACGATATTTAATAACAAAAGTGAAAGAAACATAAAGCAATAAGAAACTAAATTTAATCGGCTAGATTATATAACCAAAACATATATTAAAAATGATTTGAAATTTGAAATTCTCAGCATCACTCGTTCGTTTGTGCGCATGCGTAGACACATTAACGTAAACATAAATTTAGTCCTCGAAGTAGAAACGCGCCGCATTAAAAAATTTTCCACTTTGTCACACTTCTTTCCTCTATATATATATATATATATATATATATATATATATATATATATATACAGTGTAACCCGGATATAAGAGAGTTGTCGGGACCGGAGAAGAAGTCTCTTATATCCGAGTTTCTCTTATATCAGGGTCTCTTATATCCGGGTTACACTGTGTATATATATATATATATATATATATATAGAGAGAGAGAGAGAGAGAGAGAGACATATTTTGTTTGTTTATTTTTATACTGTTCAGTTTCTTCATGTTAAAATGAAATTTATCAAGGAAGACGCCGTAGTTTTTTCAAACCCAAGTACATTCGATCTTTTCCAAGAACTTTTTCAGGCATAAATTACAAAGAAAAACTTATTGCAGCTGCGATAAAATCTATATTCTGTTATGAAGGTGATTTTTAAAAACATGCGCGAATGCTTCAATACGTTACTGCTACACTCGTAATAAATCTTGTTGACTCTCTGTTGGTTGATTTTGATATACAGTCTCAAGAATTTGAAGTTTGTTTTATTTTTTGTCGTTCACGTGCAGAGATGACGAAGATAATCTTGAATAATTTGGATGATCCTGAAATAATATATATATATATATATATATATATATATATATATATATATATATATATATATATATATATATATGTGTGTGTGTGTGTGTGTGTATTTATGTATTTGAACTTTATTTCTGTTCTTCATGAGTTTCCAATCCTTAGTTATGATTAGTTAATGATGAACATGTCATTTTCGTTTATGATCGATTTCATCATAATACTTCTGTTAAGATTGGAGAGTAATTATTTATTCTTACTGCTCAAAGTAGATCCCAATGTGTGTGTGTGTGTGTGTGTATATAATCACCGACCGAGCATCTTGTGTGTGTCCCGATCGATTGATATGCTTAAAACATAACAAATAGACATCAACACAAATATTCAAGTTAATATAAAAAAGGGCCGATAAAAAATAATGTCTATAATGGAGAGAACTAATAATAACTTTTGAAGATAATGTTTGTAAAATTTTTAAATAAACTGAAATTTTGCAGTTGGATGCGGAATATTCCAATTATTTTGAAATATTTTTTAAAACTTAGTTTTTGAAAAAAAATATTCATTTATCAAAAGGTCAATTTTCTTTATTTTATAGCATTTGTTGGGCCACAAATGAGTGCCACATTAGTTTTAATTAGGAAGCAGCTCGGCTCGGGAGAATTCGGGTATTTATTTGTGTACGCAAGGAAACCAACACACACATACATATACACACTTATGTCTAAGGGCGTGTAATTATACATGCTTATACGCAATTTTTATAATTATTTTACTTATCTACTTGCTTTTATGTAAATAGAAAATATGACGTTCAGTTTGTATTTTCAACTTTCTTGCACTTACAAAGATATTCATAATGAAAGTAGAATACAAATTTGTACTCGATTACGCACAATCTATCTATCTATCTATCTATCTATCTATCTATCTATCTATCTATCTAAAGGGTAATTATGACAGAAAAAATGATTAGTTTAGTAAACATTCATCCCACCCCCTAAACACGTCAGCAACTAAAATGCTGATGTATAGGTCATTAGAATTTTAGAATTTTAGAAGTGTATCAATTCCATTATATTGACGACATTAAATACAGACCTGAAGACTTCAGTAGCATTTCCAAAGAAACCAAGTGCAACTGAATTCGAGCTCCCTCAGACAATCCGCATAAGATGTCACATAAAAAAAATTATTCGAATTCTGTTGTGTGTCAGAATTAGAACAGAAATAGGACAAGAACAATACGGCTTTGTCCAAAAATGGTGTATTTATGGCTAGAGAGAGAGAGAGAGAGAGAGAGAGAGAGAGAGAGAGAGAGAGAGAGAGAGAAAGAGAGAGATGGTGATAAAAAGATGATGATACCAATTGAATAGAGAATGAAAGAACAAGAAAGATACAAAAAGATGCGTATGGGTAGAAAGTAAGAAAGATTATAGAATTAAGAGAAAGGGAGAAAGTTGTATTCGGGGGATTTTAGAAATGAAAAAAGAGGAAGAGAAAGCAAATATCGCCAAAAAAGCAAACAATGGGAGAGAGAAAATAATGATACGATTGGAAAAGAATTCTGGAAAAAAAGCATAAAGAAAACAGGAAAAAATATAGGCAACAATAAAGTAAGATCTTATAAAATATAGGGAACAATAAAGTAATACCCTATAAAGATATAAGAGAGATGCAAATGCAGATGGATTACACTTACCTATATCTATAATTCTCAAAATGTGTGTGTATGTATGTGTTTGTATGTGTGTGATCGGATGTTGTTTATTTGTTTCCACAGTTTTCATCCGATTTCAATGAAATTTTTTTTGTTTGATAGATAATTCTTCAGTGCCGGATTTGGGTCCAAATTGACTGGAAGAAATTACAACCTTGAAGGTGAAAAATAAAAAAAAAAAAATGATTTTTTACACTTTGCGCAGAATTCAAAGGCAAAATTCAATGTCTGTAAAAAACAGCATACAATCGATTTAGAGAGTTGAAATCTAACGCAAAAGATTTTCGGGTGGGCTGACTTTAAACTTAAACTGCACCAATTGAACGTTAAAATTCCCAGTAATGAAAAACCCGGTCAAAGATGGGTTATACTGCTAGTGGTTTATAGTTTGCACAAATGCATTTGATAGGACATGTCACAAAGAAATATTTGGACTCTATTTACATTATTCGAACTATTGTCCTCATCTTTGTCGCCATATTTATTACAGCGTTTCGGCCGTTGTACGCTCCAGCCTTCTTCAGGTGGTTGGAATGTCGAACTGAACCCTTTATTTCGCTCACTGGGGTACGCTGTTCTAGTTCCACGTGTCATATCTAATGGATGTCAGTTACCAGTTATCTCCTGTTAATTCCCCTCTCCAAGTTCTCCACCGCCATAACCAGGTATTGAACTCACACTCTTAGGACAACAACACTCAGAAAACAGTCTGCCTGCCTTATGTGAAAGGGTTATCAGAGAAAATACAAAGGATCTGCGGTTCATATAACATCAGGACAACCTTCAAAAGCTGGACGACACTTCGCAGATATCTCTCCTGAGTAAGACCCCGCCATAGAGGAGAACATGACTAAAGACTGTGTGTACGCTATCCCATGCAGCTGCGGAAAGGAATATAAAGGAGAGACAGGCCGCTCCCTTAAGGTAACACGAGGGAAAGTGGAAAAATCAGGCGTGGCTGACCACATACGGAGAGAAATGGATATGAGTTTGTAACCATTATGTAATCATCATCACCGCCATGATGTGATGATGAAAGGCCCAGGCAGATAGAAAAAATATATGTACACGTATACATGTATGTATTTGCGTGTGAGGAACGTCAACATGGACGACCGATCTGAAAAATGACAAGAACACCTTTTCCTGGTCTTGGGCGCTAGCGGCGAATTACCTCAATAACCCTAAGTTTTCGCTTACCTGGCGATTGATTCAAAACTCGCAATGACATAGCCTTCACACGTTGGATGGATTTGCTCAACAGTTAGCGTTGGGACCTTGGTTTTAAAAAAAAAAAAACGGCTCCGTACGCCTTCTACTGTTGTCTTCAGTACGCCCTTTCTGGGATTATGTTGGCGAGTTGACAGCTCATCGATCGCGCATACGCGTGCGACAATGTGTCGCCTCCGTATTTTGGGGTGAAAAGTGGTGTTCCTAACTTTGCTAGTCGCGTCAAGAATGGTGATCTGGATGACGCAAAAGGAGGGAATCTTGTGGTACGAAAGCTATTTTCATCAGTTTCTGAACGAATTCTTTCAGCATCATCAGCTGAAAGTGAAGATCACAAGTGATAGAAAGCAACGAAAGGTGGGTGAAATTAGCGAGCTTGGTTCGTGTGAAAGGGCTATCGTTGAGTTACTTTTTTATGTCCTTTTCGTCACAACGGGACGGTTTCCTGTGATCCCCTCGGGTAAGTTAGACTTTCTTTTGTGTACCTAGTTAATATGAGTTAGTGTCGTTCCCGGTCTGTTTCCGGCTTCTTCTTTTGGTTATTATCAGAGTTGAGATTCTCAACCTCCCCAGTTTGATTTTGCCCCCTTTTTCATCTCGACTGGTTCAGTCTTTGATTTCCCCACGCCCACATTTTTTTTATCCTTCTCCTTCCGTTAAACAGTTAGCTACTTGATTCTGTCTGGTGAAGGAATACAGCGCCAACACTTATTTTTATGGGGTGGACGGGTCCTACTAGCATCAGTTATTTTCTGTTTTACAGTTGATATATTTTGTTTGCAATTGGGGTTCATACCCCTCCCCCTCATTTCATATCATCTTAAATTTAATAAAAAAAAAAAAATTTCAACTTTAGCATTGCGTCTGCACGCTCCAAAATTTCTTATCCGTTAATAATAACACATTTCTAAAAATACATATTTCGATTAACATTTAATCTTTCGTATCCCGCTACTACGTGGATTTACTAAAAAAAAAAGGTTAATTTCCATGCCTGAGGATGGCTGTATGTACAGTTGAAAGTACTAGCAAAAAAAAAAAAAGACCTTGTACAACTTGAAGTTATTAAAAACAAGGATCATAACATTCATCGAGAGGTACGTGGGTTAATGTAACTTTAATAAATTTGTTTGTGACGGAGATGTTTTTCGCCATTTATATCATTAACTTTAAAAAACTACTTTTACTAATCTACTAAAAGGAATAAAAGGTGAAGGATGTTTTCTTTTGGTATATATGTTATTTGTATTGAATGAATGGACCGTGAATCGGATCAGCTAGGTATAGGATAATTAATGATGACCAGCCTCAATCCACTCCCCACCTTTTTGGCCTGGTGATGCCTAGTTGAGCTGAAAGACGGCAGGTAGAAGCTGATGGATCCACCGCTACGTCAGTGATCACAGCACGCTTAGGTCCTCTTCCCTGAAGATCGCCGACTGATCCAGTTATTTTCTAAACCAATCCAATTTTATCGTTAGGAAACACTATGTTGCCAGTATTTTCTCTGAATTTGAATAATTGATTGTTCATTAGAACAGAAAAACTCAATGAATTTTAATCGTTGCTGAACATCATAGGTAGCCATTTTAATCTCCAAGAGATGCTCTATAACCTGAAAAAAATAATAAAACAAAGCAGACTGGAAACGAACTAGTTTTGACTTTTTCAACCCTTCAGGTTTTCAGTGGTCACCTTATATTTAAATGAATAGACAAGTTTCCTTAAAAAAAAAAACAAAGACAAAAACAAAAAAACAAAAAAAAAACAACAAAACAAAACAAAACAAAAACAAAAAAAAACACACACACATAAAAAACAAAACAAAAACAGTGTGAATTAAATCTACTGGTCTGTGCATTCGAGAGCCTTAAAGAAATTATGCATTCTGGTAGAGTTTGAAATGTCCCTCAGTTAAATGTCCATCGGCTAAATGTCCGTCAGTCAAATGTCCGTCGGCCAAATGTCCGTCGGTCAAATGTCCGTCGGTCAAATGTCCGTCGGCCAAATGTCCGTCGGTCAAATATCCCTCGGTCAAATGTCCGTCGGTCAAATGTCCGTCGGCCAAATGTCCGTCGGCCAAATATCCCTCGGTCAAATGTCCGTCGGCCAAATGTCCCTCAGTCAAATGTCCATCGACTAAATGTCCCTCGGTCAAATGTCCGTCGGTCAAATGTCCCTTGGTCAAATTTCCCTCAGTCAAATGTTCATCGGCTAAATGTCCGTCGGTCAAATGTCCGTCGGTCAAATGTCCCTTGGTCAAATGTCCCTCGTCAAATGTCCGTCGGCCAAATGTCCCTCGGTCAATTGTCCGTCGGCCAAATGTCCCTTGGTCAAATGCCCCTCGGTCAAGTGTCCCTCGGCCAAATGTCAGTCGGTCAAATGTCCGAGTACCATTTGTTTTAGGAATGCAAATTACAAGATTATTCCATAATTCTTTTAATATTTTCTTCTGCGTGACCTGGAAATAAATTTTAGTATTAGTTTAAATAATTTAATCTATTTTAATATCAGATTTCTGGGCCGAACTTAATGGACGAATAATGGCGCCAGTGGATAAAACTGTATTAAAACTATCTACTTATTTATTTCTATAAGATTTTAATTTCTATGATAAATAATATAAATGAAAGATGTAGCGTTAATAAAAAAAAAAACTCTTTCGATGACGAATGAATTATTGCAAGAATTGTTCTCCCTTTTTATAAATTATAATTTTTAAAGTTTAAAATGAATTTCTAAAAATGAACAGAACATTCTTGAAGATATATGTGGCATATTATATATACGAACCTTCTTTGACAGCGATATGAGTACGTGTCAATGGGACCAAGTTAACACGGTACTAGGTGGGTCATCGTTATTTTGCACACTACACCTCAATTGTTACACATAAAAAACGTATATATATAATATATATATATATATATATATATATATATATATATATATATATATACGTTTAAAAAATCTAATAGGTCAACCAATCTAACAGTGATCTCATCTCACAATCCTCACACTTGCTCTATATGTGGCCTCCTTTATAAATCACTAGCGGGTCTTAAATGCCACTTAAGATTAGCGCATAAACTTTCATAACTTAATCAATAAGCTGTCAGATCCTCATACGTCGAAACCAACGCGAGAGTCCATTATATATATATATATATATATATATATATATATATATATATATATATATGTATGTATGTGTGTGTGTGTGTGTGGTTTATTATATATATATAGGTAATATGGTAAGGAAAATTCGGAACATCACAATACGTGTGCGCAGACCTATGTCTATATTAATATTAGGTTGGTGCCAAAAAAAATGACGTAATAATGTCGTTTTTTGACGTATTTTCTAACGTCAAAAAACGACATTATTACGTCATTATTTTTGCACCAACCTAATAGATCCGTTTCTTCCACAAGGTTACTCACGTAAATAACTTCTTTTTAAACGTATTAGTTTTAAAGTTGGGAAAACAACGAAGAAAGGTTAAAGAAAATTGGTTCAAATAAATAAAGGAAAAAAAACTTTTTGATTCACAAAAAAAAACCCCCCAAAAAAACCCTCAATCAAGGGATTGATATTATCAGTTGCGATTTCTATATTCACAAGGGAAGAAGCTAAAGAACTCGAGTTGCTCTGCTGTGAGTGATTAGACAGGGAAATGTCGCCGCAGATTTCTTAGTATTGTGAGGCGATATAGACAAAATATCTCCTGCGAAAAATATCAAAAGATTAAAAAAGAGACTAAATTGAAATAAAAAATCATAGTATCATGATACAGGCTTCGGGCAGATAAAAAAGCAAATGTAGGCATGCGCAGAAAACTTTATGCAGAAATTTAGTATTTAATAATAATAATAATAATAATAATAATAATAATAATAATAATAATAATAATATTTTATTTCTTTTTATTTCTGGTGTATACTCATTTCTTTCCAGGTCCCGACCAGAGACCTAAGGTCATGACATTTTCCACTGAGCACTTTTTGAAAAAAAAATCAAAAAATCGAACAAACTTTAAATAGATAAAGCCGTTCGTAAGGTGTAGGCTGTACTCGTGAGAGGATTTTTTTTGTATTTCTTTAAGGCATGGCCTTCCAGGAATGCCTTCAATGTGTCTATTGGAATCTTTTCCAATCACTTCAAGGGCTCCAACTACAACTGGAATTGTTAATGCTCTCATGTATCGCATTTTTGAGATTTCGATTTCAAGGTCTTTGTATCTCCAAAGATACTTTGAAGTCTACAGGAGCTGCCATATCAATAAGGAGGCTTTTTTTTTTGTTTGCGATTTCTAATAACAATGTCTGTACGATTAACTTTGATTGTTCTGTTTGTGTGTATTGTATAATCCCATAAAATTGTTATAGAGCCTATCTCCGTAACCGGTTCTGGGTGGTGTTCATACCAGTTATTATCATTATTATTATTATTATTATTATTATTATTATTATTATTATTATTTATGTCATCCCATCCGTACGCAGACGATAATGACTCTCCCTAACTTCATATCATTTATACCATGAATTTATTCACAGATGTTCCTTAGGTAGATTTCTCGCTGTTTTTCTCTTTTTGTATTTATTTAAGGCATGGGCTTCCAGGAATCCCTTTAATTAGTCTACTGGAATCTTTTCACATCGCTCCGAGGGCTCCAACTACAACTGGAATTGAGATTTCGATTTCAAGGTCCTTGTATTTTGATAGTTTTTTTGAAGATTTTCAGCGATACATTGCAGTCTGCAGAGAAAAATGTGAATAAGAAGTCTTTGCGGTTTCTAATCATGATTTTATTATCATTATTATTATTAATTTTATTATTATTATTATTATTATTATTATTATTATTATTATTATTATTTCTGCTATGGTCACACTACCTACCAAGTGTGCAGGAAGACTTAAGGCAGGTAGTGATATGTTGTTAAGGCTACATTTCATGATTTGCTTTTCTAACTTCCATAACATCACTAGCATTTGATGGAAAAAGTCCTTCTTAGTCTTATCAAGATATTTTCTGTATTTCTCTTAAGCTGGGATTTCCAGAGTTTTTATTCAATGTGTTGTTGTGTTCCTTTTTTTATCATTCCAAGCGCACCTACTATCATTGGTACTATTCTTGTTTTCAATTTCCACATTTTTTTCTATTTCGATTTCCAATTCTTTATACTTAGATAGTTTTTTCAAATTCCTTGGTTGCTATGTTACAATCCATTGAGCAAGCCATATAAATGAGTAGGCAAGTTTTTTTTCTTTTCGTTTTTTGACAATTATATCCGGCCTATTTGCTCCAATCTTCTTATCTGTAAAGATGGTGTAATCCCATAGAATTGTGTTATCTTCTATTTCTGTAACCGGTGCTAGGGGATGTTCACACCAGTGTTTATTAGCATCTTTTCCAGAGTCTTTGCATATTGTCCAGTGTAAATATTGCTCCACTCTATCGTGGCGATTTTTATGTTCATTTGGCGCAAGTCCAGATCATCCTGAGATTAGATACCCTATGATTTTCTGATATTTGTCACAGAACCTGCATTTTGGATTGTCACTATTATGTATGATATTTGCCTGAGAGTTCCTAGTGAAAAAAAACCTCTGGTTTTGTGCTGCAAGAATAAAGCCTTCCGTGTCTGCCTTTAATCAAGGTACTTGTAACCATCGATGGATATTAACTTTATTAACATCAGCTTTATTAGCCTCGTTCTGGATATTGGCCCTACAGAGGTTTGTATTGCCAGCGTTGTTTCATCTGTTCAAGAGCTTTACCCTTGGCTTTCTTTTTCATATTTTTTGCTGCAACAGTTGGTTCTTGGGCCCTGTTTTGGCTTTCTACAGACTCTACCAAATGTAAATCTCATTTGTATTTACAACCATCTTTTATTATTGGATATTTTTTATTATTTCTGTTTACGTGTTGTTTGATTAATTGTATCAACCAGTTGTTTCTATGTATCTTAGTAAGCCAATAATGGTTGTCTCGTGTGACAATTCTAGCTGAATAAGACCTCTTCCACCTTCTTTACGGGGTATATATAAACAGCCTGCATCAGCCTTTGGATGATGTATATATTATGCTTAGAAAGAAGATTTCTTGTTTTAGAATCCATTCGTCTGATGTCATTTAGAGTCCAGTTCAAGACAGTGAAATTATATTGAACCACTGGGATGGCAAAGCTATTAATGACCATAATTTTTTCTGAGAATTCAATCCAGTTCTTAATATCAGTCGTATCTACTATAGTACACTTTTAGCACTATTTCTTTCATTTTTTTATGGTAAATTCCTTCACACTGATTTACACCGAGATACTTATAAGCTTCTTCTTGCTCTAAATCTTTGATTGTTACCCCAGAGTCCAAGCTAATAGAGGAGATTTGTTGTAGTGATCCTCGTAAAATTGTGGCTTTAGCACATTTATCCAAACCGAATTCCATTCCAATGTCATCACCTTCCAGTTCACTTCCATTCCAAGCATACAACTTTAAGTCACCCATGTAAAATAGATGGCTTATTTGCTTTTGAAATATCTTATAGCCATATTCCGTCTTGTTAAGTTCGCTGGTTCATGCTATTAGGGATATACAAAATAGAAAATGTAGTAAAGAGCTAATTTGAAATATTCCTCTGTTGATATTTATTTCACCAGAATTATAGACTCCATTTTATATGATTGAGGTGAAGTGTTGTTTTCGATTTCGACTTAAAGAATTTGATGATAACGGATGATAACTTATATATATTTAAAGACTTTAAGATCCAGGAATGGGGCACATTATCGAATGCCTTATGGTAATCTTTGCAGGTAGTATTGAGATTTTTCTTTGTATTGAAGCAATTTTCCAATATCATCCTATTAATAAGTAATTAGTCTTTACATGCATAAATTATTATTATTATTATTATTATTGTTGTTTAATAAAAACTTAGTATTTAATGACAGTTTAAAAGTGAATCTTTGTTTTGATAGATATGCTTTAATATAAACCAATTTCTTCTTCCAACACAAATACTGGTATCTTGTATTTTGTTTATGTTATATATATATATATATATATATATATATATATATATATATATATATATATATATATATATATAGGCAAATGTATATGAGGGCAAATTAGTACCCGAGGAAAAAATTGGAAGTAAAAAAGAAAGAACTAAAAACATCAAAACAAGGAGAAACAAATCGTTAAGTGTCTTAAGTCCTTAGTCCAAAGAAAAACAAACAAACAAAAAAAACAAAAAAAAAACAAAAAAAACAACCAACTATAAAAACTAAAACGTAATACGCTAAGTAGAGCAGTTTTATCAATAAATTCTCTTCCACCATTTGCTTTTTTAGCCAGTTTACTTTGAAGATCCGTTTAGGTGATACCTAGGTAGATTTGCCTGGCTCGTTATGATTTATTCTAATATATATATATATATATATATATATGTATATATATATATATATATATTAGCTTGGTGCAAAAATAATGACGTAATAATGTCGTTTTTGACGTTTAAAAATGCGTCAAAAAACGACATTATTACGTCATTATTTTTGCACCAACCTAATATATATATACGATGGCTCTCTGGAAAATAGCGGTACTGGAGTTACAAAGATTTTATTTCATTTTCAGACAACTGAATAGTTTCCCCTTCAAAGTAACCCCCTCGATCAATGTGCAAGTCTACAAAGAGAAGAGACGAGGGTTGTGGCAGGACATATCGTGAATGCTTCACCACGACAATTACTCACAACGCCCTGAAGAACGTCGCCTTACAGGAACAACCACCCTATTCACCTGATCTTACTCCATGTGACTTTTTTTTCTTTTCCCCAAACTCATGGGGGATCATCAAGGGGTCCCGTTTTTAATGCGTAGAGGCCATCAAGAGGTCTTTAGCGTTGAAGCTGAGGGTTATCCAAGATGAATCCTTCCATCAGTACATAGAAGCGTGGCAGAGAAGCGCGCATTAGAGTTGAAAGAGGTTACTTTGAAAGTGAAACCATCTAGCTTGTTTTTTGAAATTGAAAAAAATGAAATGAGCAAGCAAAGTTGAAATAGTGACTTCAAACATAGATTTTTCTCTGACTCTTGAAATAGACATATCAGCTCAGTTTCGCATCCTAGCAGTTTGTAAAGGAAGGAATAAATTTATTATTAATTAATCCGATAGATCTTTATTACTTCGACATTATTTTTTTTAGTGGTTATTTGTATTTAATAAATAAACGGAGCGTCTACTCAAATACGGGTAACCACTAAAACAACGTTTAAGTGATAAAGATCTGTCAGATTTATAAATTAAAGAAAAAACCTTTCGTTAGAAATTGTTTTGTTCACGTTAGGATACGAAACTGGGCAGGTATGTCTATATAAAAGTTCAATGCTAATAAGATTATTCCAACGTTCGTTTTCACCTCTAAGTTAAGGAGGTGGTGGTGGGGTTTAAAACAAATAATATTTCTTTTTTGCTCACCCTTTTCAGATGTTACGGCTGGTTTAAATACTAATTTGGCCTTATGCTCTTCTTTATGGAGAGACCTTTTGGTTTCTTTAAATATTGTTATATCTGAGAAAAATTGATACTCAATTCCCCTAGGCATCTGTCTATATTTTTTAGATGAGGTATTATGTACATTATTTACATTATTTGGACTATTGTCCTCATCTTTGTTACCATATTTATTACAACGTTTCAGCCCTTCAGTATCTGTCTATATTTCTGACATGAGGTAATATGTACATTAATTACATTTTTGGACTATTGTCCTCATCTTTGTCGCCATATTTATTACAACGTTTCGGACTTTCAGTATCTGTCTATATTTCTGAGATGACGTATTATGGGCACTATTTACATTATTCGGATTATTGCCCTCATCTTTGTCGCCATATTTATTACAACGTTTCGGCCTTTCAGTATCTGTCTATATTTCTGAGATGAGGTATTATGTACACTATTTACATTATTCGGGCTATTGTCCTCATCTTTGTCGTCATATTTATTACAACGTTTCGGACTTTCTGTGTTTGTCTGTATTTCTCAGATGAGGTATTATGTACATTATTTACACTATTCGGACTACTGTCCTCATCTTTGTCGCCATATTTATTACAACGTTTCGACCTTTGTACGCTCCGGTCTTCTTCAGGGGGTTGAAATGTCGAAGTAAACCCTTTATTTCGCTTACTGAGGTAGACTGTTCTAGTCCCACTTGCGATGTTTAATGGATGTCAGTTATCAGTTATCTCCTGTTAATTTTCCCTCTGATTTTCACCTGATCTTACAGATGTCCTCAAGGACACATGGCACAGTGGATAAAGGCGTTGGTTAGATCCAGTGACAGGACCCAAAGAGTGTGAGTTCAATACCCGGTTAAGGCAGTGGAGAACTTTAATTCGTATTGCACAACTTTCAAATGAATTTCTACCTCAATATAGAAACCAAGCTCCTAAAAAAGCATAAATGATTTTTATTATTCTATAATTCTCTTTTCGTTTATCTAACACTACTATTAAACCGACATCCAAATATCGGTCATCGTCGTTAACGTGTATCTTCTTCAATTACTTTAAAGTACTTTCATTAAAAAACATTTTGAATTAATGCAGTTACTGACATAACAGAAGTAGTCTGTATTTATTCAATCGAAGTTATCCGAGGACACGAAGGGGTAAAACAGGCAACATGAAGACTCATTTCAGATGACAATTATTTTGAAATTCAAGTTGTCAGTGTGCTACCAGGAATGTAAAAACGGATAAAGCATTTGTTAGGTTTGATGAAAATTGGTTGAAAGATCAACGAAAAATAAGAAACCAGTAAAAAACGCCATTTTTTGCTATTTGCGCGGGTTTTCACTATATGGGCGAACTCAATTATCAAGTTAAATGACCGTAAAAAATAAACTTATTGTTGGCTACAATTGAGTGAAGTTTGTATTAGATTGCTTGCAAACTGAGGGAGTTTTTACTTTAAGACTTGTGTTGAAATCCATTTATCGATTTGTCGTTTTGCGCGGTTTTTCGCTAAACGCAGTGGCATGGAAATAAAAAGTTGAATTTATCGATTTTGATCGGCTTTATCGAATACTGATTTTTAAAAATTATCGATTCTTTACGCTAAGAACCTATCTCTTTATTGTACAAAATATATAACAAGTTTGGTCAAAATCGGTTGGATGGATCTCGAGTTATCGAACCAAAATATGCAATCCCACGTGTTCCTCCATTTACTTGGGTAGCTACCTGTAAATTCGCCACACATCTCTTGAAAGATTATTTTACTAATCTTTGCGAACTCCGTTCTCGTTGAGTTGATCAGCCAGAACAATGGGTTGTTTATCAAATTCTGTTTATGGTCCTTAACCGTTATGAAAGCTTTTTTTTTCTTTCGCCTATTTTTACCTGGGCGGCTATATTTTGACTTCATCGTTCATTTCATCCACAAACCATTCTGGCGTCTTCATATAAAATTTAGTGATCTCATCAATAACTCATATATATATATATATATATATATATATATATATATATATATATATATATATATATATATATAAATAAATAAAAAGAAAGAACAGTAAGATATATAATCCGGTGTTCTTATAGATATTTTTATTTTTACAAAATAGTGCTCAATGTAAATTTACAGAGCATTAATATTATAAATTAATTGATTTAATATGTTTTTTTTCGCTACACAGTTCTAAATTCGCTTGAGTATGAAATGGAACTAAAGTCTTTAATTTAATTACAAAATTAAATTCGGAGCTTTCAGCTTCCATTTTTGAAACATGGTTAGAACTGTGTAGCGAAAAATTTTTTTAAATCAATTAATATATATATATATATATATATATATATATATATATATAATTTAAATAAAAATTTAAATAAAAACAGACCACTTTAAGGTTCTATGTAATAAATTATTTCACCACAGCCCTTTTAAAGGACTGCGGATCATCAGATTTCCTTCCCAATATTGAACCTTTTTTTCGTTTCAATCTTTGGAAGTAAAGTTTGATGATCTGCAGTCCTTTAAAAAGGCTGTGGTGAAATAATTTATTACATGGAACCTTAAAGTGGTCTGTTTTTATTTAAATTATTTGCACTGGATTTACATTGAGCTCTCTGGATTTTATCCTCCTTGGGTCTACCCATACAGATTACCTAGTTTTTCATAAGCTATTTATATATATATATATATATATATATATATATATATATATATATATAATAAAATATTTTAATATTAAATATATATATATATATATATATATATATATATATATATATATATATATATTTAATATTAAAATATTTTATTATAATAGATTACAATAAAAACATTTTTACATCGCTACATAAAAACTTTTATGTTTCGGAACTTCAATCGTTCCTCATCAGGTGATGGTAGATAACATAATACAAATGATTTATTTGGGAAATTTGAAAACAAATCTTTCCTTCAGTATCTGTCTATATTCCTGAGATGAGGTATTATGTACTATTTACATTATTCGGACTATTGTCCTCATCTTTGTTGCCATATTTATGACAACGTTTCGGCCGTTGCATGCTCCAGCCTTCTTCAGGTGGTTGGATTGTCGAACTGAACCCTTTATTTCGCTAGGGTCGACTGTTCTAGTTCCATGTGCCATGTTTTAAGGGCACATGGAAACAGTAGATAAAGGCGTTAGTTAGATCGAGTGACAGGATCCAAAGATTATGAGTTCAATACTTGGTTAAAGCAGTGGAGAACATGGAGAGGAGAAATAACAGGCGATAACTGATACTTGACATCCATTAAACATGGCACATGGAACTAGAACAGTCTACCCCAATGAGCGAAATAAAGGGTTCAGTTCAACCACCTGAAGAAGACCGGGCGTACAACGGCCGAAACGTTGTCATAAATATGGCAACAAAATGAGGATGATAGTCTGAACAATGTAAATAGCGTAATCTTTTCTTTTTTTTGAAATTTTAAAAGGGGGAACCTAATGTCAGAATTAAAACATATACTTGTGGGTATGTCTGGATTAGTCAATTAAAAGTCAGATTTATGTTAAAATAGAAAAATGAAAAATAATGAGGGTGGAAGGAGTTAGGTTATAAATTCGGGTCTTGATAAACTGACACTCTAGATATGTCAGCGTGGGACATAATGTAGAGAAATCCAGAATTCAGATTTAGTGAAGTAGACATAGAGAAAACTTGAACAAAAAAAAAAAAATGTTTTTAATAATTTTTCAAAATTGTTTATCGATGTAAAATGCTTTTATTGTAATCTATTATAATAAAATATTTTAATGATATTTTATTTTACACTACGTTTGTATTGAGCACTTTTTAAAAAAGTAAATGGTAAGAACTGTGGATTCTAACTCCATCTGTTCTTTTTCTTTCTATACATATATATATATATATATATATATATATATATATATATATATATATATATATATATTAGGTCGGTGCAAAAATAATGACGTAATAATGTTGTTTTTTGACGTTAAGAATACGTCAAAAAACGACATTATTACGTCATTATTTTTGCACCAACCTAATATATATATATATATATATATATATATATATATATATATATATATATATATATATATATATATGCAGGCTGTATCAATAGTACATTTAAAAAATTTAGGGCGGGCTCCTCACACCAAAACAAGGCTAAAAGTTATTAGAAACATACTTCCGAAAATCCTTCATTTTTGAGTAATTAAGTTTAAAGAAAGTTTACGGTAGTTGGCGCTGTGTTGCCATTTGGACTAGGTTACATTTGTCATTCGTGTACATTTGTGCCTAGTCTGTCTTCAACGTATAACATGTGTTGTAGTGAGTTAACTGATAATTGTTCCGTGAGCAGACAGATATGATTTTTACATACAATCGTGTGAATGGTAATGTAAGCGAGGCTGAACGACTGTACCAGATTGTGTTTCCAGAATAAAAGTAGCCTAGTTATCCAACATTTGCTGCTGTTTATTTTTGCGTTGCTGAGACAAGAACTATAGCACCATAACCTATGGATCGAGGAAGACCGAGATTTGCTCGTACGCCTCACAACAAATAACTAGAGGCTATATGAGACGATCTAGGTATCAGCATGACCCTATCATGTCGTATATCTCATAGTACCCCATGGGGGTACTTCAAGAGAAGCTCCTGTATCCGTATCATTTAAAACGTGTACAGGGTCTTTCGCCCTCTGATCACTCACCACCGGAGAACTTTTGCTGATTGTCTATTGCACAAACTGCCGGTCTGTATTTTTGTCTCTTCAGTTTTATTTACGGATGAGGCAACATTTTTTTTTACTAGGGAGTTTATTTCATTAGACGAACAGATCAACAATTAACCAAAAAATGCATCATTTCATGTAAGACAACCTAATATCAATCATTTGAAATTTTTGTCTCTTCATTTCTGTCCAACATGAAAACCAAATGTTAAAAAGATATTTTGTCTGAGATTTTGTGATAAAGTGTTGTTAATGCAGATGTGCATTGTCATGCATGGAAATTAGGCCATCCCTATTTACAAGTCTCTGTTTCTTTTTCAATTTTTCATGCACACACTCAATTTCTCTACAATACGAGGTTGCTGTTATTGTTTTACCTTGAGACAAGAATGAATAAGGAATAACCCCTTTGAAAGACCACCATACAGTAAACATTAACTTTTTAGGGTGCAGTGGAGGTCTTGGATATTTTTTTGGTGATTCACCTAACTGTTATCAAAGAGTATTCATTTCTCATCGCATGTAATGATTCGATGCAAAAATAGTTCTTTTTTTCCAGTTTGTACTTATACAGTAAGATTACTCGACATTGTTTGATTGTAATCAGTTTCATTGGGCTTATGAGTAACAATATATTGAAAGAAAAATTATCTGAAAAGAAAAAGAGTTAAGAAAAAGTCAAGATTTTTTTTATATACTAAGGAGTTTACTTCATTAGATGACCGGTGCAACAACCAACCAAAGAATGCGTCATTTCATCTCCGACAACCTAATATATACGAACAAACTAAAATGTCGGAAATAATTATGCATCGAGGGGAAACACTGAAGATTTAGTGATTTTAGATTTAAAGTTTAGCGTCGCTACATCTTTTGCGTTCCTCTCGATTCATAATTATAACCGACATTTTGGTTATATTTCGTTCCCTCTCTCTCTCTCTCTCTATATATATATATATATATATATATATATATATGTATATTGTCATTTACAGGCTCTGTTTCACTGAATCACAGCTCTTCAGTGTGGCTAGACGTCCGATTGCTTCAAGCCGGGATCGAGACCCGAACGATTTGACATCAGTCAGAGATCCTACCCCTAGGCTATCGTCGCATGGTAGAGCAGAAAGGCAATTTTAACGTTTTTCTCTGCTAAACACGCTAGTGGCTCGGAGTACTCAATTCCTACTTGAAGAGTAATGCATATATATATTACTAAAGAAACATAGTTTTAAGGTATGCTATATTTATGGGATAAAGTGCTCAATATCAACGATGGAGCGTATTTATATACGAAAGTGAACATTGATGTCAACACTTAGAGGCGACAGACTGTTTCATGCTAGACGCAATTGCCTGACGATCGCGTCTAGGATGACTTCAATGTTCACTTTTATATAACCAGCGACTATTACCGCTAATAATGTTCGGTAAATCGAATCGAGTTCTCTCAGTCACTGTGTGTTTATCTAAAAATAAATACGCTTAAATTCACCTTTATCCCTGCCGTGGGCGAACGGCTTAGTGGTAGAATCCCCAACTGACGCCAATTCACTCCGGTTTCGATCCTAGCTAGAGGCAACCGGACCTCTAGGCACACTGATGAGCTGTGATACAGTGAAACAGTCTGTCTGTGGATGACAATATATATGCTCTTGATATATTTATTTCGGTTGAGCTCTCTGGGGAGGAAGTGTGGGTTTGTAAACAGTGACTATTACGGCTAATAATGCAATACTGTTCGGTAAATAGAATCGAGTTCTCTCAGTCACTATCTAAAAATAAATTCGCTGAAATTCACCTTCATCCCTGCTGTGTGCCAACGGCTTAGTGGTAAAATCACCAATACAACGAAACAATCTGTCTATGGATGACAATATATATATATATATATATATATATATATATATATATATATATATATATATATATATATATATATATATAAGATAACTTCTACTCTGTTGGATAATATTTAATGTGTGCTGTATAATAATAGCTTTTAGAGTTTTGAGTTTTTCCTTGCATTCGGTACTGCAGAATGTTTTGGTGTTATCTACTAGTATTTGTCTTATTATGGTAGCTTTATTTTCGCCATTCTTGATATGCTGTTTGATATGCGCACTGATTAAATTGCGTTTCGACATGTAACAGGTCAATCTGCGAGAGAGTGTCGTGCATGTGTGCCCAATATAAGAATATAATTCTGCGTTACCATTTATTTTATTCGAGCCTGTTTGTAGGGTTAACTGTAGATTCTCTTCTGATAAACTTTCTGCTTTTCAGTCAGTTACTCATTTATTTTTCTTTCTTAACCCTCTCTCTCTCTCTTTTACTCTCTCTTTCTCTCTCTCTCTCTCTCAAAAGATATGCCTGATTTTCTCATTCGTTTTATATCTACATATCAATTTAGAAAGATACATTCATAATGTCCGTTGGCGGCGAAAATTTCAGGATTTGTTACATTTTCGAGTCAATAAGAGAGTGTCAAAGATCGAAGAATTGAAGACAACTGACAATGACTTCAAAGAGAACTGATCCACCATCAATCTTCATAAATCAAGCGAAATTTGCAGAGAAGTATCGCCATTACTTTCTTCCTATCAAGCAGCTTATTCAGTGACCGGACGGACATAGGTGTGTTCACTGTCAACTGTGTCGAAATATTAGACCGCCATGTTGTTTCTATTTCGAAAGAGTTGCATGTCAGTCGTAAACATATTTATAAAGCTAAACATTAAGCCATTTAAAACTATTAACAACTTAGAAAATGGAAGGCGTTTTTGTCTGAGTATATACTAACTCCACTCGTCAATAACGCAATTACTTCTAACGGCCAGAGATCTAGTGCTGAAGTACTCGTCTTTCAATCCGATGGTTATAGGTTCAATACACATTGGGTATTCTATACATCTTAATTCGGGTTAGAGTTAACTTTGTCCCGTACAATATTTTTATAGAAAAGATACTTGGGGAAAAATTCTAGCTACTTTTTCCGTGTATTCAACAGCCGATCATTTTCTTCAATATTTCATTTTTTTAAGCATTTCACCCCAAGCAAGGCAGGAGTGCCACTAGTGCACAAGGGGTTACAGAGAGTGTGACCAAGAGTAAAGAGGCATGATTAAGGAAAGGGTGAAGAGAAGGACGAGGAATTAGATCAAGGTATCTGGAGTTCTCGATTGACATTGCATTTGAATATTTGGAGATTATACCTATCAGGGAAGCAAGTAAGAGGAAGTGCGAGACATGAAGCTATTGGAGTAGAAGAGATGGCTACACTTAATCGTTTTGACAGTGAAAGGGTGAGACTCAGATACCAACCTAGTAACACGCTTAAATTCATGCAGTTTGGGAACCAGCGAAAGTAGCTCGTTGGAGCAGTTACCGTGAAAATACTTGTAGAGAAGACAGAAGGAAGTCACGGCACGTCTGTGAGAAAGTGACTGTAGACAAGATGCCAGAACAGAACCCATCACATTGCATATCCGTCTCTGAATTTTGTTGAGGACCTCAGGACGAACAGCGGAGGCACCAGACCATATATGGCAGCATTATTCTATGCAAAGACAAATGGTTCATTTATAGATTTGAAGGATAGACTCAGACGAGAAAACTTTCTGACGCGACACAGGGAACCAACTTTCCTTGCGGTAGAAGAATCTATTGATTCAATGTATTTGTTTCATCTCAGGTCAGCGGACAGTGTGAGACCAATCAGTCGCAGAGAGGTGCTCTCGTGGAGTTGAGCATTAGATATTTTAATGGAAGGCAGGGAGGGTTAACTGTGGTAAGTAAAAGAGAGCAATTTTGTTTTTGAGGCAATAAAATTAACTATCCATTTCTTGCCTCGGTTGCGTCCTGGGTATGATGATAAACTACATCCGCATCCAAGGGTAAGACGATAAACTACGTCCAACAGCAAGGCCTTTGATCATGAGGTTTTGGAGAGCGTGGAACTACCTCTTAATTGTTGATGTTCTCAGGTTCACCCGTGGTGGTCGCACATGTTAGGGTTCCAGCTATGCGCAAATAGTTAACCCCGAATCTGAGGTAAAAGGCATTATAAAAGTGTAAAAATAGGTTTTAATACCAGAAATACTTTGTAAAAAATTATTACCAGAAATAAATTTTTGAAGAAAAAAGGTATTAGCAGCAATATAATTTTTGAAAAAAAAATATTACCAGCAATACGTTTTTGAAAAAAATATTACCAGCAATACATGTTTTAAAAAAGTATTATCAGCTATGCATTTTTGAGGAAAAAATATTACCAGAAATAGATTTTTGACAAAACAAAATATTACCAGGAAAAAAGTTGTTGGCATTAAATAACCCAATGAGGTTGATATATCATAAAACACAATTAATCAAACCAAATCAAACCAAGTGAGTAATTAAAAAAAAAAACTTTTTACGAAAATAAAATCATCCAAGATTGTAAATTTCCTAAAAGAAATTTGATTGTACTCAAAAATATGAGTAATTGAAAAATGGTTCAAATATATATGTATACATACACACCTTTTTTTACCAAACTATCGCTATGAATCTATTCCAAAAATTTGTAGGCATTAAATGACCCACTGAGGTTGATATGACATAAAACAAAACAACCAACCAACCAATCTTGCCTCAGTCAACAACAGATTGGATGTCCTTTTCGAAACCAACAGCCAGGTTAGCTTTGTCAGCAATTCCGGATTTACTATTGAGACAGGAGTAAATAGTAGTGTCATCTGCATAAATGCCTATTTGGGAATTGATGACATTGGGAGGATCGGTAAGCTCGTTAATGAAAACTGATGTCATTAATTTATTATGTGAGTGGTTATTTTGTTATCCCTTTGTCTTTTTGGCATATCGACTCGAGCGGAGATCTTGAAAGTCTGTATATCTTGTTAATTTTGGTCACATTTCTTCATGTTTGGGTTGTTTTCATCACAATGCCAACAGACAATCTGTCCTTTGTAACTAGTGTGAAATTGGTATAAAGATGTTTTTAAAGACCTATTCCTTCGTTTCTGTTTAGCCGTCGTCCTACTGCTAGACTTAATCTCATTTAAGATTTTAAGAGGAAACCTTTGCAGTCTTCATTTTCGTAAATATTCATTTTCTTTTTTAGACTAGTGCTTTTGCTGCTTTTCGACAGTAAACGAACAAGGCGTAAAAAATTAGAAGTAAAATAGCAAAACATTTATAGATGACATCCTTGACTAAAGCCATGAGTTTCCACCACAGAACTAGTTAAGCTGCTGTCTATCTAAGACGATCTCACGGATCGAAATACGCATCTCGTCGGAAATGACTTATTTCTTACAATTTCATGTTTCATACATTAAGGGCCTCTAGCTGTTTCAGCAACAAAAAATGACAATACTATAAAATTGGTCAGAATTAATAATTAAAATTATTAAATCTCAGAGTTTCATGAAAAATTACCTTGATCATCTGTTCACAGGCTGTATATAAATTCTATAAATAACTCTACATATATTGGAGAGATGAAATTAAGATCGTAATAAAATCCTGAATATCCGTCGAAAAAAAGAAAGCGATAAATCTCACTGGGAAACGCTAGGTGGCAAAACGCTAAAAAATACCGACTGACAGTAAAGGCAGTACGTAGTTTATATTTTTCTCTCGGGTCAAATTTGTTATCAGACTACATGGGCAGTGAGGCTCGATATCAAACGTTGAATAGTACATGTTCTTATCTGTAAGATATTCAATGTAGATGACATACACCTTTGTGCAAATGAATTGAAACAAAACAATTAATTCCGTTATTACCGTATTTGACGACATATAAGTGTATAAGACAGACCCCAATTTTAGCAGGGCAAATCAAGAAAAAAATTAGTAATTAGTAAAATAAGTAAACCTACATATGTTATATAAGACGCAGGAGAATTTTAAAAGATATTTTAGTAAAAAAAAAGAAAAGAAAAAAGTGTGCCTTATATGTCGTCAAATACGGTATTTACTGTTTTTTTTTGTATAATGACAGTGAAGTATGACCCAGTGCATATGTCCTTTCACGAAGTCTTTCCTTGCAGATTGACCACAGATTCTCGATTTGATTTAAATCAGGAGAGTTTCCGGGCCAATCTATAGTACTTTGATTTGCTCACTGGTAAGGCTTGTCAGTGCATTCGAGCAGCGTTACAATTTTCGTATGCTTCCTTGAAGTAACGTCCATCACAGATAATGGCCGTAGGACAACTAATCGACACCCAAGACAATAGTGATTTTGAGTGATAAAAATCTGATGCAATGACGGATGACAATATTTTTTCCTGGCCAAACAAATTTAATTATACACCTACAAAATAGATTCATATTACTGCACACCACTTCAAATGGCGTAATCTGAGGAATAAAATAGAAATCGATTACACCCTGACACTCCAGTGGGTCTAAAACTGACCGTATGGTGAAAGAAAAGAAACCAAAGCGTTTTTTTTTCAGTTAATTTGCACAAGGGTATAGGTGTTAATTATCAGTTATCCGAAATCAGGAAAACTGAAAAGCCCTGAAAAACGAAGATTTTTTTTTTATGGATATCATTTGCGCATTGAAGTTCGCGTCTGGCGCCAAGTACGGACAAGTGTGACCCGGCGCAGCCCATGCCTCAAAATTCTATATTACGACGGGTACTTATTTTGATACGACCTTCGAGGTACAGGTTTACATTTGTACAGCATTGTAAGATGCTACAAAAGCAAAATATTAACCACAGAAACTTAGTTATGTTGTTAAAGATCTAGACTTACATATGGATGCGGTCCGATTAATTCAAACATGTTTTAACGAGCACCTATATAAAACTATTTTCTTAAACCAAAGAATAAAAATGGCTTCTAAGTAATTAATCCTGTAGGCTTTAAAGAAGAGCATCAGACCACATCAATTGGCGCCACAATTTCACTTGTTCCTCTTCACATATGCTTCTATCTAAATGGATTTATACCTTGTAATCTATCTATCTATCTATCTATCTATCTATCTATCTATCTATCTATCTATCTATCTATCTATCTATCACGTCTTCTCACATGCATCTAACGAAAGTGTTTATACTAATCTATCTATCTATCTATCTATCTATCTATCTATCTATCTATCTATCTATCTATCTATCTATCTATCACGTCTTCCTCTCTTCACATGCATCTAACGAAAGGGTTTATACTAATCTATCTATCTATCTATCTATCTATCTATCTATCTATCTATCTATCTATCTATCTATCTTCATATGTGCATCTATCTACATGGGCTTATACCTACCTCTCTTGTAATCTATCTATCTATCTATCTATCTATCTATCTATCTATCTATCTATCTATCTATCTATCTATCTATCTATCTATCTATCTTGTCTTCCTCTCTTCACATGCATCTAACGAAAGGGTTTATACTAATCTATCTATCTATCTATCTATCTATCTATCTATCTATCTATCTATGATTTTCATTTATCGATGTGCTATAAATTTTTATTTTTTCCCTTCTTTTCCTTTCCCCGCCCCTCATTTTGTTTTAAACTGTTATCCTACGTCCTGTCAGTTGGTTTCCGTGACTTGGAACCAGAAAAGAAATTGACAAATAGTCATGGCTAAGTTTTTTTTTGTAATAACATTTTACTTGTAAAATCAACAGTAAACTAAAAATACTCCTTCTCCACGTCCTTCAACTTGTATTGTGACCGTGTGCAACATCAGTTGATTACGATGATTGCTAAATGAGCAAGTTTGAAATTGACCGGTGTCATCTCATAATTAGCCACCTGTTTTGAATGTCACAATACCACAGCACCTTTCCTGTTTCTCTCGCTTGCTGTCGACAAGAATATGAACGCACGAATGTAAGGGCTTATTCAATTGATAATTAGATTTGCATCTTTTTTGGAGTTCTCTATCTTGTTAGGTTTCTGTTTTTTTTTTTTTCTTTTTGACGCTCTGTTGCTGGGTAATTATTCAATTCGAGGAAAGTATTCGACTGAAAATGGTTCGGTTGGCTCTCCATATTTACACGCTTCTCGTGATGACATCTGGTCTCCTACAAGCGTTGTCCGCTTTTTCCTGTTTGAAACAAACAAACAATGAAAGGGACAACAACACAAAATAGAAAAAAAAAAACGGAATCGAAAAAAATCTGCATAAAAGTAAGACTCCAAAAGAGAATAAATAGAACATGGGAAATAAAGAAAATAAAAAAGGTAAGTAAAATAGAAAGAAAGATACATTGAAACAGGCCTAATGTCACGTGACGTTTTACCGCCAAATCCCAGTTTAGCATTAGAACTTGCTAGAAATTTTCGATAAAAGTTTTTTTTGTTTTAAATTATAAAATGTATGTACAAACGCAAAACGTGTATTTGACCAAGAATCTTCCATTGACGCAAGTTTGACCAAAGACGACAGACAAAATTTTTTTTATTTTTTTAAAATATTATTTTTATTTAAATTAAGAAAATGTGAATAGCGTTACGTTTGCTTGCGAGGAAAGGGAAATAGAGGTACGGAGTTTACATTCCCTTCGCAGTAATGCCCTTGTAAACGGCAGGAATTCATCTTTTTCCAGCATACCAAACTCGGCTCTCTTAGTCTAACAGACGGAAAAATCTGAACCCCAAATCAATCTGAAGTGTGATGGACTTCGTCAGGCTTTTTTTCCCTCGACACACCACAGTTGTTATGGCGGCAGTACATGTAGTACCCCTAAAACTTAGTGCGTATCGGGACTCGTGATATAATGTTTAAGTACAAAGGAACATATATTGAGATAAAGTATGCGTAAAAACTATCTAAATGTTTGAGGTTGTGATTTTAACTCGGATTCTAGACTAGATTCACGTCAGCGAAAATTATAGATGGAATTTGTTTATGTCTCGTTTTCTCGATGTTTTCATCTTTGCTGTTAAACCCGTTTGGTTTTTGTGAGAATCAGGAAAAACTGTGTTAGTAGTTAGTTTTTTCTTCTTCACCATTCGATTATCCTTGCTAAAAATAACATTTTAAATTTGCTATTTTCATTGGTGCATAACTTACTGTATAGTCTGAGATAGGCCAGTGTATCACTCAGTTACTATATATATATATATATATATATATTTAAAGACATTTTTATGTTTATACATTCTTTTTATACATACAAATATTTAAGTAAATGCTCTGTTTATAATAAACAGTATTAAAGAACATTTACCGGCCTGAATGTCCGGGAAATTTTCATAAAAAGAATGTATAAACATAAAATGTCTTAAGATAATTGTCGGACTTTGTCTATTTCATAATGTGTGATATATATATATATATATATATATATATATATATATATATATATATATAGTGCGATGGATAAATTGGCTTCTAAATTACGCAAAAATGAAAATAACACTGACATCTCATTTTAACAGATATATTTACCAGAATTACACAAAAATATCTTGAAATACTAAAGTATAAATTCATTCAATAAAATCGTCAGTGGCTTCTTTCACGGCCTTCAGACAATTTCCGAATCTCCTGCTACTCTTCTGGACCGTCTCCTTATTTAAGTTGGTGAATACTGTCATAACCCTTGCTTTCAGTTCATCTTTAGTGTTACAAAAAGTTTTGTTGACCCGAGAAGCTGCAATGAATCGCTTTCCTTTAGGTTATCGTCATCCATGCTGATAGACGGTAGAAAATGATCTCTCACTTGATTAATAGAAAGCAATTTTGTTTTGGGAACGCGTTTAAATTATTCTTTACCCCAGTTAAGAGCAGATTTAGGTCACTTTTGAGATCAGCTCCCAGTTTGACATTATAGAACCGACCGGACTTACTATTTTGTGATTTTTTTTACAGAGACTATTATGTGAACATTCCTTAAATCTAAAATTTCTTTTAGGAAAGATCCTTGAAGATTTTCTACAAAACAGTTCCCGAGAGAATTCAAGACTTCTATATTTTTTTAGCAAAACATGCGACAACTTCCCAACTTAAACTCCAAACCTAACGCAAGAATTCCACTCTCCGTATTCAGTTAATATCTTCTTCGGCTTTGAGGCTGAGTTAAAAATAATGGCTCAAATTTGCCATAATTTCCATATTATATCTGTCATGATAACATCTGAAACAAAAGATAAAGCTGTTACTTTTAGTAATGATGCGATATATATATATATATATATATATATATATATATCGCATCATTACTGATACATATAATGATAATAATAATGGACTCTCCCGTCGGTTTCGACGTATGAGGATCTGATAGCTTAACTGCTACAGTTATGAAATTTCGTGCGATAATCTTGTGGCACTTAAGACCCGCTAGTGATTTACAAAGGAGGCCACATAAGGTGCAAGAGTGAGGCTTACAAGATAAGATCACTGTTAGATTGGCTGACCTTTTAGATCGTGCTCTTGCTTCTTGAAGATGATTCAGACAAGTAGATTGAGTCCACTAAAAAACGTTCATCTCCATTCTACCCGCTCCAAGGCTAAGCGCTCGAGGGCGTTATATATATATATATATATATATATATATATATATATATATATATATATATATAAAATATTATTAATAATAATAAGAATAATATAGTGGAATAGAAATAGGAGTATCTAAGTGTGTGCATGAAATAAGATTTGGAGTACAGGTCTTTTAAATGCGAAAACAATATTTAAACCATAATATATAGTAGCAATATTTTTAATAATTTGGCATTAAAGTTCTCTTAAGAAAATGAAAATATTTTTGTTACACCCCAATGTATAATAATACCATAATTCTCCGTATATAGTACGCCTCCATTCATAATACGCACCCCTAAAATTGTGCTGAAAGTTTGGGAAAATGCCTCAACTCACGCATAACACGTACCCTTTGTTTGGTAATCAAACCTTATAAATTGTACCTCTCCAGTTTCGTTACGGCCAGCGTTTTCTACTCTTATTAAAAAAAAACAAAAAACAGTTTTAAACATCGAATAATATTATTTTAATTTAGTTTTATGTTAATTCTTATTTTATTTTACATTTGTAAGTATTGTGAGGTACATATTATTGTATTTGACATCCTTTTGGGGTCGAAATCCCCGGATGTTTGTGTCAAATTGTCGTATGTTTGTGGTGGATAGTCATTTCGCAACTGAAATCGACCTATGAAACGGCAATTTTTAAAATATTTTTTTGTAGCTGAGCATAATACGCATCTCTGATTTCGCATATTATTTTTTTAGAAAAATGCGTATTATACATGAGGAATTACGGTAATAATATTGTGGAATCCTAGATTATCTTTAGACGTGTGCATGTAATAAGGTTTGGAATAAAGGTCTGCAAAAAACGAAAATACATTTCATAAACCTTAATAAATAATAATAATAATAATAATAATAATAATAATAATGTGGCACATGAGGACATCAATAATTTTAGTTGTAATTGGAGCCCTCGGATTGATTGGAAAAGGTTCCGATAGACTCATTGAAGGGATTCCTGGTAGTCAATGCCTTAAAGAATTACAAACAATTGTACTCACAAGTGCAGTTCACATATTAGGAAGAGATTTATCGACGTGGAATTTGTGTGATCTTAGATTTTTGAATTTAGGTCTCTGGTTGGGACCCGGAAGGAAATGTGTGTACAACAGAAATAAAAGGAAATAATAATCCTTTCATGCGAACGTGGGTATCCCCCAAGGGTCTATCCTGGGTCCTCCTCTGCTCTTTCTGATCTTCATCAATGATATTCCCACCTAGGCATTTATGCAGATGATACTACCGTTTAATCTTGTCTCAATAGCAAATCCGTCAGGGTTGACAAAGTTAACTTGGCTGCTGCTCTTGAAAAGGACTTCCGATCAGTGGTTAACTGGTACGCCTACATCGAATCAATAGCTGCATCTACTGCAAGGGAATTTGTGCCGTTGTGTGGTACCAGAAAGTTTCTTTTTTATCGTCAGAGTCCATCTTGCACATTTAAAAATCTACCATTCGTCTTTGCATTGAATACTGCTGCCTGGTGCTTCTGCTAATCATCTCGATGTTCTTGAAAAAATCCAAAGTAGGATCTGCAATGTAATCGATCCTGATTTGGAATTTCGACTTCAGTTACTTTCTCACCGACGTGACGTAGCTTCCCTCTGTCTTTTCTACAAATATTTTCATGGTTACTTTTTTCCTCTGGTGATCGGACTACGTGTGTTTAAGCGTGCAACTAGATTGGCAACTAGGTACCACTCTTTTAGTGTTGAATCAGGTAAATTTAACCGCCACTTCTACTCCAACTGTTTCTTTTCTCGCACTTCCCTTCTGTGGAATTCACTTCCGTTTCACTGATAACTAAAATCTTCAAATATTTAAATGGAACGCCAATCGCCATGTTCTATTTTCTTGAACCCACTACAACCAGTTCTTTCCCCTTCATTCTCTGTAAACCCTGTGTTTACTAGGGATATCTCCACCTATTTTTCTACGAATATTTTCAGGTCAATTGATCTGATGAGATTTCCTCTTTGGCACCTAGACTGCATGAAGTTAAGCGTTCTACAAGACTACTAAGTCTCACCGTTTTATTTTTGAAATAACTAAATACAACTGTCGCTTCTATTCTAATATTTTCTTTTTTCGCCAGTCGAACTCCTTTTTGATTTCTTGCTTCCCTGCCGCATACAATCTTAAAAAAATTAAATGCAACATGAATCGCCATATTTTGTCTTCCTGAAATATGTTCTTTTATTGTCCTTTTTTCTTCATTCCCATCCACGAACTGTAACCACTTGCGTCCTTTTTTAGTCAATCGCCATCTTGTATCTTCTTGAACCCCGTTCAGCATTTTTCCTCTCCTCAGTACCCAGTCTTTTCTCTCATCTTCACTCTCTGTAACCCCCTGCGTACTAGGGACATTATCACCTTGCTTGGGGTGAAATGATTAGAATAATAATAATAATAATAATAATAATAATAATAATAATAATAATAATGAGAGTCTAAATCAATGCAAGGATTTCATATAGAAATCAGTAGAATGTGAAATCTTAAGACAACAACATTAACTGTTATTATTGTGGCTTTGGGAATTATATCAAAAGGAACAAAGAACTATGCGTATAAAATTCGCGGGTGCCCTAAAATATGTCTATTGCAAAAAATCATGCTCATGGTTACTTCTCACATCTTGCGTAGATTACTCTGCACGCAGTAATTACAATTACATATTTTTTCTCCCATTGCCTGGCACCTCATCTGACTACATCATCTGATAAAAAAGCTTGTTGTCTCCTGAAATCTCTGTCTGAGACTTGGGCTTCATAATGCGGCGTCGGCGGCGTTAGCAGCGGTAACTGCAACAACAACGACCTAGTTGAATCAAAGGCACTCTTTAAAAAGAACCTGGACGTCGTGTGATGGTTACAAGCTTAACTTGCTAGAATTATTACGAGTGAGTAAGCGAGTTCAAATCCTCTCTGTGTCTAAGAATTCGGATAAGGTAAGATCCGGCATCGCTAATCAATGGGATGCCATTAGAAAAAGAAAAAAATCTGTACAAAATATTAGCAGAGATTTTTGGTGAAGGCATACGAGGATATATGATTCAAGCAAATGGTAAATTACTTGAAATTTTTGTTTTATCGATTTCAAGTAATCTCTTTATCAATCATTGTGTCGGGATATTTGTTTATGTAATGGTATCTATCGCTTTGTTTTATGATCTGATTATATAATCTAATTTAGGATTCGAACTCGTCAGTCTACGCTATCTTTTATTGAACTTAATATTATCCAATTCACAAGAGTAATCAGAGAAGGACAACGGCTAATGTTTTCCCAGACGGAAACACTTGGCACAATACAAAGTATTTTTTTTATTTGAATCGGAAAATACTTATGTTTAATCACTTGATACGATATCGTGATACCATTGTATTATTTTGACACTTTTTTTATTTATTTGTTCGTAGCTAGACTTTAGGGAAGAAAAAAAATTATGTTTTTGTTGATTCAAAGTCTGCAATGACTGCAAACACTGAAATTATCAAAATTATCTTTTGGCGTGTAATGATGCCTATCAGTTTCTATCAATTTGACTTCATAATTACTAATCTCTTTCTATCTAATTCAGCTTACGTTAAAATGCGTGGTACTCATCAGTCCCGAGATATCATGGAGCTTTGCATGGAGTGTTTTTGAGTCAGCTGGTGATGTTAGTATCCGTCAATACCGGGAGACCGTGGATCTATGCCGGGAAAGTTTTTGATTTTCGTGACGGGCAGGAGCATTTTAGCACCTGCCCGTCACGAAAATCAAAAAGTGAGACCGTGGATCTGTATCTGTAAAATTGGAGGCTTTTTGATACATCCGTTGATGGTGTCACCCATCAATTTTGAGAGAACATGGATCTGCGATTGGAGAGTTTTTGATATAACCGTTGATGGTGTCAACCATTAATTTCGAGAGAAGATGGATTTGCAATTTTAGACTTTGCGATATATCAGTTGATGGCGTCACCAATTAATTTCGGGAGAACATGGATCTGCGGTTGGAGAGTTTTTGATAAAGCCGTTGATACTGTCACCCATTAATTTCGAGAGAACATGGATTTGCGTTGTGTGACTTTTTGATACATCAGTTGATGGCGTGGCCAATTAATTTCGGGTGAATATTGATTTGCGATTGGAGAATTTTTTATACATCTCTTGATGGTGGAATCCAACAGGTTCGAGAGAACATGGATCTGCGATTGGAGAGTTTTTGATACATCCGTTGATTGTGTAACCCTTCAGGTTCAAGAAAACATGGTCTGCGATTAGAGAGTTTTTGATTTATCTAGTGATAGTGTTACCCTTCAGATTCGTGAGGACATGGAACTACATTGGAGATTTTTTGACATATCCAGTGATGGTGTCACCCGTCAGTTTCGAGAGATCATGTTACTGATTCAGCATGCATTTCTTCTGCAAACCTTATCATCTATTTCTCTCTTTCATTTAGAGATGACTTTTTGCTATGTAAGAATTTTCCTGTTTATAGAATGAAGACAACCTTTCATTCGGCCCTACATAGGCGCTACAAAACTAAAACTAAAGTGCCGTAACAAATAACAAAGTCCATATAACTTGAACACTTCTATTAGGTTGGTGCAAAAATAATGTCGTTTTTCTTTTGAAGTTGAACGTCAAAAAACGACATTATTTTAGCACCAACCTAATAACTTCAAGAAGGAAAAATGCGAAGCGTATGAAACTAGAAAAGAAAATAATATCCTTAAGATGACGTCATTCCACAGTACTTTAAACAAAATGTTTGGAAGGAAACAGTAGAAAGAGCTATAAAAGTTACTGGAATTGAGAAATCTAATTTCCTGCAAAAACTGCTTTAAGAAAAATACCATTTATTATATTAGGTTGGTGCAAAAATAATGACGTAATAATGTTGTTTTTTGACGTATTTTTTTAACGTCAAAAAACGACATTATTACGTCATTATTTTTGCACCAACCTAATATATTATACCTATTTCTGAACATTTTCACTGACAGACCTTATGAATCTATCATGTTTGGAAGTAGGTGGGCATTAGTATATGAATAAAGCTGCTTATTTAAACATAACATTTTAAAGCCATCAGTGAATACCTGCTTGCTGGCTCCATTACAGGTGACGGCGATGGCAGATCATAATGAAACTGTTAACTTTCAACATAAGCAAAAACGAAACGTTTGGAAGGAAACCCCCTCAATATTAGAAAGAGCGATAAAAATTAATCATTTGCGAAATAGAATTTTCTTGAAAATCTGTTTTAATAAAAAGGTTTTATAAATATCAACCGGCAGTAGCACTATACTGTTCGCCATGGAATGCCGATTTAGCAAGAGCCGATGCTTAAAATTGAAAATCAAGGAAAAACATATATATCCAGTAATAAGTAATTAAAGCAATCCTTATAGATATAATAGAACTGTTTGACTATTTGTCTATATTTCTGAAATGAGGCATTTTAACTATTTAAACTATCTATTAGTTTGGTGCAAAAATAATGACGTAATAATGTCGTTTTTGACGTTAAAAAATACGTCAAAAAGCGACATTATTACGTCATTATTTTTGCACCGACCTAATACTTCGTTCGGACTGTTTTGTTCATCTTTATTGACATATTCAGGACGTTTCAGTCGCTGTCCGCTCCGGCCTTCTTCAGGTAAAATACATTGGAACTGATGCTGAGATATCCACAAAAGGCAGGGCACGTGGAATGAGAACAATCTAGCCCCACGGACTAAATAAAGGGTTCGATTGGAAATTCCAACTTATATCACCTGAAGAAGATCGGAGAATATAACGGCTGAAACGCCGTGAATATTGCAGTAAAGATCAGGACAACAGTCCGAACGATGTAAATACGGTAAACTGTTATATTTGTTAATGTCAAAGCATTTGTTAATGTTTTTTAGCTCTAAAAATACATTACAAATAATTTTACTCTAGAAATATATTGTAAATAATTTTACTCTAGAAATGCATTGCAAATAATTTTACTCTAGAAATACATTGCAAATAATTTTGTTAGGAAGAAAGGGATTGTCAGAGATCATGAATCAATGTTACTTTAAAGAAAGAATGTATGTGAAATGGCTTTATTGAAGCATCCTGGATTGACGAAAAAGCATACACAGCAGGAAGGCTTCTTGATCGGGGTCGTGAGTGAGGAGAGTGGGACCACGTCTTAAATACTGCTGTTCGCAGCTCCACTCTGACCCTTGGTGGTAGCACTTGTTAGTGTCCCAACTATGGGCAAGTAATTAACAACGCAAACTGGGGGTCAAAACACTATGAAAGTATAAAAAATATATTTTTATATTAAAAATAACAGCAATAAATTTTAGTATCTGTCTATATTTGTGAGATGAGGTATTATGTACACTATTTACATTATTCGGAATATGGTCCTCATCTTTGTCGCCATATTCATTACAACGTTTCGGCCCTTTAATATCTGACTATATTTCTGAGATGAGGTATTATATACACTATTTACATTATTCGGACTATTGTCCTCATCTTTGTCGTCATATTTATCACAACGTTTCGGCCCTTCAGTATCTGTCTATATTTCTGAGATGAGGTATTATGTACACTATTTACATTATTCGGACTATTGTCCTCATCTTTGTCGTCATATTTATCACAACGTTTCGGCCCTTCAGTATCTTGAGGACACATGGCACAGAAAAAGGCCAGAGCGTACAACGGCCGAAACGTTGTAATGAATATGGCGACAAAGATGAGGACAATAGTCTGAATAATGTAAATAGCGCACAATAAATTTTAATATTAAAAAAAAATTACCAAAGCTCTCAAGATAATTAAATTTCGGCATTAAATGACCCATAAGTAGTTGATGTGTCGTTAAACAAACAAACAAACAAACAAATAGAATTGCTGAAAAATTGATGAAAATCGTGAAGGAAGGCATTGTCATTATTCAAGAATTAAGATAAGCATTACTAGCAGAATAGAGTTGGTTTCTATACAATGGTTCTTATGATTACATCCCAACTTTACTCCATATACCCGGGTTTGAAAGTTACCAAATGTGACGGATATATAAGGAAGATTCCATAAAACAACCAAAATGCAGACGCAAGTTGGAAAGAATAATTCTACAATAACTTAACGTATATGCAAGCTTTTTGGCGTGTAGATATAAATACTGTAAAATCAACCTTGCTAACCGAACGCTCCTCTGTGGCCCAATCGGTAAAGTCACGTCAGGCTATATGACGGTTCCGTATAGGATACAGGTTCGATTCCTGTCGGAGGGCGCATATAGATATGTGTTTATCTATGAATTTGTGTCTGTCTTGTCTATAGTTCACAAGACCCATGAGCCACTCAAGGTAGAGAGCTACTAAATGAACTTGTTGTAAGGGTGCATAGAGTGGAAGCAGGAGGGACATATTATGAGCATATGTAGGTTACATACTGGTATCGGAGAAATCCGGGAGTCTGTTCCACAATGCAGCGGTTCAGAGGGAAGTCTGTCTGAATGGATTTCTTCTTTACGAATGGAATATGGAGCGAAAGAGTAACTTGGCGGGTCATAGCTGAAGATATTGCTGGTGAAATGAAGGAATGTAGTTCAGGAAAATAGAGATCAGGTAGCGAGATGTAAGCAAGTTTCCACCTGTTGGAAAGGAGTTGTAAGGTTAGAAATAATTAATCACCCACATGGCCGCACAAACGATTTTTAACTCTGTTGAAGCTGGTAAATGAGGATTGGGCAGCTCCAGTACTGATGCAGCGGCAAGGCTCGATATTTTGGTCTGATCTGGCTCTTTACATACAGAACATGGCAGACTGGGCTGTGTATATAGTGTTGTACCGGCCATTTTATTAGCATGCTTGTTTGCGCGGAGTTTATCCATGTGTGCTAATATAGTAATTGATGTGTTTAACTCAAAAGCAGAATGTTAAAGAGTACACAAGAACTTCAACCGATTCCGGGTCAATAATCCTTCCCGGTCTTTCGAACAGGAGTAGAGGTTTATCTCTAGTTTTCTTTTTAGGATTGGATTTCCGATTCCGGCTAAAGTCTTTTCCTTCTCTTTCACTCCCAGTAGCTCCTTGCGTCTTTGTGACATTATCGTCTTGCTTGGGGTGAATCGATTAAAAATAAAAAAAAGAACAATAAAAAATGAACCCCCAAAATGTTTTTAGTTATCGGAAGATTATGTTTTTTCTTTTTTAAAGTCGATGAAAATTACGCTTCTCAAACGTTCTATAAAGTCTATATATTAGATTTTACACATATAAGATTATAGAATCCGTTGAAAGAATGAAATAAATGTACCTGCTATTTATAATAAACTAAAATCCTCAAACTGTAGAGATCAAAAAAAAAATTCTTAAAACTTAAAGTATTATTTTGTTGGGAAAGGATTTCAGACTGAAGTCTTGGGTGGGTCACTTACGTAGAGTACCAGTTCATTTGTGACCTTCTAAAGTTCATAGTACATAACGGAACATAAAGTGTGTCTCCCAGAGAAAAGGTTTCTGTTTAACTCTCTGAATGTGGTTAACATAACTCTCACTTTCCTAAAAAAAAGGAAAAAGAAAAAAAATTTATTGGCTACAAAGCAAGTAAAAAAGCAAATCAAATTTAGCCGCTATAAAAGAGTTGATCAATGGTCCGTCGAGCCGGGATCGTAGTGGCCTGGTGTGATCAATTCGTATGCAAGACTATCACTGACCTCTTGATTAAATTACGGGTCGCCGGCCAACTTAAAGTTTCGCTGTTTCGTCTCTGGCGAAACTCTAACAGACGAAAAGGTAAGGTTCAGTCGATTTAATAAAGAAAAAGAGCGCGAACGGCAAACGAATAGACGGTCAGTAAAGTATGTTTGCAAGAAAAGGGTATATATGCATGCGAAACTATGAAAGATACAGAAGATGAGAAAGAGGGAGGGTGAAAAATAGCGAGAAAGAGACAGAGATAGGGAGAAAAGAGAGCGGGCAAGCGTGAAAAAGAGAGGGAGAAAAGGGAGCGAAAAATCGAGAGAGAGAGAGAGAGAGAAAAGAAAAGAAAGCGAACAAGCAAAAGTCAGAGAAGAGCAAGAGAGAGGATGTATATATATATATATATATATATATATATATATAGAAAGAGAGAGAGAGAAAGAGAGAGAGAGAGGAGCAGATAGAGAGAGTTTAAAAGGTTCTCCTGGAAAGTTTAAATGTGTGTCAACATTAATATCCGTTTGAAAATATGAAAAGTTAATTTTATAATACATAATTGTTACTTAGCTTAGTTTGACATAAGGCCACAAGTATGGAGCAATTTTTTACAATCAAACACACCAAAGAATATATATATATATATATATATATATATATATATATGAAGAAATATAGTCTTAATATGTGTTATATTTATGCGATGAAGTGCCCAATATCAGAGATAGAGCGTGTGTAAATATAAAAATGAACATTGAAGTCGACTGGCTGTTTCATGCTAGACGCAATCGTCAGGCCACCGATTGCGTCTAGCATGAAACAGCCTGTCTCCCCTAAGTGTTGACTTCAATGTTCACTTATATATATATATCATCCCAACCGTGCGCGGACAGCTTAGTGGTAGAATATCCACCTGATACCAATTCAGTCGGGTTTCGATCCTAGCTAGAGGCAACCGGATGTCTAGCCGCACTGATGAGCTGTGATACAGCGAAACAGTATGTCTGTGGATGACATTATATATATATATATATATATATATATATATATATATATATATATATATATATATATATATATATATATATAGAGAGAGAAACAATAGAGTGAGTGAGAGGGAAACGAGAGAGAGAAACAATAGAGAAAGTGAGTGAGAGGGAAACGAGAGAGAGAAACAATAGAGAAAGTGAGTGAGAGGGAAACGAGAGAGAGAAACAATAGAGAAAGTGAGTGAGAGGGAAACGAGTGAGAGAAACAATAGAGAAAGTGAGTGAGAGGGAAACGAGAGAGAGAGGGGGGGGGGTAAATAAACGGGAAGAACGGGCAAATAAAGTTTACTTTATATAAAAAGTATTTCCCGCATGTACTCAAATATAGTGCGCGATTTTTAATAAGATTTTACGCAAAAAATAGAGGGTCGATCTGTGGACATAATTACTAGAGGTAGTGATCTGTTTTACGTTGTAGTTTTGTTGAAGTTATATCTGGGAATATTTTTGATTTAAGAAATTCTAGCATGTTATATGGACTAATGTCACGACGGTTCTCATGTTTGCTGTGTGGTCGATTTTGTTTAGCGGCATATCAACACCTATATGGGTTATTTAATGCCGAAATCTGAATATTTTGAACTCAATTTTATGAATTCCGCTACAAATGAAATGTATTGTTGGCTATTTTGCTACAAATAGGAACTTTTGATAATTCTACTTTAAATAGGTAGTTTTATACTTTCATAGTTTTCTCTTTGTTTGGGGGTTCTCTATTTGCCCATAGCTGGGACCCTAACATGCGCTACCACCCCGGGTAACGGTGGACCTGGGAACATCAGCAATTAAGAGGTAGTTATACGCTACTCGAAACCTCCAATCTCTCTTGCTGTCGGATGTAGCTTATCGTCATACCCAGGATAACTTAATTATAGTAGATTTAATAGTAGAAATACACATAGCATATCAAAATGAACAGAGTCTCACGATTCTAAAACTGGTCCTAAATTTAGTCTCCTTCCGTCGGAATCGTCACACGGTGAAAACGTAATGTCTGATCTTCATTGATTATAACAGATTTCAAAGCAGAAGCACATAAAACATTCCAAAAAGAATACAAATGTCTCAGTGTTAATAAGGTTCAGCATACTTTCTTTTTGCCTTTGAATGCGGGGTGGGGGGCGTGTATAACCAACCGCAGTATTCTCTTGGCTGCTTTCTTAACCACGTGCGAGTCGCCTCTTTCATTTCAACATCATTGGAGAACCGCTGGCCGTGTTGTGTTATCGTGCTATCCGAGTTGTGAAACCTCAGAAATTATTAAATATCAGCCATTTTGCATCTTCACGGAGACTGTTAACGTTCACGGTTGCAGACTTTACCATCGTTCACTTAAAAGATTTTCAAAATATTTCGTTGTAGTCATTCTTCTGTGCGCTGCAATGAGAGACTCAACCTATTTAAGCATATCTTCGCCATCAGCAGCAGTTGTTCTGCCACTGCACAGCCTGTCACCAAGGTCATTCTGATTAATACTTTTAAGGTTAAATTAAATGTATTTCTGAGATGAGTTATTATGTACACTATTTACATTATTCGGACTATTGTCCTCATCTTTGTTTATCACAACGTTTCGGCCGTTGCACGCTCCGGTCTTCTTCATGTGGTTGGAATGTCGAACTGAACCCTTTATTTCGCTCACTGGGGTAGACTGTTCTAGTTCCATGTGTTATGTCTAATGGATGTCAGATGTCTCCTGTTAATTCCCCTCTGAAAGTTCTCCACTACTTTAACCAGGTATTAGCTCACACTCTTCTGGTCTTGTCACTGGATCTAACTAACACCTTTATCCACTGTGCCATGCGTTAGTTAGATCCAGTGGCAGGACCCAAAGAGTGCGAGTTCAATGCCTGGTTAAGGCAGTGGAGAACTTTGAGAGGGGAATTAGGAGATAATTGATAACTGACATCCATGACAAACATGGTACGTGGAACTAGAACAGTCTATCCCAGTGACCGAAATAAAGGGTTCAGTTCGACATTCCGACCACCTGAAGAAGGCTGGAGCGTGCAACGGCCGAAACGTTGTGATAAACATGGCGGCAAAGATGAGGACAATAGTTCAAATAATGTAAATAGTGTAAATTAAATCAGGTGTTATTTTTTTTCACTCTTAAAAAATAATGAGAAAGTAGATTAAACTATAAAAATAAACAGTTTCTATTTGCATGATAATCCGTAACTGCACTAAACAGTAGATAAAGTGGTTGAAGCAGCTGCATCTTTCTGAAAAGTATCAGGATTTCGAATGCTAATTTTTATGGTAAGCATTCAAGAAGGCATTCTCTACTTGGAAATCTGGCATAAAAGATTTCCAAGTGATTCCTTCCTCATACTCCCAGTATTTAGCCTCATCCTCCTCTTCATTCTCCTCCTCCTCCTCCTTCTTCTTCTTCTTCTTCTTCTTCTTCTTCTATGTGCCGTGTCCCTTCAGGACGTTGGAGATCATGGCTCTGCACAAATTCTTGTCTTTTGTAGCACTTAGTAATTTTTTTCTTTTTGTTATTTTTCCTAAATCTTGTCCTGCCATCAATTTTACTGAAACTCGTTAGGTAGGTTATGCTTTGTTTTATTCTACCCTCTTACCTTTAATATATCTTGTGAATAACAAATTTTCCAAGCCCTCTTTCTTCATTATGTGCCCTAGAATGTTCAAGTGATGCTAAGTATAAGTGTCCCTTTTGTTTCTATATTATAATTACTCTCTAATAGATTAATAAATGGAACTATTATATATTTAGCCAAAGTTTAACTTAATTTAAAATTTTGAATTAGCTTTACTTGTGTTTCTACTAATCCATAATCAGCAGGAATCGAGTATTAAATGAATTTTTAACAATTTAGAAAATTGCTTTTTGTAATAAAGCGCATCTGCGATGGAAGAGGAAAAGAAAATGATCATTTTTATATAAATTAATAATGCCTGTGAAATAATATGATTGGTTTGTAAAACAATATTTCTGTGTAAAAGATATAATAAAATTATATGTTGTTTACAATATAGATGCATCATTATTTCCTTGTTATCGTTATTTTGTGTAAAAATTAGTAATATTTTCATTTTTTCCTTATTTCAGTTTTGATGTATATTCTTTTCCAGATTTAGGAACAAACTTACAGAATCAGGATCTTTATTATCGGGATTAGCACAAACGCTGACCTCACACTGGAAATTGTCTTATTCTCCAAATTAGAAATTTTAGTATTGCACTAACAAAACTCTCGCCATGATGTGCCATTTTTGTTGAGTTATAGTAACAAACAAACACATCGTAAAACAAATATCGGATCATGATAATATTGATTAATAAGTCTATTTATAAAGGTGATAGATTTTGCCATTCAGATTCAACGACAACCAATAAATTATTTTGATATGATGGATGTTCATAGATGTTCATTCTAACTTCTTATTCTTAGTAGAAGAAAGCTTTTGATTGGCTAGCAGACATGCTGGTCGCGGTCAGAAAGCTGGTTGAATATTTTGTAAAGATTTTTCGATTTTAATTCTCCTTTCATAAAAGAAAGAACACGTTGGCTGGCCTAAATTCAAATGTACTTGCACACAAGTCTCACAATCTCGCCAGTATCCTTTTGTGCAAGAAACGACGCGTGTTTCTTTTAGTTTATTAATTTTCTGGGGGAAAAATAGCTGACATTTTTATACTGCCTATCACGACTAATTTTGCATATTGATCGACTAACCAGAAGCCGACAGAGCCCACGCGAGACGCGGGTTCTGCTAAAGGCGTCCTACCATCTTTTCTCTAATGGCTGTAGTACACTTCCTTGCAACGTTATTCTGACATCTTCAAAGTTTCCCTGGAAGCACCCGATTTAATAGAACATCATTTCACTGGGTAGAATTTTCTTTATTTTTAAGATTTAACTGATCTAAATTATTTACTTTGTTCGGACTAATGTCCTCATCTTTATCGTCATATTCACGACGTCATGGCCGTTCTACGCTCCAGCCTTCTTCAGGTGATATACATTGGAATTTCGAACCGAACCCTTTATTTATCACCTGAAGAAGGCCGGAGCTAACAACGGCCGAAACGTTGTAAATATGACAATAAAGATGAAGAGTCCGAACAGTGTAAATTGTATAAATAATTAAAATACCTCATCTCAGAGATATAGACAGACCCTGAAGAAGTCCGGAGTGTACAATGGCCAAAACATCATGAATATGGCAACAATGATGAGGACCAAAGTCCGAACAGTGTAAATAGTGCAAATAATTACAATACCTAATCTCAGAGATATAGACAGACCCTGAAGAAGTTTGGAGCGTACAAAGACCGAAGCGTCGTGAATATGGCAACAAAGATGACGACAACAGTCCGAAGAGTGTAAATAGTCTAAATAATTACAATATCTCATTTCAGAGATATAGACAGTCCCTGAAGAAGTTCGGAGCGTACAACGGCCGAAACGTCGTGAATATGGTAACACAGATGAAGGCAGCAGGTCGAACAGTGTAAATAGTGTAAATAATTTTAATACATCATCTCAGAGATATAGACAAATATAGATGATCATTTCTTCATTTATATCACTTAATAAATTAATTTAGTTGGTGGCAGTTACTTGATTTTTAGTTAGAGACAGGAACTTTACTTCATGATCCTTATGTAACCTACTTAAAGAATTTGACTGTTTATTTGTTGCCCTAAAGATGATACTAATACTACGAGGCTGTAACTAAAGTCGACGGCTGCTGGGACATTAGTTCCAGACTACTTCTCTTGTACGCCTTGCGGGTAGCTAATGGAACATTTCGCTTTGCTATTCTGCTCATCAACGCCTCGCGGTGATATATTTGCATAAGCTGAAAGTGTAGACTACTTTGAATATACTTTTAATATAGATTTACCGTTTATTTATTTATATAATAGTTTCCCTGTTCAGATGTGCACCAATCTTTAGTGCCACCAGGCCTGATATTTTAGAGCTAAAACACGAATGTTACTTCCACTGAGTCGAATCCTCCTTATTTCCCCGGTATTCCAAATGTAAGGAGAAAGGTCCATTCAAACAGTTTTTTCCAAGAACTGCTAATTTAGGGAACAGACTCCTGCGGGGATGTTTCCCTGAACTTTACAATTTTAACCTTTTCAAGTTAAAGGTCAATCATTATCTGTCCTCATTTTTTTTTTTTAATAAATAAAGAAGTCAATCTTTTATCAGACGGTATAGATTAACGCTCCAAAACCACAAGCAAAGAGCATTACCAAATAACAAAAACCACATCACTTGAACACTTCTAATAACAGCAACAACAAACATGTGTAGCACATGAAACTAGAAAGGAAAGTAAAAATATAATCAAGAAGTTAATTTTTCAAACTATCAAAATTTGAGAGTAAAAAGGAAAGTAACGGCAATTTTGAAATAAAAGTCTTGTATGGAAATTGACTTTTCTTTTTGATTGACCCTCGTATTTGGAAAGGAATCCTTTTTTTTTCACTTCCTCCTCACACCTCATCTAGGTCTTCCTCCCACTTCTTTTAGGCAATAAAGAAGACAACCTTTCATTAGGTCCTCGTATAGTCAGGCGCTAGAAAACCACAAACTAAGGGCCTTAACAAATGACAAAATCCACATCACTTTTACACGAAAAATGCGAAGTATATGAAAGTAGAAAGGAAAATAATGACCTCAAGTTGATGACATTCCATACTACTTTAAACAAAAGGTTAGGAAAGAAACTACCATTAACACTAGAAAGAGCGATAACAGTTAGTGGACTTGAGAAGTCTAATTTTCTGAAAAACTATTTTAAGAAAAAAATAATAAATTTCAGCCGACAGTATAGAAACAGTTAATTGCAATATTAGAATTATTATTTCATTCATAACACACACCTAATTCATCATAATTATTTTAATACAGTAGAATCCCTGACAACCGGACTTAGAAGGCCTTCCGGATATGAGGAATTTATTACAAAGTCCGGATATAAGGGGTTATATTTAGATTAAAATAAAACAACTGAAATCAGGTTTAACATTTATTTTCAATGTTTTATAGTAAACAAAATAAGCTAATGGCGAGTGAAATATAACGGAAATTATTTTAAGGGAAAAGAAATAAATTATTTAATGTTAATGAAAATTCATTAAATTAAGTCTGCCACGTATGTAACGAGGATTTTTTAATCGCTCTTGCATGATGATTCTTTCTCTTCTAATGTCGATCTCAATTTTTTTGCATTTCATTTTGCTTTTGTTCTTGAATTTTTAAATTTTTTTTGCAATCGTCATAGCTGAATGCTGATTTTTTTCCCATAAAACTGACAACCTTTCCAATAACTTTTTCAATTTCAGTCCAGATTTTATCACAATCATGCATCTCATTGCTATCTCCTTACAGGTGTGCCTCGTTGTCATCCTTTCCGCTTATTCCCATCATCTTTTGCACCAATACAAGCCATTTGGGTGAAATAAGTATAAGCAATTATCCAAAGTAAATTTCCTGTAGAACAGAAATTTCAAATCAGTTACACATCATCCAAATAGTTCAAATATACACATCAAAATCATGTCCGGATATGAGGGGTTCCGGATATGAGAGGTTCCGGGTATGAGGGGTTACGGATATAAGGGATTCTACTGTAGTAAACTTCTACCTTGAGTGGATCTGGCGCCTTTTATTTGGTGAACATCGGTATTAAAAATTGGTTTTTATTAAGTTTAGCTAAGTATTCCACACAACTAAATGGAGGTAAAATGAAATAGGAAGATTGTGATACGCCAATTTTCGTAGTCTACGGAGAATATCTACATCTCATGAAAAACGTACACGAATTTACCGCAAAAATGGGAGGAACCTTTTAAAAAATTCGTGTGTTTTGGGGGTTTTATTATTCTCCGGAGCCTGGTTCATTGAGAATATAAGATTAAGTCTGATTGCCTAGAGAGAGAGAGAGAGAGAGAGAGAGAGAGAGAGAGAGAGAGAGAGATAGATAGATAGATAGATAGATAGATAGATATTCTAGGGGTGGGGACTGCAAAGTTTTCGGTCCGATTATGAAGCCTCCTTTAATAAGAATCTGTTTTTTTTTATCATTTGATCCAAATTTGAGAAAACAAGTCTAAAACTTTTCAACACTCTCTTACAGTTACATCTTAATAACTGGCCGTAGTGGTCGGCTTTTCAGCCAAGGTAAAATCCCAAATTATAAATGCTGATTTTTCAAGCCCTTCGCACTTTGAATATTTGCGCAGTACAATATCATCACTCCATTCTTCCAATTACTTTATATTCCATATTATCCTAAGTTTAATAAATATCAGTTCTATTCTATGAGGAACATTATATTCCTCCTCAAAAGCTCAAAATACATGCATTGTATTCATAAAAGGTTGAAGAATCCGTGACGCAGTTATGATTAGTTAGGATGTAGGTCTCGCAGACAAACTGATATGTGTTATGAATTCTATACTTGATGAGTGTACCATTATTGTTAGTTTCCGATTAAGGTGTTCTTCGAAAATGACTAGTTAATGTCCCGTTATGATAAAGAATTAAAACATACCACAGAGCGTTTCTTTGTATATTTTGCATTACTTATAACGGGACAGCTATGTTTGATATATGAAGAAATAGTTGAAGTAGAAAGAGTTTTGGTCGTCTTCTAAATTTGGAGAGCCTGGTTGTCTGCATCCCCAGTTAACACGGAACGTTCTTGCAAACTTGCAGATGCGTTGTACTTTCGTTGAGGGTGTATGTGACAATGTGGCGACGTTCTTGTAACCTTGCAATCAGCTATTTTCTTGACACAAACTGACAGTTCGTCCCCTACGTTGTCACAACGTTATGGTAACGTTGCAAAAATAAAATATGATCAGAATACTTTATGTTCACGTAACTATCATCATCCCCTTGACTTTTGGAATCGTAGGGAGGGTCCGAATGCAGAAACCGCAATAAGTCTTTTCCACAATGATCTATTAACAGCAGCTATCAGCAATTCTGGTGCAATCATACCTGTCTGTTTTTTGACATTGTCCAACCAATTTTTGCGTTGGCGTCCATTTTTACGTCCGCCTTCAACGGTGCCTTGCGTGATGGCCTTGCACAGGTTGTCGTGCCTTCTAATGTCTCCAAACCACGCCATTTTTTTCCCTTTCACGGTGGCGAGAAGAGGTTCCAGGTGTCCTACAAAGCTTTCAACACTTTTCCTCAAAAAATCATTGGCCTTTTTGTTCCCACCAGAAAATACCGAGAAATCAAACTGTGCCATTCACACAGGTTATACACTTGCATTTGATCTCAAACGCTTGGATCTTTCTCTCTGTTTCTGCCAACAGTGTCAACGTTTTACATCCATATAGGAGAATGGAAACTAAAAGCGATTTGTACAGTTTGTACTTAGATGTTCTTTTGATGACTTCAATCTTCTTTTCCGATGTTTTTTTGGTTAATGATGTTTATTTAGCTGTTATCGTCCCTGTTTTTGTTTTCGCAATATTCGGCTTATTATATCAACTAAAACCTCACTGTTAAAATTGCCTCCACTTCTCATTTGTCTGACTGTTAATAATGGACTTCCTACCGAGACTTACTCAATCTTTCTTTTCATATCTCCTAACTTTTGTGGTCTCCCGGTTTTCTTTTCGTTTGAAACACTTCCATTAGTAGCAAACGTCTTTTGGTTTCTGGAAACTTCCAATTGCCTGGCTATCTTTCGTTGAGTCATATTTTTGTTCCCGCATAAATTTTAGCCATGATTCTAATGTAAAAATCAAGCTTATGGTCAACTAAAATGACTTTCACCTTACACTAGTAATGTTAATGATATGTCCCGGAAAGGGATATATTTGTTCGAAGTAGCAAAGTAGTTTTGGACTACTGTAACCGACTAGGACAATCTAGCAGGTAACTGTAATGGACTGGTCCTCGTCGTAGTGGTAGGCAATAGGCGTAGGCAATAGGCGAAGACTATAGGCGTCGTCAGCAGGCATCGTCCCTGTACCTCCACAGCAGTCTGTATTTATGGCTGACACCAGTCAATCATATTACTGTGAGGGGGAACCCAGGTGTATGCATATTCATTACATCTGTTAATAAGATGAGCTTAACACTTTGATAGCTAAACTTTATGAATTTAAGCGCAGTACTAGATTGGCGGGAAGGTTTCATCATTTTACAGTTGAAATGGTTAGATGTAACCGTAAGTTCTATGCTGGCAGTTTCTTTTATCGCATTTCTCGATTTTGGAACTCTAACATAGCCCTGGTCTTTTGAGTTAACTTTTATCTTCAATAATTTAAATGTAATGTCAATTGTTATCTTCTGTCTTCCGAATTCCTATTCTTTTATTCGCCTCTCTCCATAATGTTTTTTTCTCATATTCCCTCACATTCAATAACCACGTATGTCTTAGTGGCTTTATTACCTTGCTTGGGGTGAAATGATTAAAAAATAAAACATTTCTTACTTATATATTTGCACATTCTCATGATTCAAATCTCAGATCTCTCATTGGCTCAATTTTGCAAGACCTTTCAACTTCAACCTGTGTAAACCTGTGTATCTTCTGTTATGCAGAAACTATGGGATGCACGGTGGTGTAATGGATTGCTAATACCCTTGGGAAAGGCATGAATCCATCTCTTCCCTCTCAAGCTATGGGTAAATAGCAGGGCAGACTGGCTTATATAGCCTTGGGTGGCAATTGGTTTAAGAGAAGGAAATCCCTGAATTCAAACCAGCCTAGAGAGGGTTGGGCTCCCTCAGGTTATTTTGCCCAAGACACACTACTTCTGCCGCGGCAGTGACGAAAGTGCAACAAGTTATTTTCCAATCCCCAAGGTACACAGACACGACTCATAAAAACATACTGCTAAACAATCTTAACTTCTTGATAAAATCAACGCCTATAATCCGTTTTATGTAGTTGACCCAAAACCTTTGTGCGTTAGTGTATTGCTTTGTGTTTTCTTTCAGGTTTTTATAGGATAAATAAAAAAAAATTTATTTTCAAAAATCGAATTAAAAGGCCAACGTAAAAAAATATTGTTTATCACCATAAGGACGAAATAAAGAAGCTCTATTGACAGAAAACTACATACAATGCTTAAAACTATATACTTGTTTATTATTGTATAATTAAGTCAATTTAAAAGGAGTGCCTCAAAATCTATTAAAAATAGAAAAAAAAAAAAAAAAAAACAATAAGTATTACGAGATAATTTTTCAAGAAATCAAACTGTGTCATTCACGCAGGTTATAACTAAACCAGGAACTCCTTTTGTTACTTGACTCATCATGAAAGTTTGATTTCAATCAATTATGTGCCAAGCGTGATACCCGTTTAGGCGATCATATATCTTTCGATACATGACTGATGAGGCATTCATACCTTTCCCAAGGGTATTAGTACGTAAGTAAATATAATGGATTCCACTGAAATTTGAACTCGACTCCCCGATTTCGCAATTGGGGCCGCTATCCATTACTCCACCGTGCCTCCACTGTAAGTCTGACTTACCACTTGCTAATATTAAGAGAAAGTATTTTGTGGGATGTTCAGTTACCCCATAGCTTTAACAAAAATTTAACGGTAGCTGGATATGAATACACTGGAAATGAGATTATGCCTTTATACTGAAGATACGAAACATCGTAGCATAAAAGCCTATAATCAGTTCAATCCTGTGAAGACCCTATCGATCATGCGCAGTAGAACACACACGTACGCATCAAAGAAGTCACACAATGAAATAATTCCGTTTAAATAATTTTAACCTCTTTCTTTTCGATTAAATAGATCAGGGGTAAGGTGAATGTAGAGCGTCTCCGGTTTGTAAATTTATCTTTTGTATTCTATACTGAAAGTTATCCTCTGTAATTTTGGAAAAAAAAAGACATTATCATTTCAAGTGTCGTTCGTACTATTGATCTCATTCTTTTGTTAGTCGTGTTACTATAACTCTCCCGTTGATCCATTCTACGGGCTTCTCCAGGTGTACAATTAGGTATAGAAAGAGAGTGGAGTCTCTTTTTTTTTATCCTGTTCGCTACCACATTTTCTGGATTACACTACCGAATAAAGACAGCGAAAATACTGAACGTTAAATACTTAGGTACAATGCAAACATTATAATGGCAAAACTCGTCTGTGATTGCGAAGGGAAGTCGTGTTCTCTCAGGCGGTCAAATTGTTGGTCGATTTTCAAAGAAATCGAAGGCGAAATGTTCGAATGGGGGTGAAATATTGCAAAATAGAAGCAGTGAAACATTTTCATTGTGACTGTCGTTTGTGATACTTAGTTTCTACCCACATCGTTGGTTGAATCATAAGTCCGAAAACTTTCAACAATCAACGGACACAACAATGCCAATTCCGCTATTAAACTGAGTCAAACAATTTGGGACTTCATTTATTATTCCATGGTAACAAGAGAAAAAAAAAACTGATTGGTAAATCTTAGAAATACCGAACTTAAGAAATTTTCGTCTAAGTCATATCTCCGCGGTTATTAAAATTTGCTGCCTTTCAATTCGGGAATAATTTTTATTCGGAAAAAGGAACACACACACACACACACACACGTGCGCGCAAAGAGAGAGAGAGAGAGAGAGAGAGAGAGAGAGAGAGAGAGAGAGAGAGAGAGTGAGAGAGAGAGAGATAGTTGATGGTAGATTTATTTTCTACAACATAAACCCTTTCGAAGTTTATCAAAAGTCAGAAAATATTTTTAGATTATCAAATTTTTTAGCTATAATAATGGTGCTTACTGATACAAGTCTTACTAATTAACCCATAGTTTGGAGGAGATGTGAATTTATATATTTCTCAATGATATTTGTGAAGTAAATATAATGAACCCAACTGGAATTGGAACACGGCTATCCAATTTCCAATTCTGTGTCGTTATACATTACACCATCCACACATCCAAACATACAGCACCTGGTATTCCCCAACGGTCACCCATCTAGATACTTACTAGGATCGACGTTGCTTAACTTCGGTGTTTCAACGCGATGTAGCCGTAAGCCTAGAGAGAGAGGGACAAAGAGAGAGAGAAAGATATATATATATATATATATAGAGAGAGAGAGAGAAAGTGATTGAGAGAGAAACAAGAATAATTCAACATCAATCTTGAATATCAGCTTATAATTCTACTTCGTTCCTTAATATGTACGTTACGCCTTTGAATCACAAATAATGGGATGTTCCATTTGAATCGCGAGGAAAGACAAAAAAGACATAAAAAATGCTGTTTGGTTTCAGCGGGAGAAAGAAAGAAAGAAAGAAAGAAAGAGAGAGAGAGAGAGAGAGAGAAAGCGAGAGAGAGAGAGAAAGGAGAGGTGTTGAAGGGCGATAACGATCTCATATGTTTAACCCCAACGTCAGTAAATTGGAAAACCTTATCAATTTTTAATCTTTTCATTTGTAACCTCACCTTTACCTGCATTTTGTACTTATGATTGTTATTGCAATATGGGTGATGAACAAAAAAGAGGTGACGGAACAGGCGTCTGCAACAGGGATTGACTAGCCGAGTGTACGGAAATGTTTCAGCTCCAGCAAGAAACTTTGACAGTGTTTAAAACCTGATATTTTGTTGATTTGTTTACATCTTGGAAAATGACTCGCGATGGTATTTGTCATGTAATGTTTTCTATGGTCGTACTCTTCCTATCAACAAAGATCACATCCCTGAGAATGACCCATAATATAGAAAATTTTAAACAGTATATATATATATATATATATATATATATATAGTAATGAGGAGGATTTGATAATTATATTAATTGATTCATCGAGTCTGATAGAAACCTCAGGAAGCACTGGACGGCCGTTTCGTCCTATATTTGGAACTCATCAGCAGTGCGCATCCACTACCGAGGGAATCGAAACCCCGACAGTTAGGTTGGCAAGCGAACACTATACCAAGGGCCTCGGAGACGAAGAGATTGCAAATCAGACTCTAAGAAGCGCCGCTCACTCTCACATTCCGTGGTGGAACTCAACTGAGATTCTCTCTGATCATAGGACTGAGCCTCCTGGAGCCACGACTACTCTCACCGATATATATATAATTTTTGTATACTTTTATATATCAAGAAACAGCATTTAGGAAAATACTAACGGATAAAACACGTCACAAAACTTTCCAGTTTGTCATACACACACACACACACATATATATGTATATATATATATATAACTAAAAGAACAAACAATAACACTCAAAACGTTCAAAACATTAATTTAAAACAGGGCTAAACACGAGAGTAGAGCAATAAATACCTTCATTGTTAACTACCTGATGAGATGTTGTTTATCAAATGTCGAAACAAAATGTACAGTTTTGTAGTAGTAACTTACATATTCTAATGTAACAGTGTATAATATATATATATATATATATATATATATATATTGTTACTATTAAAGAAAATATACTAATATATACAAGGTGATTGAAAACTAACTCACTATTTTATGTAAGATGGACTTCCCGTCTAACTATATGTTTTGCAAGACGGAGGAGTCCATCATATATAAAATAGGGAGTTACTTTACAATCACTCTATATATTAATATAGAAAATATACATTCCGACAGGGATCGAAACTACGTCACCATTTGTAGGAGAAACCACACTTTGATACAGCTGGGCAACATATATCATCACAGTGTGTGTGTGTGTGTGTGTGTGTGTGTGTGTGTGTGTGTGTGTGTGTGTGTGTGTGTGTGTGTGTGTGTGTGTGCATATACATATATATATATATGCTCATTTATTAGGAATTAAGTACACTCATGCAAATGTTTATATATATATATATATATATATATATATATATATATATATATAATTTTAGGATATTACATCATTAACGCCTGATGAGATGTGTTAGTTTACATCGAAACATGATTGCATCTGTGTAGCTTTTTTTACATGTTTTTTCATGTAATATCCTAAAATAAAGAATATTGCTCTACTTTTGTATTGAGCTCTCTTTTAAATTGAATGTTAAGAACGTCGGAGTTATACTCTATTCGTTCTCATTTCACACACACACACACACACACACACACACACACACACACACACACACATATATATATAGATGCCAATTTATTCATCGCAGCCTATATATCGATACATACATATATATATACATATATATATACGATTTAAAATATTTATTTTGGTATGCATAGCGTCGCATCATAACAGATAGCTTCACAGTGCATATATATATATATATATATATATATATATATATATATATATATATATATATATATATATATATATTTATATTATGTATATGTATATGGTGATATGGATAAATTGGCGTCTAAATTATGCAAAAACGAAAACATCACTGACATCTCATTTTAACAGATATATTTATCAAAATTACAAAAAAATATCTTGAAATATTAAAGTGTAAATTTATTCAATAAAATCCCCATTGGCTTCAACTACGGCCTGAGGTCGATTTCGGAATCATTTGCAACTCTTCTGGACAGTCTCGTTGTTTCAGTTGTTGAATGGTGCCATAATCTTTTGCCTTCAGTTCATCTTTGGTGTTAAAAGGAGTTTTATTGGATTCTGAAATATTAATATTGGAGCTTCCGGCGAAAATGTCAAGCAGTAAAATATGCCGTTTACAAATTTCTGACGGAGTGAATTGCGTTCACGTTTTTCTCACAGACGGTGCCCAGCTGACTCTGCTATAATGTGCAGTTGACAAAAGAAAAAAAAACACGCATGCGCGAAATAAAAAAATATACAATGGAGACAATTTAACCATCGCACGCAATATATATATATATATATTAGGTTGGTGCAAAAATAATGACGTAATAATGTCGTTTTTTGATGCAGGCTAGACAGACAGTGCTGCGTTTGCCTGCCTCGAAATCTGCACTCAGAAACCGGGCATTTGATCGTGTACCGACTATTGACGCCTGTGTTTAAATACGCAACTATCTCAACCAGGCATTAGATATCTTTGCCTGAGGTAAGGAATTAAAAATTCTTGAGGGACACAAGGCGTCATAAGTGAGATTTAGCGCGATGCATTCGTATCGCGTATCGGGAAACGCCAGGCGCCATTTATATTTGTTGAATCGCTCGCTCCCTCTCATATTTTCAACCAGTTTTATTTACTTTATACTTTCCCCCTTTTTCTTTCATTTTTATCTTTTTTTTCCTTTCAGACTTCATTTCCATTTCTGTGTCTCTTCGTAGATCATTTTCGTTCTAAGCAGTAGTGTTCCGATTTAGCCTTTATTTTCAGCTTATCTCGTGCAGACGATAAAAAATGATTATTTATATGTGCACGTTTACACACCACGATGATGAGCTTCAAAAGCAACGTGCATATGTATAAAAGTTGCGTCCTTAGATATTTTAAGATTCAATGCGATTACATATATAAATATATATGTATATATTTGTGTGTGTGAGTGTGCGTGTGTGTGTGTGTGTGTGTATGTGTGTGTGAGAGAGAGAGAGGGTGTGAGTGTACGTATTACTCTAAACGTTTGAGTAGACGCCTAACTTTTTTGTTATTTGTTTAAAGTGTGAATTAGTTTAATCAAGGATCTTAATAAATAAATCTCCGGCAGGTTACGAACCTCCGGGGAATATATATATATATATGAGTAATTATATGAAAAGATTACCTAACTTTAAATATCAATTATATATATATATAATATTATATGAAAAAATTACTTAACTTTAAATATCAATTATATATATATACATATATATATATATATATATATATATATATATATATATATATATATATATATATATATATATATATATGTATGTGTGTGTGTATAATATTATATAAAAAGATTACTTAACTTTTAAATATCAATTATAATATATATATGTATATATATATATATATAAATATGTATATATAATATATGAAAATATATATATCTATAAAGATTTTTTATATATAATATTATATGAAAAGATTACTTAACTTTTAAATATCAATTATATATATATATATATATATATATATATATATATATAATATTATATGAAAAAATTACTTAACTTTTAAATATTAATTTTATATATATATATATAAATATGTATATAGAATATTATATGAAAAGTTATATGTATATATATAAAGATTATATATATATAATATTATATGAAAATATTACTCAACTTTTAAATACTAATTATATATATATATATATATATATATATATATATATATATATATATATATATGGATATTCGGAGAGTGCGTAGTTTGAGTTCTAGTCAAGTTCATTAAATTCACTTATGCGCAATAGTCCTGGGAAAGGTGTGAATCTCCTTAGTTATAGTTGAATATTAACTGATTGGGATCTTTAGTCGTCGGTGGCAGTCTAGGAGAAGGAACTCAAAATTATATTGGCGGAGCACATACTATGCAACTAATGAAAGGATCAAGAAGTTAACAATGTGTGTATGATTCAGACAGTGCTCAGCCTTGATATATATATATATATATATATATATATATATATATATATATATATACAGTGGGGGGAAATAAATATTCGTACACTTGAAAAATTGTATTTTTATAAATGTAAAGCCTTAAATAAAACAAATCTCGGCACATTTTATGTATAAAGACACATGCTAATAAATATAAAGACATATGCTGTTAAAAAAATAATTTTAAACTTAATTAATTCTTATTCTAACAGAAATTAATGCATTTTTAAAATTATAACTGGTGAAAAAAGTATTCGTACAAATCAATTATTAGAATAAAATAATCAATTAATTATGAAAAAAGTATATTCTAGAATGTTCCAGTAATGTTATCAGTAATTATAGTTAATGCTATTAGCCATTATCAGAGCATTTTGCAATTTCTAGTCTTACGAGAAGGTTCTAATAATGCCTAAAAATCAACACATTTTGTCTCTTTGGAAAGATGGGAACAGTTACAGAACTATTTCTAACAACCTGAATATTGCTTTTAATACAAATGCTTTGTTCATTGCAAGGTTTAAAACTCGTAACAGCGTCAAAAACCAAAGACGAACCGGTGCGCCGAGGAAGATTTCTCTAAGATCAGCAAGGATATTAGGACGCCAGATCCAACAAAATCCACAGGTTACCCGAGAAGAGTTGCAGGAACATCTGCGTGCATTAGGGATTAAAGTAACCAAGCGTACAATAAGTAATGAACTACACAAAAACAGTCTGAAATCACGCATCCCAAGGAAGACTCCACTCCTCTTGAAACGACACAGAGATGCTAGGCTAAAATTCGTTAGAGAGCATAAGGATAAAGAATATTCGTTTTGGGAAAACGTACTATGGACAGATGAAACTAAAAAGAGTTGTTTGGTCGTAATTATCGAAATCATGTGTGGAGGAAGGACGGTGAAGCCTAATTACCAAAGAACACGTTGCCAACTGTAAAGTTTGGTGGTGGCAGTATCATGATCTGGGGCTGTTTTTCTCCAAAAGGTGTTGGCAGAATATCAATAATAGATGGCAAGATGAATGCCGAAAGATACCAGAAAATCCTGTAAGACAATTCAATGCGTTCTGTTGAGACCTCCTGATTGGACTTTCCAACTGGATAATGATCCTGAGCATACCGCTAGATCTACAAGGAAATGGTTAGCTGAAAGTAACGTTGATGTCTTGCAATGGCCAAGTCAGTCCCCAGACTTGAACCCAATCGAGAACTTATGGCGATATTTGAAAATTCAAATTGGGAAAAGAGCACCAACAAATATCAAGCATTTGAAGACAATATGCCAAGAAGAATGGGACAAAATACCACTCTATGTCTGCAAATCATTAGTTGAGACGGACAGGAATAGACCGGTAGCTGTTGAACTCAATAAAGGATATTCCACAAAGTATTAAATTAAGTTAATATGTTTTTTTTGTTTTGTACGAATATTTTTTTAATCAGTTAAAATGAAAAAAATGCATTAATTTCTGTTAGAATAAGAATTAATTAAGTTTATTAGTATTTTTTGATAAAATGTATCTTTACACATAAAATGCATCAAAATTTGTTTTAGTTAAGGCTTTTACATTTATAAAAATACAATTTTTCATGTGTACGAATATTTATATCCCCCCACTGTGTGTGTATATATATATATATATATATATATATATATATATTCTAATTAGGATATAGAAATACGTACAAAGTTTTTAAATTTTGACAATTGGAAATGTTTCATGAAAACAGATTTGTTTAAAAATATATTTGATAATACATTTCAACATTTATAAATTGAAATTCTTGAGGTCCTCTATAGAAGATAAGTACGTCCAACACTGAATAAGGTTAGTTAGGAGTATAGCAACTATGTTTCAAAATGTCTGTAATAGCAATGTTTTAAAATACTTACAGTTATATAAATTAAAGTCAACCTTTTAAATATAAACATGAAAAAACGTACTAGCTTTAAGGGTAAATTGTTAAATTAATTATAACAGAACGCGTTTATGCGTGTTTAAAATAATTATAACAGAGCGCGTTTCATGCGCATTTACAAAATAATTCACAAATATCGATCACATTAATTTTTTTGTCTTAGCAATTCACACTTGAAGATGATCTCGGATGAGACTGTAAATACTTGGGAAAATAAAAGAAATGAAAAAAACTGCGCTGCCTTCATTAATGAATTTAATATCAACGTTAAGAAGTAGCTCATAAAATTCGAGATGATTAAAATAAAAATAAGTAGACATGTTCTGATTATTCAGCCAAACATGCTTGGATGAAGATATGCTGTCTAAATAACACATGACTATAACTAGGTTGTGCAGAAATGAATTCAGAGAAAGGTCTGTTAAAGTTTTTTCTTATATTTTTTTCAGTTTACACATTAGCTGCCGCACATCAGGAGTAAATTTATGGAGAAACTGCTCGAAGGTAATTATTTATTTGTTATAGTATTTACTACCATCTCTGGGTATTGCTAGGAACGTTCGTTGTTTTTTTATCTGCATGAACTTTTCGGCTATACATTTAGCCATTTTCATGTTAAAATATATTAACTGTTAACTATAAATAGATTGTTTAATTATGTATTTATATAGTTTATATAATGTTTAATTTTCAAAACACGCTTAACATATTGTGTCCAAATACTCCTGGAAACTTACTGGACCTTATTTGAAACATACTTGTTGATAAGACAAATATAATAGCATCATCTACATGTAAAAAAATGCTAAAAATAATTGAAGCCTTATTAATAAAAACAAAAAAAAATTAAACTCAATAATATCAACTATGAACATGGACACAATATGCTGAGCGATTTTGAAAATGAAACATTATATAAATACATACATACAACAATCTAATTCTAGTTAAATAGTTAATATATTTCAACCTTGAAAATGTCTAGATGTATTTCCGAATGCGCTCGAAAAAAACATTTGGACAATTTTTATCTACTGAAAAGAAAAAATTATAAGTTCACATGCGAAATTATATAAAAAACTTAATCAAAGCACCTTGTCTGTCATTGAATATATATATATATATATATATATATATATATATATATATATATATAATATTTCTAAGAAAGAAGGATTATATTTATAACCTATTATTTTTCTCGAATGTATAGGTCAGTAGACATAAACTTACACGGTTTAAATAAAGGATGTCTATTCAGACACGTGCATCTACTCAATGTAACGTTTAAAGTTATAATAATGATGATATTAATAATAATAATAATAATAATAATAATAATAATAATAATATTAATAATAATAATAATATATATATATATATATATATATATATATATATATATATATATATATATTAGTTTATTATGTAATATTTTGATGGGTAGTTTGTGTCATTTTCTTATTGCAATTGTGTTTGAATCTTGGTGAGTTTGTATATGACTAAGGTTGTGTGATTCCTTGTATTAGGTCTTACTTGTATATGTTTGTTTCGGATGTAATTTCCTTTTGTGTTTTTTTTTGTTCTTCTCTTCTTTTTTCTTCTTTTTTCCTCTTTATTTTGTCTATTATTTTCCTGTTTTGAATTTTTTCTTTTCCCTCTTTTTTGTTTCTTTTTTCCTTTTTTTCCTTTTCTTCTTCTATTTCCCGTATCGTTCTTATATTTTTGTGCATATATGTTTAGTTATAATTTTATGGTATAATTTAATATTAACCATAACATTAAATCATTAAATAATTATTATAACCAAAGTTCGTTGTATTTTGAATTCTCATATACTTGTATTTTGATTGGTCATTCCGGCTTATGTAACAGCGTTTCCCCTTGCGAGGGGTGTTTGATTGATTTGTACCTTTTAAAACCCTTTATTCTACATTCAACACCATCAATTGATAAGACACCAGAAGTGTTGAAACAAAATAGCTATTTTTGTAGTGATATTATAACATATTTATGTTATAATTTTCGAATATATATATATATATTAGGCCTCCCTGTTCTTCTTTCGTCTGTTACCCCTCTCTAGAGCTTTCATTTACTTCTCACATTCGTCCCCCACTCTCATACATACACTCTCACTAAATTTTATTTTTTTTCCCGGAGTTATTTTTTCAGATTTCTTTTTGACTTTGTAGATCTGATGAATTGGATGGTAATTACGATTCCAATGTAATAAATTATAACCATGGAATATTAGTGTTTAAGCCTTATCATATATATATATATATATATATATATATATATATATATATATATATATATAAAATTTCTTATATATAGTGGTACCTCGGTGCATGAATTTAATTCGTTCCTGAAGGCCGTTCGTAACTCGAAATGTTCGTAAACCGAAATTATTTTTCGAATAGGGATGAATTTAGAGAAAAAAGTCATAATACAATAAAATGAAAAGAAAAGCACGGCACAACATAATAATGTATACAACACGGCGGTCGACTTAGAAATTCCGTTTGGGTTAACTCGGTTCGGCAATGTTGTTCCACACCCTAAATTTTGTTCGATAACCGAGGCATTTTCATCGCAAATTTTCTGTTCGAAAACCAATTTGCTCTATATGTGAGACGTTTGAGAAGCAAGGATGCTCTGTATATATATATATATATATATATATATATATATATATATATATATATATATATATATATATATATTAATTTATCTGGAACTGGTTGTAATTGATGATATACGTTTAACTTCATTCCTTATGTTTTTTCTATATTATTACATGTTTATAATATGGTGTATTAATATCATTTTTCGCATCTATCTATCTATCTATCTATCTATCTATCTATCTATCTATCTATCTATCTATCTATCTATCTATTTCGGTCTGTTCACATCTATGTTCATCTATTTTCCAATTATATTCAGCTACCTTACCTATCTTAGTTTCCACGTACATTTGCATTGATATTTGATTCTTTGAATATGGCACAAGGCCACGAATATCTGGTACCTGTCAATATCAAACCTACTCTAATGTCTGCCATCTCTTATTTAGGAGGTTCATTCCTTATTCGATCACAAGTCTTTAGTAGCAGTGCACCTGATGTGATTCGAACTCATGACACTAGCTAAAAGGCCTGTTCGTAGAGCTTGCTTACTGTTACAGCAGGTTCTTAGTTCGTATCATACACATATAATTTCAGTGTATACACTGAAATTATATGTGTATGATACGCACTAAGACTTAAATTTAGAGATGCATATGATACAAGAGAAATAAATATTAACTTTTAAAAAAGGTTTTGCACTAAATAAGTTATATGTATGGTTCGAAATGATTAAAACGTAATTCGCCTGAGTTTCGAGGGCATAGCTATGAACGTTTAGGGGATGAAGAGGAGATCTGAGGCAACAGAAATATTGTTCTACTGAAGGATGCTGAGAATTCCATAGATGGAACACGTGAGCAACGAAGAAAGTTTTAAGAAATATTTTTTACTTGGAATCAGAAAGCGACAGTTTAAATTTCTGCGACACAAAACGAGACAAGAGAGCTTGGAGAATTTGATACGCGCAGGACATATTAAGGTCAAGAAGTACAGAAAAGTATCGAGTAACCTACTTGATGAGCTTGTATCAATGCATGGTACGGCATGAACTCGGAAGGAAAGGAGGCGATTCTTCTGGAAGGAGCAGAGTAGGAGAAGGGTTTTTCCCCTGTCGGTGTAGTATCTGTTCCGTACCGGAGACCTTCTCTCCTCCCTTGCGTTCTCCCCCACCACGTATCATCTGTTCTGTAGCGGTGGTATGACTGGCTAGGATTAGCTTAGACAATCTATGACCAGCTTTGACAAGCTATGACTGGACCAGCGGCCTGAGTGGAGACACTCGGGTCTCCACGTAAAAACCGACCTTGTGTCATAACCTAATTAAGTGGAGAGTCAAAACAAAGTCCCGGGTTCTGTTCATGATTTTTTTCTCAATATCAACTTTCCTAACAGAATCACTATTCCCCCAAGCCAACATACACAACAAATATATCAAGAAATCAAAAGAAAACGGTTGAATCTATCAACACAACAATACAAACAATATGTCTACACTTGAAAATATTCTCTTCAAACATAAAGTAATTGACGTCATTTTTCAGTTGACCATATGAATATGCAATCAGTTAGTTATGTGCCATGCGCGATACACATTTACGCGATCATGTATCTTTCGATACAAGACTGAAGAGGCAGATTTTTTTTCCCGCAGTAGGTTGCCATTTCTTTCTGCGGTGGACCAGTTGCCATCCAAGGCTAGCGTTTCTAAATTCTTCTAGTTGCTGATGACGTTTTGTTTGTTGTCTATCGATACTTTGTTTCAATAAATTCATTTTGTTATTTTGCCTTGAAAAAGTCCACATTGGTCGAAACGCATCGGCTAAAACTACAGTTTTCCTATTGTTTTTTCTTAATACACACACACACACACACATACATATATATATATATATATATATATATATATATATATATATATATATATATATGAGATAGCGATGTGGAAAAAGTTTTCGTGTGACACGTTTCGTCCTTTCGGATTTCCTCGGACTAAATTTGTAATATTGGTGAGACGAACGAGGGATGCTGGGAATTTTAAATGAAAAAATTGAAAAACAAATATATGCAGACACACACGTACACACAAAAACGTATATATATATGTTTGTGTGTAAATATACATCTATGTATATATAACATATATATATATATATATATATATATATATGTGTGTGTGTGTGTGCGTGTATGTATGTATGTATAAAAGATTGGACAAGATGAAAACATTTTATGCTAAAGTGTTTCAGACTTGAGGATATTTACCTAGGTAAATGTTGAAATTTTATTTAAGAACCCACATTTATATCCGTACAAAAAAGGGAAGGTGCAAAAAATAACGCAGTGCACTCAAATATAAATTAAAGAACGCTCTTAAATATTTAAAAGTTTCTTGGTGTTAAGAAAACATAAATAGAGAATGCTCATATTGTTGCTTATTATTATTATTATTATTATTATTATTATTAGTGATTTTAAAGCCATAAGAATTTTAAAAATCTCATGGTCATCTTTAAATATGTTGGCTCGAGGAAGTAGTAGTTCGTCTAAGAAAGAAGATATTTTGAAAAAATCCAGGCTGTATGTTTATATTTGGGTTAGTTTCTATTAATGCACTTTCGAGAACTTTTAATTTTAACATTCATTGACATATAAGCTTTTTCGTTGATCATTTTTCATTAATGTTGTCATTACAGATACATTCATTTATGTCTGAATTTGACACACACACACACACACACACACACATACACACACACACACACACACACACACACACACACACATATATATATGTATTGATTTGTCTTGAAGGTGACTTCTTGATGTCATCGGCCTGAAGAGGCGATCCGAGCGCGCGGCATCTTTGGAAAGTGCCTGAAAACCATACCCACTATGATTGAAATTGTGTAGACGAAATTGTTCAGAGGCTGGGGATCGTTGTACTGGTCAGAAGTCACAAGTCATAGTGGCCGAGAGTTTGAGCGCACTGACTTTATTTAAACTGTTGATCACACCACGTAATGCTCTCCCTGCCAGAAACTGTAATTAAGGTCCGCTCAGCATATCTGCACTATTAACGACAGGTTGGGATTGGCTTCTTGTCCTTTCCTGTTTTGGACTGGGTTTCTGGTTCCTTCTAGAGTCTTCTCATTTTCTTTCACTCCCAGTAACCTATTGTATCTTAGTGGCATTATTGCCTTTCTTGAGATGGATTGATTTAAAAATATGATAAATAGGGATTTTGGTGTATGGATATCGGCCCGGAACGTGAAATCAGAGAGCCGAGTTCGAATTCCAATAGGGTTTGTTACGTTCATTTACGCGTAATGGGAAATGTATGAATCCATCTCTTCTCTCCCAGATATGGGTTGAATAGCAAGACAGCCCGAGTCCTTTAGCTTTAGTTGGCAACCAGCTTACCGCAGAAATAAACAGTAACCTACTACAGGAAAATCTGCCTAGTCAGTCATAAATTGAAAGAGACATGTTCGTCCAAGCATGTATAACGTATGGCACTATATATACTCACATATATATGACATTCAAATATTCATTAATCTGAACTTACTAAATGTCATATGAACACAATGTTATAGTCCCCAGTGAAGCTCGAACACACTCTACTAGCAATGGTGTACGAGACAAATTTGTTAACAATCATTCAATAACAAGTGTCCCGTTTGTGCATCTATGTCAGTCTTTTACTATCTATCTTTGTATTCCTCGATTTTGCTTCTGTCTGTTTCTCTCTTCAGCGACCATAATCAGATAATAACTCGAGACAATAAGTAGACAATTAGCAGTAATAGTGCGTTACTTGGAAGTTTTGGACGCAAGAAAAGATACTCGGGAAGATCGATCGGCGTGGTAACTTTACAGGAAAGCTAATACCTGAGAGCCAACATAAATCCTACCTGGCTTTAGTGACGGCCGGTGAGCCTAACAAAATGGCCGATACTTTCTCCGCTTCAGCCTCGTTCCCACTTTCCTGCTTCCCATTTTTGTCCATGCCGAAGACAATGGCCGCTCAAGTCCAAATGCTTCGTCTATTGTGCACAGATTACTTTTTTTCCTTCTCTGTCTTTCATTGAAATAGACTTGAACATGAATCACCGAATAAATAAATGACTGAAACGAATGAATGATTCAATGAATAAGGATGAGCCTGCGAATGAGCGAAGCGGGAGAAAGAAAGGAAAAGGCTAAAATAGTAATAGCAGTAGTAATAGTATGCCTATTATTATTAGTAAGAATAATAGTAATTGGACTGATAATAACAGTAACAATAAGCGTCTTAATAACAATAAAAATGTCTTAAGTACGTATACATTACTACTGATAATAAAATAATATGAAGCTGGAACTAATCAATCAATTTGTTTTCGGGTAACCCGCTCTAAAGAGACGAGGATCGGCATTCTGCAAATAGACATAGGTTAACTATTTTTGAACAGTGGAGACAGTGCGAATGTGGGAGAGAACTCTACCTGAATTTCTATTGTTGTGAAATAATGGATTTAATAGCCGGATCAATGCTTGGTCTTTCTACCCAAACGATTTTTCCTCTAGACAAAGAAATCTTGTGTTTAATATATATATATATATATATATATATATATATATATATATATATATATATATATACAAACACACACACATAAACACACAAATATATATATACATATATATGTATAAACAGCATGACTGAGATAGATCGATACGAATCGACAGATATAGACAGGTTTGAACAGACATTGATAGATTTTAACAGAATGCGATTGACTGAATGAAATGAACAGACTGAGATAGATAGATAGATATGAACAGACTGAGATAGATAGATAGATAGATAGAGAAAGAGAGAGAGAGAGAGACGCAGTCAGAGTAGCAGAGAAAGAGTGAAAGCCAGTAACAGAGATAAATCCATAACTTATGGGTGTATAGACATATGTTCCATCAACGTCACTAGGAAAATCATTCCATACACTTATTAATAGAATGGCGAAATCGATCAAATACACCAGCACATTGTCTACTAAAGAGATTTAAATTATGCAGCACCACTCTTTTGGGGTGTGCAGAAAAAGAGAACTTGTTTTAAGTATCAACGTTTAATTATCAAGAAGTGAAGAAATTATCAGGTGGTGAAATAAATTCATACCTTTCCACAAGTATTTGGGCGAAAACAAATGCAATGGCCTCGGTTGGAGTTTGAATTCAACACGTCAATCTACTAATGTTGGCGCCGATGACTCCTCCTCACGCGAATATCCTCATATATATATATATATATATATATATATATATATATATATATATATATATATATATATATATATGCATGCATATCTAGATGACTCACGTTACACCTGTCTGACCATAGCTCAATTACGACTCATTTAAACAGACACGGAAACTTACTAAACTCCATCCTTAACATACTATCAGAGAATACAAGCCTCATCCACATGTATTAAAAGATAAAAAATAATGGAAGCCCTAATAATAAAAAAGTAAAAGGCAACACTCAATAACATTAACTACGAACACGGCCTGAAATGTTCTGAGCCTGTTTGGAAAAAAGAACATTCCTATAATTTGAGCTACATATATAAAAATCTCCACACATTCAGTTAAAAATAAAAAAAAATAAAATAAAAGTAGTCCGTGATAATGGCCAAAAGAATAGCCGAAAGCGCTCGGATATATAGAACTTTTAGACAGTGTTTACACACTTTTTATCCAGAAAAAAATCACTTCATATATATATATATATATATATATATATATATATATATATATATATATAAAAGCGAACATTGAAGTCAACACTTAGAGGCGACAGGCTGTTTCACGCTAGACGCAATCGTCAGACCACTTGATATCTCTGATATTGAGCACTATCCCATAAATATAGCACACCTTAAAAGTATATTTCTTCACACACACACACACACACACACACACACATATATATATATATATATATATATATATATATATATATATATATATATATATACGGGGTTTCCCAAAAGTCACCTTTGCATTTGAAAATATTATAATTTCCACATTTTGTTTTAGTATTTAAAAATACTTTTGTAGAGAATTAAAATTACAGCACAGGAAATATTTTACCATTGAATTTTTAAAAAATTATATGACGGAAATGTCGTCCATTTTGGATTTTAAACAAAAGGGCTCTTTCTCCATTTATGGCAGTTAATAACACTTGTTGCAGACCTCGAATTTCGGCACAGATTTTATCCTTGAGTTGTTGAATTGTTTGGCGATTATTGATTTTTTGTTTTACACATCGTGGCAAGGCATTTACTAAATCATATTGCAGAAAACGTTGAATCAATCGACGAATCATGAAATTCGTTGGCGGTTTTCTGGCATTGAAGTGCCGACAGTTTTCTCTTTTGGTGTGAATGATGGATTGGTTAAATCTAAAATACAATTCCACCATTATGGTTCTTTGTTCAGTTGTGTATTTTTCCATGCGTAATTTCCAGATGTTGATCTAAAAAAAAAAAAAAAGTAGTAAAATGATATGTTATGGCATCTTTAAATTCCTAGGTGACTTTTGTGTTTTGGAATACCATATATATATATATATATATATATATATATATATATATGATAAAATATAGTTTTAAGGTATACTATATTTATCGGTTAAAGTGCTTAAACTGAAAAGCAACCTTTCTTGTGTCAACATTCCATTCAAGAACTTTGAAGAGATAGCTATGAAGAGATCAGATTATCGTTCTAGCTGCCATTCAGGAATAATGCACCTTCAAGAAGGAAGCATCAATCGACTACGTGAAACAAGAAAGCAAAATAAGACACCTAACAGTGTTCCTGCTGCACTTGGATATAATACATTCTCCTGTACTGTCTGTGGTCTTTTGTGCAATTCTCAAGCCGGTCTTAAGAGTCATGCCCGTCATAGGAATGCAGATAATTAGTTCGTAGTCGTCGGAACCTCATACGTCGAACTCGATGGGAGAGTCCATCATATTTATCGGTTAAAGTACTTGATATCAAGGACAGAGCGTATGCAAATATAAAAGTGGACACTGAATTCAACAGCCAGGGTGACAGTCTGTTTCATGCTAAACGCAATCGTCATAACGTTTAGCACGAAACAGACTGTCGCTTCTTGGTCTTGACTTCAGTGTCCACTTATATATATATATATATATATATATGTGTGTGTGTGTGTGTGTGTGTGTATTGTGATTTACGGTGGCTGCTAATGATTAAGTATAACTCAAGACTTCAATGTTAAGATAAAACAATATTTAATTACAACTTCAAATAAATACTTGACAAGAACAAGGAAATGAAAGTCAAAAGAAGATAATTAACCATTTCAGTGAATACCTTGTTAGTAGCGTGGCTCGGCTTAACGTCCGGTAAATCCTAAATCAAAACATCAAATCACAATAATTCACACTAATTCGACTGGATAGTTCCACTCAATAATCACTGCAGTCAGTAGCCTGACACCGCTGTTTACACGCCTGGCGGAAAACATATATTCATAACTCCAGAGTGTCACCCTCGAACCTCGGTGTTGGTAGTTATTCATTTTCTTATTATATGACAATATATATATATATATATATATATATATATATATATATATATATATATATATATATATATATATATATATATGTGTGTGTGTGTGTGTGTTTCGAACAATAAAATTATGAAAAATTTCAGAGACACTGGATTGTATATTAACATTTTTGTTTTATTTTTTAAATTAGGTTCCTCGACTAGTTTCGGACAGCATAACTATCACCAGGAGAAAAATTCTTGCTTGTTAGTAGCAGTGAACTACAGGGGTGAATATATATATATATATATATATATATATATATATATATATATATATATATATATATATATTGGTCTGGGAATTTAACTATATTGTCGACATGGAAAGAAAAATATGTCTTAGTATAAAGGAAATTTACATCAACCAGAAAGAGGCTTACGCAGAAGCGTCGCTCTTTTTAAAATTTAGATTTTGTAATGTAACTATAATAATGTGTGTTTCGAACAATAAAATTATGAAAAATTTCAGAGACACTGGATTGTATATTAACATTTTTGTTTTATTTTTTAAATTAGGTTCCTCGACTAGTTTCGGACAGCATAACTATCACCAGGAGAAAAATTCTTGCTTGTTAGTAGCAGTGAACTACAGGGGTGAATATATATATATATATATATATATATATATATATATATATATATTGGTCTGGGAATTTAACTATATTGTCGACATGGAAAGAAAAATATGTCTTAGTATAAAGGAAATTTACATCAACCAGAAAGAGGCTTACGCAGAAGCGTCGCTCTTTTTAAAATTTAGATTTTGTAATGTAACTATAATAATAAAAACATCTCGGTTTTATTTTTGCCTAGAAAAAGTCGGAAGAATAAACGCGTCGGCAAAAGGTTTTTTCCAGTTGTCATCTTATACCATTTAAACATATATATATATATATATATATATATATATATATATAGAGAGAGAGAGAGAGAGAGAGAGAGAGAGAGGGAGAGAGAGAGGAAGAGAAATATAAAGGTAAAAATATATATACATATAAAGAGAGAGCAAGAGATAGAGAGGGAAATATAAAAGTGAAGACTAAAGTCAACTCTGAAGAGCGACAGTCTTTTTCATGCCCTTGAATGGGTGGCCTGAAGACTGTGTCCAGTAATGATAATGACGGTGTTGACTCCAGTCACCAGTATTTTTTATCCGTTTTATCTATAATATTGAGCACCTTTATCTATAAATATAACTTACTTTACAACTATATTTCTAGAACTATATTTTTAGCACACACACACACACACACACACACACACACACACACACACACACACACACAAATATATATATATATATATATATATATTTGTGTATTTAGGCAGCAATCCTTCTTTCATGCACATTTCATTGAATACAACAGACAAGGTGCTTTTATTTATTTTTTTATGCAATTTCTCATGTGATCTAATAATGTTTTTTCTTTTTGGATGATAAATTATATAAAAACTGTCCGAATGTTCTTTTTATCTAAGCGCTTTCGGCTATACATTTAGCCATTTTCAAGGATTAAATATTTTAACTGTTAAATAAGAAATAGTTTGTTGTATGTATGTTTTATAAATTGTTTTCATTTTTCAAAACACGGTCAAGATATTGTGTCCATGTTCAAAGTTAATATTATTAAGTGTTTTTTTTATTATTATTAATAAGGCTTCCATTATTTTTAGCCTTTTTTTGCATGTAGATGATGCTATTATATTAGTGTTGTCAACAAGTATGTTACGAATAGTGTCCGGTAGGTCTCCATGAATATTTAAATGAGATCTAATTGAGCTATGGTCAGAAAGGTGTAGAGTGAGTCTGCGTGTCACACACACACACACACACACACACACACACACACACATATATATATATGAGGGAAACTAAAAGTTTAAGTTACAGTAAATGATTACATATATTACATATATTGTTCAATATTGGTACAGGCTCCTTAACAAAACGATTATCAACAGTATTCAGATGTCATATCATAGTGATATCTCTCTTGGGGATATAACACAGGTCTTTATACAGACACACATACAATCGTACAGATGTCAAGTACAACCTTACAATAGATTATTCCACGCCTTTTTCACCTGTTGGTGTAATACATCAAGAGTTGTATGTTGGATAATTTAATGAGTACGGTATCGTACCATACATGTTCGCAGGAGAGCAGATCGAACATTTTGCAGAGTGTTTTAAATAGCCCGGGTATCATACGAGCAAGCATTATCCTAATGGACGGGTAGATGGACTTCCTGTTGAAAGAACGTGAGCTGAACGGACTGAATAATGTTGTGGATAAATACAGCGCTGTTCAACAAATACGAAAGGGCAGTGGGAATTTTAACTTATAGCATCTTATTACATGAGGCCAGGGTTTGTGCCTGTGTGCTTTGGGCAAATACACTTCGGAAGATGTCGCTATCCCGGTTTATTCTGCACACACAAATAACCGTCATTTGATCTCGTGATACCATTAGAGACGTGTCCGATAGCATTGTGATTTAAGTGGGAGTCTCGTTATAGGCATGCGTACTGCAAGTGAACGATCCTCAAACTGTTCATGTTGACACTCCTGTGTGTGGGGGGGATCCTTTGATTTGGTTTGTTCTTAGGCTGTCATGCTGTTTGTCATTGCTGTCTTTACCAGTCATCGATTGTGGCGAGCACTTGTATTACCTAGCCACACATGGACGTAGAACTCTTTATTCGATAATTGTTCTTAACATCAAAGCACCACAGGCCCATTGCCGCTAACATTCACAGCAATTCCCCGAAACGACCACCCATTCTCGTGGTTATCCACAATCCAAGCCTTCTTAAACGAATAATTAAATAAGAAGAGCGTATATGTAATCGATCCTGACCTGGTATCTCGACTGTAATCAATTTCTCTCGGACGTAACGTGATCCCCTCTGCCTTTTCTAAAAATATTTTCATGGTTATTCTGACGAGCTTTTTATCCCCTGGTGATCGGACAAAGTGTGTTTAAGCGTTCTACTAGATTGGCAACTAGGTCCCACTCTTTTAGTGTTGAATCAGTTAAATTTAACCGCCACTTCTACTCCAACAGTTTATTTTCTCGCACTTCCCTCCTATAGAACTCCCTTCCGTTTCCTCGCTTCCCTGATAACTACAATCTTCAAAAATTTAAATGCAACGTCAATCGTCATGTTCTATATTCTTGAAACCCATTCAGCTTTTATTCTGTCCTAAGTCCCTCACTATACTCAGTCTTTTCTCTCACCTTCACTCTCTGTAACCCCCTGTGTACGAGGGACATTCTCACCTGTTTTTTTTCTACTAATATTTTCAGGTCAATTGATCTGATGAGATTTCCTCTTTGGCACCTAGACTGCATGAAGTTAAGCGTTCTACAAGACTACTAAGTCTCACCGTTTTATTTTTGAAATGACTAAATACAACTGTCGCTTCTATTCTAATATTTTCTTTTTTCGCCTGTCGAACTCCTTTTTGATTTCTTGCTTCCCTGCCGCATACAATCTTAACAAAATTAAATGCAACATGAATCGCCATCTTTTGTCTTCCTGAAATATGTTCTTTTATTGTCCTTTTTTCTTCATTCCCATCCACGAACTGTAACCACTTGCGTCCTTTTTTAGTCAATCGCCATCTTGTATCTTCTTGAACCCCGTTCAGCATTTTTCCTCTCCTCAGTACCCAGTCTTTTTTCTCATCTTCACTCTCTGTAACCCCCTGCGTACTAGCGACATTATCACCTTGCTTGGGGTGAAATGATTAAAATAATAATAATAATAATAATAATAATAATAATAATAATAATAATAATAATAATGAGAGTCTAAATCAATGCAAGGATTTCATATAGAAATCAGTAGAATGTGAAATCTTAAGACAACAACATTAACTGTTATTATTGTGGCTTTGGGAATTATATCAAAAGGAACAAAGAACTATGCGTATAAAATTCGCGGGTGCCCTAAAATATGTCTATTGCAAAAAATCATGCTCATGGTTACTTCTCACATCTTGCGTAGATTACTCTGCACGCAGTAATTACAATTACATATTTTTTCTCCCATTGCCTGGCACCTCATCTGACTACATCATCTGATAAAAAAGCTTGTTGTCTCCTGAAATCTCTGTCTGAGACTTGGGCGGCGGCGGAGGGATGGACACAAAGCGGCGGTAGTGGCAGCAGTAACAACAACAACATCAACATTGTTGAATCAAAGGCTCTCTTTAAAGAGAACCTTGACGTCGTGTGATGGTTAGCAAGCTTAATTAGAACAATTACAGTTAAAAAAAATTCAAATGTAACGTGAATTGCCATTTTCTGTCTTCCTGAAATATGTTCTTTTATTGTCATTTTTCTTGAGAAAAAGTGAGAGAAAAGACTAAGTATAGGGAGGATTGAGGAAAGGACAAATTATGAACGGGATTCAAAAGACTGAAGATGGCGATTGATGTTGCATTTAAATTTTTGATGATTCTACATTTCTTGGAAGAAAATAAATCGAAGGGAGTGGGAAGTGCGAGAAAAAATGTTGGAGTAGAAGTGACAGATGCATTAAAAATGTTGGAGTAGAAGTGATAGTTGTATTAAAAATGTTGGTGTAGAAGTGACAGTTGCATTAAAAATGTAGTAGTAGCAGTGACAGATGCATTAAAATGTTGGAATAGAAGTGACAGTTGCACTCAAATGTCGGTGTAGAAGTGACAGATGCATTAAAAATGTTGGAGTAGAAGTGACGGTTGCATTAAAAAGTTGGAGTAGAAGTGACAGATTCATTAAAAATGTTGGAAAAGAAGTGACAGTTGCATTAAAAATGTTGGAGTAGAAGTGATAGATGCATTAAAAATGTTGCAGAAGAAGTGATAGTTGTATTAAAAATGTTGGTGTAGAAGTGACAGTTTCATTAAAAATGTTGGAGTAGAAGTGACAGAAGCATTAAAAATGTTGGAGTAGAAATGACAGTTGTATTAAAAAAGTTGCAGTAGAAGTGGCAGATGCATTAAAAATGTTGGAGTAGAAGTGATAGATGCATTAAAAATGTTGTTGAAGAAGTGACAGATGCAATCAAAATGTTGGAGAAGAAATGACAGTTGTATTAAAAATGTTGGTGTAGAAGTGACAGTGTTATTTAAAATGTTGGAGTAGAAGTAACAGTTGCATTAAAAATTTTGAAGTAGAAGTGACAGTTGCATTAAAAATGTTGGTGAAGAAGTGTCAGTTGTATTAAAAATGTTGGAGTAGAAATGACAGTTGTACTAAAAATGTTGGAGTAGAAGTGAGAGATGCATTAAAAATGTTGGAAAAGAAGTGACAGATGCATTAAAAACTGTTGGAGAAGAAGTGACAGAGGCATTAAAAATGTTAGAGTAGAAGTGACAGTTGCATTATAATTGTTGGAGAAGAAGTGACAGATGCATTAAAAATGTTGGAGTAGAAGTGACAGTTGTCTTAAAAATGTTTGAGGAGAACAGTTGTATTAAAAAAGTTGGAGTGGAAGTGACAGAAGCATTAAAATGTTAGAGTAGAAGTAAGAGTTGCATTAAAAATGTTGGGGTAGAAGTGACAGTTTTATTTAAAATGTTGGAGCAGAAGTGTCAGAAGTATTAAAAATGTTGGAGTAGAAGTAACAGTTGCATTAAAAATATTGGTGTAGAAGTGACAGTTGTATTAAAAATGTTGGAGTGGAAATGACTGTTGTATTAAAAATGAGAGTTGCATGAAAAATGTTGGAGTAGAAGTGACAGATACATTAGAAATGTTGGAGTAGAAGTGAGAAATGCATTAAAAATGTTGGAGAAGAAGTGACAGATGCATTAAAAATGTTGGAGAAGAAGTGACAGTTCCATTGAAAATGTTGAAGAAGTGACAGATGCATTAAAAATGTTGGAGTAGAAGTGACAGATGCATTAAAAATGTTGGAGTAGAACTGACAGTTGCATTAAAATTGTTGGAGTAGATGTGACAGATGCATTAAAAATATTGGAGTAGAAGGGACAGTTGCATTAAAAATTTGGTAGTAGAAGTGTCAGTTGTATTTAAAATGTTGGAGTAGAAATGACAGTTGTATTAAAAATGTTGGAGTAGTAGTTGCAGTTGCATTAGAAATGTTGGAGTAGGAGTGACAGTTGTATTAAAAATCTTTGATTAGAAGTTACCGTTACATTGAAAATGTTGGAGTAGAAGTAACAGTTGCATTAGAAATGTTGGAGTAGGAGTGACAGTTGTATTAAAAATCTTTGATTAGAAGTTACAGTTACATTGAAAATGTTGGAGTAGAAGTAACAGTTGCATTAGAAATGTTGGAGTAGGAGTGACAGTTGTATTAAAAATCTTTGATTAGAAGTTACAGTTACATTGAAAATGTTGGAGTAGAAGTAACAGTTGCATTAGAAATGTTGGAGTAGAAGTGATAGATGCATTAAAAATGTTGGAGAAGAAGTGTCAGTTGCATTAAAATTGTTGGAGAAGAAGTGACATGCTTGTCTAGCTACTCTTCTCACCAGTAAAAGACCTGGTGAGGAAACTGATTCTGTTCCAGATGATACCACAATGCGGCACGTACTACTGAGTTACATGGTATAAGTCGCACTTGAAGATGGAACTGTCGTATAAGGCAAAATATGAAGCTAGAGAAAGAAATGCCAGAAACCTAATACAGTTATTAGATTAATAATATGTTTAGCTTATTGATAGGGAAGAATTAAGTGCTTAACTGGAAAGGAGATTATATATATGTTTATTGTTCCGCAATTCATTCATAAAAGCTTGTTAGGACCACACCTAGGTAGGGACACTCCGAGGCGGTGTAATGGTTAGCAAGCTTGCCTCACTAGAAAATTTACGACTGAGTAGTGAGTTAGATCCTCACTGGGTGTCCCATACTTTCGGCCTTATGCCACATCTTAGCTACGCTTAGAAAATCAAAGGCACCCGAGGTGGTGTAATGGTTAGCAAGGTTGTCTCTCTAAAACGGTTACGATTGAATAGTGAGTTAGATCCTCACTGGGTGCTTCATACTTTCGGCCTTGTGCAACACTTAGAAAATCAATACAAGCTTGTTAGGTTACTAGATGCTTTGATTTGTCCCATTTACCTTTAATATTTGCTGTGAGTGTCAAATTCTGCAAACCCACTGTCCTCGTTATATGTTCCAGATATTTGCCATATCTCTTTCAGATTATAAGTGTAAGCATCTTTTTCATTTCCATTTGACTTAAAACTTCCTCGTTGCTTGCAAGCGCTGTCTGTTAAACATAACAAAGCAAAAACATTGCTTACAGATACAAATGATAGGAAGCTGTGGAGAGCAACAAGGAAGGTAGGTAAACGAAAAAGAATCTTCTACGGATTTATTGACGTGCAATATGTCCGTCTGCGTGTCTGTGTGTTTGTGTGCGTGGGTGTGTATGTGTGAGTGCTTGTGTGCGTGCGCGCGCGCGTGTGTGTGCGTGTGTGTGTCGGCCCGCATATAGATCATGGGGAAATTAATGTTGTAATTATTACCTGAACGGCTTATTTATCGCGAGACGTCAACAGATTAAAAAGCATAAAAATATTCAGTGAAAATCAACGGCACAGAAAGAAAATAAATATTGATTGTTACGACAGTATAAAAAATAATGGCAACGAAAAAATCCGTTAATGGCAATTATGCTAAGAACGCCTTTGCGGTGTCATCAGAATTTTGGCGGGAAATTGGTTTTGCCTCACATATTATCTCCCTGATGGATTACATCTGGTTGGTTAGTTGCTTCTTTCCTTTTTCTTTCCTTTTCTTTCTTTCTTTCTTTCTTTTTTTTTCTTTCTTTCTTTCTTTCTTTCTTTGGGTATTGGGATAACTTTGTCGCTTACCTATATAGAGACAGACACCACTCGGGAAAAATAAAATATATGTTTAAAAAAAAAGAAAAAAGAAAAAGAAAAGAATTATACGCACAAAGTAAAAGTTCGTAGAATAGCAATACAAAAAGTACGCATCCGGCATGTAAGGCCATATCACATTCATTTCATGGGTAAAGTATTTCCTGAATTTTGAGATAAGGTTTTATCTATCTATCTATCTATCTATCTATCTATCTATCTATCTATCTATCTCAACGTCAGTATATATCTAGAAAACCTGAAGTCAAAATGGCTACAATTGAAAGAAAAAGAGGAAAAAGAGAGAAAAGGTAGGAATGCGTGTAAAGTGTAAAAAAAGACGAAAAAGGCAAATAACCACAACATTCTAACGCCTAGACAGGAGCATGGGCACACGGACAGACACACACGAATGCACACACACATACACTATGAAAATGAATTTGCACCAATAATAAGTGCATATGGAAAGAAAAAATTAAGAAGTATAAGAAGTCAAATGCTGATACACACTGACGAATGGACGGAGTGATTCTCAGAAAGTCCGTTTATGAAATTCTGGTGTCGGGATACTAAAGGTAGCATTAATTGGCTAAGTCACAAACCTTTTACTTGTATTAATATATATATATATATATATATATATATATATATATATATATATATATATATATATATATATATATATACTTGTATTAATATATATATATATATATATATATATGTAATTAATTCAATTTTAGTTTCCCCCGCCCCATCTCTCTCCCCCACCACTTCTTTCCTTTTCTCTCCCTCTCTCTTATTCTGATCTTTAAAATTAGATCGTCTATGGTTTGTGTATGTCACGACGAAATGTATCTTTAATGTATTAGACATCCGACAACATTCATATTTCCCCCTTCCACTCACCTCTAGTAAAAAAAACCCTCTCTGTTAAGTTTTAATCTCCCACCTTCTCTCGTATGTTACCCCTCTCTTTAGCTCTAACATTCGTCCCACACTCTCATACTTACACACTCTCTAAATTCTATTTTTATTTCCGGAGTTGTTCTTTTCTGTTTTCTTTTTGAATTTGTAGGTCTGATGAATTGGATCGTATTTATGATTCCAATGGAATAAATTATGACCAAGTGTTTAAGCCTTTTTATTTTATATATATATATATATATATATATATATATATATATATATATATATATATAAAGAAATAGGAAGATTTGAAATAATCATAATTAAGGAATTGAGTTTAGAAGAAATCTCAACAGAATGCAGAAAGCACTAGATAGCCGTTTCGTCCTATATTTGGGACTCATCAGTAGTGCGCATCTACTACCCAGAATTGAAACCCGGAGAGTTATGATATGATGCAAACGTCATGCCAACTGTTCCAACGGGCCTCGGTGACGACCAGGTAGCGAATTAGACTCGATATAGCGCCGCTCGATCACATATTCCGCGGTGGAACTCATCCGAGTTTCTCTTTTACCCATAGGACTGTGCTCCAACGAGCTACGACTATTATCGCCAATTCCGATCGTTCAGTGCTTTCTGCATTCTGTTGAGGTTTCTTTTAGGTTCGATGAATTACTTAATTATAATATATATATATATATATATATATATATATATATATATATATATATATATATATATATATATAAGAACTTCACAATGTTGCCGTTTAGATGTTTTAGGAATATGCTATATTCTAATATTTTTCTTTTCTTTGTCGATAATTGAAAACTTCTCAACCCATAATGTCTAACACAGAAGAAATTTCAACTGGAAGAGAAAGGAAAAGAGATTCACTTATGTTACGTCAGAAATTAGAGATTATTGAAAAACTGAACGAAACTCCTAATTCGTTGAATTTGCAAATTAACAAACGAAGATTTCAGAATCTGAACGAAACACTAAAACTTCCGCTTGAAGATAATCTACTGAAACCTCTCATTTCGGATGGTTTAAAAGAATTGGTAAATGAAGACGCTGATGAATTATAAAATAATTCAATGGTAGAATCGCTTCAAAATGATTTGGATTGTGAAAAAATAGAGGAAGAATCAAATTCTTCTGATAATAGTGAAAATATGAAAGATGATGAAGAAGACTGGGACTCATGAGAGAAAGCTATTGATGAGGTCATCAAATTTATGGAGAAAACAATTTGTTCAGTAGTACTTAAAAAAAACAAACTAGAACAGCAAAAATTAAGCGAAATGAGAAAAGAAATAATTGAAAAGACTTTTGAAAATAAAACTTATTGAGCCTTAAACGTTACAAATTAATATTTACTTTCGTGAGAAACTTCATTTTTTATATATTGTGATAAGTTCTTGTGTTTAAACTATAGTTATATCACACATGCCACATTATATCGGAACCCGCCCTCACATCCGAATTAATTTGAACTTCGATATGAGGACTTCAACTATATATATATATATATATATATATATATATATATATATATATATCATAATATATATATATATATATATATATATATATATATATATATATATATATGATATTACTCCAAAACATATCAAAATCGCTACATAATTGCAGTCGTGTTTTGATGTGTATCGATGCATCTCATCAGACGATTATAAATTACTGTCTAATGAATAATTTATTTAGATTTAAAAGCAAAATAGAACCTCTTTTTACGAAAAATAGAAAAAAAGGGACGTTATAAGGTTTGTGGGCTTTACACAGATTAACCAGTCGAATATGGCCTATGTTAAATTTAAACTAAGCGAGGAAACCAAAACTATAAAAATATTTTTTATAAATTGGTCATGACCTGTAGATTGGCATTTCTTGAGCCCGCTTGTAAATTAAATGTTACGAACGTTGGAATTGTACTCTATTCGTTCTCATCTTACCTATATATATATATATATATATATATATATATATATATATATATATATATATATATATATATATATAGGTAAAATGAGGTAAGATATATATATGATGTGTTGACATCGGTGTCCTCTTTATATATATATATATATATATATATATATATATCAAGAGTACACTGATGTCAAAACCAAACGGCGACAGTATGTATCGTCCCAACTTTACTCTTAATATTCTATGGAAATATGAAAAAATATAAAGAATTCATCTCTGCGTCTTTCTTGTTATTCTCCAAAGTTTCGGCTGGTGTGCCCCTCGGCCTTCACCAGTCAATCTAGGTAACCTTCAGGGCATTTCAAACTAAAAACTTAACGCTTAAGAGATATCCCTAGAAAATCCTCCACCTTAGATAATTATTTTATCTAAGGTGGAGGATTTTGTAGGGATATCTTTTAAGCATTTCACCCCAAGCAAGGCAGGGGCGTCACTAGCACGCAGGAGTTTACGGAGGGTGAAAGTGAAAGAAAAGAGTGGGTGTAGATGGTGATTGAGGAAAATTAAAAAAAAGAAAAGGAAAAAAGACAGGAATCAAGGCGACAAAAGATGGCGATTGATGTTGCATTTAAATTTTTGAAGATTGTAGTTATCAGAAAAGCAAGTGTGATGAAGGGGGTTCCAATGCCGGGAAAAAAATGTTGGAGTAGAAGTGGCGGTTGCATTTAACTATTTTAATAGTAAATTAGTGGGACCTAGATGCCAATCTAGTAGCACGCTTAAATTCCTGTAGTCGGGGCACCAAAGAAAAAAAAGCTCTTCAGCGCAGTAGCCATGAAAATATTTGTAGAAAAGACAGAGGGAAGCCATATCACGTTTGTGAGAAAGTGACTGCAGTTGAGAAGCCAATTCAGGACTGATTACATTACAGATTCTTCTTTGGATTTTGTCGAGTACCTCGAGATGAACATCAGGGGGATCCGATATGGCTCATCTTGTCCTTATTTTGTTATTGCTCGACCCTCTTCTACCTGGGCAAGGGATTGAACTCACAATCACTATGTTACCAAATTCATGAACCAATGCTATTGACGTGACGTGACGGTTAGTTAAATCAACAAGCACCTGGTGAAGTTCGGAAACTATAACTGCCGAAATCGTCGTCGGCATCCGTCCGTCTCCTGGGCGGGATATGTGGAGAGCTAGGGCTGCCCGGACGTCTAGTTTCCCCCTCTCGGTCTTTGATAGCAGAGTCCAAAGGAGAGGATAAACGAATGCAGTTTGGTAGAAGCGCGACTGCAGGAGTTGCCGGAAGGTAGCGCAAAGTGCCGCCCATCCGCCTTAGGGGATACACTCCGGGTTTGAATTCAGAGTCGTCCTTCTCCTAAACTAGTTGCCATCCAAGGCTATAGAACCCAGTTTGTCCTGCTGGAGGGAAAAGAAGAAGATAAATCACAAAGGTATTAGCACGTAAGTGAATGTAATGGATTCGGCTGGAATTCGAACTCGGTTCTCCAATTTCTCAATCCAAGACGCTATCCCTTACTCCACCGTGCCTCCAACTGCCGAAATATATAGCAAATAATATGTAAATAATGTAAATAATGACAGCATTACCTTTTTTGGGTGGGGGGTAGAATTTTCTGTCTTTTTTATCTAGAAAAAGAAGCCTTCTCTGTTTCCAGACGGTTTGACCAGTCTAAGACTGTATCGGCTAAAATGTTATGACAACAATAGAATCAATAACGATGATATGTCCGATAGAAGAAGTTTTGGAATAATAAATGGGAGAATTTTCAAAAAATATCAATATCTTTATTTTAAAATTATTAATTATTTATTACTAATTAACACAAATTTCTGAAAATAGAATTTGCTCGTATGAAGTGTTGGATAAAAGCCGTAAATAAACAAAGATGCTCGGTTGATATTCGATTATCCGAATTATCTAAAACAAGATATCAGAAGCATAATTTAAAGAAATAAAAAAAAAATAAATATCAAAAAAGGTGGCAAGAACAAGGTAACTTTCTTACGAACGTCACGCACGTGCACACATCTGCCTGAATTCACTAAGTAGATATTTTCTATACTTATGTCTACGTGATTATGCGAAAGGGAATTTAATTGTTCGAACGTTGACATGTTGAATCAGTAACACGTGTGCTCTTTAAAAGGAAACGAAAAACTGACATTTTCATTGCTACATCGAGCTAAACATTTTAAATGGATTCACACACACACACACACACACACACACACGCACACACACACACACACACAGAGAGAGACACACACACATATATATGTATGTATAAGTTAGAGGTTATAGTTTTCCAAAGAGAGAAATGTGTATATTTTAAATAGAAGAAAGGAGCCACAAACGTTTTTGGTTATGTGTATTTGTTAAGTATAAAATATATTTTATATTTAAAAAATCCACATTATAACCAAAAACGTTTGTGGCTCCTCTCTTGTGTTTAAAATACATACATACATACATACATACATACATACATACATATATATATATATATATATATATATATTAGGTTGGTGCAAAAATAATATCGTTTTTTGATGTTAAAATACGTCAAAAAACGATATTATTTTGGCACCAACCTAATATATATATATATATATACATATATATATGGATGTAGTTATATATATATATATATATATATATATATATATATATATATATATATATATATAAGTCAACATTCAGAAGCGACAGATAGTTTTATGCTTTCTTGGTATTTTTCTTGGTTTCTTTTTCATTTTCTTTGTTTTTTTCATGTATTTTTCCCTTGGAAGGCTTTGTGTTGGTAGAATTGTTCTTGGAAGCCTTACCAATAAGTTGATTTGTTTTGTCCGTATACACATATATATATATATATATATATATATATATATATATATATATATATATATAAATCAGCTTTCAGAAGCGACAGACTGCTTTATGCTAAACGCAATTATCAGGCTTGATGATTGTGTTTAGCCTGAAACAGTGTGTAGCCTCTGAGTGCTGACTTCAATGTTCACTTTAATATTCATATACGCTCTATCTTTGATATTGAGCATTTTATTTCAAAGATATAGCAAACCTTAAAACTATATTTCTTCATATATATATATATATATATATATATATATATATATATATATATATATATATATGCATATATATATATATGCATATATATATGAAGAAATATATATATGTATATATATATATGTGTGTGTGTATAATATTAGAGGTTGTCAAGGTTGATGATGGGCGTAAACTGTTGTTTCGCCATCTATCTATCTATCTATCTATCTATCTATCTATCTATCTATCTATCTATCTTTCAGCTTCTTCAAATCATTCTATCTAGAATTGTGTTTGTGAATATTGGTAGATAAGTGCTGATAAAAATATAAATATTTATTATAAACCTTTTCCACGTCAATTTTCGTTTGACTTTCGAATTAAAGTGATTTTATCCTGTTTCCATTCGAAAAAGGAATCATTTTAGAATTTTGGCCATTAAAAGACTCAGTTGATTAACTCGATCCATCCCAGAATCTTTCTGGCCATTTGAAACTTCACTTTCCTGTCGTCCAACATTTATTCACTGATTGTAGCGTTCTCCCAAATTTATCTTCTTGAATAATTTCAAAGGAATGACTTATTTGTATCGATTTCGGTAATTGTTGCAAATGAATACTTGCTACGACAATGAAACTCGGATCAAATCTAAATAAATCATAGACAACATAAACCTTTTGTTTTGCTTATCAAAGCACCAGAGATAATATTTTAACTGACTTAAAGATTATCGGTTTGGAGAAAACAAGGCTTAATCCGTTTTTAATAACATAGAAATATGCACTGATTTCGCAAATAAAGATTGTTAAAGTATATAGGTCATTTTAGTGCATCGTTTCATCAAATTATCTTCCCTTGAAAATTGGAAGTGAATCGTATGAATAAACCTTCATTTACATGTAACGCTGTACACAACTCAGGGTTGGAGCATCTCTTTTCTCCTTTAACTTCTTCGTCCATTTGAATTCTGATCTTATTCCATTTTATGCGATATCGTTAATATTCGATGAATTCCACTATTTACAAGCGGGCTATCTTCCTAATCTTTGTAGATGTTGTATTTGTCGTATTGTCTGGTCTTTTGTAGAGTAACTTCCTTTTCTCTGCACCCTGTCTTTTGTACACTGCATATTTATATTTTCTCAAATCTCGTGGTCGCCGTGATTTAGTGTCAATTTGTCAGCATAAAAACAATATGGCTTCTCCACGAAATTTTTTACGTACGGACGCTCATGAGGTAAGTTTTTTTTTTTCAAACTACATTGTTATCACGATTTTTCGGTCGTTGTGTCCTCCGGCCATAATCAGGTGCATTTCGATCTGGTGATCCGAATTGAACCCTTTATTTAATTTAGCCGAGTAGACTTCTCGTGTCTAGGGAAATCTCGTCTAATTGTTAATTCTTTTTACTGCTCAGTTATTGTTTGTCTTGTGTCTACTAATTGCAAGTACACATTGCTCGGGACAGGAATTGAACTCACAATTACTAAGACACCAAATTCAGAAAACAATGTTTTAATCAATTGAACTATTGTCCTATAGGACAACAACAAAGATGGGAACAATAGCCTGCTTGTAAACAGAGCAAATAACGATAATTGTTCATCTCGGAAATTCAGACTAAAATAACTTCCGTTTATAAGCAGCAATTTTCGACTCCTGCCGAAAATTTTCGACTAGATTTAGTTCAAGCGATTGAGAAGGTCATTTTCTTTATCATAATTTTACTCCCATTAAACGAATCTCAGGGGATTTTGAAAGTATATATATATATATATATATATATATATATATATATATATATATATATATATATATACAGTGCTGTTCGATAAAAGTGAGTTACCTGATTTTTTTACATCAAATTTTTTCGCCTATTGTTTTTGGGGTCAAACTAATTTTTAATCTTACTAATATAAAGACCCTTTCTCGACCACCTCGTAAAAAAGTTTACTCACCCTAAGTTATTCTACTGATAACGATAATTTTGGATATAAATAAGATTTAGGAAAAAACTCTATGCAAAATAAGTGACTCACTTAATTCCTGCAACTAGTAATCAATAGAAACATAACCGAACAGCTTTAAATAAAGAATGATAGAGGTATAATTTATTTATAATAGGTAATATAGTTCGAAATATTTAATAATCTATGGTTCCTCCTTTATTTTGAATAACCTTTTCAACCCTTTTTGGATTAGGATCTGGGAAATCTCATCTCTAAGTACTGAATTCCATTCAGATATGAAATTCACAATCAAATCCTCTTTGTTGCTCAACTGCTTTCTTGAGAGCCTGTACTTTATAATGCTCCATAAGTTTTCTATGGGGTTGAGGTCAGGAGATCGGGGCGGCCATGTTATAACACTCATCTACATAAAAATGAGCTTGGTGGGGTCGATTTGCACCCTTTCAGCAAAAAGGAGCAGACAAGACTCTAAAATTCTTTTGTACTGCTCGCTCCTGAGGGTCTTTTCAATAGGTTTTAAGAAAAGAAAAGCATCCCCAGAACATTATACTGAACGGATGCTTGACAGTACATATTGCTAACTTCAAAGAGCTTTCAAAGTTTCTTCTTCGGATTTAAGATAGCTTATCCTTTGAATTTAGCTCATCTTTCGTTTCATCGGAGAAGCGAACATTTAGAAAAAAAATCAGGTGAGTCACTTTTATATATATATATATATATATATATATATATATATATATATATATATATATATATAAGGCTCAAGCACGAATATTCCATGGTTATAATTTATTACATTGGAATCGTAATCACGATCCAATTCATCAGACATACAAATTCTAAAAGAAATCGGAAAAATATATATATATTGACCACTAATATTATCTATCTATCTATCTATCTATCTATCTATCTATATGTATATATTAAAAATGCTCTGATATTTTATTGAATTTACGATATCCCAATTCTGAGAGAATTGAAAATCCTACCAGGATTCATCATTGGCGGCCACAATCTTACCAACATAAGATACGCAGATGAGACGTTACTTATAGCAGACACGGAAAAGATATTAGAAAGGCTCTTACAGAAGGTAGCAAAGGAGAGTGAGAAGAAGGGACTAAGCATAGACTACAAAACAGAATGCATGGTCATCAGAAAAAGGATGAGCAGAAAATGAAAATTACAGGTTAGCAATACTAAAATTAAGCAGGTATAGAAATTTCAATATCTGGAAAGTGTTCTAACAGAGGACGGAAAGTGTGGCACTGAGATCCGAAGACGTAATTTTATGGCCAAGGGTATTAAGAGACAGGAAAACTTCGTTGGAAACAAAGAACGAAGAAGTGAACTGTTACATGATAACTGTCCTCCTATCTGGCAGTGAATGCTGAAAAATCTCTTTAAAGATGAAGAGACTGAAGCAACAGAAACATAGAAAAGAGTACTGAACTGTTACGTGATATCTGTCCTCTTGTATGGCTGGAAAATCTCCTCAAAGATGAAGAAGAGACTTGAAGCAACAGAAACATAGAAAAGAGTACTGAACCGTTACATGATATATGTCCTCTTGACAGAGAAATTTAGAGCGTAAAAGTAAGGAAAATAGGTCATGATTAATGGTTTGGGGATGAGTAAGATATTTTGTGTTGATAGCTGACACGGTAAAGAAATTACAAAAGCTCCTACAGAAGGTAGCAAAGGAGAGTGAGAAGAAGGGACTATGAATAAACTATAAGACAGAATGATTGTTCATCAGTAAAAAGATGAACCCAAAATGCGATTTACAGGTCGGGGAAACTAAAATCAATCAGGTCCGGAAGTTTAAATATTTGGAAACTGTTTCAACGGAGGACGGTAAATGCAACGCTGAGATCCGAAGACGTATTGGGACGCATTCCAAAAGCTGGGCAGAGTATTGCAAGACAGGGAGATTTCTTTGTTAACAAAGAAAAGAGCACTGAGCTGCTACGTGATATCTGTCCTCCTTTACGGAGCGAATGTTGAACGGTCTCCTCAAAGATAAAGAAGAGACTCGAGGCAACGGAGGTTCTACAAAAGGGTGCTAAGGATATCATAGCGAGTGTGTGAGCAACGAGTAGGTATTGGAGGATGAAAACAATGAGGAAGCGTATACTTAACTTAAGCAAGAGGCAGATGAAATTTCTCGGACGCGTAATGAGAAAGAAGGGCCTGGAGAATCTGATACTCACAGGTTGAATAGAGGGAAAGAGAGACAAGAGAAAGCAACACATGACATACCTGGCGGGCTTAAGTAAGTGGATGACACAACGTGGCAGAGGAGGAAAACTTATTGGATAAGGATAGGGGGGAGTGGAGAGTCATGATTGCCTACGTGCTGAAGGGACACGGCACATAAAAACAGAAATTCTTGATGAGGTTTTCTTGCATCTGCTGCTCTAAAGCAATCCCATAAAATGATTTGCCCACTGCATTTTTGTCGAGATTTACTAGCCCCACGTTTCGTTCAATTTCGCAAACCATCGATGAAATTTGAATAAGATGCGTTGCTTGGAAAATACTTTGACAAAACACCTACTTCTAATTTAATTTTATAGAACTTCATGCTAACCAATATTTCTTTTTTCCCCTTTTTAATAGGGAAGAATAAATTCTTAGGATTTCTTACTCCTGAGCATGCAATATACAACTGGCCATCCGTAAATATTTCTTTTCAGGAGGCAAATTACAACTTTTTGAAGTTGTTTAGCCTTGTGATTTGTTTATAGTTTTTGCAAATGCAGGGCAAACTGGAAACTGGATTCTTGTATATAAAAACTTAAAGAAAAGATAGGCAAAAACAATATTGCATTTTTATTAAATAAGTATTTGTTATTTTAATCATTAAATTATTTTTAAAAATAGTGGGAGTAATTTGTATTAGGTTGGTACAAAAATAATGATGTAATAATGTCGTTTTGGCATATTTATCCGGTGAGCCGGTGTTATCAGAAAAAATATATGGAAATGCATATCTATCTATCTATCTATCTATTGTAACATAGGGAACGTTACTGGATAGAATAATCGCACGAAGTTTGGTAATGAACGGTAATACTTAGGACAACAGCAAAACATATCAGATTCGCCTGCGGCGCGAAGAAGTAGTAGTCAACTGCTAGAAGTGAGTCAAGTGAATTCCATAATGAATCGCCAACTGCAGACAAACATACAGAATTTACTACTGTATTTATTTGAATGGGAACATATCCATTATCGTCCGTAGGTATGCTACAACACTATCTATCTATCTATCTATCTATCTATCTATCTATCTATCTATTGACAGCTTTGACTTTTTAAATTTGATTTTTGTCCCTTGTTCCGAGATTCAAAAAAAAAAAAAAAATAAAAAATAAAAAAAAAATGAATGAAGTCGATCCCAGACGCAAGATTCAACCAATCGATGTTTTTTTTATACAAAAAGCTCTTTATCTGATGTTCGTTGAAAGCTCAAGGGATGTCAAAATTACCATTGACCAAATGCTGCAACGTATAACTATCTCGGTGAAGTATTATTAAAAAGTAACTTCGTAGATTTAAGAAAATCATTTTGAAACGCGTAAAAACGTTAGATGAAACAAATATGTTTCTTCGATAAATTTAAAACATTAACAAATACAAAAGAATTGAGTAAATATTCTTAAATTATTTTAACCAGGATACAGGCAATCATAAAACTAGATGATTATTATTTTTTTCAAGAAACAAGTAAAACTTAAGATTTGACAATATTTTCGCTTTGTCCAGGAGAGAAGAGTCCAAGACAAAAATATATTTAGAATTAAGCAATGGCATTTTGCGCAGTTCTATCGAGTTTGTCATTCTGCCATTATCATTTTTATCAGTTGATAACAACGTGAATTTCAAAGAAAACTGAAGCCAGAAATGCTTGGAATAACGAATCATATTTCTTGCTTTCAACAAGAAATGAATTCAACACATTAGAATTGGATGTTGATTTAATTTGAAAACAATGCCCATCACTGATTTGTTATATGAACGTTTTACATATTATTTACTTCTTGTGATACACATAAGCGCCGTCCTGGGTAAGACGATACACTACATCCAACAGCAAAGCCTTTGATCAGAAGGTGTTGAGGAGCGTGAAACCACCTCTTAAGTGCTGATGTCCCCAGGTCTATCCTGATCCGGGGTGATAGCACTTGTCAGGGAACGTCCTGAGTATGAGGATAAACTACATCCGCGTCCTGGGTAAGGCTATAAACTACATCCGACAGCAAGGCCAATGATCAGGAGGTTTTCAGGGGTATGGAAATACCTCTTAATAGTTGGTGTTCCCAGGTCCACCCTGATCTGGGGTGGTAGCACCTGTCAAGGCGGTCCTGGGTATGACGATAAACTACATCCGACAACAAGGTCTCTGATCAGGAGGTTTTGAGGGGCGTGGAGCTACCTCTTAATTGCTGGTGTTCCCAGGTTCATGCTGACCCGGGGTGGTAGCACCTGTCAGGGAAGTCCTGGGCAAGACGATAAACTACATCTGACAGCAAGTCCTTTAATCAGAAGGTTTCGAGGAGCGTGGAACCACCACTTAATTGCCGGCGTTCCTAGGTGCACCCTGACTGGAGGTGGTAGCACTTGTCAGGGTCCCAGCTATGAGCAAATATTTAACACCCTCCCGAAAGGGTGTCAAAAAACTTTGAAAGTACAACAATGTTTTAATACCAGCAATAATTTTTTGGAAAATTTTTTTAACATCAATGCATTTAAAAAATTACTACCAGCAATACATTTAAAAATGTATTGCCAGCAATAAAAATCTTGTTGGCATTAAATAACCCATTTAGGTTGATATGCCATGAAACAAAACAAGCAAACACATAAGCGTTACTTGTTTAAGCAATTTTGCATTTGGACTTGCAACATGTTTAATTGGTAAAAACAAGGACAGTGATCCCTCGCTAATTCGCGGTTCTACTAACGCGTATTCACGACTTCGCGGATTTTTAATATATATATATTGTATATATATATATCTGGAAAATATATCGTGGAATTTCTGGAAAATTCTAGAAAAATCGCGATATATGAACACCTAAAATTTTTCATTAAACCCATTAAAATAATAATAAATATTATTTCCTGGTCTAGGAACAACAAAACAAGCGTAAAATAGCAATAGAAATGGCACCGCCGCCCGAAGAGACGTAAAATACAATTATCGGCTGTACATTAGAAGTCATCATCATCAGCTTCATCATCATTTCTACTGTGCAGCAAACTCATTATCATCATCATTCAAATTCTACTTAAAATTCTTTCGTGTTGAAAACAGTAACAATTTTTGTTTCTTTTTAATCTAAAGTGTTATTGCTTAACAGTTGTCCTTGTTATTAACAGAGTACTGTAATGGGTGCGTTGTTAACAGTACAGGGAGGGTTGCAAAAGTCCAAATACACGTTAAATAAGTACTGTAAATATGGCGTCCCTACTTCGCGGAAATTCAGTTATCGCGGCCGGCGGTCTCGGAACCAATCTACCGCGATAAACGAGGGATCATTGTATCGATATCCGATTTTATATTGAAAATACGCAACAGAAGAATCTTCTATACATGAGATATTTTGAAAAACAAAGATTGTTCGACGAAAATATTAAAAAAAAACAGAGACATCTAAACAAACGTGTGTATCCATTATTAGCGATAAGATTTGAATGCTCAAGAATATATATATGTATATGTCCAGAAAACCTGAAGTCAAAATGGCTACAATTCAAAGAAAAGAGGAAAAAGAGAAAACATATTTTAAAACATACCAATATTTATAAGTTTGAATATAAGAACTTTAAGAAAAAAGAACAAATCTTAATGAAAACTTGTCGGAAGATTCTTTCCCAATTAAATTTACAGATATCAATATCATCTTCAAATTATTTTTCCTTTATTCATGATAATCAAGTTGAAATATCAATATGTTTTTGGAGCGTACGAGATTAAATGCTGACCAATTGAAAAGCGATCCTATTAAGTTACGTACAAGCAAATCAATCACCGCAACGGCCATTTTAATAGGATTTGATGATTCACTATCTGATCTCATGAACATGAATAATGCAAAATAATCGAAGCATTTCCTCAGGATCTTGGTGCATTCTAAATAGAGACAAGGGCTGAACTGCAATGATGATTTCAAAAAGAAAAGCGATGATAATAGTTATCAAAAGTGACGAAGAAAAATATACGAAAGAAGATAGTCCAAGAATAAAAGTTAAGGATATGAAAGGCAATTATCTCCCTTTGGTCGAAATGAAATCACGTGGGTCATGTGACGGTCGATTATTGACGTCACTTCATACAGTGACGAAAGTGGCGATCAGTTCGGTTCCAGGTTTCAAAGCGAGCAGTCGTTTCTTTGGACCGGGCTGTGACTAAATTTTCCTCCTCCAACACGTGGCGCAGCTATGGCGCCATTTTCCTATGAAAATAGCTCCACCAAATATAGAAATTATCTCCGGCTCGAAGTCCTCAACTTGGGAAAAGCCCAGGACTCACCGTTTCCCGTTTGCGGAATATATCCTCGCTAGCATCATAAGAGATAACTCCGGCCCGCTCGAATCTAAAAGATCCTAAATATGGCTTCTCCAGAAACACAGAAGAATCTTCAGCAGCTAAAATACTCATTGGCTATCATTACACGTAAGATGCTCTTTTTTCGTTCCTTTTTCGTTCTTCTTGTTGTGTCGAGATGTGTTATATTTCCTCTGCATGGGATATATATAAATATATATATATATCATTTTGTGTATGACTTAGTGATATAAAACCTTTTCTGAGAACATAACATGTCTGTTATTCCTTTTCTTTCAGCAATTCCGTTCCGTCCGTGAAATGCGGTGTTACTATATCACGGATATAATAATGCTCATAATGGGGGAAATAAAAAAAGGGAATAATAAAAACTTTTTTCCATAGCGCACCAATTATCTGGGTCAACCTGACGTCACATGATATTATTTACTCCCATTAAAGGTATACATTTTTATATACCGATAGTATGTTCCTCATCTCTGATTCTGCATTCTTCACGCAACGCTTTAGATCGACGGCCGGAGTAACGTTACGATAAAAAGTGCGTCCAAAAATTGAGATGAAAGCAAATAATATTCAGAAATTAATGGTTGATAATTCTTCTAAAAAAATACCGCAGCTACGAATTATAATCATTATTATCATCATCATTCGTCCCATGACCGGGTATGATCGCTGGGTCTCTGTGCAGCTTAGCGCTTGACCTGTTCCGTCCACATACTTGAAAGCTAGCGTGATATTCATTAATGCGTCGCGTGTCTTTAGCAAGTGGAACTGGCGCGGCCCATCCTTCTCCAGGTTAGACCACAGACGATGCCTTGCCTTGGTCACGGGCACGTTCCCGTTGCTTCAAATGGTGTAACCTTTTGCTATGGCCGTTGACCTTGGTCAAGGAGGCCCCTCTCCTGTGTCATTACGGCACTGAATGTATATATAGATATGGATCCCAGTCTATCCCACTGTGCTAGATGGCTGTGGACCCTACAATAATGAATAACATTATTTAGACAGTGATTTGCCGCCGGAAGTGATTTACCAACACCTGCAAATCAGCCATGATACTTGTGCCTGCGTTCTTACTTTCATCAATAAGGTGACCGGCCAAAAAAAAAAAAAAAAAAAAAAATTACAAGCAACACTCATTCGTTTACTTTTTTAATAGGTTTCGGTTCTTTTTTACAGTGTTCTTTTCTGGGAACAATCTGAACGCTGACTTTTCGAGATTGGGGCAAGATGGTGCTATATGTAGGATGGAACTCATTTAAGTCTTCTATATTCCATTGGCACGGTGGAGTAATGGCTAGCGGCCGAGAGGGAGGAATCAGTAGAGCCGAGTTCGAATTCCAGTCGAATCCATTACATTCGCTTACGTGTTAATACCATTGAGAAAGTATGACTCCTCTTCTCCCCCTAGGCTGTGGGTAAATAGCAGGACAGACCAGGTTGCCTTGGATGGGTATCTGGTCTACCGCAGAAAGAAATTGCAACCTACTGCGAGAAAATAATCTGCGTCGTTACATATGTATCAAAAGATACATGATCTCCTAAGCGTGTATCACGCATGGCACATAACTGACTGATATTCCATTGCGATATTTAAATAAATTTCTTCGTGCTTTTTAAGGATATATTTATTGAAGAATTTCAAAATTTCTGCAAAATCTTTAGAATATTAGGAAATGCCTAGAATCCCGTTTTCAGCAGAAAAGTACAAAGGTGAAGGGCTTCAAGTGCTTAAGTGAGTATTTCTTCTGCAGGTTTGTAAATGTTGGGAAACTCGGTTTCATGCTTTTTTGATCGGAGTTAGCCCCCAAATAAAATGGTGTTTTGTAAAATTTTATGATAATCCTTCCTAGCACTGAAAATTTATGAAAAAGGTTTGTCCTAGAAAAAATATAAAATACTCACTGATTTTATGATCCAAACTGACCATTCTATCCGAGAAAATTAACCGAATCAGTTCCTTATGAAAAAGGAGAAGGAATTCGGATTCTCCGGTAGACTAGACAGTGAAAATAAAGGAAACGGAAAAAGAAGCATTTAACACTCAACTCCTGCTGATTAGGAATAAACAGCAGTAAGAGTAAAGCTAACTTTAAATTTTAAATATAGCTGGAGTTTGGCTACTTACAGAGTAGTCTCTCATTACTTATCTGCAAATAATGATAAAATAAATTATATAGAAGAGACTATGAAATGAGTATGACTACTAAAAACAATGGATTCACCCATTCCAAGCAGAAGTTGAAAAAAGGAAGTGAAATGTTAGATAAATATGTGAAACCTGTCGAAGAAGAAAGACGAAAATCTGATATCATTGACATTTTCATGGCCCGAGTGGTGAAACACTTGTGAATGAAAGACAAATTCTCAAGAGGTTGGATTTGTGTCATCGGAAGCTTTTTTTGATTCAATATTGTTTTCTCTGACGGCTGAAGAATTTTTTCTCTCGTGGTCGAAGAGATTATCGACCTAGAGAATTATGATAAAAAGTAGCAATATTGAAATGGAGTAAATGGAGTTAGTAAAGAAATAAACGTATTGAAAATGCTTCATGTAAAAAGTAAAGAAAACTGTCGAAGCGTTTGAAAAGAATGTGAAAGTGTCGTTGTTACTGGGCAGCAATGGAAGAAGATGATAAAGAGCAGAAATGTCTTTGAGATTATAGAATGAAGAAGTTGTAATCGCAGTAGGCTTAGGCAATGCGTATCGGGAAAAGATAGAGAAGGATTTGCAGTAATAATTATGAAGATATAATAACAGGAGTAATGAAGAAGAGTGAAGAAGTCTGATGGATTAAGGCGATAGGTAAATGGAAAACAGAACGAATTGAGAAAAACGATGCGCAGAAAGAAAAAAAAAATCAATAGACAACATAAAAATATGAAAAGTCTGTCTTCCTGCCCTTTAAAATCATTAAGAAGAAATGAAATAAACCAATGAAATTACATTGTTCTTCTATCGTCTTTTTGTCTCATTTCCCTCAATCTATTTTTATTATTAAGACTTCTACGCCCAGCGACAACCTGTATTCCTACTATTATGATCAGCATTTACGGACGACACACGTTTACTCCGTTACAAAAAGAAAAGTAAGAAAAAAAGTAAAAAAAAAAAAAAAAATAGATAAAAAAAAATAAAAAAATAAATAAAAACAAATAAACAAAAAAAATAAGAGCCCGGAACTTCTTCTCTAAAGTGATCTACCGTGTTAACACCGTCTGCACCATTGTCTATTCAGACAGCTCCCAGAATGAATAAATAACACCGGTTCGTCGCCGCTCGGCACAGATCATCAGCCTGGCCTACCTTATTTCTTCAAAACAAATACATAAAAAGAAAGAAAAAAAAATGCAACATATTTTTTTTTTAGCTATTTTTTCTTTTATAACTTTTGTTAAGTTCTTTTACTCGATCATCTGGTATTTTCCCTCAGCTGTCTTTTTTTTTTTAGTCAGACTCCTACATTTTTGTCTTAAACGTTGCACGCATGCGCGGGGATGGGTATTAGTGAAGAGATATAGTTATCTTCGGCTTAGTTGATGTAGAAGCCAAAACCAAGATTTGGCTCAAACACCCTTAAAGTTTTACACACGAAAATGTCTTCTGAATGGAAAACGGTCTTCCCATATTTTTTATTTTTTGAACGTTCTCATATCAGAATAATTGTAATAAAACAGATGAATTATGAAATATAGCAACATATTCGACTAGTCAACTTCTTCGATGTTTGTTAATTAAAAAAAAAGACACTAAGCTTTTTGTAGAAAGTAAGGGACAGCATAATATTCCTACTAATAAGCTTATTAAATTGCGTCACGAGGTCAAACGGAAAATTGTGTTACGCCAGTCTTCTAAGTGTTCCTGATGGAGGATTCTGCTTTGAAAAATAAATATTTTAAATCATAGTATTTATTTTTTACTGACTGTTACCAAGAGTAAAAAAGATGTCTGTCATGAAACAGTCTGTTCTTAGTGTATCTTAAAGAAAATGAAAGTGAAAGTTAAACGTAAAAGTGAAACTGAAAGCCGTCAGCTGCTTTCGCTATACAGAACTTGTTATCATTAATTAGACACACACATCTTCACTGTGTACTCCTTGCGATTAGCTTTTTGATAATAAATGTTTAACATATATCCATATATGCAGAGATATGTCTGTCGTCGAGTGATGGTTAATAAATTAGGCATACAATCCGTTAGGCTCAAATAATGAATATAGAACCTTTCTTCGTAGTGGTTGTCAGAATACAAACATGGTGAGTCTAGTTCATTCTAATAGACTTCATGATTAGCTTAAATATTATTAATTATACCAACGTTAGGTTTAACTAAATTAGGCTCAACTGAATAAATTTAGAGCTTATTCGTGGTGTGGTGGTTAGCATAAAAGTATGGTGAGTTTAGTTGATTCTAATAGGGTTTAGGCTTAGCTCATATATTATTAATTATACCAATGTTAGGCTCAACTAAATTAGGCTCAACTAAATATAGAGCTTTCTCGTGGTGTGGTGGTTAGCATACAAGCATTATGAGTGTAGTCAATTTTAATAGGGTTTATGCTTAGCTCAAATATTATTAATTATACCAACGTTAGGCTTAACTAAATTAGGCTCAACTAAATAAATTTAGAGCTTACTCGTGGTGTGGTGGTTAGCATAAAAGTATGGTGAGTTTAGTTGATTCTAATATGATTTATGCTTAGCTCATATATTATTAATTATACCAACGTTAGGTTCAACTAAATTAGGCTCAACTAAATAAATATAGAGCTTTCTTGTGAAGTGGTGGTTAGCATACAAGTCTGGTGAGTTTAGCCGATTCTAATAGGCATAAAAGCTGGCTTAGCTCAAATATTATTAATCATACCAACGGAGAAGTTATAGAATGCAAATAATGATTAGCATTGTTCGTAAATTCAATTTTTAGTGGCTACACCGCTTCGGCATTTTGGTCTTGTTCCAGAAAAAGTCAAAATTAATAAACGTTTCTTTCGACAGCAGCTGTCATAGCTACGTATTAAGGAAATTAAATATATGAAGCAGAAATCTATCTGGAATTCCGGACGGGAAAAAAAACTGATAATATTAAATTGATCCCGCTTTATGATATAAATAATTAAAATGGCTTCGAGCGAATGAAACCTGTAAATCTTAGAAATGACCACCGTTCTTCAAACCTCGTTGAATAGTGCTACAGAATCACGAAGAACTGTACCAAATAACATAAAAAGAAATCCCTTGAGGATGTTTAAGAGCAACAACAACTTAAAATCTTAACATAATTTAACTTGAAAGAAAAGAATGACATAAACTGTTGACGTTCTACGCGATTTGGAAAAAAGGATTAGGAAGATAACTCCCATGATTCTGGCAAGAGCTATCCCATTCGGCTTGAGAAACGTATTTTCCCGAAAAATTATTTTAATAGAAAGAATTTATGAATTTCTTTCCTCAGTAACACTGGCTGCTCGGTCAAGGATTGCCAAATGCTTCCTTATAAGGCACGGTTAGTATAACCATTTCCATTTGCAACTTCTAAAGGATTTGCATCTAAGAAAATTTAGCAGGAATCTTGTGAATGGAAAGGCTTAAGGTACGAAGCCAGTTGAGTTTGGAGGATACTATAGATTTTAACTCAGGTTTGGTTTGGTTTGTTTTACGGCATATCAGCCTCAATAGGTTATTTAACGCAACAAGATTCTTATTGCTGGTAATATTTTTTCTAAAAAATATATTGTTGGTAATATTTTTTCAAAAATATATTACTGGTAATTTTTATTTTCCAAAAATATACTGCTGGTAATAATGTTTTTTTTTTAAAAAGTATTGCTATTATTAAAACCTATTTTTATACTTCCATAGTGTTTTGACCCTCTTTTGGGGGTTCAACTATTTGCCCATAGCTGAAACTCTGGTGGACCTGGGAACACCAGTAATAAAGATGTGGTTCCATGCTTCTCAAAACTACCTGATCAAAAGCCTTACTGTTGGATGTACTTTATCGTCTTACCCAGGACGCGGATGTATTTATCGTCGTACCCAGGACGCGGATGTAGTTTATAGCCATACCCATGACAGCCCTGACAGGTGCTACCACCCAGTGGCTCCATACCCCTCAAAGCCACCTGATCAAAGGCCTTGCTGTTAGATGTAGTTTATCGTCTTACCCAGGACGCGGGTGTAGTTTATCGTCTTACACAGGACGCGGGTGTAGTTTACCGTCTTACACAGGACGCGGGTGTAATTTGCTGTCTTAACTTAATCGGGGATTTGATTTTTTTTCATTATCGCAGAGCTACGAGGAAACGAACGATTTGATTTCAGGTTGTTTGAATGTTAATGGGGAGGTATTAAATTTCTGACGTATAACACATTTTCCTTGTTTCTGAGTATCAAGATGTGAGGCTCAAATCTCCTACGGTGCGTCATTTCTTTAGACGTAATAAAAGAAACACGATTCTAGACATCCGGCCATGATGCTTCTCTAATGTACACACCTATGAACAGAAATGTACAGTGTGTCTGTCCCTAGTGAACATACCCAACTGTACCGTCATCCGCGTCCCGGGTAAGACGATAAACTACACCCGACAACAAAGCCTTTGATCAGGAGATTTTGAGGAGCATGAAGCACCTCTTAATTGCTGGTGTACCGGAGTCCACCCTGTATCCCGTTCCGTACCGTTAGTTTATTGCCAGGTAAAAGAAAAAAAAAAAAAAAAAAAAAAACGGTACGGAACGTGATACTTACTGTATCTCTAAGAGTGTCTACATTAAATATTACCAAGATAAAGTGAATTCACTAAGACAAAACATTTACGTGTTAACAACACCAATCAAATTAATCTCAGAAGCCATATCCGTCATGCCTGCTGTACGAGCAAAATATATTATTATTTGATTTCATTTCTGGTGTATACTTATTTCTTTCCCATCCAGGGACCTAAGATCAAAAATGGCATCATAATATTTTTACTGAGCATTTTTGAGGAAAAGAGCAAATACGACCCCCCACCCACCAAAAAAAAAAAAGCAAAAAAAACCCACATAAGATCACACATAGTGTACATAGATAAAGACCTTCGTAAGTTGTTGGCCGTACTTATGAGTACTATTTTTTGTATTTCTTTAAGTCATGGGCTACTAGAGATTCCTTTACTTCAGTCTATTGCAATCTTTTCCAATCAGTCTGAGCACTCCAACTACAACAGGAGTTGTTTATATTCTCATCTGCCACATTTTTGACATTTCGGTTTCAAGGCCATTGTATTTTGATAGTTTTTTTTTTGAGATCTACAAATATATATTACAATCTGCAGAAACTGCTATGTCAAGAAGAAGACACATTCGGTTTTTTGCGGTCTCTGATCACAATGCCTGGACGATTAGCTTTGATTGTTCTGTCTGTGTGTATTGTAAAGTCCCATAAAATTGTTACAGGTCCTATCTCCGTTATCGAGCCTGGGTGGTGTTCCTTCCAATTTCTTGCAGATTCCTTTCCGTAAAAATTGCAGATTTTCCAATGCAGATATTAAACTACTCTGTCATATATTAAACTACTCTGTCTGTTTTTATTTTCAGTAGGTGCCAATATCGTGCAACCTAATACAATACCGTCAGTTGTTTCTGGATATTTATCACATAATCTGCATTTGGGGCTAACATAATTTTTCAGTAAATGTGCTTCGTAACTTCTAGTTAGCAAGCATTGACCCTATGCAGCAAGAATAAAATCTTTGGTACGGAGTTTGTCTACATCAGGTAAGTTTGGTACGGGCAGAATATTGACCGTTGAGTGGTTTATCTTGCCATCGTTTCTGCATCTGGTGGAGTACATTAGCTTTGGCTTTCTTTTTTAAGTTTTTGCAACCGCAGAAGATGTGTTATGTTTTACATGAATTTCTTCACGCACTTGAAATTCCATTGTGAACGTGTTGGCTATCTTTATTACTGAATAAAGTTTCTTACTTCTTTCAGGTTCTTCAGTTACATATCATCATCCAGTCTTCTGTTGTTTCCAATCAGCTTTGAAGGCTGATTGTTGTAGTTTTGTAAGATAGTTCTAGTTGAACTAATCCTCTGCCTCCTTCAGATCTGGGCACATACAGGCGATCAACATCAGCCTTGGAATAATACATGCAGCGGCTGTTGGAATTTTTGGGTACATTATGGAATCTTCTTTCAAAATATTAGTAAAGTCAATATTCATATGGAATAAATACTTTAGTATTCATAAAATATAACTTTTTTGTTTTGTAATTAAAATTTTTTTCTTTGTAATTTTCTTTTAATTAATATCCACAAAAATGAGTTATATCATAAATTATAAATGCACTGGCAGCCTTTGATATCGAAGACTGAAGAATTACGGAACAGCTGCTGGTGGTATTGTCGATATAGTCAGATTCAGTAGAGTGTCTGACTCGTGAGTGTTAATCTTTAACGTTGTTTCATTGAACAGATTATGTACTGCGCTGTATTCTATATTCATAGACTATGGTCAGCTATGGTCCAGTTAAGGATGTTAATGCTCTATTGCAGCACGGAGACAGCCAAAGTGTTTATGGCTGATATTCTGTTTTTTGAATTCAACTCGGTATTCATTACCAGACTCACACGTCAGTAGTATTCCTTTTTGACCTTCTCCTTCTTTTGGGTATATGCTGTATTCCATCTCCATGTAACTATAGGGCTTCTTTTTGCTACAGTTCTTTAATCTTTGTGACAAAATCTAAATCTGTTGAGTGTGTTTCTGTAATTCTCCCTTTCTTGAATTTTACTTTTGCACATTTATCTTATCTGAAATTCATATCTATGTTGTTACTGAAATATTTTACAGTATTGAGGAGACCCTTCAACTGATTGCCGTCTTTTGCAAAGAGTTTGAGATCATCCATGTAGAGGATTGATTGAATACTTATTTGTTTAGTTTGTAACCATAACTATTGTTGTTTAGTTCATGCGTAAGGGAGGATTAAAGACAGATAAAACAGAAGTAGTTACAAGGAATCTCTTTGAAAGATTCCTTGTCGGATATTCAGGCGGTTGGAAGAGGGAAGTGTCTTTGGTGTGATTTAGATGTAACGTGGTTTTCTATATTATCATGCTATGTTTAAGGAACTTTACTATTACCGAGGAGACTTTGTACAAGTCTTAAACATCCAGGGTGTGGCACACTATCAAAGACCTTACGGTAATCTATCCATGATGTGCTGAGATTTTTACCATTCTGCAATATTCCAGAATCATTTTGTTTATCAATAGTTGATCTTTACAACCATATGAAACTTTCCTGCGTCCCTTTTGTTCTTCTCCGAGAAAAGAGTAAGTACAGTTCGTCAGGACAGATGTGATCAATTTATAAGTGGTGGACAGACATGTTATTGGCCTATAATGTTTTGGATCATTTGTCAGTCGCTCAACTTTTGGACGACTGCACGGTTGTACTCTCATCCTACGGACGGGAGGAACCCGAAGGAGGCTACGCCGAAGGGCGGAGTCTCATTCGGGGAGGTAGACCGGCCCTGAACCCGTTGATACGGGTTCAATGGGCATATTTTTGGCCGAGCCCACGGGCTCGGAATGCCCACGTTAAAAAGGCCTTGTGCCACATGACACCCGCGTGGGGCGGGGTGACTGAATATCGTCATATGAATTTTTGGGAGCTGGTCTCTCTCTGACATTTGGGTGCAAGTTACTGTGCCGAGTACTTTAATGATGTGGTTTTTCGTTTCGGTGATCTCACCTCTGTTGTTTTCAAGGAATTCTGCCCTAATGTCGTTGGACTCACCTTCAGTGAAATAATCTGGATAATTGCAGTTTATGTCGCAGTAAGATTCTTCAGTTTTATTTCCCGAGAGAATATTATTTCGTATCTCATTTATTTTAATTTTTACCTCATCATCTAACATATTATTAATTTCTAGTCTCATCTCTTTGTTGCTTGAGTGATGGGTTATTGTATTCTGTTTTAAATTTAGTTTTATGTGATCTATTTCAGCATTTGAGATTCTTTTATTTCGCACGATGTCTTTGCGGACATTGGCAAGCATGTTTGGGTTGAGATAGGGTCTTATACCAGTTCCTACAATAGTTCTCCATATTTGGTATGTCTGATCCGTGATGTTCTTTTGCGGATTTTCAACTACAGTGAAAAAGGATGCCATGACTTGTTGATAATCTTCGCGAGTCAATTTCGTTTACTTTCTTTTTAGTAATTGATTTGGCATCTACTCTTTTGGTCCAAGGTTGGAAATAGCCCGGGTTTTGTGACTCATCGTTGTTGGAAGAGTTTGTTCCAGTGACAGATTTTTCGGTTCCAGACTTGTTCCTCTCTGAGAGACGCGACCCTTGCTGACTCGGGTGACGGCCGATTCGGTATGAGGATTTGCTTGTAAGGAATGGGATCTGTATTTTTTGCGTTTTATCCAAGGGTTAATTTTGTTCAAGATACCAGCTCTAGGACGACTGTCAACCAAGAATGAAGAGCTCGTCCTACCCATGAAATAGGGGGTGGGTGTTATATTCAGATATCCAGGTTTCGAGAGTTCATCATCTAGTACTTTTATTCAGGGAGGTAACATAGGGATATATAAATAGTATTGATAATAATAAGTTTTAACTCAGTATAAGTCGCAATGAACACTACTAGATGAAAGATCAGATGTGGAAATACATTTACATTCGGGGTTATCACGAAAATAAAATAAAAATAAGGATAAAAAGAAAAGAAAATTAAAGTTAAAATAAAAAAAAGACTTAAAATAAAATTAAAAAAAAGAAAAATGTAATTTTAAATAAATTGTATAGAACTTCACATAACTTATATATTGAAACACAAACACAGAATAGCATCGGCCAAAGACTAAAATGTTTGTTTTGCCAACGCCAATAGAAGTGATAATAATCGAATTTTATATCGTAGATCACCCCCACCCCGCATTAAAAATTAGCGGGAGGGCCACTCGTTGAACAAAGGACAAAAAACAAAAAACAGAAAAAGTAAAATAGATTTTATATTTGGGGTCATTTCTCAACCTCATCATAATACGGAATTCTAAACTGACTGAAAAAAGCTCGCCAAAAGCCGAACATGGCCGGATAAGCAGACTAAAAAAAAAAGGGAATCAGTCCATACAATCGTTACCTATGCGCATAGATGTACACACACGCACGTACACGCACACACGCATACACACACACACACACATATATATATATATATATATATATATATATAAATGTATATATAATTATTTATTCGAAAATTATGACATAAGTATGTTATAAAATCACTACAAAAATAGCCATTTTGTTTCAACACTTCTAGTGTTTTATCCAAATTAAGATTCTTGTGTTTTTGATAGTTTTCTGAATATCTTCAAAGATAGATTACAATCTTCAGGGAATGCCATGTCATTAAGAAAACACATTCTGTTTTTGTGGTCTTTGATTGCGATGTCTGGGCGATTAGCTTTGATTGTTCTGTCTGTGTGTATTTTAAAGTCCCATGAAATCATTTCAGGTCATATATATGTAACGGGGTCTGGGTGATATTTATACCAGTTTCTTCCCATAAAACTTGCATATTTTCCAGTGCAGATATTGGCCCACACCGCCATGCCGAGTTTTATATTCAGTGGGCGCTAAGAGTGTTCAATTGTCAATTGTTTTTATTTTATTTTTTTATTTTTTTTATTTTAAAGCGTTTCACCCCAAGCAAAGCAGGAAGCCACTAGCATGCAAGGGGTTACAGAGAGTTGGAGAGAGAGCAAATAGGAGTGACAGAGGAAAGGATGAAGAGAAAGATAGGGGATAGATCAAGGCATCTGGAGACGTCGATTGACATTACATTTGAATAGTTGGAGATTATAGCTATCAGGGAAACAGGAAAAGGAGGAGTTCCATAGGCGAGAAGTGCGAGCCATGAAGCTATTGGAGTAGAAGAGACGGTTACATTTAACAGTTTCGACAGTGAAAGTGTGAGAGCGAGACGCCAGCCTAGTTGAACGCTTAAATTCATGAAGTCTGGATATTTATCAAAAACATTTTCCACTGATCATTTTTTGTTAAAAAACAAAAAAAAGAACAAAAAAACAAAAAACAAAATAACAAAAAACAAAAACAAAGATCACACACACATTTGACATAGATAAAATTCTTCTTCTTCTTCTTCTTCTTCTTCTTCTTATTATTATTATTATTATTATTATTATTATTATTATTATTCAATTGAAGGAAACGTAGTAAAAAGTTTGTGTTAGCCAATCTTCCTAGGGAGGAGAAACAGAATACCCTGAAAATCAGCATTCAAAATGTAAGCTTTTGTTCTGGCTTTAAGTCCTGATGTCTAGCGTCCACTGGGTAATAGTCACTGTCTTAGACGCAAGTTAAGCCCTATTAAGGATAATTTCTAAGCATAAGCGGTCAATGTAGATCAAATTAGGAGAAATCGGAACTAGAAGACTGTGCTACGCTAATATCCCAACTAAAGACAGCCTGTCTACCTTGAAAATCAGAATTTGAAATTCTAGGCTATTTAATTTCTTCTCGTAAACGTGCCAGTGGGAAACAGAAACTCACTCAGCTACGAGTTAGTCTCCAGTGTTATTATTGTTATTCAATTTCATTTCTATTAATGCTATTAATACGATAATAACAGTTATATAAGGTCACCAAAAAATGTCTTTTTGTGTTCCACCGTTCTTCCATATATTTATGTTTTCTTTTTTTCTGGTAGTCGGTCATCAGAAGTTATAAGATAAGATTAATATCAGAGGAGAATGGAAGGAGTGAAGGCACCCCACCTCTGCAATACTTTCCCGTGGATTTTATTAATTTCTTTTCTTTTAAATTATTCTTATTTGAAATACTGCCAAAATTTGAACGTCATTTCTATTTTTCCCCCCTCTTTTTTTTT